>OX411821.1:19043666-19699248 GCA_948253155.1 Leucoma salicis
CCTATCGCATGCATTTACGAGTACATGCATTAATCCAAAAAAAAATCCACATTTTCACAAATCATTTGCTCTTTAAAGTAGCTGAGCATGTCAAGTGCTAAAATACAAATAAAAAATGTTTAAAAAAGCATTTTAAAATGAGGAGCAGTTCAAGTCCAGCAGATCTATAATGTTTGTAAAGAAAAAGAGCCCTATCTTAAGTTAAACAACTATTCACAGACCTTACAGTATCCACAGAAACTGTGTGTTCTAACAAACATGATCCAGGAAGGAAGGAAAGAGAAGTTGTGAAAGAGACTCCTATTTTTAGAAGCCAGTAGAAGACAACTGGACGCTCAGGGATAGGTGAGGCACCTAACCTAACAGTAGATCCACATTCAGCTATCTATTGATATTTAAACTCACCTGAAGATGGAACTTGGATTCAAAGTTGAGATCTTCCTTCTTCACAGTATACAAGTCTATTTCTTTTAATAGACACGAATTTGTCACTACCTGGAATAATAAATACTTTTAAATAACAATGTATTTTAACAAACAATTTGTTCTATAACATATACATGTAGAATAAAACTGAATTCAATTATTGCAATTACTGTGCATACATACAGTCTAAGGCAGGGGTGGCCAACCGACCATCGAATAAATGTAACATAGTTCCAGTGGTCCGCCAATGAAGGCGAAGAGACGGCACACGGCGGGTTTCTTTAGTGGGTGAAGGCCCACACAACCCTGTTCGTTGCCCCGAACGACGGGGTGTGCGGTTAGAAAACTTTTTTCCCCGCCTTAACAAAAAAGGGGTTGCCAACCGGTCGATGGCGGCTATTGATCCAGTCGATAGCGGCAAAATAAAAATAGGAAGAACTGACTTCGTAAATGAGTCAAAATACTAAATATACTCAAATGTATTATGAACTGTACTATTTTATTCAAAATTTCAATAAGTGTAATTGGCAGATCGCACAGGGTTTCGTAAGTATATAGTAGATCTTGAGTCTAAACAAGTTGGCCACCCCTGGTCTACCCCCTGGCAACTAATTTATCACAAAAACTTGTTTTATCTGAATACATTTTATATCAATTATTATTTGAAAAATCCACTAACGCACAAAAAGGTCCTAATAGGGCGATTTTTAATAAAGAAAGTGTGACTCGTTATTTATCTATACAAAAATAATTTATATCTATACAAACTAAGAAAATTAAAATGCCTTTTTGTAATTTCTAAATAAGCTTTTTTTAATACAAAAATATGAAAGTTTATAAACTACCTATAAAAAAGCAGATTTTTTATTATTTGTTTCGGCTAATCTCCGAAACGACAGAACCAGTTTGGACGGGACTTTAAGAAGGAACTTAGGCTACTTTTAATTTAGAAAAGTAAAAAGGGTTCCACAAAAATAAAAAATTTTAGAATTTTGTTTGTTTGTTTGCACATCACACAAAAACTACTGAGCGGATTATAATGAATCTCTTTCTATTATAACTCTTTATAGACTTAAAAACTGGTATACATTTTAACTCTCACTAGTATACCCAGAACCTGAGCTATCTGAGAAATAGCAAAAAAAATACTTGAGGAAATTACCTGTTTTGCATCAACTACATCAACAAGTGGCTCCGAAATAGCCACCTTCCTGATGGAAGACATGTCGAATCCATACACATCACCCCACCAGTTAATCTTCTCATCCTTGTACTGGCTATCTTCAATACCACAGATGAATAGTGTGCATCTGCAGAAGACAATGGAGCTTAAAACCTTTGCTTCTACCTAATAACCACCACAATGAATAGAATTCAAAGATAATTTACACGAGCTAGCATCTATTAGATTTAGATCTCTTTACCACTAGACATAGTCTAGGGGATATCTGCAAAAATGTCTATTCTACAGGAATCCCATTTTATCAGGGATAAAAGTATCCTATGTCAATTTCTAGGCTGCAGACTACATTGTATGCTAAATTTCATGATAGTAGATTAAATATTTATGCCATGAAAGCACAATAAATAAACAAATGCACTTTCACACTTATAATATTAGTTGAGTAAGGGAAGTTTTACAAACTCATCAGATATGCAATAATGCTTCTACAGCAAGCTTTGCACAAAACCATTTAAAGTTAATTAAATATTGTACTTATGTCATGTCATACCTAACTCCATTTCACCAAAAGTAATATTAGAACAGAGTACTTTTATAATAATTTATACCTGTCTGGGAAAAGCATGCCGTCTTCCTTGAGCCACTTGTCCCGAGCATAGAGCACTGTGTCAAGCATGCTTTCATAAAACAAGCAGTAGCCCATCCACTCTGATATGATTATGTCAACCTTGTCAACTGGCAGTTCCACTTCTTCAACCTGAAATCAGATTATAATTTGCATTTATTTAATACATGCCACATGTCAGTACAATGTTCACAGGGTCACCTAGATTACCTAGGTCATTTTTATAAGATAATATTGTCAATGGTGATGGAGTTAAACAGAAAATGAAAGAGTATAATCAGTGTACCCAATAAAAGAACTAATTTGTATAAATTTATTTTTAACTTTTTCATATCACAGAGAGCTCCTATAACTTTACAAGCTGTTTTATATTTATAAATATTTTATATACTTAACTATGTATGTATTTATAATGCAATTTAAATGCTAATTTTCCAAGTTTGTTTGCTTATTACAAAGAGTAAAAAAATATGCTAGTATAGTGATTGAGTGACGTTTAAAAAAAACTTATATCTTATATTGAATTTTTTTTTTTTTTACTTTATGTGCAATTTGGTCCCACTGCACATTACTAAAAATTTTGAATGAAATTATTTTGGTTTATAACAGGTTATTTTCTCTAAAAATTATGTACAGAAAATAACCTGTTAAAGCATTCGGTTTAGCATCAAAGAGACTCACTTCTTATTGTTTAGTTGATTAAATTCAATTAAATGGATGTAATAAGCTATTTTGAAAAGAGATGTATATAACTGCATTTATATGCGAGAACTGTATTCTGAAAGTAATATTTACCTTTCCTTTGACAATTTCAATAACGTCATTGAGCCTGTTAGCCTCGACGATCTTGCGTGCATAGTCAACTATGTTAGAGCACTCCACTGCTATGACTTTAGAAGCACCTGCCTTAGCTGCAAACATTGACAGTATGCCTGTACCACAGCCAATGTCTAGTACCGTCTGTTGAAAAATAACAAAAGTGTTATAAACAAATTTTTTTTTTTAATAAATTACCACACTTCTTTAACTTTTACCCAAACAGAGTAGACTAAATCATACTTTTTTTGTTTGCATCGCATTAATATCCTTCTTTTTAACACTGCCATGGAATGTATAATGTCCCATGTGCAGATGAGGAGACTATAAGTCATTGAGAAAATTTCTCCTCTGCCATTCTACATTATTGATGTTTTCTTCTGGTCTGTGTAAACTAACTTTACCACATTGTAAACTTGAGTAGGTACCTGAACCTCAAGTTTAAAACATGGTCATTTAAAGATTCTGCTCCAAACTTATAGGTTACCTATAGCAAACAATCCTATTCAATCAACAAAGGGACAGTGAGTGTATAATGATACTATCACAAAAACTTTACTTTGCATAAATACTGTGCTGAAATATTAGCATTGAAACTTACTTTGCCTTTGAACAGATGCTTATTGTGGTACATGGCGTTTCTATATGTAAGTGTTCGGACTTCGTCTTTCAGCATTTCCTCGTGAATGCCGAAGTGTGCATACGAGTCGAAATAATAATCTCTAGAAGTCATTTCTTCTGCAGTAATATTCTTATCAGGCCCTATAGAACAAAAGGTGTGAGAAGCACATAAAAAATTGAAGCACGTTTCCGCACACCCAAGCCGCCATGAAAATCTATTTTTTCTTACCATTTTCAATCACCGGTGTCGACGCCACAGACGGACCTTCTTGTGCAACATCCATGCTTTCCATTTTGAAGAATTTATTTATAATTATCAAATTTACAATATTTTTGATATAACCTGAAACCTCGTAACGCCGAATCGATTTATCAGTAGATCACTTGTAAATCTTTGGATTATCCAAATATACTTATGATTACGGAATTAACTTACTAATAGCAGCTTTTGCCTATATTCTAAAATTTGAGATTAGCTTACAATATATCACAAAATTCTGGTATTTCGCGCTAAATGCCGATGCCGACGCGAAACAACGAGCTTTTTTGCACAAATTGAATGATGAAAGACAGCGTAAAGTTACCAGTAGTAAAAAACAAGCTATTTTTCAATATTCATAATATTCAATCTTTAATTTGTAAGAATGCCGCAAAAACGAATCAAATTATGATTCTAAAAAAAAAGTTATTTCCATAATACAATATAATATATCTTTCAGCTACAATAGAAAAAAATCTAAAATTAAACAAATTTTATTATAATGGCAATTTATATTACAGAAACCATAATATACAGCACACCACCGCTGTATAGTCAATAGATTCTATTAGTCGATTAAGTTATTTCTAAATCGATTGAATTTAATCTTAAAAACGAACCAGTGCTTTGAATTAGATATAGACTTGCTTAACTTAATTTGGAAGCGAGAAAGTATTTTATTTATCCATATTGAAATTGAATATATTATCTTGCCCGTGACTTTGTCTGCATAGCAATATTTTATATGATTTACGAGTTCTGAATTTCATTCAAAAATACATAAATATGTGTAAAATACTAAAATATAAACACGAGAAGCAGCACCATCTAGTCACATAGTTCAAAATAAGATATTGATGGCAGTACCGATATTTTTTATCGGGATATAAATTATCCTATATGTTAATGCAGATTACAAACTATCTTTGTGACAAACGTCATCCAAATCGGTTTAGCTGGTTTACAGTTATAACAACTAAAATTTAAATATACACTCATATATTATCTTCTTTAATAAATAAAATTGTAAAACACAATGCGTTCAAAAAATAAAAACTAAGAAAGCTGCCGGACCGGATGAGATTCCAGCTGAGCTATGGAAAAATGTGGGTGATACGGGAGTAAGATGGCTAACAAAGTTGTTCAACAAAATCCACAAAAGCACAAAAATACCAGATATGTGGAGATGTAGCAATCTTGTGCCCTTTTACAAAAATAAAGGCGATGTTGCGGACTGCGGAAACTATAGAGGAATAAAACTAACCTCTCACACTTTTAAGATCTGGGAATGTGTCCTCGTAAATAGGCTACCAAAATTGACAAAAATTACACCGAACCAGTGCGTTTTCACCAGCGGTGTAAGCACTACAGATGCGATCCACTAGGGAAAAATTCTCATGGAAAAGTACAAGTCTCGCAAACAAGACCTCCACCTGATATTCATAGACCTTGAAAAGGCATTTGATCGAGTCCCACGAGAGCTTATATGGCAAGCATTGAGAACGCATCTAGTGCAGGAGCAATACATAGAGCTCCTTAAAGATCTGTACCACAATATAACTACAAGAGTGGTCGGCCCAGCGGGAACAAGCAAAACTTTTGAGGTCAGTGTAGGTGTTCATCAGGGCTCGACCTTGAGCCCTCTTCTATTCAATCTGGTAATGGACTATATTACTGCAGATATACAAAAACCAGCGCCATGGTCAATGCTGTACGCAGATGATATGGTTCTTATAGCTGAATCATTGGCACAAGTACAATCAGACTTAACATCATGGCAGGAGTCCTTGGAACGAAGAGGCTTGAGAGTCAATAGACAAAAGACCGAGTACATGTATTGTAACTTTTCTAGTAGCAGTGTAGACGCCATTAAACAGACTTCTCAAAAGAGTGGAAGAGTTTAAGTATCTTGGATCCATCGTGGCACCTAGAGCCTGTGTAGAGAGAGATATACAAAATCGGGTCCAGACAGCCTGGTTGAAATGGAGGTCTCTGTCTGGCATCCTATATGACTCCCGTATGCCTATTAAAATCAAAGAATGATATGGAAATGTATATAAAAGAGCAGTGAGACCAGCTCTACTATACGGATCTGAGTGTTGGCCGATGAGAAAGTCAGATGAACAGAAGATGCACGTCACAGAAATGAAGATGCTGCGCTGGTCTGGCAGAGTCTCTAGAACGGATAAAATAAGAAACGAATATATCAGTAGGACTTTGAAAGTGGCCCTGATACACGAAAAACTCAGTACAATGTGGCGCAAGAATACTAGGAAGGCTGACCCCAAATAAACTGGGCCAATAGTATAATAGCCAGGAGAGAGAGAGAGAGCAGAACACAATGCGTTTGTTCGATGACTGATATATATATCGAAAATGGAGGGGATAAGGAAAAGTAATAAAACACAACAGAGCTTCTTTCCTTCTTTCTTTTTAAAAAGACAACACCTTGCACTAAGAAATAATCGTTGTAGCGCGGGGGGCTTTACAAACATACAATTTCATGAACACAAACTACACCCGGGCTCAGAACAACCATTTGTGCATCTACAACACTCGGACCACTCCGCCATCTGTGCAGTCAAGTCTAGTTTCTATTTATTTTTTCCTGTTCCTGTTTGTTTGTTAACGCACATCTCTCGGATTACTAAAACGATCTTAATTGCTTGACTTGACGCAAATTTTCATGATGATTGGTACAGCAACTATGGCTTGAAAACTTAACAAACAAACAAATAAACAAACTCCTTCTTTTGCATTTATAATATTAGTTAAGATTTGGATTGCGTAAGATATGAATACTCAACGGTATTAATTTAATAATAATAACATTTGATACACAGCAGCTAGCAAGATCCCATCCATTCATCCATCAGCCTTTCGAAGTCCACTGCTGGACATAGGCCTCCCCAAGAGAACGCCACAACATGTGTTTCGCTCATGTGGGGGATAGTGCCCTAAACACCACGCTTGGCAGGCGGGTTGGCGATCGCAGTGGATGTTGTTAATACTCGAGTTGTGGGCGGAGTCCCTGGCCGCTCGCAATAGGGCCCTTCTGTGGCGCCCACAGAGGGTCGTAGCGGTCAGGGCAATACGCGGGTACCGCACGGTCTCGACCGATGCAGCCTGCGCGTTGGCCGGAACCCCCCCGTGGGATCTTGAGGCGGAGGTGCTCGCCGACGTCTATCGGCGGGCGTGGACGGCGCGGGCGGGGGGCAGCCGCCCCTCGCCGAGCGCAATGTCATCGTGGCGGGAAGATGCCCGCCGCGCCACCGTCCTAAAGTGGAAGTCTCGGCTGGAGACGCCCCGGGCCGGTCTCTGGACCGTGGGGGCGCTCCGGCCGATCTTGGAAGAATGGGCAGGGCGGCAGCACGGGGTCCTTACCTTCCGGTTGGTGCAGGTTTTGTCGGGGCATGGTTGCTTCGGCAAATACCTGCACACGATCGCAAGGAGGGAGACGACCCCAGGCTGTCACCAATGCGACTGCGACGAGGACTCGGCGCAGCACACGCTCGAGTCGTGCCCGGCCTGGGATGTGCAGCGCCGGGAACTCGTTGCAGTCATAGGCGTGGACCTGTCGCTGCCGGCCGTTACGCGAGCGATGGTTGGCAGTGACAGGGCCTGGACCGCGGTCGCCGCCTTCTGCGAGGCTGTCATCTCGCGGAAGGAGGTGGCGGAGAGGGCCCGTGAGGAATCCTCCTTTGCGGACCCGATTCGCCGCCGGCGCGAGGGGCGGCGTGCGCGCACTTACTTGCGCCTGATGCCGCCCTAGCCGAGGCTGCGGGCGGTGGGGTCGGGGAGTACCCTGCCGTCCGCGGAAGCCTACCGCGAAGGTGCGACGCCCAAGTGCGCGAGGCGTCGCTCAAGAGAGGGTGCCCGAAGGGGCAGCCGCCTGCGGATCGCGGTCGTAACGACGCGGTACCCGTGATCCGCCGTAGCAAGGGCGGGTGGAGGCGCACGGTGGGTTTTTAGTGGGTGAGAGCCCCATTCACCCTGTTGTCTCCCCGGGCAGCGGGGTGTGCGGTAGGACATTTTTGCCCACCTAAAATAAAAAAAAAATAAAAAAAAAAGGGAGTGCTGCTGCCTACTCCCCCGATATTCCTTCAGTCGGCTCTTACGACTCCCATGGGTGGAGAGAGGTGGGACAATTCTAAAGCCGGCCCCACACGGCAGGTACCAAGCAAGATACCAAGGTGCGATACGTTAGCTGTGGCGGAAAAATTAAAATGCATTAGCGTAAATTCAAATCAAATACGTGCTTGATTTTGCCGTATTGCATGGTTGTATCGCATTGGTGTGATTTTTCATCATTATCGTGCATGCTACTCTACTATTATCACATTCTCCTTTATCCGTGAGAGTGCGGATTGGCAATCTTAGATTTATATGTGTGTGTCCAAAGATACCACAACCAGGATTGAAATCTGTGGGTGAGTGATGGATTCTCCTCCTAAAATATCCATTCTATAATAATATAATAATAATAGTGATACCTAATTACCAATATATTTTCTATACTACGTGGATGACAAACAAGCATACGGTCCACCTCCACAACAAGTAGACGGTCCACCAGCGGTTACAGTAGTCTATAGACGTCAGCAAAACATTAGAGGTATCACACGCAGTTTACCATCTGAAAGGAAAGGGATAAGAGGTGGATAGGAAGAATTATAAGGCGAGAATAGGATGGATACTAAGGAGAAAATGGGAAGTATAATGAGGAGAGGATAGTGAGGGTATTTGGGCTTTCGGCGCTCTCACTCACCATATGAAACACAACGGTAGGAGTACCTACTGCTGTTTTACGCCGATCTTCTGTGAGAGGTTGGTACTTTCCCCATCGATTTGGCCCATTCATGCTGAGATAATGCTCTATCACTACAGAAGTAGTTTCAGTCAAAATGAATTGTTATTGCGTTCGTAAAAATGTATCAAACGGTTCGATAACTGTGAAAGTATGTAAGCGATAGCAGGTTGAGACAGTTTCTCACCTTCAAAGTAATGAAATAAAATTGTGGAACCGATATAAAGCTAAGGTTGCTCAATTAATTACGTTAACTTTTATCGGAGTTTATCTACTGTTGCGTTATTCAAAAGTGTTTAAAACCCCAACAATAGCGCAAACGATTTAATAAACTACAAAGCAAAAATCTTTTAATTAGGTACAAACTTCTCATTTAAACCTACCTCATTTTTACCTGCATCTCTATTAACCAGAGACTGCGTAAGAGCCTTGATTCTGGCAGCATGAATGAACCAGATTTACTCTCACAAGATCAGCGTGAGATTACTCCTACTGTCATGTTTCGTATGGTAAGTGAGGGCGCCGGAGGCCTTAAAACTCCCTTCTTCATCCCCTCCTTATTATCTTTGTTCTCCGCCTCCTATCCCTTTACTTGGAGGTAGCAACGCCGGGTTGATGCCCCCGGTGTTGCTTACCATTAGGTTGCTTTTCGTCTCTCACACACTAACCTACTGTTTGAAGAAGTACCTTTTTATGGTGACTGACGAGCCACGCGCTGCTCACCTGATGGTAAGTGGTAACCGTCGCTCATGGTCTCCTCTATACCGAGAGTATTGTCAAGCCGCTTCGCACCATTTCATTTCACAGATATGAAACCAAAGAATAAACGGCTCTCCTACTACAACCAAAACACACCGACGTGCTTCATATCTGGTCACACGGGAGACGACCAATCCACTTGGGCCCGATAGCAAGCGAGTACTCCGTCTTGGTACACAGCCCTACCACCAGTAATGCAGTGGGTGATAATTGCTTACTTCCCTTTGTCGCCTCATACGACACTCGCGAGAAAGAATGGAGTGGTGACACTTGTATCCCATCACTACAAGGACAAACCCTTATATCTACTTATTAATATGTATCTCCCATACTTGTACTCTATCCCTTTTAGGAGTCGATTTTATCACTTGACTCTCATTGTACATAATTTTTCGTGTTTACATTGTTAGTATCAGAGGACGATTATATTCATTTGAGTAATTATATTAATTAACACAATGTTAACTGTTAGAGCACATAACTTGAAAATAATCAAAAATAGCTCAGATACTGCGTACAACGCTAAATGTAATACAGCACACAGTTCTATGACGTCACAGGCGTGATCAAACAATTATCAACTAGTTTATTAGGCACCTGTATCCGAATGGTAACAGTTTATACTTCCAAAGGTATTGATCCACGCCCTTTTGCGGGAAACATTAGACTATGCCACTCATACTCAATGTGCTCCGTGTAACACTAGTGTTCCGTAAACTCTGTGTAGCTATGGCTCCGCAAAAAAAGAGCTCGCTATCAAAATATCCAAAGAGAGCGGTGGACGTCCAAATCCTCTCTCTCTCTCTCCCCTCCTTATTATCCTTACAGTCCTCCTCCTGTCCGTTTCCTTAGATAGCAACGTGCGTAAATGGCAACGTGCGAGTAAAGCCTCTAGTGTTGCTAGCGTCTATATTATAGACTCTATAGGCTGCGGTAACTGCTTAACACCAGGGCTAGTATGCTTGTTTGCCACCTAAGCAGTAACCTAAGTAATACAAAAACAATTCTTCTTCAAACACTAGGGTAGTGTGCGAGAGACAAAAAGCAACCTAATGGTAAGCAGTTACCATAGCCAAAATAGACACCAGCCACACCGGGGGCATAATTCAGGCGTCGCTAACTCCAAGACAAGAAGAAGAGGATGAGGAAGCCAGTGTGAGGCACCCTCACTTACCTTACTAAAAAGTCAACGGGTTTTTTTCTTTTATTTTACGTTTAATCCCACTATATTATGACAAAGACTATTATTATTCTATACTACGTATAATAAAGTGTCTGTACATTTAAGATATTTGAGAAAAAATGTTGTATTATGCTATATAGGCATGTCTGAACACAAAACGATTTTTTTAGATTTTTCGTCTGTTTGTCTGTTTGTTCGTTCACGCATCACTCAAAAACTACTGAACGGATTTTGATGTAACTTTTTTTATTTGATCGCTCTAGATTGGACTTAAAAACTTGTATAAAATTTATCCCGCTCTTAAAGTATAAATAACTATAGAGCGCGCCTTACTGAGTATGAACCGTAAGCACAAGTATGAACAGTATCGTGCGCACAGAACAATTTTAATCGTGCGTCGTTGGAACGCTCAATCAGTAGCAAAACAATACGGTTCATAGTAAGTCGGAGAACAATATCTAACTCCAGCAAACGCAAAACATTATCTTGTGAAGAATTAAATTGGAGAAAAGATAGTTCGTGGGCGTTGTTCAGAATGTTATAGAAAGTATGGAAGGAAGGGAAAGGAAGTAGATGGTAAAGTAGTAAGAGCGTCGCAGGTAAACACGAAATGTTCCACTTGTGATATAATTATTTGCAAATTATGTTTCAATAACACTCACTAATGATTATGTTAGTGTTTCTATACTTTTGATATCTTTTTAGTACAATAAAACCATAATTTAGTATGTAATTATTTTTTTTTTACCTTACATATACTCTTTCCGTTATAATTTTTAAACAAATTGTCCAATCCCAACCCCAAATATACGAGGAAAATGCCCTGGGCCAGGCCAACATTTTTGCTATACTAAATGTATGGAAAGTGTGCGCGTTAGCGATACACGATGCTTTTACTGGAATGGTGCTCGTGTATCGAAAAAGATACACAAGTATTTAGACAGTGTGTATCGCAAAAGATACACATGGCGCTGAGCGTGTTAAATAAGTCGTATAATATTGTCCAAAGTTGCAATTTTCTATTGATAGATGTCGCTGTTTTAAAGTAAAAGAGATATTGACAATTGCAGCCCTAGATGTTGCTGTTGTATATATAGAACCACAATATTGCTTTTTTTTGTAAGGAAACTAGCGATGTCTTTTTGTTTTCTTAAATTGTTTTTGTTTACAGTTTAAATAAATTATTCAATTTTACATGTTTATATATATTATATGCACTTATGCAGGTATATATGTAAACTCATGGATTGTTGTTCTTACTAATTGCCAGATGGCGCCTTGCAAAATGACAGAGGTAGACCAATATAGAAGTACTTCTTAAAATTAGCGCTAGATGGCGTATAAGACATGAAACCCTCATTAGTACTTTTTGAAATTAGCGCTATCTATGTGATTTATTGAAAACTACTTAGTAAAACCAATACATTATTAGTTACTTATCAAATAATCAATTTTATTGTGAAAAATTAAGATTATGAGGCGTGCAGTTTTGGATTTTCCAAAGTATTTTTACCTTGCACTAAGGAATAATCTTTGTATGGCGGGGGCTTTACAAAAATACAATTTGACGGCCACAAAGTACACCTAGACTCAGAACAATAATTTGTGTATCACATAATGTCCTGTCCTGTTTGGGAATCGAACCCACAACGCTCGGGCAGGAGACCGGTATCTTAACCACTCCGCCATCTGTGCAGTCAATCAGATAATTAAACCGACATTATAGTAGTATCTCTAACTATTCTGTGATCGTTATCTAGTTTAAGCCATATCGTAGGTATTGTCAAAATAAATTATATTTAAAGTATAGGGTTTTTCAACAAGAACTTTGTTTTGTAAATAAAAATAAAACAATAAATTTAGATGACAATGATTCAAACTTTTATTGTATTAGATAGAGTAGAGGAGAGGTTTAGCAAGAATGAAAAATTATATCTGATAAATGTCCACCACGACCACGGTTACATTATTTTAGTATGGTGCCACAAGTTACAAAGCCACCGAAACAATGAGATTATTGCAAACCAAATTTCTTGATCGCATAATTTCACGAAATAAACACCGCTGGAATATTTTTTGTGGAATTATGTTCAAGACAGAGTCTATACGGAGCCAATAGAATCGATTGCAGCCTTAAAACTCAAAATTCGTGAAGTGATTAACAGAATAGACCCATTTTGTCAAAACGTGAGAAGAATGAAAAAAAGAATCGATATCTGTAACCGTGGTCGTGGTGGACATTTATCAGATATCATTTTTCATTCATAATTGCCAAACCTTACTCTATTTAATACAATAAAAATTTGAATCATTGTCATCTAAATTTATTGTTTTATTTGATTTACTAAACAAAGTTCTTGTTGAAAAACCCTTTACTAGGATTTTTGTGCAGTTTATAATGGTTGTTATGAGTAAGTACAAATAAATAGTACTAGTATAAAAAGCTATAATTAAATAATCACGATTTTGTCACCTGAAATGGAAACACGCCAGCCAAGATCAGGAGAAAGCCACTTTCACGGCAAAAAAACTTAGTAATTTTATTATAGGTAGGTACTATAGCACAGATTACTAAATAGTTACTACGTGAACTATAGGGGCAGCAAACAGTCATACGACCCGCATGTAAGCAGCTTCTGTTCTGAGCTACTGAAGTCTCTAGATAATAGCAGTACCAGGTAGTATACCTACATACATATATATAGTATATATATACATCAGTCGTGCTTTGCCAACTCCAGCGCTAAGGAAGAAGAAGGAGGAGGTGGTTAGGAAGGATGAAGAGGTGGAACGGAAGTATGATGAGGGAGTATGGGCAGGGCATTGGGTCTCCAGCGCTCTCACTCATGAAATGAAACACAACGCTGGAATTACCTAACTATAGTTGCTATGAAGCAGAATATGTACTTATAATATTTATATCCAAACATTCTAAAATTAAAGAAAAAAAAATAAACAACGCGGGAATTACCTAACTATCGTTGCTATGAAGCTGAACTTCTTTCTATCTAAATGTTCTTTTTTTATTAAAGCATGTGGTGGCAGACGAGCCACGGCCCATCTGATGGTAAATGGTAACCGTCGCTCATGGACTCGAATATACCCAGAGTATTGTCAAGCCGCTGCTCACCATTTCATTTCACCGATTTGAAATGAAAGAATAAACGGCTATCTCCCGCTACAGCCAAAACGCAATGATGTGCTACATGGCCGGTCACACGGGAGATGGTGATACTAACCCGCTCGGACCTGATCTTGGTATCCAGGCTATCCAGCCCTACCACCGACATGCATGCATGACTATGCAATGGATGATAATTGCTTACCTCCCTTAATCGCCGACGTATCATACGACACCCGTAGGAAAGAATAGGTGGTGACACGTGTATTCTTAGTCGGTCACCACACGGACAGAACTACTTTTAAAGAAGAAGAAAAAGAAGTAACTATTTAAATAATTATTTTAAAAATATCTCTATTCCTATAAAACATGTTATGGGCACAAAACAAGTAGAATATAAAAAAAAAAACATGAAGTTAAGTACCTGTTTTAATCTCTTCCTTTAGTTATTACTAACTTCTCAGTAGGATATTATTAGTACTATAAATAGCACCAAGCAAATTACCAAGAAGGTCCACAGCATAACTGAGTGAAAAATATTACAAGCGATCGTGTTAAAAAGTTCATTGTAATCATGGACATTACCAAGAAGGTCCACAGCATAACTGAGTGAAAAATATTACAAGCGATCGTGTTAAAAAGTTCTTTGGATTGTAATAAAACTTGTCGATTTATATCAATACAAAACGTTCTTAATACGCAAGTATATTAATTTTATATAATCTATAGGAATTATATCAGTATATCTAACGATGGTCTTATCTTTTTTTTTGCGCTATCAAAGTATTAGGTATTAAGATTACTGTAAATGGCCACTATACTGCTGCCGCCAGTATTTATTCAGAATTGGCTCAGAGTAGGTGTATCGTGTGGTGTGTGTAAACAGTGTGGTTTCTGTTCGGAACGTGTCGTAACAAAATAAAAGATTTGAAAAGAAATACATTTAGAACTCACAAGGTAAAGTTAATTTTTTTTAAATGTTTATCTGAGCTTAAGATAAGGAAATCAGCAGTTCCTATTCGTAAAACATTCAATTAGAGTATTAGTGTGTACGTTTTTAATTAGAAAGTTAACTCCTGCAATACAATCCATAGATACTAAAAATATTGTTATGTTTTTTAAAATACCCTTCATATCAGAATTTACACTATATTTTTTTGTTTACGAATATATTCGATATTGCACGTTTTGTTTATGGCTCGGGTTTCGTTATTAAATAAAACCTTTTTTAGTTTTATATTACGCGATGCAAATTTTGGCCTTTACAGTATTTTTATTTCAAAACTGTTAGGATTCGTCATATTCTTTTTTTTTAAAACGTTTTGTTATTATGCCGCACGTTTTGAATCTTCGTAATATTTTTAGTTTTTTTTTAATACAGATAATAGAATATATTATAAGTTATAATATAATAATTATTATTCTATAACTAATAATATAAACACAGCATACGTAATCATGTTTCATATAAGTATTAATATCTTCCTAGCCCCCATTATCCCAGGCATGATGGGATGGGCCTCCGATCAGTTAGGTTACTTAGGATTACCAGTACACTACCTAATTTGACTGCCTACTAGGTCTCACGAACTGACTAGTGCAAAACACCAGCGACCTTAGATTCTGTCTACCTGTAACAAGTACCGTTTGGCTTATTGCTTATTTCGTACTTGGCAGCCGAGACCTTACTAACGTGTTCCGAAGCAGGTGTCAGGTATTCACAAATAGGTGTGACGTTTGGTCACCCATCTGACACAGGCCGGCCGAAAGTTGCTTAAAATTTCCTCGTGCTTCGAGCGGCAATATTAATATATTTTTTTTGCATATAGTGGCAGACGAGCCACAGCCCATCTGATGGTAAATGGTAACGGTCGCTCATGGACTCAACTATACCGTGAGTATTGTCAAGGCGCTGCTCACCATTTCATTTCACAGATAAGAAATGAAAGAATAAACGGCTATCTCCTGCTACAGCCAAAACGCAACAATGTGCTTCATGACCGGTCACACGGGAGATGGTGGTACCAACCCGCTCGGGCCTGATACCAAGTGAGTACTCCCACTTGGTACTCAGCCCTACCACCAGTAATGCAATGGGTGATAATTGCTTACTTCCCTTAGTCGCCTCATACGACACCCGTGGGAAATAATGGCGTGGTGACACTTGTATTCTTAGTCCGTCACCACACGGACAATACCTACCTCTTTTAATGTTAGTTATTGTAAAGTGATATCAGAGCTTTTTCTGTAAGTACATTTAAGTTATTTGAGAATTATCTTTATTTAACATTACTACCTATATTTATAAACTAAATGGAAGTGTCTGTTTGTAATGTTTAAATAATAACGTTTTACTAAATGCATATCATTATACTTTACCTAAAACGCAATACCAATTTTTAAAGTATTTGTGTGTCTATCTGTCTGGCTGTTTGTCCTGTCTAACAACCGCTGGACCGACTGTCATTGACAGATAGCTGATATTATAAAGAGTAACGTAGGCTACTTTAATTTTGTAAACATATTTAGAGTTCCGAACACATTGATTTATAATGAATGTCCGAACATATATAAACTAAAAATTCCACGCCTTCAAAGTCGCGGTCGCGGTTGCAGCTAATCATTACTATACTTCTTTTATATTTTTCTTTTCTGGATAAAACCTACCATAGTGTTTCATGTGTCATTTTAAATGAAATATTTGGCAACATACGATGTTCTACTGTAAATGTTTATAGATGGGTACTGGAGGAAACCCATTTCATATCATGTCGGACTATTAATAGACTTTGACTTGATCAATGTACAGAGACACTAGGTTTTACTGTTTTCTTATCCTACTTAACTATTATAAAGCTGTAACAGAGATGTGTCTGTACATCTATATAAATAAAAATGAATCTCCGAAATGTACGTATGTAGGTACGCGGATAACTTCTGAACGACTGCACCAAAATGGATAATTCTTTTTTTTTTGTGTTTCGTTATTGTCAGGACAAGGTTTATATAAAATAAAATTTAAAAAAATGGAACAGTAAATTTGTAAAAATATCATAATATGAAAAGTAAGTGAGTGAATGAGACATAAGACTGTGAGTTGCTTTTCAATCTTTTGATACATCATGGAATTATTGATAATCCGACTGATTTGAATTTACCGGAAATGTTACATTTCCTTAATCCGCGACTGTACACCACCCGTGTGAAGCTGAGCTGAGGCGGGCATAAATACTGTAACACGTCTTTCAGGATTTTAGTTTTTTTTATGTTTATCTAATTTTAGAGGCTTAAGTTTAATCAAGTACGATAAGTTCATTTTAGGAAATATTCACAAAAAAAAAAAATATGGCGGTATGAAGTTCGCCGGGTCAGCTATAATGATACTTGAGAAAAAAAAACTGTATTAGGCTGCTGTATAGGCGTGTCTGAACACAAAATATTTTTAAAGTACAAGTTATGGCAAAACCCCCATTTTGGGGAGGCCTATATCCAGCAGTGGACGATGAAAGGCTGATGGATGGATGGATGGACATTTTGATCTTTATTTTTAGTACTTGACATGTTCAGCTACTTTAAAGTACAAATTATAATTTGTGAATGAGGAAAAAGATAACTTTAGTGCGAGCGGGATGAACCTGCGTCCCTTCCAATCTGGGGAAGTGCTCTAATCCACTGAGCTACCGCACTACCTTTCGGCGATTAGCGGGAAGTTGCAGGGACGGCCTTTAGGGTCAACCGTTTTCCAGATTTTTTTATAAGAGCCTTGTAAATTATATTTCTTAATATTTCTTTTAGATCAAAAAATGGATGAATCCGAGGTGCAAAGCTAGTTCTGATAATATATAAGTAGATAGTATATTACATTGTTTGATAAGCAAATTAGGCTATTTGCGGAAATTGAGTTCATTTAATTATAGTTTGTTTACTTGAATTAGAAGTGTAACACGCCATATTTTTAATGAATAGTGAAAAAAAATTTACGGGTAACAACAGAATTTACGGGTAACACAGTTAACTCTTCTACAAGTGGGTACCTTTAATAGAACAAATATAATTCTAAAAGAATGACTCACATGAAATAGGATCTTAGGTTCCAACCCAGGTGATTACTGCGACCTATCTATATAGGCCAATAACAGACGGCGCGGCCGAAGCCTTATACTCGTATCTAATATGGCAATATAGACGTGAACGAGTTCAAGGACCCATTCCATTAGGCGGGAATTCATATAAACTTTTCGCGCCATGGGAAAAGCCAGTCAAGATGGCGTCATTTATGACATCACTGACCTGTATTGATCGTCTGAATGCTGGCTAGTATCTAAAGCTTTTACTGTTTGTTGACTGAAGCAGTTTTAGGGCTAAATTAACTGTTATGCCTATACTGTCCCCTAAAGATGGTTGACTACAAACACAGAGATACCTTTAATAGAACAAATATAATTCTAAAAGAATGACCCACATGAAATAGGATCTTAGGTTCCAACCCAGGTGATTACTGCGACCTATATATATAGGCCAATAACAGACGGCGCGGCCGAAGCCTTATACTCGTATCTAATATGGCAATATAGACGTGAACGAGTTCAAGGACCCATTCCATTAGGCGGGAATTCATATAAACTTTTCGCGCCATGGGAAAAGCCAGTCAAGATGGCGTCATTTATGATATCACTGACCTGTATTGATCGTCTGAATGCTGGCTAGTATCTAAAGCTTTTACTGTTTGTTGACTAAAGCAGTTTTAGGGCTAAATTAACTGTTATGTCTATACTGTCCCATAAATATGGTTGACTACACAACACAAACACAGAGAGGTGAGTCCAGTCTCTAGTCTTAAGTCGAACTTTATAGGTAATACAAATACACGCTCTGATTTTTCAAAATGATGTAAGTCGTAACTTCACAAGTAATTCTGCTAGTGAAGGAATACATCGCGATGAAACTTGTGTGCATTCTCATGCATTAATTTTCACTTTTTCACAACTGCTTGTGATGTCTTTTAACCAACGAAGTCAGCCAGCAGCAGTAAAAAACTTTATTGGGGTCATAATGGTGCCAGTTTTAATTATATACTTAATACATAGACTGTAAAGCTATAGACAAACAATAGAAGACATCAGTTTATACAGCTGGGTCGGTAATTAAACGTAAAGTGAGCAGGTAAATGCGTATAATTTAGTAGTACACTGAAATTAAACTATGTTACAGATACTTTACTGGTTTCAAGGTCACACGAGATTAGCGGAACAGCCGCAATATAAATATAATTTTATCTCAGTATTTGTAATGCTCGCGTAAAATAAAATTAGTGCGTTTTCTGGTATTTTGTGAAACTTTATAGTTTGGTGAATAAGTGAGAAATAGTGTGATACAAGAATACTGTGGTGTAAAAGAAGATGTGACAAAGATAGAGAAACGAATGCTTAGGTGAATCGGACACGTAGAGAGGATGGATGAAAGAAGATTAACGAAACAGATATACAAGGCGACTGTGAATGGGCAAGTTTGTAGAGGTCGACCTAGGCGAACGTATTTTGACCAGATCGGAAAAAGTGAAGGCCAGGTTAAGAGTACTCGTAACCAACGCTTGTATGCATGAAAATGCTAATGAAAGTAGATGAAGCGAAAGATATGTGTCAGGATCGTAGCAAGTGAAGAGAAGTGGTATCTGCCTACCCCTACGGGCAAAAGGCGTGATAATATGCATGTATTATGGAGTATGTACTCTGTTAATTAATTTAAAGTAACGTCAACACCACACAACATTAAGTCAGAAGTGGTCCATGTCAGAATTAATTGGGCGGTTATCTTTTACTCTGATAACATAATAATGTATTTTGTTTGTAAAAGTTTGTTTATGTATGTCCTATTTACCCATAAAATTAACACTGGTTAAACCAGATTCAATATAAGTGACCCCTTAATGTCTTGAATCTTGATTCCACTCTAGTATAACTTCATTAATAAAAACAATTACTTAATTTAGGCTGTTGGGCTCCAAAATATAAATTCTTAATTTAACTTCAACTGCCTCGGTGGTGGAACGGTAGCTATTTATGAGGTCTCGGGTTCGATCCCCGGGTCGGGCAATATTGAGCTTTTTCCTAAAAAGAAAAATTCTCAGTAACAGTCCGGCGTTTGGAAATGTGCCCGCTAGACGTCAATAGGCTCGCCCCCTATTACGTGGGACTTAAACATAGCTGGCGAGTCGTGGGTGTGTAATACACCTCTGCCTACCCCTTCGGGGAATACAGGCGTGATGCTATGCTTAATTTCATAATGCTAAATTCTTGACTGAATAGTAAGTTACTTTCTAAGTTATCGTTGTTTTTGCCGAAATTATTGGGAGTTTTTGCTGCCACAGACTAGTTTTCGATCGAATTGTAAAATTTAAAAGATTTATTATGCTTTATCATTATCACAATAAGTAGTTTTGAAGGCCAACGAACAATACACAAGCAAATATGTACAACAATTTCGACAAACTGTCGCGGTATATTAGTGCTCACATAAACACGAGTAAACTTCTTTAGATAGGTGAAGACCTTGTTAAATAATGCATGAAATTAAGATAAGTGATGCATTGTCTTCCTAGTACGAGTATGTTAACATACAGAGATCGTTGCTACGCCAAAAGGTTTTTTGATAAAATCGTTAGGTTTTTGTGTGGTATTTTGGACGATAATTTATCACAATCTATAAACATTGTATCCATCGGTAACTTAGAAATATCTTCGTGGTCAATAATCAGAGTTGTCTACGTCTGCGGTCTTTGGTCCATGTTGAACTTTATCGAACTGTTATCAATAATTGTAAATTCTGATATTGTGGCGTCCTAGAGATGTGGTTGTCGATTAGGTACAATATTGTTTTTGTGCTAACAAAACGATTTCAATATTTCACTAGATATCGTTGTTACATATTACAACAAAACTAGTTGCTTTTAAACGGTATTCCGTTATCGGTTTCCTTCAATACCCATATTATTCCTTCGACGAATTCTCGCAATAAGGTGTAATCTAAGAGCTAGCACAGAGAATGGACTTCATTATCTTGTTGATGTATTTATATTAGAATTCATTCAATAAATTTTAAGTTTTATTATGATTTATTAATAATTAGGTAAGTAGATATATAAACATTTTGATCTATATTTTAGAACTTGACATGCTCAGCTACTCTTAGTACAAATTATAATTTGTGAATAAGGAAAAAGAGTAGGTATTTTAGTACGAGTGGGAATCGAACCTGCGTCCCTTCCTATCCGGGGAAGTGCTCTAATCCACTGAGCTACCGTGCTATTTGTTAGAAATACCCAATCTCCTTACCACATTTGTCTTAACGACCAACGCCACCTATCGGAAGCATTTACATGCATTAATCCAATAGATATATAAAGTTTCACATAAGTAGGAAGTAGGATTTATATAATGTTAATAGCCTTTTCCCGTGGCTCCAACGCAGACAAATTCTCTGTAACCCCGGGGACTTTATCACTTTACTAACACAATTTAACGGACATAAAGTAGGTACGCACCCAAACTCAAAAATATCATACTTAGTATAATCAAATATATCCGTTACTTTACAATCTTGATGTATACAATGTTTTTCTTGATCTACATAATAAAATAATAATTAATTAGTATATATGTTACAAACTGGAGTAAAAGTTTATCTGGCGTATTATGATAAGGTAGTAGACTGTTTAGATAAAAATATTCACGTGATTACGTTACACATTATTTTAGCTTCGAACATAATTTGCGTAAATGGGAAGCGATAATGAAATTAATAATAAGTTTTTTTTTTCTATAAGTACCCACTTGGAAATCACTTGGAAATCGTCATATTATTCTGAACAATGAAACATCCGATTAAAATGAACAACCCGGGAAAATTTTGAATTTCGAATAAACCTAAAAGTGCTCGCTTCACGTTACTTATATTATGCCCGAAACAAAAGAAAAATGCATGGCTAAAGAATATTTTATCCCAAAATAACAACAACTATCGGCAAACAAAAAAGAAACAAAGATGACTGTAAAATGTCAACATATATTTTTTACTTGTGTCATGCGTAAAGTACATTTTTTAATACATTGAATACATTCCAAGCAGTAAAATTCGTGCGAAGAGGGGTTGTTAAACCTGCATTGCACAGCTTCTTATTTCAAATTTCGAAGACACGCTCTTTATCGTAAATCAAAATAACGGAGGAGAATTATTTTAATAACACCTACCTACCTTTTTCTACCTGTACATATACTTTTTTTAATTTAAAAGAATTGAATTCGAGGAAGCCTTGTTTCTGTTACTTATAGCGTGCTGGCTGATGTAGGGTTACCAATTTACCTCGAGGGATGTGCTGTTGGCGGTGTCGCTTGACATCGCCAACGCCTTCAATAGTCTGCCATTCGGCTGCATCAAGGAGGCACTCCGGTACCATGGAGTGCCCCTCTACCTAAGGCGGCTGGTGGCAGACTACCTCGACGGCCGCAGCGTCCTCTTCGTGGACCGGGAAGGGGACGTTGTAAGGAGGGCTATGTCGTGCGGCGTCCCGCAGGGTTCGGTTCTTGGGCCGCTCCTGTGGGACATCGGCTACGACTGGGTCCTCCGTGGCCGGCTCCCCCCCGGGCTGGGCGTAATTTGCTACGCAGACGACACGCTCGTCACAGCCCGGGGCTGGACCCTCGAGGAGGCGGCAACGCTGGCCACCTCAGGTACCGCGGAGGTGGTCAGGCGGATTGAGGCGCTGGGGCTTAGGGTGGCCCTTGAAAAGTCGGAGGCCCTACTGTTCCATGGGCGCCGACGGGGCCCGCCCTCCAGCGCCTCGATAACGGTCAATGGGGTGGGCTTGCCAATCCAGGCCCACATCAAATATCTGGGCCTGGTATTGGATGGACGGTGGCACTTTGACGAGCACTTCCGCCGTCTTGCGCCAAGGCTCGTCAACACGGCGTCCGCCCTCGGGCGACTTATGCCGAATTTGGGCGGACCGAGTCTTGCGTGTCGACGACTCTACGCGGGGGTAGTACGGTCAATGGCACTGTACGGCGCGCCCGTGTGGGCGGAGTCCCTGGCCGCTCGCAATAGGGCCCTTCTGTGGCGTCCACAGAGGGTCGTAGCGGTCAGGGCAATACGCGGGTACCGCACGGTCTCGACCGATGCAGCCTGCGCGTTGGCCGGAACCCCCCCGTGGGATCTGGAGGCGGAGGTGCTCGCCGACGTCTATCGGCGGGCGTCGACGGCGCGGGCGGGGGGCAGCCGCCCCTCGCCGAGCGTAATGTCATCGTGGCGGGAAGATGCCCGCCGCGCCACCGTTCTAAAGTGGAAGTCTCGGCTGGAGACGCCCCGAGCCGGTCTCTGGACCGTGGGGGCGCTCCGGCCGATCTTGGAAGAATGGGCAGGGCGGCAGCACGGGATCCTCACCTTCCGGTTGGTGCAGGTTTTGTCGGGGCATGGTTGCTTCGGCAAATACCTGCACACGATCGCAAGGAGGGAGACGACCCCAGGCTGTCACCACTGCGACTGCGACGAGGACTCGGCGCAGCACACGCTCGAGTCGTGCCCGGCATGGGATGTGCGGCGCCGGGAACTCGTTGCAGTCATAGGCGTGGACCTGTCGCTGCCGGCCGTTGCGCGAGCGATGGTTGGCAGTGACAGGGCCTGGACCGCGGTCGCCGCCTTCTGCGAGGCTGTCATCTCGCGGAAGGAGGTGGCGGAGAGGGCCCGTGAGGAATCCTCCTTCGCGGACCCGATTCGCCGCCGGCGCGAGGGGCGGCGTGCGCGCGCTTACTTGCGCCTTATGCCGCCCTAGCCGAGGCTGCGGACGGTGGGGTCGGGGAGTACCCTGCCGTCCGCGGAAGCCTACCGCGAAGGTGCGACGCCCAAGTGCGCGAGGCGTCGCTCAAGAGAGGGT
Source organism: Leucoma salicis (assembly GCA_948253155.1). Lineage (NCBI taxonomy): Eukaryota > Metazoa > Arthropoda > Insecta > Lepidoptera > Erebidae > Leucoma > Leucoma salicis. Next base: position 19,067,392 of record OX411821.1, read on the forward strand.
GCCCGTAGGGGCTGCCGCCTGCGGATCGCGGTCGTAACGACGCGGTACCCGTGATCCGCCGTAGCAAGGGCGGGTGGAAGCGCACGGTGGGTTTTTAGTGGGTGAGAGCCCCATTCACCCCGTTGTCTCCCCGGGCAGCGGGGTGTGCGGTAGGACATTTTTGCCCACCTAAAATAAAAAAAAAAAAAAAAAGGGTTACCAATTTACCAGACATGAAACATTAAATTAATTTAAAGTTATCCGATTCTTTTTAGTTTAAAGTTCTATAAATTGACATTGCTCTTTAATTTATTTTGGATAAATACATGTTTTTGCAACTAGTAAAAACGCTTGGCAGGCGGGTTGGCGATCGCAGTGGATATTTTTAGTACACAGGGGAACGCTGCTGCCCAGTCCCTCGGTAATCCCTTAGTCGGCTTTTACGACTCCCATAGGAAGAGACGGGGTGGAGCTATTCTTGGTGCCGGCCCCACACGGCAAAATTTTTAAGTAATATTCATAACAAAAAGTGATCTCCTAGGTACCACATTTATATTATCATTTATCCATCCATCAGCCTTTTGACGTCCAATGCTGGACATAAGCCTCCCCAATTGACTTTGTGCTGACTGCATCTAACGTCTCTCTGCTGCATTGCCCAGATCGTCACAACATTTATGAAAACGGAACGTAATTGATATGTTTTGAAACCTTCAGTATTACATACCTACGTCGAAAATTCTAAATATTGACAACCCTATGAATTTAGGAAACTGTGTTTTACTAATTTGATTTTCGAACGCGACAGCATACACAGAGCGTTATTAATTTGTGTTTTCTTTGTGAACGATAGGATGTGCACCCCGACCGTACAAAACTAAATATAGTATAGGTCTTAGACGAAGAATAATATAGACTCGCGCTACTATTTTGACATTAAGAATGAAGAAAAGGATGCACATAGTAGGTTTTACCAAGAGTGAGAGAAACACAGGTATAAGTATATTTATCCTTTTCGCGTATGCGTCAGTTGTATTTTGACCCAATGAACTGGGTCCAAAGAATAAGGTGGCCAACCGTCCCCATCATCAGTATGTAAGTTTGTTTTTGTATTGACGTAAAAAAAACCTTTATTAATCACGTTATATACGCTAATATTACATGTTCTAATACATTTTAAGCAAAATATAAGCATAACTGCAATTGCTTTTGTCCTGTCATTCTTTTATCCGGCTAAAACAGGTAGTACATTTTTAGTCAACAAAGTTATAATCATAGTTATCTTTTAAAATTATTCCGGTTATCTATTGCTATTTCGACACTGCATACGCTGATAGCTAGTCTATAATATCCTTCGTATATATAGGTATATGGTATAGGTAGACATGCCTTTATAAATAAACTGTGACTTATCATCATTCTATAGTGCACGCAGGATGCAGGCCGCAACACTAAAATAAGTCTATAATATTAATACCTACCGTTCGTGAATTGAATCGTAATAAACGCATCGTTGCACACGTACTACTTAAAAATAACCTTTATGTTTATCCTCCAGCATCTCACGATTTCCTCCACTCGTATCTATCTACATCTATCTAATATAGATATTTATTGCATATAAATTACCTGTGGCAGTGTTTGTCCGCGATGAACTCTGAAACTACTTATACGATCTTAACGAACCTGCGCTTATTCATTCTTTAATATCTTCATTACTCTACAATTCTCCACCATTCCTTTATTTGAGAATGATATCATGCTACTGATGTTTGCCACAAAGACAATATACCAGACATCATAACGTGTTTAAACATTATGAACTATATTTTAGCACTTGACATGCTCAGCCACTCTTAAAGTACAAATTATAATTTGTGGATAAGGAAAAAGAGTATTTTAGTACGAGCGGGAATCGAGTCTGCATCCCTTCCTATCCAGGGAAGTGCTCTAAATCCACTGAGCTACCGTACTATTTGTTAGAAATACCCAATATCCTTACCATATTTGTCTTAACGACCAACGCCACCTATCGGAAGCATTTGCATTAATCCAATATAGTAAGTTTAATTTTGCAATTAAAATTCATACTATTTGATGGCGTGATTTTTTTTAAACATTTTGATATATAGGTGGCGTTGGTCGTTAAGACAAATGTGGTAAGGATATTGGGTATTTCTAACAAATAGTACGGTAGCTCAGTGGATTAGAGCACTTCCCTGGATAGGAAGGGACGCAGATTCGATTCCCGCTCGTACTAAAATACTCTTTTTCCTTATTCACAAATTATAATTTGTACTTTATAACGTGTTTAGTTTATATTTTCACTTTCACAAAAGTGCATCAGGTCATACGGGTCTCGATATAATAATCTAAGTTACAATGTACCGAACAAGTACATGAGAATACATAATACATGCCAAAGTATATTGCGCAGTTGTCGATGTTTCAATCACAGATTATAAATGTTATAATATAGAGATACTAATAATACACATTCGCTTCGCGGATGCAATGGATTAATGCAAATATCTATAGGTTTTTTTAAGAACTAATTAACTCATTTACTTTCTTAATTATCGTCACGCCATCCCCCTTACGGGGTAGACTGAGAAAACAGAGTGGCAAAAGGCTCTCGTCTTGCATACATCTCTCCCTTCCTCAACATTCATAATTCTCTTCTTACACGCTCACCGGTTTCGGAGACTCCTGGACTCCACCTTCCTTCTATACAAAACCGATTTGGTCTAGGTAGGTGAGTCTCGGTCTTCCTCTGTAGGTACAGATGTAGGTACATCCTTCCTCATTCGCATTCTATATCTTCTTAACCAGTCGCTCGTCCGCCATTCTTTCCATATGTCCGAACCATCGGTGCATTCCCTTTCGCATCTTTACACCAATACTCTCTTTCATACCTACTCGTTTTCTTACGTCCTCGTTACGAATGCGATCAGTCAGCCTAAGAACTATCCATCATCCATCCATCAGCCTTTCGAAGTCCACTGCTGGACATAGGCCTCCCCAAGAGAACGCCACATGTGTTTCGCTCATATGGGGGATAGTGCCATAATCGCCACGCTTGGCAGGCGGGTTGGCGATCGCAGTGGATGTTGTTAATACTCGAGAGAGTGCTGCTGCCCACTCCCCCGGTATTCCCTCAGTCGGCTCCTACGACTCCTATGGGTGGAGAGGGGTGGGACAATTCTAAAGCTGGCCCCACACGGCGAGCCTAAGAACTATAACTCTATTAAGTATAATATTTTAAAGAATATTTAACTTTATTATTAAAACTTTTAACCAAAACCATTAGGAGGCATTATAAATAAAACGTTTTTATTAAAAACCTTCCTTTTGTTGTTGAATATAGGAAGAAAGTGGGCAAACAGATAGACGTGTATACTTTGTACTATTTATAAATAATATCATTAACACGTGGCAGTGCTTATTATAGCTCGTAATCTGCTATATCTGCCTTTGTTTAATGGTCACTAGTACGGTTGCAAATTCATTATTTTCGAACGGGATTAAATTATTAAATCAATTTGAAATTGAAGACGCTTCCTATCCCCAGGGATAGTCAGGTGAGACGTTCAATATATCCTCATGTATCTACACTGTAGGTCTATCCAAGCTGCAATCTATGTTCGCTAACGCTATAGAAAACTATTAAAATGTATAGGAATTTGATATCATAACGATATTTATAACGCTAAGTCACGTGACTTAACGTTAGAGATGTAAAAATTCCATACATTTTAATAGTTTTCTATAGCGTTAGCGATCATAGAATGCAACTTGGCCACTGTTATACCTACAAAATATTGCATTGAGACGGTAAATTTTACTCCGGCTATGGTGGGGTGCCTGAAGCCGTAGCGTGAAAAGGGGCTATGGAGGTGATCCACTCTGGATGGCAATATTTACAGCTGGTGATATTGAAAATTAATACTAACTATATCTATTTAGATATTTTTATATATATTTTTAGCATTTGACATGCTTAGCACTATATATTAAAAAACTGTTTAAAAAAGTTATGTCTTGGACGTCCATGTGTTGTAGGTAATGTATGTTCACGATAACGACCGAAATACTTTACTAATCGAGTCTTTTTTTTTCATTTTAACTTCAGTATTATTACGAATAGAGCCCTATTACTTTTCACGGTCTGATTCGATGTGGTTTAATTGTTATTAAATAAACAACAAAAATAGTGAATATTTACGCTCGACTCGATGGCACAATGGTACACTAAGACCAGCGCTAAACCTTATTTCGTGAGAACTATTTGAATTAAACTACTTCTATACACCAATATATAAATACTTCTTAAAATTAGCGCTAGATGGCGTATAAGACATGAGAGCCACATTAGTATTTTTTGAAGTTAGCGCTATCTATGTGATTTATTGAAAACTACTTAGTGACCAATTCATTATTAGTTACTTATCAAATAATCAATTTTATTGTGAAAAATGAAGCTGCGTGCACTTTTGGATTTTCCAAAGTATTTTTATAGTTTTGTTAAGTGACCAATGTTGAGTCTAATTTTGGTCTTGTTCTTGAAAGAAAAAACCGATTTTGCGCATCGCAATTTAATAATAAAAATCTACTTAATTATCATCACGCCATCTGCCATCTTGCTGGTTAGGCATAGAGTACAGAGTGCCAAAAGACTCTATTCTTGCATACATCTCTCACTTCCAACATTCATAATTCTCTTCATACACGTTCGCCGGTTTCGGAGTCTACTGACTCCACCTTCCTTCAATACATGACCGATTTGGTCTAGGTTAAGGATGGTCAATCTCGTAGTCTCCCCCTGTACCTATAGCATCCTTCACATATTTTTTAGTTTCGCATTTCATCCAAACTAACTGGCGGCAAGATGTGTCATCGCTTCGTCCTGGGCGTCACTAGCTTCTATTAACCATAACCCCTACCTTTCAGAGCAACGATCAGGGTAGTGTGGAGCGCTCACCCACTAAAATAATCCGCCGTAGGACGCGATCCGAAGATCACTTTTTGGGTATGTCTGTTACACCATTTTCTTTATATACGACGTGAGTGGCAAACAAGCATACTGGCTACCTGATGGTAAGGATGCAAGCAACACCAGAGGCATATTAGCGCGTCGCCATCCCCAAAGAATGGGATAGGAGTGGAGATGAAGGATAATAAGAAGATAAGGAGGGTGTTTGGGTCTCCGGTACTCTCACTCACCATACAGGAGTACCTGCCGTTGTTTCACGCTGATCTTCTGTGAGAGGGTGGTACTTCAAGCCGGCCCATTCATGCTGAAACAAGCAAGGCATTACTTCTAAAGAAGCTGTCATAGTAGATATATTAGAGTCTATAATATTTTTACGTCTTTTCAATTTTATTATATATACAAAACAGCATGGTTAAAAGTGACATCGCCAACGCATTCAATAGTCACTATCAACACCATCTGTGCAGTTTACTACGTTAATAAACCGGTCATAGAACTTACACTTGTTATAGTATTGCACAACGCTCTTGTTACGTCGTTCACACGATATTGGAACGTTAAATACCTATTTGTATCACTATTAATATAGTATAGGAACTATGCTATTAGGCTCATGGTGAACTGGTGAATGAGCAAAGTTACGCTAAAATGACGTAACATATCCTTAGCAACCTAAATTAGTGAACACTGACATGCTTATGATTACATCTAAAAGAACTTGTTTCATAAGCTCTTTGAAGAGGTAAAAAATATACCATACCACCTCCTATCCATTTCCATGGAGGTGGCGACGTGCGAATGACGCCTCTGGTGTTGCTAGTGTATATAACATACGGTAACCGCTTACCATCAGATGCGCCAAATGCTTGTTTGCAGCCCACATAGATTAAAACAAAAAAAAGGAAGAAGAATAAGGAGAAGGTTTGGGCCTCCAGCGCTCTCACTTTCTATACGAAACAACAGTAGGAGAACCTGCCGTTAACTGCTCTAACTGCACACCTCATCGTTCGGGGCAACGAACAGAGTAGTGTGGGGCTCACCTCAAATACAGCCGCCGTGTGTGGTCACTCCGCCTGTATTGGCGGACCACTGGAAAAGACTGCCAGCGCCTTAGTTACTGATTTATAGCCAGACTTTTCTGTCGGTCCTTATTCCTTTATCAAATTCCGTGATTTATCAGCTTATCGTGCCGGCTAATGACGAAAAATACCACCGTCTAAAAATGTATCGCTTGTCTTAAATTTAAGATTTGAAATCATCTAAGAAGAGGTTAAACACAAAGTGGAAAATGTCAAATCGAAAATAACAGTCACGAGCAGGATTTGAACCTGCATCTCCTGGATACCATCCAGATGCTTTGCTAATTCAGCCATCGTGACAACTGCTCTCGACTGCCTCGATAACACATTCATACTTAACATCCTGGGTGACGCCTGCGCCATCTATCGGAAGTATTTACATACATGTTATCGAGATTAGCAGTCGAGAGTAGTTGTCACGATGGCTGAATTGGCAAAGCATCTGGACGGTATCCAGGAGATGCAGGTTCAAATCCTGCTCGTGACTGTTATTTTCGATTTCACATTTTTCACTGTGTTTAATGTATATGGCTAAGCATGTCATATGCTAAAAATATACAATATAAAAGTTTCCAAATAAGAAGAGGTTAAGATGCGTCGATTTTTCGATATATCTATATCGAATCGGATTTGATGAATATCGAATTGCAGAGTTCCGCACGGGTCGACTAGTAAAAATAAAAAACTAATATATACGAAACTATTCATAAATAAATGAAATGCGCTTAACAACCGCTAGCGTTCCAGTATTCAGCCGTAAATTGTAAATAAGAACTTTGACCGAATTATAATTTTAGTTTGTTATTTTTGGCTGTCTCCTCTGATTTTTTAACTCACGATAGTTTGATTCTTAGAATCAAATTAAAGGTTATAAAGATTATGATGATAGATAATATGATATTTTATTTACAATGGACTATAAAAATCAAACAGTTTCAATTCTAGGTCACTCTAATGCGATAACGTTTTTATATAAAACAAACACTTTATATGACTCAAAAACGGCTGAATGATCTTTGTTTTGTTGGATTTTACTCTGCCTGGAATAGCAGAATAACTATTAAAATAATGGAAATAATTATGTAATTACGGAACAAAACGAATTCTTATACATTTTGGGCCTCGTGGCGTAGTCTGTAGTGTAACCGACTTCCGTGCACGTGTGAGGTTGTGGGTTCGATTCCCACTCAGGACAATTATTTGTGTGATGAACACAGATATTTGTACTGCGTCTGGGTGTTTTCTATCTATTATATGTATGTATTTACAAAAAAAAGTAGTATTATGTATTACATCCGTAATCTGGTACCCATAGCACAAGCGTTAAGCTTAGTTTGGGACCAGAGGACGTTGTGTGAAAAAAAATATCCATGAATATTTATATTTATTTATTTATTGTATAAAATGTGTTGACGAAAGAAGTGAATATAAGTCAGCTCATTACTCAAAACAAAACTTATTGATTCTCGAACAGTACGAATTCAGTACCTATATAAAAATCAATTGCTGTGCGCTAGTTTCACAAAAACGCGAAAACGGCTCGAATGATTCTGATTAAATTTTAGATGTGTTCCTGGATGGTTTAGATCCACCATTGGACTCAATAGAGGGCGCTGCGTTGATTTACCAGGATTTTTATCATAAATTTTTGACTGTCATTTTTTTAATGATTCTTCACATATCAAAACATATAACGACAACATTTCACTCCAGACCACTACCACCGAATCTCCGATAAAGGCTATCGGATATTCAAATGTGGCAAAAATATTCTGGACCCGTTAGGTAGCAGGCAAACCAAGGTTCTGGTTGGTAGGCCAATGTCCGTCAGGTTCAACTAGTACCTATTCATTATAAGACAGGTAAAATTATGATCATATATCGGCAGTTAATGACTGTGTACTGTACTGTAATGTCCCGCTTTTGGGCAGGTACCTAAAATCTTACTTTCACTTCCTACACCAGGCTATGATGCTGGCGCTGTTCCCATGCGGGTTAGCAAGCTTCATAAGCAGTCTCGCGTAGGTGCGACGCTCCATTATGCGGGTGCGTCGCACAGTAGAGGGTACCCGAGAGGGTAAGCTGCCGGCAGACCACTGAAGTAACGTAAAAAGTTCCAGTGGCCCGACAATACAGGCGGAGAGTCGGCACACGGCGTGTTTATTTAGTGAGTGAGAGCTCCACACTACCCTGTTCGTTGCCCCGAACGAGGGGGTTGTGCGGTTAGGTACATTTTTTCCCGCCATAACAAAAAAAGGCTTCATAAGCCATGCAAATGGGAGTAAAATTCAATGACCTTGCAGTTACAAGTTAGTAGGAAATATTACAATAGTATTTATTATTTACAAACTAATAACTAGCACGCATTCGTAACGTGTTAGTAATTATTTAAATACACAAAAATAGGTAAACACGTTGAGTTGTTACATAAGATATTTCGTTTGTCAACATGCCAAAGGATATTTTATGATATTTGGGGATTTTGACAAAGTGAATGTCAAATTTTCCAAAGATCATAACAGGTAGGTATATGATCAAAGGTATCCTAACTATTATAAAACTGTAACAGAGCTGTGTCTGTACATTTAAGATATTTGAGAAAAATTACTGTATTAGACTATACATTAGGCGTGTCTAAACACAAAACATTCTTTTTAAGATTTTTGTTTGTTTATCTGTTTGTCGGTTTGTTCGCGCATCACGCAAAAACCACTGAACGGATTTTGATGCAACTTTTTTTATATGATAGGTCTTGATTAGACTTAAAAACTAGTATACATGTTATTCCGCTACAATATCGGGAACCTAAGATATAACCTAAAAAACTATCTTTTGGCTGCGGCAGAGCCGTGGGCAAAGGCTATGTGTAGTTTAATATACAAATAAATAATATTTTATTTTTAAATTCTTCATCAAAAGATCTATTAATTTTCTTCATAATTGCTTTTTTCGTGATATTTGCCTTTATTTTTATATAGGTAGTTATTCTCCTGTCCCGGACGGAGACAAATCCAACAAACCATAGAACATAAATATCCGTCCATATTCTTAAGTTATAAATGGTAAACTCGACTTTATTTGACATATACATCATCCATCCTCCATGATCCATCCATCAGCCCTTCAACGACCACTGCTGGACATAGGCCTCCCCAAGAGAACGCCACAACGAGCGGTCCCGTCATGGGGGATAATGCCCTAATAGCCACGCTTGGCAGGCGGGTTGGCGATCGCAGTGGGTGTTGTTAATACTCGCATATACATATAGATATAGAATATTACGATTGAGCTTGGTATTCTAGTTAGTAATCAATATTGGTTAATTAATGCCTATTTAAGCCCATCGCTCGATTCCTCGGCTAAAATTAACTGTCATAGCAGATAGGTAAGACCATATACTACTAAGCTATCTCACGTAGATAATCAAATTAATAATTAATTAATAAGTGATAATAATTATCACTTCCAATAGCAACACGTGACCATGTTGTTTGATAACGAGAAGTGTCTATTCAAAAGAGCTTATTTCTCATTATATATGAGACTAATTATGTTTTGAGCCACGGCCCACCTGATGGTAAGTGGTAACCGTCACTCATGGACTCAACTATACCGAAATTATTGTCAAGCCGCTGCGCACCATCTCATTTCTCAGATATGAAATGAATGAATATACGGCTAATCTTCTGATACAGCCAAAGCACACTGACGTGCTTCATGACCGGTCACACAGGAGACGGTGGTACCGTGGTACCGATCCGTCCGGGCTCGATAGTAAGTGAGTAGGTACTCTCGCATGGTACCCAGCCCCACCACCAGTAATGCAATGGGTGATAAATGCTTACTTCCCTTAGTCGCCTCATACGACACTCGCGGGAAAGACTGGGGTGATGACACTTGTATTCTTAGTCCGTCACCACACGGACAACTTCAGTGTTCAAAATTAGTCCTAAGTAAAACTTGTTACTCTTATAATGATTTTCGATGAAATTACGGAAGTCAATATTTTCAGCATCAAAGAGACTTGCCTCTTAGATGTTTTTGGACATTTAATCCATCTAAATATCATGAGAAAGTAAGCCCCTTTGAAAGGACACTCCATATTAGTGACCCCTTTTTTTATTTTCTAAGGCGGGAAAAAATGAACCTAGCCGCACACCCCGTCGTTCGGGGCAACGAACAGGATAGTGTGAGGCCCTCACCCACTAAATAAACACGCCGTGTGCCGTCTCTCCGCCTATATTGGCGGGCCACTAGAACCATGTTACTGCAGTGGCGATTGAGACCCTATACTGGAACGCTGCTCATTTAGAAGCGTCACTTCTGTTCAGCTACGCATGCTATAGAATCCGATGCATTAATCCAAGTAATAAACTGCGTGCCAAATTTTATCCAAACCTGTTCAGTCATTTTTGCGTGATTGACTAACAAACATCCAAACGTACCAACTTTCACATTTATAATATTAGTAGGATTATCGGCCGAATATGAAGTGGTACCCAAATCTAATCGATTTGAATTTAGAAAAGAAATACTAGATTTTTTTATTCCACATGCGTGATATACAAAGGCTTTGAGTGACATTTGAACTTAAGATATAATCTACTGGTAGAAATTATCCACTAAATACTTATGTTAGGTTGTCAAGACTTAAGTTCGCTGCGTAAACGATAGTGATACATAAAACAACTATAAAAACTAGTAATCACTATATTTTTTATTTTAGCACCGCCACACCTTATTGTAAGTACTGGGCAGGGCCATGCTAGGCCACGTTGTCTGTTAACAAAATGAAGAATGAATAAACGTTAGATAAGTTTGTAGATCCGTGTGGTGACGAACAAGTGTCACCACCCCATTCTTTCCCACGGGTGTCGTATGAGGCGACTAAGGGAAGTAAGCAATTATCATCCATTGCATGTTTGGTGGTAGGGCTGGATACCAAGTGGGAGTACTCACTTGGTATCGGGCCCGAGCGGGTTGGTACCACCATCTCCAGTGTGACCGGCCATGAAGCACATCGTTGCGTTTTGGCTGCAGCAGGAGATAGCCGTTTATTCTTTCATTTCATATTGGTGAAATGAAATGGTGAGCACCAGCTTGACAATACTCTCAGTATAGTTGAGTCCATGAGCGACGGTTACCATTTAACATCAGATGGGCAGTGGCTCGTCTGCCACTACAAACAATAAAAAAAAAAACTGCCTCGTTGGTGCAGCGGTAGTGTATTCTGTGTGACTGCTGATCATGAGATCTCGGCTTCGATCCCCGGGTCGGGCAGTGATATTGAGCTTTTTCGTAAAAAGTAAAATTCTAGGCAATGTACGGCAATAGGCTCGCCCCCTATTACGTGGGACTTAAACATAGCTGGTGAACCGTGGGTATGTAATACACCTCTGCCTATCCCTTCGGGCATACAGGCGTGATTCTATGCCAACTAAACGCACTGTTCCAATGAGCCAGAGAATCGGCCGAAAATATCATCGATGTATGTCCTGATGCAATATTTTAGATTTTTGTTGTTTTTTTAAAAACCGCTGGACCGATTTTTATAAAATTTTAATGGGACCACCTCTGATGTAGAACCTACCAAAAGAAAAAGAATCATTGAAATCGATTCATAATTGGCGGAATAATCGCGTAACAAACACAAAAAAAACAGCCGAATTGAGAACCTCCTCCTTTTTGGAAGTCGGTTGATAAGGATAGCACTGATTCTAGTGTCGCGTCGAGCGTAAATATTCACTATTTTTTGTTTATTTAATAACAATTAAACCACATCGAATCAGACCGTGAAAAGTGATAGGGCTCTATTCGTAATCATAATAATTCGTAAATAGAAAAAAAAGACTATTAGTAAAGTATTTTGGTCGTTATCGTGTTAACATACATTACCTACAACAAACGGACGTCAAAGACATAACTTTTTTAAACAGTTTTTTAACTAGTTTAAATAACAAAAATGGCACAAAAAATATCATGAGTGTTAAAAATAGTGTTTTTTCTTGATATGTGTGTGTATATATTATTTTACAAGTGCAATATATGATAAATAGAGACATTTTAAGTTTGAAAAATCAGTTGTTCTACGTAAAACGAGAGCAGTACCCACCTCAACGCTTCACTTATGAGGCGTGCAATAAAAAAGATAAAGCGTAGGTAATACCTATGTTCTGTGTATTATGGATGTGACAGATAATGTTTTATTATAATAATTAATTTGAGCAAGTCTTCAATTAACTGCGGCTGTACACATTCGTCGAGACACCCCGAGACAGGCCGAGAGCGAGTGTGTACATGGTAGCCTCGTCTCGTCTCGGGGCTCTCGCTATGTCTCGGAAGAGTGTCGGTTTTTGGTGCTCGAGTCAAAGGGTCTCGGTGAGTCTCGCGATAAAACGAGACCGCGCCTGTACACACTCGTTTGCTTAGTTGCCTACCAACTGCGTTCGCGTAGACTTGCTTTCTGCGTGCGACAACGATGTGTTCTAACGCTTTTTAGAAGCCTACTAAAGGCAATCCCTATTAAGGAATCCTAAGAATGTCAGACACAAGGATGAGCAACTATTACACGACTCTTGGTTGCGGATAAACAACGATTTTGATATCCCCGTGGAAGAATAAAAAAGCAACGATTTTGATATCCCCGTGGAAGAATAAAAAAATATATATATTCCTGTTGAATAGGTAAAAAGTTCTTTTTCGCCATGGTTTAATATATTTTTTTATGGTAAATGATTAAAAAATTACAATAACTAATAAAAAAAATAAACGCCGCAATTGTTTTTTCCACGTCCATCGCGACGGGCATCCGAAGTTCTATTGATACAACGAGCGTGTACATGGTGTGCTCTCGTGTCGAGCTTATACGAGACGAGAGTGGACGAGAGGTTCGCGAGACAAATAGACGAGTGTGTACAGCCGCCGTAATTTGTAATAGGCTTATTACCTATTAGGTCACTACCAAATCAGGCTACCACTATGCCCGCTAGTGGCTGTTTTGCTATGGAGTATAATCCTTCTAATATTATAAATGTGGAAATTAGCATGTTTGAATAATATTATGTTAATAAATCACAAAATGAATGATTTTTTTTTTCTTTTATTAACGGATACGATACTTTTTACCCCAAAAAATGTTTTAGTCTTGTGGATGACCACTGAAGTAGTATAACGCAGTTCCAGTGACCCGCCAATATAGGCGGAGAGACGGCACACGGCGGGTTTATTTAGTGGGTGAGGGTCCTACACTACCCTGTTCGTTGCCCCGAACGACGGGGTGTGCGGATAGGTACATTTTTTCCGGCTTTAACAAAAAAAAAAGAGTTGTGGGACAGCTATTTTTGTGTAAAGATAATTAGCAGACCGAGGTAAGTGCAGCAGCGAATGATTTAAAAAAGTACCTACTCGTTTTACCCGCAGACTACATAATATAAATAAATAAATAAATATTCAAGGACATTTTTCACACAACGTCCTCTGTTCCCAAACTAAGCTTAACGATTGTGCTATGGGTACCAGATTACGGATATATATATATATATATACTACTTTTTTTTTGTAAATACATACATATAATAGATAGAAAACACCCAGGCGCAGTACAAATATCTGTGTTCATCACACAAATAATTGTCCCGAGTGGGAATCGAACCCACGACCTTGTGCACGGAAGTCGGTTACACTACCGACTACGCCACGAGGCCCGTCAAATAAAAATATAGTCAGTAAAACTTCCAGTTGGTATAATTTTTCCCGACATTCTCAAAAAATCTTTGTACTTTACAGTTTTCCCGTTCCTCCGTTTCGTAGTTTTGGAAAATTTGTTTAGTAATTTTAGAGTTTATTGCGGTCAGAGAGAAAGAGAGGCAGGCGCGGTGCGGGGATTTTTTTTTATACTATTTGTCTAGCATCAATCATACCTCCACCACCCACACCACTCAACGGATGGTTAACGGTTACCGTAGCCTCCCGTACCAGCAAAGGTATAAGAAAGGAAATAAATGATAATAAGAAGAGGAGAAGGGGTTAGGGACTCTAGCGCTCTCAATCTCCATACAGTAGGAGTAGGTACCTACCGTTGTTCCAAGCTAACTTCTGTGAGAGAGATGACGATAACATAACAAAACTAGAATAACATACACAAAATTGGATGTTTAGATAATAATAAATAATCATGGACTCCCGCAACGCACTTCACAGTGTAGCCGAATATGGTTATATTTAATTACACAGATGGTTTCAAGATTTTAAATAGCGACCTATTAATACGAGTGTTTATTAGATTTTACCAATCTCCTGTGTTTTGTGGAATTACTTATCTGTACCCCGCGGTTTCACTCGACTTTTAGTTTAAAAGAAATCAAAATAAGCATAAAATTAAAATTAGATATTTTAATCGAATATTAGGTGGGTTATAATAAATAAACCAAAAAAATGTTGTAAAATCATATACCTAACTAGTAGATGAAACCGTTGAAACAACATAATCAGCCTTGGACGTCTACCATCTAAGTCCACCCGTGATCATGAATGCTGTAAAGTATTCGAAACGTCGGGATAGTAGAAAATCAAGTAAACGCGATAGATTCCGTAAACGAAGTTGTTTCCCGCTAATCTTCTGTGAGAAGGTGGTACTTCCCCGACCGAGCCGGCCCATTCATGCTGGGATAAGCAAGGTTCTACCACTTTTTCAAATCATCGTCTGGTAATTTTAGAGATTACCCCATATTAATACACCAACCTATTAAATATACACTTTTTTTTTGTCAAAAGGCAACACTAAGCAAATAATCTTGTATCACAGGAACTTTTTATACATATAATTTAACGGCCACAAAGTACACAATTAATTGTTCTAAGTCCAGGTGTGTTTTAAAACTAACGGACACAATTTTATTACTAGGTAATCTTGAGATAACTAGTTCAAATCTGGTAATTCTGATAGCCCAGACTGACGAACCCACTGACATCTTGCAAACAAATTGACTACAACTGATCTTGAAAATAACGTTAGGTACTTTATTATGATCTGTATTTTAGCACTTGACATGTCAGCTACTTTAAAGAACAAATTATTTGTGAACATGGAAAAAGAATAACTATATTGGAATAATGTATGTAAATGCATCCAATAGGTGGCGTGGGTCGTAGAGACATCTAAAACAAATGTGCAGTGAAAATTCCTGCTCGCAGTATAGCTCCCTTTTTCCACTTTCACAAATAATTTGTTCATTAACGTTGCTATGTCCATATTTTTAAAGTTATTAATTGATGAAAGGTATATAAATACCTTCATTCTACCGAACTTAACCTGATATCTAGATTTCTTATTTGTAATAAGCTCTGCGCTTTAAATTATTTTCCACTGGATGGTAAATAACACGAAGAGTCATAGTTCTAAAACTATCATATCAGAAGCAGACCTATGAACCTAATAGGACATACTGATAAATGGTAAATCAGTACACAAGTAACGCACATTATAAACAGGCAAACATTAGATATTTACTCTCCACTTAGAAATATGTCAAAGTAGTTTATCACGCTCTTCGATCATCAATACCAACAAGACATTAAACACAAAGTGAAAAATGTGAAGTCGAAAATAACAGTCAGGAGCAGGATATGAACCTGCATCTTCTGGATACCGTCCAGATGCTTTACCAATTCAGCCATCCTGACAATTGCTCCTGACTGCTAATTTCGATAACACATCATACTTAACGTCTTTGGGTGACGCCTGCGCTATCTGTCGGAAGCATTTTCATACATTATACCGACCAGGTAAACTTAATTTTACAATTAAGATTTTACCTAATAATGACGCAAACCCTTTAAATATTTAGATATTTTTTATATATATTTTTTTTTTTTTTTTATTAGCAGGATCCTGCTCCTGACTGTTATTTTCGATTTCACATTTTTCACTTTGTGTTTAATGTATAGTGCTAAGCATGTCAAATGCTAAAAATATATATAAAAAATATCTAAATACCAACAAGATATACAGTGTCACGAACAAAATCAAGTTAAAAACTGTCCGTGTGAATATATACTTAAACAGCTACATCTGTTTACAAACGAACTGAGACAAAGGTTTTAAAACAGTTTACCTAATTACCTACCACCTAATTACAATCATGGCACTTAGTAATAAAGTCACAAATCTTTAAAATATTATATTTATATTATACATTTATGATCATTCGTCACAAAAAACGAGCAAAGCAATAATTTAGGTACATACTATTGCCACTTAAAAGTGAAAAGACAAATAACATTTACTGTTAAATCAAGCTTAAATAGTTACAAATAAAGTACTTTTTGAATTAAACAAAATAAGAGCTCACTTCTCAAGTGCGCTGTTATTTCCCGAGACGGATTTTTTGGGCAGACGCGATATCTATTGCATTTTTGATCGAAGATTACGCTATAATAAAGCGGACGAGACAGTATCTGCTAACGTTTGTAATAGCGACACAACACTCAACATCATAAGTCTCATCTACTCCCTATATAGGAATTACATTAAATAGTTACAAATAAAGTACTGTTTGAATTAAACAAAATAAGAGCTCACTTCTCAAGTGCGCTGTTATTTACCGAGATGGATTTTTTGGGCCGACGCGATATCTATTGCATTTTTACCACCTGTCAAGTGCCATATACCCTCACAGGATGCAGGAGTGTACAAGCTGGATTGTGATTGTGGTCTCTCCTACATTGGACAAACAAAGAGATCCATAAGAACTCGGATCAAAGAACACATAGCTGATATGAAGCACCGTCGCTATACAAAGTCTGCAATTTGTGAGCACACACAGGACCACACCCGCCATTACATCAGGTTTGACAAACCTCATATCCTCGCAAAAGAACATCGATATCGTCCTAGAATGATACGTGAGGCTATTGAAATTAAGAAACATCCCAATTTCAATAGAGAAGACGGCTGGGTCTTACCATCAAGCTGGAATCCTGTGATAGGCCTCACCAAACATAATACAAGAAGGCACACCACAAGATTGCAAGACACAGTTAGCGCTTATTGTGTAGATAAAACCCACAGTAGTGATTAGTTAGTATTTCCGCATAAATTTAATAATCCATAACAAGTTGTTGCCTACTGAGTTTTCTGGCCGGATCTTTCTCAGTCAGGCCGCGTTCCGATGCGGTGGTAGCTTTATAGTCTTAGCTTCTATTAAAATCAATATATTTAATAATAGAAACTAATAATCAATATTGTCTTCTTAATGGTAGTTTTTGATTACTTAAAAATTTTAATTGGTAGTTTGTGGTAGAATTTTTAAGCACTAAATATAAACAAAAAATTTAAAACTTAAAGGAGTATTATACTAATTTTATTATACTAGCTTAAAATCTCATATATTGTAAGCATACAACTTAGAGTAGATATTTTTAATTGTGTTTCTAAACGAATATTATGTGGGTTGAAATAAATAAACCAAAATACATATAGAAACAACATATCAGCTTTGGACATCTACCATCTAAGTCCACCCGTGATCATGAATGCTGTAAAGTATTCGAAACGTCGGGATAGTATAAAAATCAAGTAAACGCGATAGATTCCGTAAACGTAGTTTTATTTCAAAAAGGAATTACATCGTTTTCTTTTTTATATATATAACTGCCTCTATGGTACAGCGGTAGTGTGAGTGACTGCTGATCATGAGGTCTCGGGTTCGATCCCCGGGTCTGGTAGTGTTACTGAGCTTTTTCGTAAAAAGAAAAATGCTCAATAGCAGCCCGGAGTTTGGAAATAAGCTCGGCTAGACGGCAATAGGCTCGCCCCCTATTACGTGGGACTTAATCATAGCTGGCGAACTGCCTCGGTGGTGCAGCGGTAGTGTAAGCGACTGCTGATCATGAGGTCTCGGGTTCGATTCCCGGGTCGGGCAGTGTTATAGAGCTTTTTCGTAGAAAAATTCTCAATAGCAGCCCGGAGTTTAGAAATGTGTCCGGTAGACGGCAATAGGCTGGCCTCCTATTACGTGGGACTTAACATGTGTGTTATAGTTGGCGTGGGTGTGTAATACACCTCTGCCTAACCCTTCGGGGAATACAGGCGTGATGCTCTGTTGTTTTTTTTTTTTTATTATGGAAAAAATCTACCTATCCGGAGACCCCCTTCTTCAGACAAAATAACAATAACATTAAATAAATAATAAATGAAAAAAATAAAAATGAGCAAGTTCCTGCAAAAATCCTCTATGGAACAGACGCCCCTGATACATAATCGCCTCGTATATAGGTGCCTGTGGGAAGCTGCGGGTATAGTACGATATGACTAAGAATATAAGCAGAATTGACGGAATGACTTGACGGTAGGCAGGGCTCGTCTGTCACCACAAGCAAGAAAAACAAACTAGCACACATCATTCCAATCGGATCCGATTTTTCTTTCTTTTTTTTTTGAAGACCTGCACTAAGCAACAATCCTTGTAGCGCGGGAGACTAGAAACATAGGACACAAAGTACACCCAGACTCAGAACAACCATTTGTGGATCACTCAAAGAGTTGTCCCTGTGTGGGAATCGAAACCACTCGAGCGGGAGGCCGGTATCCAAACTACTCCGCCATCTGTATAGTCAAATAAATATACAACAGTATAACTAATTGTGTGAACACGATTTCGCTAATTTAATCCTACTGCGCATATCGAAGAATTATTTTGAGATGAAGTACGACGATGCCATGATGCTGTCAAAATGGTATATAAATGTATAAATGAAAGTTAGAGATGTAAATAAAGGCGTATTAACCTTGAAACGGTATAATTTATTCTAATACTGGAAGAAAGAATGTTTGATATTGAACTGATCACGAGAGCAACGACCCGATGACCTATTCTCGATGCAAAGAGCAGTATAAATAAAGACCAATGTTTGTAAACCATTCGTCGTGTGTAACGAACTATACGTATAACAAAAACGTTATCAAGCCTTTTGGCACTTCTTTTACAAAATCGCAATTTAAAAATAAACATTACTCATGCTCAGACTAAAGAAAAAAGGGAAAATTCTTGAAATATTTTAACTCGTATCCTTTCTGCATAAGCGCCATTGCAAGGTATTGTTTTCATACTACTTGGGTCGGAAGCAAGCATAATGGTCCACGTGATGGTTAACGTTTACCGTAGCATATAGACGCTAGCAACACCGAATGCATCACGCGTCGCTATCTTCAAGGAAAGGTATAGGTGGTGTAGAGGAGGTGAGAGCCCCACGCTACCCTGTTCGTTGCCCCTAACGACGGGGTGTGCGGTTAGGGACATTTTTTCCCGCCTAAACAAAAAAAAAAGGTGGTGTAGAGGGAGGGTATAAATGGGGATTAATAATAGGTTTGAGTTTGGTTTACTGTAAAACTGAAAATATTATCTAGTAGGTAATGAAAATTCCTTGTTAAAAATATGTTCCGTAATGTCTCACTGGGAATACTAATGTTATCTTTAAATAATTTAATTTCAATTAATCTCGACGTTTCGATAACGAGAGAACTTTAGTTCTCTCATGTTCACGGCAAGAACCCATAACGATGACCATAACTGTCATGTATAGCATTAAATCTAAATATCTATTAAAAAATAAAGCGTACCAACGTACGCTTTTATCAACATAAAGAAGGTCCCGTCACCTCAGGCTGATGGCAATCGGACATAACAGGAGAGAGAGAGTTGGCACAGAAGCAATATTTCTACAGCCTTGAGGAGCTCAGTTTCAATGTTACTAAACGATCACCCATTACTACACCAGAGACATGCATGCTATATAGAAGCAAATTCGAGTAGCTGTCCCTTTATGTACTAATGAATTTGATTTTTTCAATTAGTACTTAAACCCTCTTTTTATCTTAGTTACGCTATGTCCATCCATCCATCAGCCTTTCATCGTCCACTGCTGGACATAGGCCTCCCCAAAATGGGGGTTTTACCATAATCGCCACGCTTGGCAGGCGGGTTGGCGATCGCAGTGGATGTTTTTAGTACACAGGGGAAGCTGCTGCCCAGTCCCTCGGTAATCCCTTAGTCGGGTTTTACGACTCCCATAGGAAGAGACGGGGTGGGGCTGTTCTTGGTGCCGGCTCCACACGGCTTTATACGGGATGTAAAATAAAAAAAAAATAACGGAAGTTCAAATTGTAATATCCCGTGAATCACGCAAGTTAATAATCATTTAGGTATGATACTTACGCATAACAATATAATATTTGCCTAATATGATCTGTACATTAAAAGAATAAAAAAAGTAGACGTCACGGGACTTCTGCCAGATGTGAAAACATCGAAATTATTTTGTAGAAATAATGATCAGAAATAAAATGATCATGACTTTTTCAATGTGTACTTGTTTAGAATTATGATATGTGTAAAATAACGTAAATTGACATAAATCATCATCATCCCGCCCTGGATCACCTAGGACCGAAGTACTAGTCAAAACGAATCAAATGATTTCAACAGTTGATGGGGTTGCGGCCTTTTATATATAGCATAGTGCCCATGGCCATCCGGCTCCGTCATCAGACCCTGAATATCATCTAGGACTCCATAGTCCTATTCCTAGATTATATACTATTCAAGATAGCTCAAACTAGCCCTAAATCGATGGGTTGCAACGTTTAATTACCGAGTACCCATGGCCACCTTCCAGCTCCATCATCAGACCCTGGATACTATCTAAAGACAAAGTACTCGTCAAGACAAATCAAACAAGTATAAACTCGATGGGGTTGCGTCGTTCCATTACAGAGCTACTGTGGCCACCTTTCAGCTCCATCATCAGACCCTGGATACTATCTACAGATAAAATACTCGTCAAGACGAATCAAACGATTCCAAACTTGATGGGGTTGCGTCGTTTCATTATAGAGTTACTGTGGTCACCTTCCAGCTCCATCATCAGGCCTTGGATACCATCTAGAGACAAAGTACTCATCAAGACGAATCAAACGCGTCCAAATTCGATGGGATTGCGTCATTTCATTATAGAGTTACTGCATGTGGCCACCTTCCAGCTTTATCGTCAGACCCTGAATACCATCTAAAGATAAAGTACACGTCAAGACGAATCATACGAGCCCAAACTCGATGGGGTTATGTCATTTTATCTCGGAGTTCCTATGGCCATCTAAAGACCCTGGATACTATCTAAAGACAAAGTACTCGTCAAGACGAATCAAACGAGTCCAAACTCGATAGAGTAGCGCTGTTTCATTACAGAGTTCCTATGTCTACCTTCCAGGTCCATCATCAGATTAACTCCATGTTCTCCATAGTATTGCATTGTCACGCGATATGCGAAAAAATTCAGCTCAGTCGGAAACCGGGAAGTGTGCTAAATTTAAGTTGCAAGATTTGAAAGGGACAAGTAAAATAAATGCGTCGCCACGCTAACAGCCGGTTTTACCCTTCCTCCGCATTAGATGTTTCATATCAAATCAAAAACATTTTATAAACATAATCATGATGTTGTCACTCACGCTCCATTTAATGATAAATGTTAAGCACAAACAAGCATTCTTGAATTAATTTCACAGCATACTCGCATCTGTTTAACCTAGTGTAGCAGCGATTTATAATTCGGATGACGTTAGTTCTCTATGTAAGTTTGTATCAATGATATGCTAAACAGCTATGTTGCTAAGGTAAGCGTGCCAAACATACAATTCGGCCGACTGATAATATAACTTAGCTCTCATAAAAATAGGTTTACTATGGCCTCCATATTCATTCAATTCCCATTCGCGAAATGAACATCATTAATATTTTGTTTTTTTTTTATATATTTATCTTTGAACAGTTTTGACGGGCGTCGTGGCGTAGTCGGTAGTGTAACTTGACTTCCGTGCACGAGGTCGTCGGTTCGATTCCCACTCAGGACCATTATTTGTGTGATGAACACAGATATTTGTACTGCGTCTGGGTGTTTTCTATCTATTATAAGTATGTTTTTACAAAAGATAATTACGTAAGTAAAATAATTACTAACTACTAGCTTATAAAATGGTATCTCAGTTTGAATAGGCAACACGTACTAGTGACGCCTCTATTATCGATAGTGATGTAATAAGTCACTATCGATTACACATTACTGTCGATTGCTAATTGTTACATGTACGCACCAATAAGGAGGTTTTAATCTAACACCTTCATTTATTGGCTTCTGTTAGCGGAAATTGAACTTTTGTGACATAACAGTATTGTATTTCTGAGAAGATGGTTACAATTGACGGGCCTCATGGCGTGACGGTGGTACCAACCCGATCGGGCCTGATAGTACTAACTGAGTACTCCTACTTAGTACCCAGCCCTACCACCAGTAATGCAATGGGTGATAATTGCTTACTTCCCTTAGTCGCCTCGTACGACACCCGTGGGAAAGAATGGGGTGATGACACTTGTATTGAATTCTTAGCCTGTCGCGGACAATGTTCAATCCAATTTTTTTTTTTGGCAAGCGGCTGTGGTCTTGACAACTGTTCTGCCAATAACATTTAATATATTATTGATGTATGAGATAAATGTATTTTAATAACGTATATTATAGTTATTTAATCATATTGATTTTGCCGTGTGGGGCCGGCTTTAGAATTGTCCCACCCCTCTCCACCCATGGGAGTCGTAAGAGCCGACTGCGGGAATACCGGGGGAGTGGGCAGCAGCACTCCTTCGAGTATTAACAACATCCACTGCGATCGCCAACCCGCCTGCCAAGCGTGGCGATTAGGGCACTATCCCCCCATTCTTGGGGAGGCCTATGTCCAGCAATGGACTTTAAAAGGCTGATGGATGGAATCATATTGAACTTTAAGTAGGCCTCGTTTTGCTACACGGACATTCAACTAAACCAACTTCCATTTTTATATACGAAGACAAGGGGTAGGTATTCATTTATATTAACTACCTCAGTGGTTTAGCGGTAGACTGCAGATCATGAGGTACCTAACGGGTTTCAGTTTTTTGCCATTTGGCTACGGAACCCTAAAAAGGGCCGGGGTTGGCAGTGTTTCACCCCAGGCCTCGAAAAGTACGTGAAACCGTTGGTCCAGCGCCTGATCTCTACGATAAGAGTGAGGAAACAAAGAGTATACTTGTGTTGGCGCACACAGTCGTGCATTATAATAATTATCTCCTGCGTACATGGCTAGTGTCTGTTGATACTGGTCGCCGTGACCGAAATAACAATCTGGGAATCATTATTAATTATACCTACATAACATCACGCCTGTATTCCCCGAAGCGGTAGGCAAAGGTGTATTACACACCCACGGTTCGCCAGCTATGTTTAAGTCGACGCGAGGCGAGCCTATTCCCGTCTACCGGGCACATTTCCAAACTCCGGGCTGCTACTGAGAATTTTACTTTTTACGAAAAAGCTCAATAACACTGCCCGACCCGGGGATCGAACCCGAGACCTGATGATCAGCAGTCGCTCACACTATCGCTGCACCACAGAGGCAGTTACCTACAACGTAGTAATATTTGATAGTACCTACTACTATAAACGTCTACGCCATTTAACAATCGATTATTCTGTATCAGTGAAATAGTAAATAATGCATTCTTATCTGTCATGTGTAGTTATCAGCCAATGGGCGGTACAATCGAAGAAATGTGTGTAATATTTGTAGTAAAAAAACATCTGTTATTACTTTATCGATATATTCAGAATACCATAATTGTTTAAACATAAACAACATACCTACTATTATTCATTGCATATTGTGAAGTGTATGTTTCCGGTTTATTACTATACTCTTTGAGCGTATGTATCACCTTATCCACCAAAAACGAAATATAGGTAAGTACGTACGTGAAGTGAAAACTTCTTTAGGCGTGTTGGACACTTTTTGGATGAACAAAAATCATGGAACTCGCGTCATTGTCACCTAACGCTCCGATCTTCTTTAGGTGAGTTGAGTAGGTACTTTTTGGGCGAACAAAAATCATGGAACTCGTGTCATTGTCACCGACCGCTCCGATCTTCTTTAGGTGAGTTGAGTAGGTACATTTTGGGCAAACAAAAATCATGGAACTCGTGTCATTGTCACCGACCGCTCCGATCTTTTTTAGGTGAGTTGAGTAGGTACTTTTTGGGCGAACAAAAATCATGGAACTCGTGTCATTGTCACCGACCGCTCCGATCTTCTTTAGGTGAGTTGAGTAGGTACTTTTTGGGCGAACAAAAATCATGGAACTCGTGTCATCGTCACCGAACGCTCCGATCTTCTTTAGAAGCGTTGAGTACTTTTTGGGTGTAAAAAAATCATGGAACTTGTTTTTAACTAGCTTATCAGATTACACAAATTTTAGTAGGTACATCATACTTTTTTATGTAAAAATGTACCTAACCGCACACCCCGTCGTTCAGGTACACTATATGTATACTAGGGTTGGGCAGAAGTTCGTTTAACATTCGGTTTAACCGAATTTTGGTGGCTTGAACCGAACTTCAGCATTCGCCCGAAGTTCGGTTTTAAATGTCGAACATTCGGTATAAGAAAAAAGTAAGGCTTATACTAAAATTTTGAGAAATCATATCT
The DNA here is from genome assembly GCA_948253155.1 of Leucoma salicis. Classification (NCBI taxonomy): domain Eukaryota; kingdom Metazoa; phylum Arthropoda; class Insecta; order Lepidoptera; family Erebidae; genus Leucoma; species Leucoma salicis. The sequence goes on from OX411821.1 coordinate 19,092,008, forward strand.
GTCAGTAACTCCGAACACGAAATTCCATTGGCGATGCAAAATTTAAGACAAACTCTCCGATGGAATCGTGTTAGACTACCGGGAGTCTTATGTGTGCCAAGCGATACAGTGCTAAGGCCACGCGAGGCCACGCGCCGTAACGCCGGGTGGACACTTTTTATGAAAAAAAATATTAAAAAAAACTACTTACCCATTGTTGAAAAATCCATGTTTATTGTCAAGTATAATAACTATTTTATGCACTAAAACACTTAAAAACACTATCCACTAAATATTATAATTTTCCACAAATTTAATTTTATTTCACTTTCCCGTTGAAAACTCGACTTTATTACCGCACAGTTTGAGTCCATTGGCGCAACTGGATGACGTTTACGTTTGGGAATTATTTCTCGTTGATACAGTATATAGGCAAAAATCATACACAGATTATAGAATGAACAGACTGTATCGGGCAAAAATTTAAGAGTAGATAGCATTGAAAGTGAAGGAGAAGGAATTTTTATTTTTTTTGCGTTTGCGCCCTCGGCACGCCGCTTTCGCCTACGCGATGCTGACCCCTATTGTAAACCTGGGAGATTCTAATATGTTGAGGGGTTAAGACTGTATTTAATATAAATAACAGATGCAACTCAAAGTCCGCGCCAAAATGGATAACAGTTGCGCCAATCTAACAACAACAAAAAAATAAAAATTTTAATTTGGAACCTTAAACAAATCATCCATTCCCAACACTTTCTTGACTGAATGTATACCACTACTCGAAAGTCATTTAAGCATGGTCAGTTGTTTGTTAAACTACTTATAATTATTATAGATAAATTAAAATGTATAAATAATAATAATAATATAAATGAATTAATTTTTTTCACAATCCAGGAGTCTATGAATCAATACACCCAATACTCGTAATTTGAAATAAGGTGTCACCCTTACACTGAGTGTTTTTTTATTGCTTTACGGCGTTGTCTTTCATAAAAAATACACACAGAATATGACTTGTTACACTCGAGAAAGCACACACCGAAGTTCGGCCGATCTTCGGCCGAATTTTGTATATTTACCGAATGTTCGGCCGAAGTTCGTATTCGGTTAAAATCACATTCGGCCCATCTCTACTATATACCTACCTGTAATAAAAATACATCACGATGTGGTTCTCTGAACTAGCCTTTTTTTTTGTTTAGTCGGGGAAAAATGTACCTAACCGCACACGCCATCGTTCGGGGCAACGAACAGGGTAGTGCGAGGCCTTCACCCACTAAAGAAACCCGCCGTGTGCCATCTCTCCGCCTTTAATGGCGGGCCACCGGAACCATATTACATTCCTTCAGTGGTTTTCTAAACTAGCCTAATTACACAAATTATAATATGTACTTTAAGAGTACCTGAGCATGTCAAGTGCTAAAATATAGATCAAAATGTTTAAAAAATCACACCATCAAATATGCAGTATGAATTTTAATTGCAAAATTAAACTTACTATATTGGATTAATGCATGTAAATGCTTCCGATAGGTGGCGTTGGTCGTTAAGACAAATGTGGTAAGGAGATTGGGTATTTCTAACAAATAGTACTGTAGCTCAGTGGATTAGAGCACTTTCCCGGATAGGAAGGGACGCAGGTTAGCCTAATACATGTTATTTTTCTCAATAATATACTAAATATACAGAGATTAGCTCTGTTACAGCTTTAAATGTAGGTAATAGTATAGACTATAGGTAGGTAGCCACTCTATAATATTACCTAACCCATCAAATTTCCCAAATATGATAACGAACAACAAGCATACGACCCACCTGATGGTAAGTGGTTACCGTAGCCTATAGTCGCTAGCAACACCAGAGGCATCACTCGCGCGTCGCCATCTCTAAGGAAAGGGGTAGTATGTGGATAGGTAGGACACTAAGGTGAGGATAGGATAAATAATAAGAAGAACATAGGCAGGTGGTTTTCGCCTCCAGCGCTCTCACTCGCCATACGAAACATAACGTTACCAGTACCTAGGTACCGTTGTTTCACGCTAATCTTTTGTGAGAGAATGGTACTTCCGCGATCGAGCCGGCTCATTCATGCTGGGATAACCAAGGCTACCACTAGATACTCTTTCTCCACTAGATAGGTAATACCATAAACAATTGAATAACTGACTGCCTCTGTGGTGCAGCGGTAGTGTATGCGACTGCTGATCATGAGGTCTCGAGCTCGATCCCCGGGTCGGGCAGTGTTATTGAGATATTTCGTAAAAAAAAAAAGCAGTTCATAACAATATTAAGATCCGTATGCCTATTTACTACCCTTGCATCTAAATCCCTTTAATCACAATCTAAAGAATCCACGATAAACAAATCCATTGTTTACTCGGCTATCAAAACGGCTTGTAGCTGTCTTATTTATCTCGATTGGTTTAAGTGGATTCACCTTCTCCTATTCGGCGGTGAGGTCAAAAATGTTCCAATTTGTTGCACATTATCCTATAAGACGTACGATTTCCTTAACCGTTCATTGAATTATGTACATCCTTACACAGGTACCTACTCTTTGTGAAGGAATGTAGGTACGTAACGAGCCGTTGTCGTGTGATTCTGCCGACAGTCGTTTCATAGCGGAATATATATTATGTGTAGTTTAACAGGTGAATACTAAGATGCTACCCTTTTTTGTCCCACTATTGAGCACAGGTCTTCTCTCATTGTGAGAGGGATTAGGCCATAGTCTACCACGCTTGCCCAATGCGAGTTGGCAGACTTCATAAGCCGTCGAGAAAATCTCTCAGACATGCAGGTTTCTTCACGATATTTTCATTCACTAACCAAATACATAATTACATCATTTCAAAATTAATAAAATAGCACTATATTAGGGCTATACATATACCAATATGTGATATTAGTGTGTCCCGTTTCCGTATACATATCTACGTAAACAGGAAACATTTTGTGTTCAATTTGTATAGAATTTTAATCTAAAGGAACTTATACGGATGCAAAACGCCTCGTTCAATCGTGTCGTGTAACGAGATTTCCCGTACATACTACATACAATAGGAGATTACAAAGTCATGTCAGCCATACGCTATAGAAACGATTCCTCTACGCAACTAAAAAAAACATTGCTCATGTAAACTAAATATTACATGAACTACTTAATAAGTATCTTCTAGCGATTAGAGGGTAAAGTCCTCTAGGCGCGGAACAGAATCCTGTTTTGTAGATCATTTTATAGGTACGAGTATAGTGAGTTTTCTAACAACCACCATAATATATTATCATCGAGATCTTTCCAAAAAGCAATATTTTGCCTTTTTTTAAAAACAATCCTCTATTTATGTGTAAGTATAAGTACCTATTAAATTTCGTAGAAATCGTAATTTAGGTCATTTGTGAAAAGTAGATATACGGTAAGATTTTTCGGGATAAATATTTTCCTATTTATACTAATCCAGTTCCGAATTTCATCTAAATCTACTCAGTCATTTAGGTGTGATTAACGAACAATCAACGATACAAATGGCGAAAACCAAAATTAAATCTTGGTTACTCGTGCATTCTGTTCTTGTTCTGCTCAAAACTACACCAAAATAGGTACATCATCCATCTTTTCTTTCCGGTAGATAAATTCGTCACGCGCGTGACAAAAATAAGGTTATAGCCAGTAATTATCGTTTTATTTTTGCAAAATAGATAACTATGTTTGTCGCCAGTATCGGTTATCGAATGCAGATCCGACAGGAATTAGGGGCTAATATAAGCGTGCCACTCCAGGGCCCGTAGAATGTAACTCCATAAATCGTATTGACATCGTATCTCTCGTCTCGCTTGTGATTGGTAGAGAAACCGACGCCTGATGTCGCAATAATCCCTCGGCCAATCACGGTGATCTCTCAGCCAATCACAATGAGATGATGCGATGTCGATACGATTTAGTGAGATACATTCTAACCCCCTAGATATTCATCTCAGCAGCTTCATCTAACACTTTTGTTGACACTAATAACAAAATCTCAAAATTATTTTGTTAATTGTTTCAGATAACCAAATATGCCCGAAAAAATTGAACAAAATGATACAGATGTATCAGGCAATGGCATGGTGGCAACTGAAAGCACTGTCAAATTAAAGAGAGAACTTGGTCTGTTCTCTGCTGTGAACTTGATACTTGGAGTCATGATTGGATCTGGAATTTTCGTGTCACCTTCTAAAGCGCTAAAGCATTCTGGCTCTGTAGCTTTATGTCTGATTATATGGACAGTGTCTGGATTAATATCCTTATTAGGTGGGTGTAGGTAAGACACCTATTAAATGCTTTACAACTTGTAAAAGCCGACTCCAAAGCCAAAGCATTGAAAATGAAAACTATTAAGAGTTCAAAGATTTTCTCTAAAATTTCTTAATAATTTTTGTTAAGAACATGGTTTTTCTTCAGACTGAGAAACACTGATACGCGTCACATTCTATCAAGATCTGTTGATACAGAAATAATTATAATTATCGTTGATTATAAGTGTAAAAACTACAAAAACTGTTCAACCTTTGGAGTCGGTTAAATAATAGTCTCAGAATACGGAATAAACCAGAAAGTCGAATGTTGTGACTCTGTCCAAAAGCGTGTCATTTCCACCCTTGATATAAGTTTTTTGGGGTATTTAAACATTGAAATAGACAAATAAACAAATAAAATTAAAGTACATATTCTTACACCTACGTGCATACCTACATACTGTAGGTATTTTACTACGCGATGAGGAAGATCTTAATCATAAATTGCATATGATTATCATGATCATTAGATATATAGTGATCTAGTAGCGTAGCGCTATCAAACTCCACGCAGAGGCAAATTTGCCGCCCCTTTAATTAAATAATATTCATAAGTTTAATCTATTAGGCAAGATTCATATAATATTATCCATATAACCTCATCTCTGAGGTTTGGTCTCCAAACTAACACACGTGAGGATTGTGTGGTCCATGGCCTTATACAGGGATCCAGTTGCTGTTGCTCTGACGACCACAAACACTGCGGTAACCACAATCCAAAATTTGGTCTTAGTATCTTAATTTTCATTATTAAAATTGGAATTTTCTGGTTTATTCTGAAAAAATAATTTACTTTTAATATACAACAAAAATAATAGATATTATTTATTTTTAAGGAGCACTGTCGTTTGCTGAATTAGGAACGGTTGCCGGTAAATCAGGTGCTGAATATGCATATTTTCAAGAAGCTTTTGGGAAAACACACAAATATTGGGGCCCATTACCTGCTTTTATATGTGCATGGATATATGTCGTAATTTTGCGACCTGTCGAGGTGGCTATCATAGTAATGACATTTGCAGAGTATTCAATACAGCCTTTCACTGAAAATTTAGACCCGTATTACAAAAATTGGGCTATTACCCTAGCATCATTATCTGCATTATGTAAGTACTATTTTTCAAATGACTATTTACTATTCTTAAATAATACATATAATTAGGTACTTACCTATTTATTCGTAATAACATACAAAATCCTTAGCGTGTTTTAATGTTAAAGCTAATGAGTATCGCTAGTACTGCCGCTAATAACTTCAATTCATAATCATCAGCTTAGCATCACCGCAAACAAGGGAACTATACTATAAACTTTTTTAAAGGAGATAACTTGTGTTTGCCGTGTGGGGCCGGCACCAAGAATAGCTCCACCCCGTCTCTTTCTATGGGAGTCGTAAAAGCCGACTAAGGGATTACCGGGGGACCGGGCAGCAGCGTTCCCCTGTGTACTAAAAACATCCACTGTGATCGCCAACCCTCCTACCAAGCGTGGCGATTATGGTAAAACCCCCATTTTGGGGAAGTCTATGTCCAGCAGTGGACGATGAAAGGCTTATGGATGGATGGATGGAACTTGTGTTAAGAGTACATGTTGCGATAAAACAAATGATGCATACCTATTAAAATATTTCAAACGAATAATTAGTTCTATTAAAGATGTCAGTTAATAATTTCCATCCATCCATCAGCCTTTTAACGTCCACTGCTGGACATAGGCCTCCCCGAAAATGGGGGATGGTGCCTTAATCGCCACGCTTGGCAGGCGGGTTGGCGATTGCAGTGGATGTTGTTAATACTCGAAGGGGTGCTGCTGCCCACTCCCCTGATTTCCCTCAGTCGGCTCTTACGACTCCCATGGGTGGAGAGGGGTGAGACAATTCTAAAGCCAGCCCCACACGGCTTAATAATTTATGTTATATGAATCAATTGTCTTGTAGTCATGCCGTATTATACAGACAAAAGTTAATTCGCTTAATAGTAGTATTATCAATTTTCCGACTACAAAACTATAAAAATTCATCATGCAATTGTATATTAATTCAGTAACTCGACCATACGTCTCGAACTAATAACATACTCTGTGGACTAAAGACGCATCACTAGGCGTCTCTTCTGCCAAAGTCTTGACAGTCAGGCCGTCAATCAAATGTCATATTCAAATTTGACTTGACAACGACAACCGGCAACCGTCGACCGCTGTAGCTGCTCGTTGCTTGTTTTTGCTAAAAGTTGTTATAGTTTTATTTATGTTGTGAAACGTTAGTTTTATCGCTCCTCAATCAAATTATTTCTAAAAAAAACATTTATGTTTAAACAAACACTTTGTGTTAAACGTGTCCTAAATTCATATCAACCAAGTAAGTAACACAGTTCATTCTTATTAATCAATTATGTTATTTAACATTTTATTTTTATTTAATATCATGTTGATCTACAATAACGTACCTGCATTACTTTTAGTATGTCTACTGATCAAAATAATGAAACTCGAGACTTAATAAAACGGGAAATAAAAGAAATACAAGCTCGTTGTATGCATGCATGGCAAGTTATAGACAACTCACCTTTGGACCCACCTAACGTTACCTTGGAGCAAATAAATGAAAAGACACTTTGTTACATCGAGGGCCTTCGCACGGAGATCCAGAATACAGATACACCCATCATCGCTGACGATAACCTCCTCACAAGCCAATTTTTAAAAGAGATGCAAGCTAAAACTACTCAGATTGAAGAATTAATAGCTTTCACCAAAGGCTCCATACACAATTTAGATACTGAAATAAATAGGTAACAATACCTTTTTTAAATCTTATATTAGTTTTAGGATCAAAATAAAAATAGCCCAGGAAATGTTTTCTTTAAAAAAAATGTTAATAACATCTATAATGTTAATAATTCTATCTTTAAAAGTATATTAGGACAAAATCAATAACCAGTCATAATTAGTTTATATTTACAGTATAATCCTATAATGCTTAAGGAGTTAAATTTTGTTTACTGATGATACCCGTTCACATTAACTGATAAAAACTGTACATTAAATATTACAGATTAAAAACTCTAATAAACATATCACAAGAAGCCAGATCTCGACCCAAGACAGACAAACGTGAAGTAAAACCACAACATATACATAAAGCCAAAGAACGTTTCCAACTTATGAAAACTGAACTTCATGGATTGATACAGTCATTGTTTCCCAATAAGGATGAGATAATCATTGAAGTTTTAGGGGTAAGTGTTTTTTTTTTCAAATGATTATACAACTAATAAATTCATAGTAAATAATGATTTTGAATAATTTATTAATAAAAAAATTCAACTGACAATCCAATCCAATCCAATCCATCAGCCTTTCAACGTCCACTGCTGGACATAGGCCTCCCCAAGAGAACGCCACAACGAGCGGTCCCGTCATGGAGGATAATGCCGTAAACACCACGCTTGGCAGGCGGGTTGGCGATCGCAGTGGATGTTGTTAATACTCGAGGGAGTGCTGCTGCCCACTCCCCCGGTATTCCCTCAGTCGGCTCTTACGACTCCCGTGGGTAGAGAGGGGTGGGACAATTCTAAAGCCGGCCCCACACGGCCAATAACTCTGTGAAATCAGTGAGTAATACACAATCGTCCTATTTTTCTACCCTTAGGGTTAGAATTTTTGTTCAAAATTTTTATGGGACCAACTTTGGAGTTATACTTACCTTATCCATTAAAAAAACAATTATCAAAATTGGTCCACTCTGTAAAAAGTTATGCATGGTCTTACATAAAAAAATATATATGTTTGTCGGATTGAGAACCTCTGTTTTTTTGTCAGTTAAAAATAAGCTCTTTACTTCTAGAGTATAAATACTGATTGTGCTCTTAATTTAATTACAATAAACATCATAGTTCAGTGTGCCTCTTCTATCATCTCTCTTGATGGCTCTCTTCTCACAGCTAGACTCATTGGAGAAGTCAAGTTATCTCCAGCTGAGTTTTAAATTGTTTTGGTTTGTTAGTTTCCTGTTCTGCGCTTTGTGTGTCAAGTCAATTCAATTTATTCATTTGCGAAGATTGGGTACAAAAGTTGTTACAATTTTATAATGGTATCACCAAACTCAGCTTTACAGCATGTAAATTATAAAGGCATTACAATTAATTTTATACATATGATTACATTACAATTTAGACACATTCTGCAAAAATCTATAAAACACATATTTCATTATGTCTGTATAGTCAATTATGCTCCTTTTATCAAAAATACTAATTATATAATCAAACAATACACATAGCAATGCTACAAAATTTCTAAAAGTTTGTAGTTCATTTTTACTAAAAGTCAACTCAGAATACAATCCCAAAAAAAAAAGGTCTTGTAGGTTAGCTATTACAAACATATACCATGGTCTTGCCATTGAAGCCTGATATAAAATTAAAGTTTAACTTTGCTCTTTATAGAAACTAATGTCGGAACAGATGGACGAAGCTTCAGATGGCTACATTCCTATCACCCCTGAGATCTATAAGGTCATAGAAATGTTGAAAGACATGAAGATTGTCACAGCTAACCCTTATAACAATATGGAAGTTAAATTAGCTTATTGACAGAGACAGCGACAGTGTCAGTATCTGGTGGAGAGAAAATGTGGACCTGTAGCTCTCTGTCTTATTAAAGGAAATGGCAATAGTAGGCCTCTCAGACTGGTAAGAAGTCCCGGTAGCCTCTCCAAGTGATATTCTGGATTAATGCTGGTTTCAGCAAGGCTCTATCTTTCTATCGTCCAATGCTGGACATAGGCCTTCCTAAGAGAATGCCACAATGAATAATCCTGTGTCAACATCCATTAGCTGCCTACATGTTTGACCAGGTCAACCTGTGGGAGGCCGTCCTACACTGAGCTGATACATGGTGGCAACTCGAGAACCTTTCTACACCAACAGACAGTCACTCTGGTTCTCCTGCGGATTTTTGTGTTGTGGATTTTTTCATATTGAGAAATATCGAGCATAGCCCTTTCCATGGCTGACTTTGAGCTTGTATGAGATTATTTTAAGACACCACCAAGAAGTCTGAATAATCTGGACCAATGATTATAACGTGATTATATAGACTGTTAAGTCAAATCGTCGAGCTTGTAAATACTAAAATAAAACTGCTTAAGATTTGCTGAGATTTTATTTAATAACCCCATAATTGTTAACTTATCCTTATTTTTTATAATATTATTAATTCATATTTCTGTAGAACACCCATAAATGCTGAGCCCTCTAAGAGTGCCGTGAAGCATTTTTAGAGAAATTTTCTAGAGTTCTATCTAGACTAGTCTAAAGTATAATAAGTCCCATGTTACGTGGATTTTTTCTTATATAAGGAATACAAGTGTTTTTGCGGCCCTACAAATGCGAGCTTTACTACAGAGACAAACAGAAACCGTTGAAACAACATATCAGCCTTTGACGTCTACCATCTAAGTCCACCCGTGATCATGAATGCTGTAAAGCAGGGGTCTCCAAACTTTGAAGCTTTAGGGCCATAATGATTTTGTCAGTATGTTCCAAGGGCCAAAACACATTTACATAAATCTCATTAGTGTTTTTTTGTTTTACTATGATTAGTGGGATTTATTTCAATTATTTGTTATTAATATGCTAAGCTTAGATACTTAAGTTAAGTTTTCTGCATCATCATTGCTGTCGTTAAGTTTTACCTTGCAAGTATAATTATCATTCTGTGTTTTCTTCAACTTATCACAGCAATAGTAACAATAATAAGACATTGGCTGTCGCGGGCCAGATTGATTGCACTAGTCTTAAGCTGTCGCGGGCCGGATTAATGGCACTGGCGGGTTGGAATTGGCCCGCGGGCTGTAGTTAGGAGACCCCTGCTGTAAAGTATTCGAAACGTCGGGATAGTAGAAAATCAAGTAATCGCTGTAGAAAACGTAGTTTTATTTCAAAATGTGTAACATTCGCGTAAATATCAGAAAGTATTAAATACACCCAGTGCTAAGGCAGGATAGGTTCATTTTTAGTCGATATATTTGGAGCCACACTAATAACAGAACTTTAATTGCAGTTATTATAACCTACATAAACATCACTAGCGTGAAATTGTTCGTCAAAGTCCAGAACGTGTTTGGAGTGTGCAAAGTGTTCGCGTGCCTTGTCGTTATTGGAGGAGGCATCTACGAAATTGGCAGAGGTGAGTAATATGGATCGACTGGCATCGACACCGAAGTCCTTGCAGACGAGGCCACAAGCAGGATTATTAACTAGATCCTGCCCACGACTTCATGTGGCTTCAGAATTTAAATAAATCACTACGCGTAATTATCTCTGTGTAAAAATAGCATCATTTTTTCTGCCATCGCCTTACATTTTGCCTAAATGTACCTATGCGAATTTCATGATGATTGGCTCAGTAGTTACAGCGTGAAAGCGTAATAAACATACCACCCATCCATCAGCCTTTCATCGTCCACTGCTGGACATAGGCCTCCCCAAAAGGGCTTTACCATAATCACCACGCTTGGCAGGCGGGTTGGCGATCGCAGTAGATGTTTTTAGTACACAGGGGAACGCTGCTGCCCGGTCCCCCGGTAATCCCTTAATCGGCTTTTACGACTCCCATAGGAGGAGACGGGGTGGAGCTATTCTTGGTGCCGGCCGCACAAGGCAATAAACATACTCATTTATATTATTAGTGTGGAAATATCCACATTAGTACACACCACAATAATAGTGGACTCGGTATGAATGTTAGAAATTAAAGAAAAGGAGTGAATTTTTAAAATTTTATATTTTTTTGGGTAGGGTATCATCAACCCTACAAGCACCAGCAGGGTTCCTATAGTCTTAAAAGGACAGGTTGTATATATATACATATATATTTAAAGACAGCACCCTGCACTAAGAACTACAACTTGTACCGTAAGGGACTTTACAAACATACAATGTCACGAACACAAAGTACAACAAGGGGGGTTAGGCAGAATCTCATATCTCACATGTCGATCGTATCGAGATCACTGTGATTGGTTGAGAAATTACCGTGATTGGCCAACGGATTATTGCGACATCACGCGTCGGTTTCTCAACCCATCACAGAGATCACGATACGATCGACATGAGAGATATGAGATTCTGCCTAACCCCCCTGACCTGTTTTTTTTGTCAAGGCGAGAAAAAATGTTCCTAACCGCACACCCCGTCGTTCGGGGCAACGAACAGGGCAGTGTGGGGCCTGCACCCACTAAAGAAACCCGCCGTGTGCCGTCTCGCCGCCTTTATTGGCGGACCACTGGAACTATGTTACATTCCTTCAGAATGGGCGAACAATGGATAACACAAAAAGTTGTCCTATGTGGGAATTAAACCGACAACACTCGGGCGGGAGGTCGGTATCTTAACCACTCTACCAGCTGTGCAGTCATATGGTGATGCACTAAAAACATCACTCCATTTGTTGTAAAATAGAACGAGATAAATCCAGCGGGGTACAGCACCCCTCCTTTGGTTTGGTTCTTGGGTACTGATATCTATACTAATATAATAAAGCTGAAGAGTTTGTGTGCTTGAACGCGCTAATCTCAGGAACTATTGGTTCGATTTGAAAAATTCTTTTAGTGTTAGATAGCCCACTGCCCATTTATCGAGAAAGGCCATAGGCTATATATCATCATGCTAAGACTAATAGGAGCGGAGCACCAATGAAGAATGTTTCAAAGTCGGAGGGTTTTTGTTCCTTTTGAAAGCTTCCGCTGCGTGTGCTGCGTAAACGGTTGGTTTTGCAAAAATCATGTATAACAGAATTGTTCCCCTTTAAAAGTTATAAAAAAAGTCCGCGACAGGATATGTCTATCTTTTAAGGTTGGCTCACTATAACCTATTTTTATGCTAACCAAATTTGTTCTAAAATAATGCATTATTTGCGAAGGAGTTTTATCAACATGATATTAGGGGAAGTCCGGGCATAGCGAATAGCCCAGGCAAAGCGAATACTCCTCACTGTTTCAAAATGGCGCGTCCGAGGAAACTTGTCACATGCCACAAGGTCCCTTCCCTCCCCCTCAGTCGTAAGCAACCAGAGTTAGACCGTGGTCAAGCGTCGTTTTAGAAAAAAAATTGAATAAATAAAAAAGTGTAATTTTTACGATATTTTAAGATTATGTGGTGGTGCTACTGTTTTGCTTGATTATATGTTTAAAGTTTATGTTTTCTTATTGAGGTATTGATAGTTTTATTAAGATATTGTTTCTGGATAAAATTTTAGGTTAGTTTAGTTCAAAAAAGTATCTATTGGGCAAAGTCAACACGGGCAAAGTAGATACTGTACCCACTTGGCCCAGTAGAGTTTGTAAGTATTATTATAGGCATTTTTACAACTGATTTTGGTTTATATTGTTATAGACGGTTTATAAATATAAAAGAAAAACAAATCAAGCCTAAATTTGTTAAAGGAAACACCAAAGTTCTGAAGAACCTTAACAAAGATCTAAAAACCAAAACAAAGACGTAGAAGAAAAATACTAACATGACCAAAAATACAAAAAAATATGTTAAATCAACCAATAACCAATAATAAAATTTAAGAAACCTAAAGACAAAAAAAAATTATAACTGCAGACATGCTATTTTTGTGGAGAAGCAATTCCTGTAAGCAATGGAGTCACTAGGTGATGCACGGCTTACGAAGAAGAAGGCATATTTCTTTATGACAACTGCACTGATACCTGATTATGATTACGTAGTTATATTTTATCAATTGTTACTTAACTGACCGTGTATTCACTTTCTCCTATGACCCTATCCACTGTACCCGTGAGGGTAGGGCAAAGAGGATAGCTGTACCAATTGCAATTTTCTAAATATTTTAAATAAATCATTGACGTTACGTAATTTTTGTTAACTATATCAATAACTTTGATAATGTTTGATTAATACTCAGTCATTATTTTATTTCTGTGTCTATTGGTGTTTTTACCACATACCGGCAAAGGTTAAGTTGTCCGCTTTTCCCGGACTTCCCCTAATCCTTATCCAAATAAATACGTTATTCATCACAAGTGTTTAATTTAAAACAAAATTGCCCTGTATAGGGCAATTTTGTATTGTATTGCAATTTTGTTTTTGTTGAATCATTCGATTTCAATGAATATCTTAGGAGATATAGCAGTTTTAAAATAACATCGCAGCAAAATAATGATCAAATACTGAAGATAGCGTTAGCCCAGAATAACTATTCTCCGCGGACGAAGTCGCGGGCAGAAGCTAGTTTTTTATAATCTCGATAATGTATTTTTATTTTCGTATATTTTTCAAGCATTTAACGTGCTTAGCCATATAAATTAACACAAAGTGCGAAAATATTTCTGTAGGTATATAGTATATATCTCTGTCCGTGTGGTGACACACTAAGAATACAAGTTTCACCACCAAGAAAGAATGGCTTTCCCACGGGAGTCGTACAAGGCGACTAAGGGAATTAAACAATTATCACCCATTGCATTGGTTGTAGCAGAAGATAGCCGTTAATTCGTTCATACATGTGAAATGAAATGGTGAGCAGCGGCTTGACAGTACCTATTCTAGATATAGTCGAGTCCATGAGCGACGCTTACCATTTATCATCAGGTAAGCCGTGTCTCGTCTGCCACCATAAAAAAATGTGGAATCGAAAAATAACTGTCACGAGTAGGATGTTCTTACTCTTAGATATCCGTTCACAATGTTACAATACGGCGACGGTTAATAATGATCAAAAACATTTAAATTTTACTGCAGGTAATACAACAAATCTATCAAAAGGATTCGAAGGCAGTTTTTGGAGTCCGGGAGGCATTGCCCTAGCTCTATACTCGGGCCTCTGGGCATACGATGGCTGGAACAGTGTCACAGTCGTCACAGAAGAAATCATTAATCCTGGGACGTTAGTATCACTAGTTTTTTTGCTAAGAAGTTCTATAAAGTAAGCCAGGAGATGATCTGATATTTATCGCCACATAAGAACGTTAGTTTTTAAGTAGCGTGGCATCAATGGTTTACCATTGCCCATCAACATCCGTGCATTAAAATATTCCGTCCCAAATCACAAACTACAGCATGTTTATTAGTTGAGCACAGAAGAACTTCAATATTCCTGCTATAAATGCACTTAATTGGTTTTAAATATTTTATAAAGTTATAGCTATATATTAATTGGCCGTGTGGGGCCGGCTTTAGAATTGTTCCACCCCTCTCCACCCGTGGGAATCGTAAAAGCCGACTGAGGCAATACCAGGGAGTGGGCAGCAGCACTCCCTCGAGTATTAACAACATCCACTGCGATCGCCAACCCGCCTGGCAAGCGTGGCGGTTACGGCACTATACCCCCAATTTGGGGAGGTCTAGGTCCAGTAGTGGACGTCGAATGGATGGATGGATATATAAATTTAAAAAAAATAGTCATGAAGACTGCCCACAGATGTGAAAACTTAAATAGTATTAAAGAATAAGAAGCAAAAAATGTGATTCTAACTATTATAAAAAACGGGTGTTAGAGCCTTGATTATCCCAGCATGAATGGGCCGACTCGATTGCGGAAGTACCACCCTCCTGCCGTTGTGTTGTGTATGGTGAGTGAGAGCGCCGGAAGCCCTAAGGCATTATCCTTCCTATCCTGTCCTTAGTATCCTGCTTATTATCCTTCCTATTCACCTCCTATGCCCTTTTCATGGAGATGCCTCTGGTGTTGCTAGCGTACGTATAGGCTACGATAACCGCTCACCATCTCAGTGGTCCGTTTGCTAATTTGCCACTCACGCAGTATAAAAAAAATGTTTTATTTAAATATAATTTATTTATTTGACGAGTCTCGTGGCGTAGTCGGTAATGTAGCCGACTATCGTGAACGAGGTCGTGGGTTCGATTCCCACTCAGGACAATTATTTGTGTGATGAACACAAATATTTGTACTGCATCTGGGTGTTTTCTATCTATTATATGTATGTATTTACAAAAAAAAAAAATATATGTATTATATCCGTCATATCCGTAATCTGGTATCCATAAGCTAACGCTTAGTTTGGGACCAGAGGACGTTGTGTGAAATGTAGGTAAATGGATATTTATTATTTATTACCTGTTTATATTTTTTCTATCGTTCCAGTAACTTACCACTTAGCATATTCATCGCAGTACCTATAATAACAGGGCTTTACGTATTCATGAACGTAGCCTACATGACAGTGTTAAATTACACGGAGATGGTGTCAGTTCCCGCAGTAGCCGTAGCCTTCGGAGATAGAGTATTAGGACCCGCTGGCTTCCTGATACCGCTAGGAGTTGCCATCTCTACGTTCGGCTGTGCTTTAAGCGTTCAGTTTGGTGTTACCAGGTAATTGACAACTTATCATCACGCTATTTCTCTTGTAGGGTAGGCAGAGATAACTTAGTGCCAAAAGGCTCTATTCTTTCATACATCTCTTGCTTCCTCAATATTCATAATTCTCTTGATACACGCTCGTCGGTTTCGGAGACTCCTGATTCCACTTTCCTTCAATACAGTGACCGATTTGGACTAGGTAGGTGAGTCTCGGTCTCCCCCTGTACCTTTATCTTTCCACTTTCGCATTGTATATTTTCTTAACCAGTCGCTCGTCCGGCATTCTTTCCACATGTCCGAACTATCGGAGCATTCCCTTTCGCATCTTTACACAAATACTCTCTTACGTTTTATACATATGTGTCTCAAAGTCCGCAATATTTGAAGAACACCTCGCACTTAATACCTATTCTTGTATCGCTGGGACTTTGCAAACTTGATCAATAACCAAACACATTTAAACGCACAAATCCTGCATGAGTATAAAAAAATGATGATATTTTGTGGGTTTGATACACAGGGCAATTCTTTGTGTGATCTACAAAATGGTTGTTCTCAGTCAATACTTTGTGTCCGTGAAATTGTTAGTTTGTAAAGTCCTCCGAAATACAAGGCATTTTCCTTTATAAAAAAAACAAACAAGTTTTAGGTTATATCTTAGGCTCCTTAAGCATAAACACGTATACCAGTTTTGATGTCTAATATTGTCTTTAGACACGCCAATAGCCTAATACAGTCATGTGTTTTTCAAATATCTAATGTACAGACATAGTTCTGTTTCAGCTTTATAATATTAAGAGTATTAATGTACGTGTAGTTTCATATAAATACCGATTTGATTTGGCATTCGTAACTATGTTATCTATACTATTATAAAGCTGTAACATAACTATGTCTGTACATTTAAGATATTTGAGAAAAAAATACTGTAATATAGGCGTGTCTAAACACGAAACGTTTTTTTTTTATTTTTTTGGCTGTTTGGACGCGCATCACGCAAAAACTACTGAACGGATTTTGATGCAACTTTTTTTATTTGATAGCTTTTGATTAGACTTAAAAACTGGTATCGGGAACCTGAGATATAAGCTAAAAACTAGCTTTTGGCTGCGGCAGAGCCGCGGGCAAAGTCTAGTATTACATAGTTCCAGTGATCAGCCAGTACAGTCGAAGAGACAACACTAGGCGCGTTTATTTAGTGGGTGAGGGCCCCACACTACCCTGTTCGTTGCACCGAACGACGCTAGTGTGGTAGTTTTTCCCGCCTTAACAAAAAAAAAAATATTACTCGTGGAGGTAAATATAAAATCAACCTATTTTTCAGAGTTTGTTATACAGCCGCTCGCGGCGGACACATGTTGGAAGCGCTATCGTTTGTAAACTTTAAACGTATGACGCCAGCACCTGCTGTTGCTTTTCAGGTAAGTTTTTGAATCTAAAGTACAAATTATTTTGTGAATAAGGAAAAAGAGATTTTTTTGTACTAGCGGGAATCGAAACCGCGTATTTTCCAATCCGGGGAAGTGCTCTAAACCACTGAGCTATATTAGAGATCCTTCGATCATCCCAATTTCCTTATCACATTTGTCTTAACGACCAACGCCATCTATCGGAAACGCATTTACATGCAATTATCCACTATAGTAAGTTTAATTTGGCAATTAAAATTCATACTATTTGATGGCGCGATTTTTTAAACATTTTTGATCTATATTTTTTTAGCATTTTTTCTCCGCCACTTTTTAAAGTACAAATTATTTTGTGAATAAGGAAAAAGATTCTTCTGAATCTACTCTTATTTTGGTCTAGTGTTGTAATTTAAACCTCCTTTTTTTTTGTTTAGGCGGGGTAATTTAAACCCCTACTACGGAGCAAGGGTTTGAAGTTGTACACGATAAACGGCATTTCTAGTGGTAGACCCTTACTATCCCAGCACGAATGGGCCGGCTTGATCGGAGAAGTACCACCCTCTCACATAAGATTAGCGTGTAACAACGATAGTTACTCGTACCGTTGTGTTTCGTATGGTGAGTGAGAGTGCCGGAAACCTATCCTTTCCTTACTATCCCTATCCACCTCCCTATCCGTATCCTTAGAGAGGGGCCGAGAAGGCCGTATGCTTGTACGCCAACTAAGTAACTAGTATAAAAAAAAAGTGGCTGTGTGTGTGTGGTAGCTCTCTATGTGGGACTATGATAAATAAGCGAAATGCTGCTTACTTTAAAATACTTATTTAAGGTAGTACAGTCTCGAACTGTCACAAAATATCCGCGCTAAGCATTCTTATATCCTTACTAATATTAACACAATGTGTGAAAATGTGAAATCGAAAATAACAGTCACGAGCAGGATTTGAACCTGTATCTCCTGGAATATCTCCGTCCCAGATGCTTCGCCAATACAGCTGAATTGCAATTTAATATCATTCCTAATTCTTTCCCTGGAAATGTTGACGCGTGTAATGCCTCTGGTGTTACTAGCGTCTACTGGCAACGGTAACTGCTTACCATCAGGTGAGCCATATGCTTGTTTGCCAACCACAAAGTATAAAAAAAACGCCAAATACGTGCAAATTATTTAAGTGTTTCCTAAAATCGTTTTAGTTTAAATTTTTTGTTTTTTATTACTTTCAGGCAGTGTTGACAACGATATTTATATTAGTTGGCAACATCGAAACTCTAATCGTATTCGCAAGCTGGTTCTTATGGTTCTTTTACGGGCTAGCCATGGTCGCATTACTGGTGCTAAGAAAAACTCAAGCGGATAAGCCTAGGCCGTTTAGAGTGCCTACCGTGGTCCCATGTTTTGTGTTGCTGATCAGTATATTTCTGTCAGTTTTGCCAATAGTCGAGGACCCGTCACCCAAATATTTCATAGCGATTGGCTTTATTATAATCGGTGTTAGTGTGTACACCACATTTGTATATTATAAGAAAACACCCACTGCTATTTTAAGTAAGTATTACTATGTGATTATTTATTCTCATTATGAAATAAAACTACGTTTACGGAATCCCGGTGGGCTTAGATGGCCACATAAGTTCAACGTCTAAGTCCACCCGTGATCATGAATGCTGTAAAGTATTCGAAACGTCGGGATAGTATAAAATCAAGTAAACGCGGTAGATTCCGTAAACTTAGTTTTATTTCACAATGTGTAACATTCGCGTAAATATCAGAAACTATATTTATTCTCAGTTAGAATTGGTACAGCCTTTCTTGTCCCAGCATAAATCGAATAATAATAATCGAATAATCATGATTCCAGGCTCGATCGGGTAATTAGGTACGACTCTCTCATAAAAAATCAACGTGATACAACGGTAGATACTCGTACTGTTGTTTCGTATATATAAAGTAAATACGGGTACATTGCGGAAGAAAATGTGCCTAACCGCACACCCCGTCGTTCGGGGCAACGAATAGGGTATTGTAGGGGCCTCGCCCACTAAATAAACCCGCCGTGCGCCGTCTCTCTGCTTCTACTGGCGGACTACTGCGTAACATTACTTCAGTGACTCGCAGGCGGTTTACCCTTTTGAGGTGCCCTCTATTGAGCGACGCTTCCGCACACGGAGCGCTAGCGGCGGTTTGGGTCAGCGGAAGGATCCTACTCCCAGGCACTCTCCGCCGCTTCCTTCTGCGAAATGACGTCCTCGCAGAAGGCAGATTGAATTAATTAAAAACTGATCTTAATCTAGGTAGTGACCTACTATCTGTGACCGCCTATTTTTTTCAGATAGAATATGTCTATGAAAGCTAAATGTTAATGTTGGCAATGATATATTCTTTTGACTGCCTCGGTGGTGCGGCGGTAGTGTAAGCGATTGCTGAACATGAGGTCTCGGGTTCGATCCCCGGCATAATGTTATTGAGATTTTTTCGTAAAAAGATAAATTCTCAGTAGCAGCCCGGAGTATGGAAATGTGCCCGGTAGACGGCAATAGGCTCGCCTCCTATTATGTGGGATTTGGCGAACTGTGGGTGTGTAATACACCTCGGCCTACCCCTTCGGGGATAACAGGCGTGATGCTATGTTTGTTTGTATGGTTGTTTGTATATATTCCTTGTCTTACAGAAAAATTCACATTCCTGACCCAAGTCCTGTTCGAAAGTGTGCCGCCAAACGATCGTCAAGACTGATTTTTTTTATTTTACGTCTTAATATTGTAAATATAGTAGGTAGTAAAAAATTTTAATAATAAAATGCTTATTTAATTTTGTATGCTAATAAATTATTTATTTCCTAAAGAAACGAATAAGCTACCACAACGTGACCGGGTGTGTTCCGATAAACACTGGAGCACTGTGATGTGTGACGTTAATTTAGTATACTGCGAAGTCGTTCCTTTATAGTTAGCTATACTGTTTATAACGGAACACAGTCCAGTATACTGATCTGTCTGTACTTTCATTTCATACAAAGTATTGATTTCACACTGCAATAAACACAATTTCTTTACATTTTCCATGTTTCGGTATCTTTGAATAACAGTATTCAATAATAATAATAATTTTCAATAGTGCAAGTTATTATATTTCTGGACGCTGTTGATCACGTGATCAAACCACTGAGAGCACCTTACCTTGAAAACGCCAGTGCTCACAGTACAAAAATGGCGATGATTTATGACGTCATATTTTTCTCTAGCATACTGCGGCAGTATACTGTCAGTATAACGGAACGATTTTTCTCCAGTAAGAGCACTGGACGGTGCTCTCAGTTTATTTCGAAACACAGCCTACATTATGTCCATGTACTTGCGTAATCATAGGCTTAACTTCTTTTTTTTACTAATACACTCTTGTTGGAAATCAGTGCTAGTGAAATTAATGAAGAAAATATATCATGTATGTACTTATATGTTTATTAAAGAAAGGCAAAAACTTCTTATGTTGTACTCGGGCTGTGATTGACGGTGAGTGGCGCGCGAGTTCTTCGTTCCAAGCAGCGATCCGCGTTCCCTCGCACCCCTCTGTTCCTAGTTGAAGGCGTTAACAACTCTTACGAGCAACAATTTTCGTATCGTATAGACATGTGTCCTGTATAAATCACGCCTGTTGCACAGAAATTGATAATAATACTTACCCATTATATTAAATGGTGTATGTATTTTTATGGAATGTCTTTTCAAAAGAACTAGATTCTTTATCTAACGACGGCTGTACACACTCGTCGAGACACAACGAGACAGGCTGAGGGCGAGTGTGTACTCTTGAGTAATATTATTCTGTGAGTGTGTATCTCTCGCTATGTCTCGGAAGAGTGTCGGTTTTTTGTGCACGAGTCAAAATGTCTCGGTGAGTCTCTCGATGAAAACGAGACCGCGCCTGTACACACTCGTTTGCTTAGTTGCCTGCCAACTGCGTTCGCGTAAAGGCGTGCTTTCTGCGTGCGACAACGATGTGTTCTAACGCTTTTTAGAAGCCTACCAAAGGCAATCACTATTATGGAATCCTATAAGAATGTCCGGCACAAGGATAAGCAACTATTACACGACGCATGGTTGCGGATAAGCAACAATTTTAATATCCCCGTGGAAGATTAAAAAAAACATATATTCCTGTTTAATAGTTAAAAAGTTATTTTTCGCCATAGTTATAGACATATTTTTTTTTATGGTAAACGATTAAAAAATTACGATAACTAATAAAAAAAATAAACGCCGCAATTGTTTTTTCCACGTCCATCGCGACGGGCATGTCGGGCATCCGAAGTTCAATTGATACAACGAGCGTGTACATGGTGTGCTCTCGTGTCGAGCTTCTACGAGACGAGAGTGGACGAGAGGTTCGTGAAACAAATAGACAAGTGTGTACAGCCGGGGTAAAGGTTCAAATCCATTGGAAGGACAAAAACATTTTAGAAGTGAGTCTCTGACGTTAAATAGACTGATTTTCTGTAGATATTATAGAAGAAATAAATAGTAATCGTTAACCACTATAATATACTAAGATAAAGGTATAACTGAAATTCCTTTTTTTAAGGCCGGAAAAAAATGTACCTAATCGCACACCCCGTCGTTAGAGGTAACGAACAGGGTAGTTTGGGGCCCACGAAATAAACCCGCTGTGTGCCGACTACTCTCCGCCTGTATTGGCGGGCCACTGAATGTGTTTCATTCCTTCAGTGGTCATAACTGAAGTTCCTTCAGAATGTTTAGTTGAGAGTGAGACTAAATTGCTGTAAAGGTTTTTTTTTTCCAAAATGTCCTTTTGAAAAGACACTCCTGAAAGAGGATGTTTGCTGTGTGTTGTTAGTGCTAATTTTCTCGTAATATCCCCCTCTGTGCGCTACCAAAATGTAATAACCCCGATGTAGGTACATTTATTTCCCAAATCCAACATTAAAAAAAGTGGGAAAAGTCGCAAAAATTTGTGGCTACTTAGCATAGTGTTATTCAATTCTTTAATCTTCCAGGTACTATATATTTTAACAATATCGCTTAAATACAAACAATTCTCAGGCAAACAAAGCAACTACAACTTGACAGTGGCCATCTCACCGATACCGCCACCTGCTTTCAGCTTTGCCCATTGATCCCCATAATGGAATTAGACTGTTAGGTACCATAGGTATTAAATACTGTACCGATTCTAAAGTCTGGCTTACACAGTGTAAGCTAACGTGACTACCTTCTAAGACCTACACAGTTTAGCTGCGGTACTCAACAACTATGCGAATCTCAAAAGACTAATAAACTGCGAATCATCCGAGTGACTTCAACATTTTTTGTTTTCACTCACCCGCGCACCTTCTCCAACATTCACTTAGCAACATCTCGCATATAACTCATAATTTGGACGCGTTCGCCAGTAATTCACCAATGAAACGTGAGAGGATCCTGTGCATTGTAATGATGGTAAGTGGTGACCGCCGCTTATAGACTCACTCAATAATACTAAGAGTACCTACTCCCAAACCACAGAACTCCATTTTATTTCGCGGATGGGAAAGACATTAATACCAACAACAACAACGGCCAACTCTCGCTACAACCAAACCAGCAGAGAGCTTCACAGTCACTGCACAAATATAAGTATAGAATTAATTATTATTTGTGAATGAGGAAAAAGAGAACTTTAGTGCGAGCGGGAATCGAACCTGCGTCCCTTCCAATCCGGGGATGTGCTCTAATCCACTGAGTTTCCGCACCACCTTTCGACCATACCCAATCTCCTCATCACATTTGTCTTAACGACTTCCCCGGATTGGAAGGGACGCAGGTTCGATTCCGGCTCGCACTAGTTCTCTTTTTCCTCATTCACAAATAATAATTCTGAGCATATAAAGTGCTAAAAATACAGATCAAAATGTATAGAATTAATGTTCTAAACGCGGAAGTGCGTTTGTTTGTTTGTTACGCCTTTACGGAATAACTACTGAAACTATAATCATGAAAATTTACTTACATATAGCCCATAACCCAGGAAAGTGCATATGCTACTTTTTTCCCGGAGTAATAGATTCATCCCGTGGGGTTGCAATTTTGTATAGAGATCATAGTGTGTCGTGGATAGACGCTTATTCTGAAGCACAGTTCTGAAGTCTAAGCGACTCATAAAAAAGATACGGGCAGATGAAAAATAAAAGAGTATGGAGACTTGGAGAGGTCTATCGAGAAAAATTATTCTATTTCTTGTTTTAGTCGAGTCGACTTTGCCGTGTGGGGCCGGCTTTAGATTGTCCCACCCCTCTCTACCCACGGGAGTCATTAGAGCCGACTAAGAGCAGCACTCCCTCGAGTATTATCAACATCCACTGCGATCGCCAACCCACCTGCCAAGCGTGGCGATTACGGCACTATCCCCCATTTCTTGGGGAGGCCTATGTCCAGCAGTGGACGTTGAAAGGCTGATGGATGGACCGAACTTGTAAAACAAGTCTTACCTAAGTACACCTTTTCTAACTCAAGAGTGGCTGGATTGATTTTTAAGATCTTTGATTTGTTCAATTTGTCTCCGCTCGTAATAATAAAATAACTTACAACAGAAAAATTCACAATAAAAAAACTGTGAGGAAGATCGTATCACATTTTGTGTAGAACAGCTTTTTTATGAAGAATATATAATTCAGTTATGTGAAATCATAATTTATTGATTCTGAGACGGTTCGAAGTAGCCTGGTTAACTACTACTAAAATAAAAATAGCACACAGTTAATACTGCTACTACGCTGGAAAATTGTTGAAAAGTAATAAAATAGAATCGATAAACCCTCTTTAAAAACCCTTTTGAATTCTCAGTCTCGTTCTCGTCCGAAATCGTCGGCTCATATAAAGAATAAAATTTTAGTATCTGTCTTACTCAAGGTACTCTGTGGGTTCTATAAATCGGCAAACATATTTTGTTGCTAAAACCGAAATAAAGCTAAAATACAACGGTTTTTAGTGAATAATTGATGTGAAATTTGAAAAAACAAATCATGGCTTACCACTACGTGGTTACCGCTCAAAAACCAACCGGCGTTATATCATGTGTTACAGGTAATTATTGATTTTCGTATAGTATTTTTATTATGTTGAGGTTATGTGATAATATATTCAATAATACTATTTTCAGTTTTAAATAATGGTTTTCACTGTTACTGCTAAAATAGATTTTATTTAATATTCCTTTGTTATCGATGTACAATATTTTTTATGTTATTAATCTGGGAATCCATAATAAATGGCATATTACCGCATTTTCCTTACTTACAGCATAATAATGTATTAGGAATTTATTTGTCATTATATTGTATACCTACATGACCTAAAAATAAGGCTTCAAACTTATTATTTCATACACCCAGAGACTGTCTCACTTTCCTAATGTACAGGAGGTGTTCTCAGTAATGATTCTTGTTGAATAACTATCTAAATACAGTAGCATTTTGTATACTGAATCTCAAATTTAGTTTACGGTATAATCACTATAAAATATACCGTCAGTTATAAAGATTAATTGCTTCGTATGATTTATTTTTGTAGTAAATAATCTGTTACAATGGACATATAGGTACTTTAATGTGCATTTATCATGTTGTTATGGATTCTTGTAATCATGGCCCCACCCCTCTAGCTGTTAGGCTCCAGAAAATGCTAAACTTGTTACTATATTCACAAATCTAGTAATGGCAATAGATTACTTCAGAAAAGGGCTGTTCGTGCAATCTATAATCTGGGCCCGAGAGTTTCCCTTAGACAGAAATTCAAAGAAATAAATATTCTAACTGTTGTGTCTAAATTTATATACGAAAATCTGTTGTATGTCAAGAAAAACATCTGAAGTTTTGATAAGTATAGCGATGTTCATCACATTAATACTAGGAACAAAGGCAATCTTATTGCACACAGTACTCGTCTCCACAGAATTAGTAGATCTTTTATGGGGCAATGTATATGCTTTTACAATAAGATTCCTGAAAATGTCTGAAACTTACCACTTAATAAGTTTAAGAAAGCCATAAAAATTAGACTTTGTAATTAAGGTTATTACACTGTTTGGGATTATCTTGAGAACAAAACAAAATGGGCTTGAGCTGCTCCTCATTCATTAATTTTCAAAATTGTTTTGTATGATATAATGTAATTTTAGTTATAAAGATTATATTAAATTGTAATAAATTGGCAATTTAAAAAAGTGGCCCATGAGTTTCTTGCCGGGTTCTTCTCATCAAAGGCTTTACTTCAGAATCCAGCCGCTTGTGGCGATTGCAATCGCCACTGTTATTGCAGATGCACTCGCCTCAGGCTCTCGTGTAAATTGTTGGTGTATTCTTGACGATTTTAAGTGCTATTTAATAGGCCTATGAAATAAAGATATTTTTGAATTTGAATTTGGATACTATACACAGTTCTTATTAAAAAACAATAGTTATAAGAAAACTAAAATTGCTTAGCACTGACTTCAATTATTTTTTATAAGATTAAAAATTTATTTCCATTTTTAATTTCAAATTAACATACATGTTGGTACATAATTATGGTTTAAAAAAATAAATTCGGAATTGTCCTGGAATGTTGTAGTTTTTTCTTAAATATGAGAGTTCTACTGTACTGTTATTACTAGAGATGGGCCGAATGTGATTTGCACCAAATATGAACTTCAGCCAACATTAGGTAAAAACTCAAAATTAGGCCGAACTTCGGTGTATTTTTACTGGGCTTTCTTGCAAGTAGCAAGTCCTGTTTTGTGTGAAGTCATTTGTTTATTCTATTATACATTTTGATTTGTAATAGATAATTAATAATAATTACCTATAGCTTAATAAACAAATTACCATGATAAACTGATTATACAGTACCAGTATAAGTGACTTATTTTACTACTAATATGACAGATTTGAATTGTATGTTTTGGTAGAAATAGTGCAGGTATTTAACTTTTTCTTATACCAAATGTTCAGCATTTGCCGAACATTCAATATAAACCAATTGTATAATATTTCACACAGCGCTCTCTGGTCCCAAACTAAGCTTAATGCTTGTGCTATGGGTACCAGATTACGGATGTAATACATATATTACTTATTTATCTTTTTGTAAATACATACAATTAATAGATGGAAAACACCCAGACGCACAAGACGAACAAATATCTGTGTTCTTCACACAAATAATTGTTCAGAGTGGGAATCGAACCCACAACCTCGTGCACGGAAGTGGGTTAAACTACAGACCACACCACGAGGCCTGCAAAAATAAAAGTAGAATTTCGCCCCATCCCTAGTTAGTACTAATTTTGCAAAGACTTAAAACAGATGTTTTTCTGTCTCTTCAATATTTCTGATAAATTACATAGGGCTTGATCCGTATTATCGGTCAGTTACATACAACAGCTTAGTGGTAAGACAGATGATGTATTGAGTTCTATTCCCTGTTTGAGGTTGCCACAAGACACACATTGCTCAGTGAGAGAAACTATGGCATTACTTTCTCAAGGGCTTATGATGACTATCAACCTATAATGGGCCAGCATAGTAGAATATTTATCCTAAATTCCTCTCATTTGGAATTCCATGCCAAACAGAAGGACAATAATGAGTACCGAAAAGGATATGGTAGAAGTAGAACTGCCTCCGTGGTGCAGCGGTAGTGTGTGCAACAGCTGATCATGAGGTTTGATCCCCGGGTCGGGCAATGTTGTTGAGCTTTTTCAAAAAAAAATGTTCAGCATTGTCCATTTCAAAATTTGCACACTATTTGCCAACCACCTCCTGTAGAGTTCTGTTAGCCTCTGCGATTTAACATGCATGCAATACTGATGAGAATACAAAAAAATGAAAATAGGCAAATTAATTTAAAAAAAAAGTTGAGATGAGGCTCTGAATTACAGTTGCGGATTTGGAAGCAGCCGCACAGTGTCATCCTGCATGTTGTGTGAAACCTCCTTGCCTAAAACCTACATTACGCAGTGTAGACAATACATTATACACGGTAGTATAATAACATAGAATAGTCAATGTATAGGATTGACATTAGGTTACGCTTACGTCGTCGTAACCTTATGTCACTCACATACATTGGTTATTCTATATTCTATTCTACCAGCGTCATATACCAATTGTCTTTGAACTCTAGTCTCCGGGAATATTAAGATCCACGCCATTGATATCTCTAGCAAAGTCTAGTTCGGAAGTCATTTGGAGGTCAAAGCAAAAATGGCGAGTGACAAACTGGGCGTCCAGGGGGGTTACACGGAATCTCATATCTCACAATAGACATCGTATCGTGATCACTGTGATTGGTTGAGAGATCACCGTGATTGGCCAACGGATTATTGCGACATCACGCGTCAGTTTCTCTACCAATCACAAGCGAGATGATACGATGTCGATTGTGAGATATGAGATTTCGTCTAACCCCCCTGAACAGACAAGCAGTACTTTACACGGAGGGGACGACTTGCGCTATTTAAAGTAACAATTGGCCTTATGTGGAGTACTGCTTACAAGTCTGGGCGTACATATACCACTCCCTGCTTTCGAATTTTGATGATTTCAATCTTACGGAGGATCAACAGTCGTTAGAAAGGTGGGGTCTTTGAGCCTCTTTGTGTGCTCTATTGACATGGGGAGGTGCTCTGAGGAGCATTTGGGGTGGCATCAACATCATTTTTATCACCAGTAGTCGCAGTAGGCTTCATCCGTACCGCCTGGAAGCGACCTTATTCAAAACGGTTATCTAGGACACCCCATCCCTATTTTGGTTAAGGCCAGAAAAAAATGTACCGCACATCCCGTACTGGACAACGAGCAGTTTAGTATGGGGCCCTCACCCACTAAATAAACTCGCCGTGTACCACACCGCCTGTATTGGTAGACCGCCGACGCCTTCCCTTCCAGGTACTCGATCACTCTCTGATACGCGGAGGCGTCCGTCTGTCACCTTCGCGGGAGACCTTGCCTTGCCTTGGGTATTGGTCGTTCCCCAGTCTGTCCACATGCGGACTCAGCTAGGGCGGCATCAGACGCAGGTATTCGGACCTGCACTGCACCAGTCTCTGGTGGTAGTTCGGGTTGGGGGAAGAATCTAACTTCCTGGCCCTCTCCGCCTCCTCCTTATGAGGAGATGACGTCCTCACAGAAGGTTGCGACCGCGGCCTAATTCCTGTCCCCTTCTGTTATAATGAGGTCTCTGCTGCGGTGTGTCCCGCAATGACATAGTACGAGTAAACTGTATACATACTGTATGACTATATATACATATAACGCATAACGTTTCAAGTTTTCAAAATTTCGCTGTTTTATATTTTGAAAAGATCTATATTTATCATGGACGTATAGGAACGGACAGCGCCTCGCTAAGACAAAATTGAGGATACTTAATGGCGGCGGCTATCTATGTATGAATGAATTTAGGGTTGCCATGTTAGCCAAATTTACCCTTTTTATTATACATATTAAAAAAAACAGGTAGGCAGATAAATTTATTGGAAATGTATATGAAATATACCATACTATTTCAAAAGGTTAATAGTGCAAAAAACACTATTTTACTGTATTTATTTAAAACTCAAAATAAATCATCGGCAGATAATGGGTAATAAAGGATAACATAATTATGTCGATAAAACGGGATTAACTTGCATGTTTGTCGGGACTACAGTGGCCAAGGTGTCTTGACAATTAATGTGTTTCCGAGGAATCTGATGCAGTTGTAATCGGTAGAGTTATTGTTCTAGCGCAGATGGGGTTCACAGAATTCTAGGAAACTATTGCTCTTTTTTGAGGTGAGCGGAATACACAAAGCTTATTGTTTTAAACAGTTTTATGTTATCTATATGGGCCGCTACAGTTTCTAATTGTAAGCAGATATATTATATTATTATTAAAATAGAATATTTTGAAGAGTGGCTAAAGGTAATTTTGATGATTTCGTTTTGGTATTAGATAACGCTTCTTACCACTCCCATAAGGTAGAATAAAACTGCTACTACAGGGTGGCGTAAGGCCCAGTTCAAAAGTGGCTAAACTCAAAGAATGTAAACAATTAATAAATGAATACACTGATTAAAGCAGAATTACTGTAAATAATTACAAAAGAAAAGACTTATTATCAAAAAATGTAATTGAGGAGTTCACTGTCGAGTATGGTGTCAACATCTCAAAAGACTTCCTTTGCACTGTAAATCAAATCCCATATAACTAGTATGGGCACAGGTAAAGGGGCGTGTTGCAAGAAATAACAAATGTTTTAAAATGGCTGAAATTAAAGAATTATTTACTGAGGGCTAAAGTTGTTGACACTGCAATGGTAGTTGAGATATATCGAGTATGTTATTATACTTAAAGTAACGTAATAAAATGATGCTACTCATTGACCTTATTGATAATGTAACAGAAAGATTCTTATTAAATGTAGATTCTGAAAGTAATATTTCAGAAATAAATTGTGATTAAGAAAGTTCGGCTTTTATTTTTTCCATTTTGACTAAAATGATAATAAGCAGACAAATAGGCATCTACGGTGGGCATCTATCACCTTATTTTAAGTCGCTTTCGTTAAATGCGATTTTCTTATGAACGTAAATAACACACGCAAATGCAATTTTATTACGTTACTAGCCTTTCCTCGCAGTTCCGCCGCAGCCAAAAGTTAGTTTTTGGGTTATATCTCAGCTTCCCGATAAAGTAGCGTATAAAATGTACACCAGTTGTTAAGTGTAATCAAGAGCTATCAAATAAAAAGTTGCATCAAAATCCGTTCAGCAGTTTTTGCGTGATGCGCGAACAAACAAACAGATAAACAGACAAAAAATTTAAAAAAAAATTATTGTTTAGATACGCTTATATAGTCTATTACAGTCATTTTTTCTAAAATATCTTAAATGTACAGACAGCTATGTTACAGTTTCATAATAGTATAGAAAACATATTAAAATAGGTATGATTACTTTAATTCAGATTTTATAAATGCCACTACAATAATAAATTCATGCTACTTATATACTGATCAACGCAAATTCAAATTAATAAACTATCAGAAAATTTATTATAATAAAAAAAATATATTAATTATGAGTTTTCGATAACTCAGACTACAACACTATTAATGATACGTGGCAATCAAATATCATTTTATTCTACAAAATAAAAAATCAAAGTATAGTAATTTAACCTAAACAAATAGTACCTCATAAATATAAACTATAAAATTCCCATATTTCGGGTAATTTCCACTAGCGAATATGAGCAATACTGGCATTGTGATGAATTATTTTGTTCTGGTGAATTAATATAATTTTTAATGTATAAAATCGGGAACTAAGTGATTAAATTATGAAACGTGACTCCTGGATTTTTTTCTTTCGGTCACTACGGTTTTTCACCATTTCACCACACAAGATATGCATTATTTTGATATTTTTTTGCAGCGTAGACGTACCGACTGTGATAACGTTTACTCGCGCAATGGCCGACTAAGGTGTGAATGTGTGCGTGTCGGCATGTACGTTCAGCGAACTGGCAGACTCTGAGTGACACAATCTTTTGTTAGCAAGGCTCAGTCTGTTCTTTTTATTAAATCCATGATATTTATATACGCTAAAACTTATCTATCGTTTTGTATAATATGTATTTAGTATGGTGAGTTAATAAGATAGGGGTTATTCAGAACCTAAAATATGCTTATTACTGCCGTCTTGCTGCGTCATCGTCTGTGGCGGTTTCCGTGCCCCTGAGGATGGTGAGGAAGCTCGCGAGGGGCACAATGTCTATTCTGTACTTTACTATTATATGTTCTGTGGTTATAGGAAACTTCACGTCACCGACAGACCTGAACCTGTTGGTGGCAAAGGCATCACGTCTAGAGATGTACCTGGTGACACCCGAGGGTCTTCGACCCATGAAAGAAGTGGGCTTGTACGGAAGGGTGGCTAAAATGAAGCTGTTTCGGCCTCCAGTGAGTAACTATCGAAGGGTTTTGTTACGAGTGTTTCCATATTAATCAATTTTTCCTCTATTTTTCAATCGATTGCATTTATTGTTTTATATCTAGAAGATAATGATGAACGTACTATAAATGAAAATGTTAGAAATATCAATTACCAGCCTTTGCCCGCGGCTCCGCCTCAGCCAAAAGCTAGTTTTTAGGTTATATCTCAGGTTCCCTATTTTATCCCGCTACTATATTAGCGGGATAAAATGTATACCACCATGTATACCACCACCAGTTTTTAAGTCTAATCAATAGCTATCAAATAAAATAAGTTGCATCAAAATCCGTTTAGTAGTTTTTTGCGTGATGCGCGAAAAACAAACAGACAAAAAATTCTAAAAAAAAAATGTTTTGTGTTCTGACACGCCTATATAATAAAGTTTTTTTTTCACAAATATCTTAAATGCACATACAGCTCTATTACAGCTTTATACCACGTCGTTCGGGGCAAGGGACAGGGTAGTGGCCCCTCACCCACTAAATAAACCCGCCGTGTGCCGACCACTGGATCTTTGTTGCATTACTTCAGTGGTAGATGGTAATAGAATAATATATAGGATTGACATAAAGTTACGACGTCGTCGTACTAGCTTTTATGCCGCTTGTCTACAGGGCAGGAGCTGGCTTCTTTCTGGATAAAAAAAAGAAATGCCTTAGCATCAATCTAACCTATCCACCACAGACTATTATTTCAGTCCATAGACTCATAATGTTTTTTTTTCCACAGTATGAAGAAAAGGACCTAGTGTTCATATTAACAGCTCGATATAACGCCATGATATTAGAATGGAGGACAGCAGCTAATGGGGAGTTGGAAGTTGTGACCAGAGCCCATGGTAACGTCTCAGATAGAATTGGGAAGCCTTCAGAGAATGGCATTCTGGCCGTAATTGATCCACAAGCAAGGGTCATTGGGTTACGGCTGTATGATGGTCTATTCAAAATTATACCTCTTGAGAGGGATTCCACAGAGTTAAAAGCGGCTAGTTTAAGGTATGTGATTATCAGTTTTTTTTTTATTGTATATCATCACACTGACATAAATCTTAAGTGTTGAGTGATTGGATTCCTATAAGACTGTAATTTTATCATACACCCAATAAGTTTTTTTACTGACGAGGGCCGGCTCGATCAGTGAAGTACCACCCTTTTTTTTTTGTTAAGGCGGGAAAAAATGTTACTAACCGCACACCCCGTCGTTCGGGGCAACGAACATAGTGTGGGGCCGTCACCCACTAAAGAAACCCGCCGTGTGCCGTCTCTCCGCCTTTATTGGCGGGCCACTGGAACTATGTTACATTCCTTCTTTTTTTTTCTTCTTTTTTTTTTTCTTTTTCGTATGGCGATGGCGAACGCCGGAGGCTCAAATCTCTCTTTATTATCTTTAATATCCTCTCCTTATTATCTTTCCTATCCACCTATAATTTTACTTCGAGATGACGACGCGCTAGTGATGCCTCTGATGTTGCTAGTTTGTATAGGCTACGGTAACCGCTTACCATCAGGTGGGCCGTATGCTTGTTGGCCACCCATTTACTATAAAAAAATAAAAACTCACGCCTGATTGCCATAGGGGAAATATTCACACAGAAATTTCATACAACGTCCTCTGGTCCCAAACTAAGCTTAACGCTTGTGCTATGGGTACCAGATTACGGATATATATATATAAAAAACCCAGAGGCAGTACAACACAAATGTGTTTATCACACAAATAATTGTCCTGAGTGGGAATCGAACCAACGACCTCGTGCACGGAAGCCGTTACACTACTGACTAAAAAAAGTTATAGATCTTCACAGTAAGGCTTGGCTGTACTGTAAGACCCTTAAGGAGGAGTACCCACTTAGTAAGCCGTGCCATGGCTGTCATGCCGTAGTCAAAAATAAAATAATTTTAATATAATCTATATAAATAAACATGAATTGACGAAATGTATGTACGCGCAGAACTTCCGAACGACTGCAGCAAATTGGATAATTCTTTTTTTGTAGTGTTCGTTATTTTCAGGACAGGGTTTGTATAAAATAAATTTAAAAATAAACTGGAACGGTATTTTTTTTTTAATCTCATAATATGAAAAGTGATTGAGGGAATGAGACAGAAGTGAGTTAATTAAGATATATCAAACGTGTCTGGAATTATTGATAATCCGACTGATTTAAATTTAACGGGAATGTTACATTTCCTTACTCGCGACTGATCCGTGTGAAGCCGAGGCGGGCATAAAGTATACGTCTTTCATGATTTTAGAAAATACTCACGAAAAAGCATATATGGTGGTACGAAGTTCGCCGGGACAGCTAGTATAAAATAAATATTTATAATAAACGCAATGGAGATTTTAGTAACAATCTTCTGAATGGTTGAGATGCTACCTGTCTCTTTCTTACGGGGGGAAGAGTGGGGAAACTATTCCCCCCGTAAGAAACAGGTAGATAACCGATGGAAAGCTGTTTCATGAGAAGTGGCATTTCATTGCCTTTGTCCAACCCTGTGGGAAACGGGGGTAAGTCTATGTATGTCTATGATTGATGTTTATTTATATATTTTTCAGATTGGAAGAATTAAACGTATATGATGTTGAATTCCTGCATGGCTGCTCAAATCCTACTATTATTTTAATACACCAGGATTTCAACGGTAGACACATTAAGGTAAGCATATCTATAAAATAGTGGAACATGCAAAAATTTGATATCGTAAATAATAGTTATGAGCAGCTGTAACTCTTAGAATACCGTTTCAGACGCTTTGCCAGTTCAGCTATCGTGACATCCCCTCGTGACTACTAACCTCGATAACAATTTCGTTCTTAATCTTGGACGATGTGCGAGCATCTGGAACTTCTAGGAGATGCAGGTTCAAATCCTGCTCGTGACTGTCGCTTTTCATTTCACATTTTTGCACTTTGTGTACTAGGAAAGGGCCTTTGCCATGTTAAAAGTGCTTAAAATATATATACAAATATTAAAATAAAATAGTTTCAATATTCAATCCGTATTATGATGTCATTGTTTTTTTTATTGTACTACTGTTGTGACGATAAGTACAGAGTAAGTTGGTGTCGTGGATTTACGGGAAGATATTTTTTGCCGCTATAGAGATGCGCTGTATCGCTGTTTTGACTTTTTTTTAACTGCCTCGGTGGTGTAGCTGCAGTGTGTGCGACGTGCCACTGCTAACCATGAGGATTCGATCCCCGGGTCGGGCCATGTTATTGAGCTTTTTCGTAAAAAGAAAAACTCTCAGTAGCAGCCCGGAGTTTGGTAATGTGCCCGGTCGATGGCAATAGGCTTGCCCCCTATTACGTGGAACTTAAACATAGCTGGCGAATCGTGGGTGTGTAATACACTCGGGAGTGGCGTGATGGTATGTTTTTTTTTGTGTAATGATTAGTAAACTATCATTTAATTGATCTATCTTTTTATTTCAGACACATGAAATAAGTATAAGGGATAAAGAATTCATGAAGATACCATGGAAACAAGATAACATTGAGACGGAGGCTTCAATATTAATACCAGTCCCAAGCCCACTGGGTAAGTATTTTATTTATTTTTAGGTACCATTTTGACAAAATTTTGTTCTAGTCTGAGCGTGTGAAATTTATACTATTATAGAGCTGTAACGACGCTGTCTACATTTTGTAATAATACAACAATTTATACGATAGTAGAACTATATTATTCACAATATTTTCCAGTGTAACAAAACTCCAATTGCTTGACAATAAAGTGTATTTTACACAATAACTTGCTTCACAACCGTTCACTCGCATCGATATTCCAAGACTGCCCGCAATCGGCCAAGTTACCCGTATTCTCTAATCCTTTAATAAATTCACTTCTACCCTCCGCAGAGATTTAAAAATATCTAAATACTATTTTATCAGTAAATTTAAAGGTAAAAATAATAATAATTAAATTTAAAGGTGATATTTAATAAAACCCTACAATTTAAAAAAGAATGTTCGGAATTGGCGCAAAAACTACTGTACGGTTTTTAATCAAACTTTTCTTTGATAGCTCTTGATTAGACTTAAAAACTGGTATACATCTAATCCCGCTACTATATCGGGAACCTGAGATATAACCTCTTCTTTGGACCTGGATACAGTTAAGTTTTAGAACTAGAATAGTAATAGTACTTACTGATATTTAAGCGAATGTACACATCATGAAATAAAACTATGCTTACTGAATCTATCGCGTTTACTTTCTACTATCCCGACGTTTCGAATAACAGCATACATAGGCACACATCGACTACATGTTGGATGTCCAATAATTGTTATAACAGCTTCAACTAATCCCATTTATAATGATTTTAGAAAAATTTGTTCTTTTACCTAATGTTAGTTTAGAGATAAAAATTATGTAATACTTAATTTTAAAATTTTAGACTTAAAAACATAGCATCACGCCTGTATTCCCCGAGGGGGTAGGCAGCGGTGTATTACACACCCACGATACGCCAGTTATATTTAAGTCCCACGTAATAGGTGGCGAGCCTATTTCTGTCTACTACCGGGCACATTTCCAAACTCCGGGCTGCTACTGAGAATTTTTCCTTTTAGGAAAAAGCTCAATAACACTGGCCGACCCTGGGATCGAACCGGAGACCTCATGATCAGCAATCGCTCACACTACGGCTGCACCATAGAGGCAGTTAGTCTGCATTTAAAATGTATGAATTTTAAGCTAGTAGAGTAGAGGCCTATGTCCAGCAGTGGATGTTGAAAGGCTGATGGATGCTCAGTACACCTTAATCATATCATGAAAATAGAAAATCAAGTAAGAACGACAGATTCCGTAAACACAGTTTTTCTGTACTATTATAAATATGTGACTGAGCTGTGCACATTTAAGATATTTGAGATACAACTAATGTTAAGCTATTATTTTCTGCTTGTGGCATTTATTTCCGTTTGACTGTTTGTGTGTTCGCGCATCACGCAAAAACTACTGAACGGATTTTGATGAAAGCATTTTGTTTGATAGCTCATGATTTGATTGAAAAACTAGATAGGTTCTATACCGCTACTATCTCGGGAACTCTAGATATAGCCAGTAGTAGTAAAAAACTTAACACATGTTACGTCGTATATTTAGATATTTTTATATATATTTTTAGCATTTGACATGCTTAGCACTATACATTAAACACAAAGTGAAAAATGTGAAATCGAAAATAACAGTCAGGAGCAGGATTTGAACCTGCATCTTCTGGATACCGTCCAGATGCTTTATTACTGAATTGGTAAAGCATCTGGACGGTATCCAGAAGATGCAGGTTCAAATCCTGCTCCTGACTGTTATTTTCGATTTCACATTTTTCACTTTGTGTTTAATGCTACGTATGTCTACAGGTGGCGCTATTGTGATAGGTCAAGAATCAATAGTGTACCACGACGGGCAGAGCTATGTGGCTGTAGCCCCAGCACAAATCAAGGTACAACATCAAACTGCTGTTAAATAAACCTTTTTTTTTTAATATAGCACAGAGTAGCCAGGAATAATAAATGCAAGTAAGGAGTTGCCATGATAAATACAAGCTCAAAGTTGCCATCATCGCCTATTGCATTACAGGTGGTAGGGCTTAGTACCAAGGTTTGTTTGGTTTATTTAAAAGACAACACCATGAAAAAAGAAAGGAAGAAAGATAAATTTATTTTCATACCACATAAAATTAACAAAAACTAGGAACTAAACACTAAAAATGAAACAAATGCCTTATTCCAAGCAGCAATGTCGTTTAACATTGCAGCACTGATTTTTAGCAATGTCCCGCTGTTGACACCTGCAGTGGTTTACAAGAAAAATAAGTGAAATAAAACTTATGCATGAGAGAAAAAATAATAAAAAAGACTGCACTAAGAAATAATATTTGTATCGCTGGAGGATTTTGCAAACATACAATTTCACGGACATGAAGTACACGCAGACTCGGAACAACTATTTGTGGATCACACTAAGAGTTGTCCTGTGTGGGAATCGAACCCACAATACTCTGACTGGAGGCTGGTATCTAAACCACTACACCATCTGTGCAGTCAGTGGGAGTACTTTGTTATTGTTCCGGTACCACAGTCTTTTTTTTTTTATTGCATGTAGTGGCAGACGAGCCACAGCCCATCTGATGGTAAATGGTAACCGTCGCTCATGCACTCAACTATACCGAGAGTATTGTCAAGCCGCTGCTCACCATTTCATTTCACCGATATGAAATGAAAGAATAAACGGCTATCTCCTGCTACAGCCAAAACGCAACGATGTGCTTCATGGCCGGTCGCACGGGAGATGGTGGTACCAACCCGCTCGGGCCAGATACCAAGTGAGTACTCCCACTTGGTACCCAACCCTACCACCAGTCATAAAATGGATGCTAATTGCTTACTTTCCTTAGTCGCCACGTACGACACCCGTGAGAAAGAATGGTGTGGCACTGAGTGTGTGTGACACTTGTATTCTTAGTCCGTACCCGTACCGAAACTCCTCAGTGATTGGCTGTAGACTTTGAAGCAGCCTGATAGTACTTTTAGTACAGTGACGATTACCACACCATTAGAGAGCTCGCTGCCATCGTAAGCTATAATTAAACATATTTTTGCAGGTGACCCCAATAAACTGCTACTGCCGAGTGGACACACGGGGTCTTCGATATCTGTTGGGGGACGTCGCGGGACGTCTGTTCATGTTGCTGTTAGAGTTGCACGACAAAGTCGACGGTACACAAGCTGTCAAGGACCTTAAAGTCGAACTCTTGGGTATGAACATTTCATCATCGCCAAATCATTAATCAGGGGGGTTAGGCAGAATCTTATATCTCACATGTCGATCGTATAGTTATCACTGTGATTGGTTAAGAAACCGACGCGTGATGTCGCAATAATCCGTTGGCCAATCACGGTAATCTCTCAATGTCTGTCGTACCAATGTAACTCGAGTGAATCCGGACGAACAATTGTGATTTTCAAACTATTATGACGTCCATCCGGATGGATCCATCCATCAGCCTTTCAAAGTCCACTGCTGGACAAAGGCCTCCCTAAGAGAACGCCACAACGAGCGGTCCCGTCATGGGGGATAATGCCGTAATCGCCACGCTTGGCAGGCGGGTTGGCGATCGCAGTGGATATTTTTAATACTCAAGGGAGTGCTGCTGCCCACTCCCCCGGTATTCCCTCAGTCGGCTGTTACGACTCTCGTGGGTAGAGAGGGGTGGGACTATTCTAAAAGCCGGCCCCACACGGCTGACGTAATACATGCATATGTGGGTAAGTGCGTGCGTGAGAGTATGCATGTGAGTGTGTGCGTACATACGTGATTCTAAGAGTTGCATGAGTGCATGTATTATTTTAGGCCATAGTCACAGTTCAACGCAATTTTTCCGACAGATGGCGCAGGCGTCACCCAAAAGACGTTAAGTATGATGTGTTATCGAAATTAGCAGTCAGGAGCAATTGTCAGGATGGCTGAATTGGTAAAGCATCTGGACGGTATCCAGAAGATGCAGGTTCAAATCCTGCTCCTGACTGTTATTTTCGATTTCACATTTTTCACTTTGTGTTTAATATATCCCAATGTCAAATTTTTTGCTACAAATATGAAGAAAGTAGGCCGCCTTGATACTTAGGGATGACCATAGCCTATAGACTAGCTAGCCAAGACATCACTCAGGTGTGGCTAAGCTTTTTTTTTGTTAAGGCGGGAAAAAAAATATCTAACCGCACACCCCGTCGTTCGGGCCAACCAACAGGGTAGTGTGGGTCCCTTATTCACTAAATAAACCCGCCATGTGTACTGTGTCTGCCTGTATTGGCGGACTACTGGAACTGGAAGACATTACTTCAAAAGTCCGCCAGCGAGGTGTCGTTAACCTAGGGAAAGGTACAGAAGATGAGAAATGAGGAGAAGTAGGGAAGGTGAGGCATAGATTGGTCCTCTGACGTTTTGTTTTTTTTATTGCCTATTTAAGCAGACCAGCCGCGGCCCACCTGATGGTAAATGGTAACCGTCGCTTATGGATTCAACTATACAGACAGTACTGTCAAGCCGCTGCGCAGCATTTCATTTCACGTAATGAAATAAACAAATTAACGGCTATCTCCTGCTACAACCAAAACACCAATGTGATTTCATTCATGTCCGGTCACACAGGAGATGGTGGTACCCACTCGCTCGGGCCTGATAGCTAGTGAGTACTCCCACTTAGTACCCAGCCCTACCACCAGTAATGCCATGGGTGATAATGGCTTACTTCCCTTAGTCGCCTTGTACGACACCCGTGGGAAAGAATGGGGTGGTGACACTTGTATTCTTAGTCAGTCACCACACGGTTTAATTGTGTTATATATTAATTCTAAAAAAATATTTTCAGGTGATATACCAATACCAGAGTGCATGACGTACCTTGATAATGGTGTGGTGTTCATCGGATCTCGGTTCGGAGATTCTGCTTTAATCCGGTTGTCAGCCATGCGGGAGGAGGCCGGCCAGTACGTCCAGCCTATGGAGAGCTTCACGAGCCTCGCACCCATAGTGGACATGTGTGTGGTGGATTTGGAGAGACAGGGACAGAACCAGCTGATTACTTGCTCCGGTCAGTTTAGACTGATATGGTTATTACTAATTTGGTTTTTAAATTATTGAAATACTGGTCATGACTGATACTACTAATAGTCATGTTTTACGTTTACATTAGGGTGCAGCGAAAAAAGATCATTTTTTTGGAAAAAAATTTAATCATAAAAAATCTTGATATTTTTCTAGTCAGATTGTAATGTATCCATCCATTCATCCATCAGCCTTTCAACGTCCGCTGCTGGATATAGGCCTCCCCAAGAGAACGCCACAACGAGCGGTCCTGTGGCGACCGCATCCAACGGCTCCCCGCAGCTTTGACCAGATCGTCGGTCCATCTGGTGGGGGGCCGTCCTACGCTGCACCGTCCGATACATGGTCGCCACTCGAGAACCTTTCGTCCCCAACGGTTATCGGTCGATCGATCGTCGAGCGATGTGGCCTGTCCATTGCCACTTCAGCATGGCAACCCGGCAATGTATAAGAATCAATAATTCTCAGTAGCAGCCCGGAGTTGGCAAATGTGCCCGGTAGACGGCAATAGGCTCACCCTCTATTACGTAGGACTTAAACATAGTTAATAAAAGCCGTGTTGGACCGGCTTTAGAATTGTTCCACCCCTCTCCACCCATGGGAGTCGTAAGAGCCGACTGAGGGAATACCGGGGGAGTAGGCAGCAGCACTCCTTCGAGTAATACAACGTCCACTGCGATCGCCAACCCGCCTGCCAAGCGTGGCGATTACGGCACTATCCCCCATTCTTGGGGAGGCCTATGTCCAGCAGTAGACTTTAAAAGGTTGATGGATGGATGGATAAACATAGTTGGCGAACCGTAGGTGTGTAATACACCTCTGCCTACCCCTTCGGGGAATACAAGCGTGATGCCATGTATGTTTTTTTATTGTTTGGTGTAATGTGCAATAAAGAGCATTTGATTTGATTTAACTAGGTGTCGCGCTTGGGTTTAGGCAGCGGTTATTAAGCTTAAAAATAATAAAACCAATACCCAATACGCGTACATACAAATTTATTAAGGAAGGTCGTGAGTACTTTGCCGGTATATACGGATTTATACATATATATATATATATTATATAACCCGCTATACAAGCGTATTTTGTGGGCTAGTACTGTCTTGGCTTAGCTGCAGCAACGGCGACGGTGTGCAGGCCGAGGACACGGAGCAGGCACCCCGATTATCCCAAGTGTGAGGACGCTTCGTCAGCTCAACAAATGTGCCCGGGACTTTGCACCCTGGAATCATCATCCCCGGTTTTATATTTTATGGCTCTTTGTGACCTCTCTTGATTGTGACGGCGGCAAGCATAAGCGGGAAGTACAAGCCTGCTCATGGCAGATGTGTGCATAGTCACAATCAGATCGGAGTTTACAAAGAAGAGAAATGAAAGTAGCAGAAAGCAGGAAACAACATACATCAGCCACTATAAATAGGCCGTTAAGATATACGTTAAAAACTATTAACACTCACAAAAAAGTACAGTAGGATATGCGACACAAACATTTAAAATAAAACGGTTACTTATTCTGTACTATATACTGTATGACTAAGCTATAATGTAGATTGTTCATCACTTACCCAGTATGTCACTGATTTTACGTTAACTGTATTGCAAGAAATAATAAAATTGTTTAGATATCTCAATCAAATTTGAGGCGACACGCTAGACGACTCGCGATGGTAAAAAAATATCTTAAGTCTCGATGAAGTTCATAGCGGGAGCGTCGGCCGCGCGGGGAGAGGCTCAGTGGCCTCCCTGCGCCGGCGCATGGCGATGTGGGGCACGTACATATGGATGATGTTCATTCGTGTGACTTGCATTTGTACAGTCAGCTGCTTATAGAAGAACGCATATGTGATATTTTAACAAATAGTTTTAATTTTATAATGTAAATATGTAAATAGTAGGTAATGATAGGCTTCTGTTTCTAAGATCTCTACTGTACTTTCGGGTAGGAATACAATTAGAATACTTATACAACGTTACATAGGGTTCAGCAGAGACCGTTATGTCTTATGTCTGCCCTATAGCATGTTAATCTGTTTATATATCTCCTTTAGGTGCATTCAAAATGGGATCACTCCGTATCATTCGCAACGGTATAGGCATCCAAGAACAGGCATCCATAGATCTGCCGGGTATCAAGGGCATGTGGGCCCTGATATTAGATACCACTCAGAACTACCATGACACACTTGTGCTTTCGTTCGTGGGACAGACTAGGTAAGCTTACGGTAGGTTAGCCTAGCCTTTGGTAGCTATTAAACATGCACTTTGCACTACCGCAGAGTATTAACCACATATCAAAAAATCTACATTTTTATAAAGTAGATTCTACCCGCGACTATGTCCGCGGGGGTCTTGTAATTGAGACAATAATGTATAAATAAACACTAACTGTGAAAATGTGAAATCGAAAAAACAGTCACGAGCAGGATTTGAACCTGCATCTCACGGATACCGTCCAGATGCTTTGCCAATTCAGCAATTGTGACAATTGCACCTGACTGCTAATTTCGATAACACATTCATTCTTAACGTCTTTGGGCGACACCTGCGCCATCTGTCGGAAGTATTTTCATACATTATACCGACCAGGTAAACTTAAATTTACAATTAAGATTTTTACCAAATAATTACGCAGCCCTAGAAATATTTAGATATTTTTATATACTTCTAATATTATAGGTTCAAATGCTGCTTGTGACTGTTATTTTCGATTTCACATTTTACACTTTGTGTTTATTTATATGGCTAAAGCATGTCAAATGCTAAGGAAGTATATAAAAATATCTAAACAATAATGTATACATATTTATTTTAAATGCTATGACGGGACGGGTCGACCCGGGACCACGGCTGGTGAAACCCAGCCGAAACGTCAGGAATATAAGGTATTTTACCACTAAATAGATACGCGTTAAGTCCTGTTCTTGCATTTAAAATAGATAGTAATGAAACGTGATAGTTAAAAATCTAATGATGTATATGTCACTCTATTACACCATAATTATTTATATGCACAAACAGACATCCCACAGCAACTGCCCATTTTCTGGGTTCCATAGTATATCCAATCCATCCATCAGCCTTTCAACGTCCACTGCTGGACATAGGCCTCCCCAAGAGAACGTTACAACGAGCGTTCCCGTCTTGGAGGATAATGCCGTAATCGCCACGCTTGGCAGGCGGGTTGGCGATCGCAGTTGATGTTGTTAATACTCGAGGGAGTGCTGCTGCCCACTCCCCCGGTATTCCGTCAGTCGGCTCTTACGACTCCCGTGGGTAGAGAGGGGTGGGACAATTCTAAAACCGGCCTCAACCGATAGTCCATAGTATATGTATGCAAAATCTCATTATGATTGATTAATTATTTATGACGTGAAAGTATAAAAAGCAAACTTTCGACTAGTTACGATTTGATTGTTGGGACTTGAATAAAATATTTGGACGGCATACAGCTTTTCTTCTCTGTATAATGAGAAAGGCGTGATGATATAAGATTATATAAAAAAACTATATATATAAGTGCTATTGAGATATTGAATTATTCCAATATCTCCAGTTTCACCATCAGATTAATTATTTACAGAGTATTAACATTAAATGGAGAAGAAGTAGAAGAAACAGATATAAAAGGCTTCGTGTCAGATCGGCAGACTTTCTTCACGGGGAATGTGTGCCACAACCAACTGGTCCAGGTTTGTTTACTGTCTAAGCTGCCAATCCAGTGGATCTAGCCAAGTTGCATTCTATGATCGCTAACGCTAATAGAAAACTATTAGAATGTATGGAAATTTGACATCTCTAACGTTAAGTCACGTGACTTAGCGTTATAGATATTGTAAAGACTTAGATAAATATAGGTTCTTTATATATGGTTAAAGATGTCAAATTCCCCATACCTTTAAATAGTTTTCTATTAATGTTAGCGATCATAGAATGCAACTTGGCTAGGCCTACTGGTCTCACTATTCTGTTCAGTATAGTGGTGGGCTATGGCTTTTGGTATAGTTATATACGTACCTAACGTTGACTGCGATAACCACTTACTATCAGAAGCCAAACTATATATAGCACTAAGGAATAATCATTGCATTGCGGGGGACTTTACAAACATACAATGTCACAGATATAAAGTACACCCAGACTCAGAACAACCATTTCTGGATCACGCAAAGAGTCGAACCCACTACACTCTGGTGGGAGTCTGGTATCTTACTACCTCATCATCAGTGCAATATTTGGCATACCACTGTTAAACTCTGGGTGGTTTGTATGGCATGTTTATCATTCACCATTTTGTAATAAGTGTTGTGTTATAAATAAATAAATAAAAAGTAAAGGTTTAGGGTTTTATCCGTGTGGTGACGGATTAAGAATACAGGTGTCGCCATCCCATTCTTTCCCGCGGGTGTCGTAAAAGGCGACTAAGGGAAGTAAGCAACTATCACCTTTTTGCATTACTGGTGGTAGGGTGTGATGCCAAGTGGGGTTACTTATTTGGCATCGGGCCCGAGCGGGTCAGTACCACCGTCTCTCGTGTGACGGCCATGAAATATTTAGGTGTGTTTTG
The DNA here is from genome assembly GCA_948253155.1 of Leucoma salicis. Classification (NCBI taxonomy): domain Eukaryota; kingdom Metazoa; phylum Arthropoda; class Insecta; order Lepidoptera; family Erebidae; genus Leucoma; species Leucoma salicis. Next base: position 19,136,281 of record OX411821.1, read on the forward strand.
GTTGTAGCGGGAGGTTGCCGTCCCTGTCCATTTTCCCTTACTGAGCGCGTGATGGGTTTCGGTGATGCTTGGAACGGGCATTGATAAGGGTCATGGCTTGTGCGTTGGGCGTGAGGGGCTGATGCGGGGTACAGGGAGACCCGGTGGGAATGGTTCGCCGGCCACCTGCCGGTCAGTAGGGGACCCGAACCCGGGGAAATCCTACCTCGGGAGGCAGTCCCGCCAACCGGTTAAAATCCCGTGGAGTTGCCGTCGTGCCGGAGTAGGAGACCGGTGTGGACCTGACGGTTACTCATGGGGAAGCACCGGGGGCCCTTCCGTGTTTCGTGTCAGCTCCTCACAAAACCCATTGTCTGGCCGTGCGCCAAGTGTCACCACCCTTTTTTTTTCAGAGTGTCACCGGTACCCATTGTACGCAAGCCCATATCCCCCAAATTCTTCGCAAACTATGATGGCCAACAGGAAAAAGAAAAAGAGCAAGTGTTTTACGGCGGACTCCCTATCCACATCATCAGTGGAGTTTTACAACATCAGGGGTCTTCACAGTAATCTCGACGCCGTCCATCACCATCTCGAGACGGCGCGGCCTGCCTTGCTCTTTTTGACGGAGACGCAGATAGGCGCTCCGGACGACATTTCGTACCTTAAATACCCCGGGTACGAACTGGAGCATTCCTTCCATCGTAAAGCCGGGGTGTGCGTATTCGTTCGGAGTGGTGATTGTTGTGACCGCCTTCGGGGCCTCGAACATGGCGAACTGTCCATTTTATGGCTACGCGTAGAATATGGTGGAACAGACCGCATCTACGCGTGCCTTTACAGATTCCATGGCAGTGATTTGTCAACTCACCTTTTCGAGAACGTCGAACGGGGGATAGACAAAATATTGGAGTGGTTTCCAACTGCGGAGGTGGTGGTCCTTGGTGACTTCAATGCTCACCACAAAGAGTGGCTTGGGTCCCGGACCACTGACCTCCCGGGTCGACTACTCTTCAATATGGCTTTGGCCTATGGTCTCTCTCAACTGGTAACACAGCCAACCCGTGTCCCAATATTGAGAGTCATGAGCCCTCCTTGTTGGACCTTCTGCTGACTACAAATCCACACGGATACCGGGTGGTGGTTGGTGCTCCTTTAGGATCATCCGATCACTGCCTGGTCTGCACCACCCCTGTTTCGAGAACCAATCGTTTTCCAGCGAATGGGTCTCGTAGAGTCTGGCAGTATAAGTCAGCAGATTGGGATGGAATTCGCGAGTTCTTCGCGTCCTACCCTTGGAAGCAGCTATGCTTCTCCTCTAGGGAACCTGATGTCTGTGCGGACTGCATCACGGAAACGGTGATTATGGGGATGGAATCATTCATCCCCAGCACTAAAATACCGGTTGGCGGTCGCAGCCGTCCATGGTTTAACAAAGCCTGTAGGACGGCTGCACGCCAGAAACAGTCCGCATACCTGGCCTGGAATAGGGCCAGGAAAAGTCAGGATCCGAGCGCCAAAGAGGAGAAGCGGAAATTTAATGCTGCTTCCAGGTCCAACAAGAGGGCTATGGCCGAAGCCAAGGCAGAACACGTTGCCAGAATTGGCGAGCGACTAGCAAGCTATCCCACTGGGAGTCGAGCTTTCTGGTCGCTCGCCAGGGTAGTGCAGGTTAGGCAGAATCTCATATCTCACATGTCGATCGTATCGGGATCACTGTGATTGGTTGAGAAACCGACGCGTGATGTCACAATAATCCGTTGCCCAATCACGGTGAGCTCTCAACCAATCACAGTGATGACGATACGATCGACATGTGAGATATGAGATTCTGCCTAACCCCCCAGGGCAACTTCTGCTAGTCTAGTCTCCCACCACTGCGGAAACTGGACGGCAATTTGGCCCATAGTGCAAAAGAGAAAGCTGATCTTTTGGGCCAACTCTTTGCCTCAAACTCGACTTTGGACGCCGGAGCGGCCACACCACCTACCATCCCTCGGTGTGAAATCTCCATGCCTGAAATATGCATTACGCAACGTGCGGTCAGGCGGGAGCTGCTGCTGCTGGACGTCCATAAGTCGAGTGGGCCGGATGGCATCCCTGCGGTGATTCTTCGAACGTGCGCCCCTGAGTTGACCCCCGTCCTTACGCGCCTGTTCCGCCTTTCATACAGTACCGGCAGGATTCCTACTTCGTGGAAGGTAGCCCATATTCACCCGATTCCCAAAAGGAGTGATCGGTCAGACCCGTAGAATTACAGGCCAATCGCGATAACATCCCTGCTCTCCAGGGTACTGGAGAGGGTTATTAACCGCTGACTTCTGCAGTACCTTGAGGATCACCAGCTGATCAGTGATACGGCTTTCGTCAAGGTCGGTCTGCTGGTGATCTTATCGTGTACCTCACTCATCGCTGGGCAGAGGCCTTGTAGGGTGGGGGTGAAGCTTTGGCGTTCAGCCTGGACATCGCGAAGGCGTTCGACGGGGTCTGGGATAGGGGCCTGCTATCGAAGCTACCCTCGTATGGAATCCCCGAGGGGCTCTGCAAGTAGATCGTCGGCTTCCTTCATGGTCGCAGCATCAAAGTCGTTGTAGACGGATGCTGCTCTGATACCATGGAGATTAATGCTGGCGTTCCTCAAGGCTCGGTGCTCTCCCCAACGCTGTTCATCCTGCATATCAATGACTTGCTCTCAACAGAGAGTATATATTGCTATGCCGATGACAGTACGGGTGATGCGCGATATACCGGCCATCAGAAAGTCCCTTGGAACATGCTGGAGGAGAGGCGGAGCCAACTTGTGTCTGAAGTCGAGCGCTCTCTAGGGCGGGCCTCGGAATGGGGAGAAAAGAACTTCGTTCAGTTCAACCCTACGAAGACATAGGTTTGCGCGTTCACTGCAAAGGACGCATTTGTCGTGACGCCCCAGTTTCAAGGGGTAACTCTACCGGTCTCCGAGAGTATTGGAATCCTCGGCATCGACATATCTAGTAAAGTCCAGTTCGGGAGTCATTTGGAGGACAAAGCCAAATTGGCGAGCAAGAAACTGGGCGTTCTGAACAGAGCCAAGCGGTACTTCACATCGAGGCAGCGACTTGTGCTGTATGAAGCACAAGTCCGCCCTCACGTGGAGTACTACTCACATCTCTGGGCAGGCGCACCAAAACACCAGCTCGACCCACTGGACTCCCTGCAAAGACGCGCTGTTCGGATTGACGATGATCCCAATCTCACGGATGAGCTGGAGTCGTTGGGGCGGCGGAGAGACTTTGGGTCTCTCTGTGTGCTCTATCGACTCTTCAACGGGGAGTGCTCTGAGGAACTGTTTGAGGTGGTACCAACATCACCGTTTTACTACCGGACCACGAGACGCCGTACTAGGGTTCGTCCATTCCACCTGGAAACGATCTCGTCCAAGACGGTCCGTTTACAGCGTTCTTTTCTACCACGTACGTGTAAGCTCTGTAATGAACTTCCTGCTACGGTGTTTCCCCAGCGTTACGACTTGTCCCTCTTTAAACGAGGTTTGAGAAGAGCACTTTACTGACGGTAGGCGGCGAGCTGGCTTTGCCTCTGGTGTTGCCATAGTCCATGGGCGGCGGTTACTACTTACCATCAGGTGGCCGTCTGCTCGTCTGCCACCGTTGGAAAAAAAAAAAAAAAAAGGCTTTATATATCAGTAGATTTATAACGTCGCACTGTCCGTATGGTGACGGACTAAGAATACAAGCGTCACCACCCTATTCTTTCCCACGGGTGTCGTACGAGGCGACTAAGGGAAGTAAGTAATTATCACCCATTGCATTACTGGTGGTAGGGCTGGGTACTAAGCGGGAGTACTCACTTGCTATTGGGCCCGAATGAGTTGGTACCACCATCTGCCGTGTGACCAGCCATGAAGCACATCGGTGTGTTTTGATTGTACTAGGAGACAGCTGTTTAACCTTCATTTTATATCTGTCAAATGAAATGGTGAGCTTGACAATAGTACTGGTATAGACGAGTTGTTGAGCGACTGTTCCATTTACCAACAGGTGGGCCAGCACCTTTTCTCCCGAAATCCAGCCAAGTGTCGGTCTATCTTATTTCCACCATGTCTATCATATTACTCGGAAGATTGAGATCCAGAAATGATATACAAAGATGCGTGTGATACAACAAGTGTTACATTAGAGCCGTATTGCCAGGTGACGGACCAAGGCATCCGGCTGGTGGCGCTGGGGCCGGATGGGTGGGCGCTGGCCAGCGAGTGGCGCGTGGAGGGGCCCCGCGGCGTGTCGGTGGTGGCGTGCAGCAGCAGCCGCGTGGTGGCGGCGGCCGGCCCGCGCGTGTTCCTGGTGCACATCCACGAGCGGGCGCTCGAGCTTAAAGCGTCCGTATATTTATTTATTTTTAATGTAGATTTTTGGATAAAACGATGAAATTTTATAAAAAATATATGAATAGTAATAAAAAAAACAACTACATATTTTGAAATAAAACTACATTAACGGAATATATCGCATTTACTTGATTTTCTACTATCACGACGTTTCGAATACTTTACAGCATACAGAGACGTCCACCTGTGATCATGTATGCTGTAAAGTATTCGAAACGTCGGGATAGTAGAAAATCAAGTAAATGCGATAGATTCCGTAAACGTAGTTTTATTACAAAATGTGTAACATTCGCGTAAATATCAGAAAATTTTAAAAAACTACTTATGTCCTGCACAAAGATAAATTTATTCTACGTTTATCCCAAAAATGTTTAAAAAATAAATGTCCTCCCGTGCGAAGCAAGGACGGGCCAGTACCTTACAGTTTGTGTCTACATGTTCTATAAAACAAAGTCTCCTCGCCGTCTGGCGTTTTGTTTAAACCCATTAACTATCAAACGCAATATTCATGCAGTTTTCACTAATGAATGGATTTAAAAGGAAGGCTTACATTAATAATTTTATTAAATGTTATATGTAAATTGGCTGTGTGTTCTGAGCTAATTTAATATAGAACCTCTCCCACAGTGAAGTATGTATGGACGAAGAGGTGGCGTGTCTGGATCTGGGGCCGGGGGAGGATGACGCGTTGCTTGGCGTTGGCTTGTGGACCGATATATCCGTCAGAGTGCTCAAGTTGCCCGACCTTAGGCCTATGCACACTGAGAAATTGTCCGGTGGTAAGTACATGAGAATAAATTGAAACAGAAATAATTTAATTCCATAGTCGAAATGTACTATTAAAAAGTAATTATCACGTTCTATTTTACAATTTGTGAAATAAAACTACGTTTACGGAATCTATCGCGTTTAATTGATTTTCTACTATCCCGACGCAGCCTTGGGCGTCTACCATCTAAGTCCACCCGTGATCATGAATGCTGTAAAGTGTTTGAAGCGTCGGAATAATAGAAAATCAAGTAAACGCGATAGATTCCGTAAACGTAGTTTTATTTTGAAAATGTGTGACATTTGCGTAAATCCATCCATCCATCCATCAGCCTTTCAACGTCCACTGCTGGACATAGGCCTCCCCAAGAGAACGCCACAAAGAGTTGTCGTTGATACGAGGCCAACATTCAGAGACCACGTCTCTGTTCCGTATGTCATCAGTGGTAACACACACTGTTCGTAGATCTTCGTTTTCAGACACTGCGGAATATTGGACGAGAACATCTTCCTTAGCTTCCCGAACGCTGCCCAGCCGAGTTGGATTCCTCGATTGACCTCTTTCTCGAAGTTGTGCCTACCTAACTGGACTGTTTGTCCCAGTTAGACATAGTGGTGGACAACTTCAAAAAGTGCACTCCTGACTAGGACCGGTGCTGAAATGACATGGACATTAGACATGACTTTCGTCTTGTCCATGTTCATTTTGAGATCCACCAGTCGGGAAACCCTGCTGAGATCATTGAGCATGGTGCCAAGGCCCTCCAGCGATTCTGCCATGACTACGATGTCGGCATATCGAAGGTGAGTGATGTATTCGCCATTGATGTTGATGCCAAATCCGGTCCAGTCCAAGAGCTTGAAGACATCTCTCTCATGTCACATGTCTCCCTGTCTAACACCTCTCTGCAGTTGGATCGGTTTCGTACTCCTGTCCTAAACACGGACTGACATGGTGGCGTTTCTATACAAGCACTTCAGCTCTTCGATGTAGCGATAGTCAATTCGGCACCGCTGAAGGCACTGCAGCACCGCCCAAGTTTTGATCGAATCGAAGGCTTTCTCATAGTCCACAAACGCCAGACACAGAGGCCGATTATATTCCTCAATTTTCTGTATAATCTGGCGTAGCGTATGGATGTGGTCTATGGTACTATAGCCTTTTCGGAAACCGGCTTGTTCGGGAGACTGGAAGTCGTCAAGCCTGCGCGTGAGTCGATTTGTAATGACCCTTGAAAACTACTTATAGACGTGGCTCAAGAGCGAGATGGGTCTATAGTTCTTCAAGAGGGTTCTGTCACCTTTATTGAAAAACAGGACCACCACGCTTCTAGTCCACGACTCTGGAACGTTGCCCCCGAGAACGACGGAATTGAACAGCCTCTGAAGAGCTTTTAAGGCCGGCTTTCCGCCTGCTCTCAGAAGTTCTGTGGTGATTCCGTCGTCTCCCGGTGCCTTTCTTTAGTTGTTTGAGAGCCATTCTGATCTCGTACAGGCTGACGTCCGGGGCATCTTCGGTAAAGTGCCGAGTTAGCTTGGATCTGGGATCTTGGACCAAACCGACAGCAGGACTTTGGAATCTGTACACCTGTCCATAGAACTGGTGGACCTCTCTCAAGATCTCATCTCGGGATGAAATGACAGTGCCGTCGTTGGTCCTCAGCTTAGTCAACTGGCTTTGGCCAACAGACATCTCTTGCGAACACTTTCGAGCCTTGGTTCCGCTCTATCGCCTCTTTAATGCGGATAGCATTAAATTGGCGAATATCGTGTCGCACAGCCTTGGAGATCTGTCTGTTTAACCGCCTCAGGCAGGACCAATCGGCTGAAGACTGGACTGTCATTTCTTTTCTCCTTTCCATGAGCTTGAGAGTACGGTCCGAGAGTTCACGAGTCCTACTAACGCGACGGGCCTTGAGGTAGGTCGACCCGACCGCGTGGACAGTTTGCACGAACCTGCTGTTCATATCGCTCGCTGATTCGCACTCATCTAGGCATTGGAAGCGATTTCGTAGTTCAAGCTGAAAACTCTCGGGGTTCTGATATTGGCCAGGTGTTGGTCGGAGCGTAGACTTCATCAAGCGTGACCTCTCGACTTTCGTGCTAATATTCAAGATGCCCCTGACTAGTCGGTGATCACTCCCAGTTTTAATCCTGCTGATCACTGAGACATCATTGAATATGTGTCGTTTGTCCGACAAGATGAAGTCAATCTCATTTTTTACTGAACCATCAGGGCTTATCCAGGTCCATTTCCGCTGGGGCTGCTTCCTGAAGAAGGAATTCACCATGTAGAGGCCTTCCTTCTCCAGAAAATCAGCCAGCATCTGGCCCCTGTGGTTCCTCTGCCAGAAACCATAGTGCCCCACTTTCAGCTCATCATCTGTCCTTTTGCCTAGTTTCGCGTTAAAGTCTCCCATAACCACCGTGAAGTAGGTTTTAGACGAGTGGATGGCCTTCGAGATATCCTCATATGTGGCCTCCATCTCGTCGTCGGAGTGTGTCGTGGTCGGTGCGTAAACCTGTATGACCTTCAACGAATACCGTTTGGTTATTCTGAGTATAAGGTACGCCACCCTGCTCGACACGCTCTCAATCCTCTCCACGTTGCCTACGAGAGACCTGCGAACGATAAACCCGACACCTCCTTGGGACTGGTGGTCGCCCTCCCGGTGGAAGAGCAAGTTCCCGAACTGGAGGATTGTCGTGCCCTCACCCTCTCTTCGGACTTCTGACAACCCTATAATGTCCCAGCGGATCTTGCTCAATTCCTCTTCCAGATCGGTGATTCTCTCGTCGGTCTGGTGTCCGAACGTTGTGCGTTACCAGGGCCAGAGGTCGTTGCTTATGGTAGCCTATCCGCGACCGGAAATTCTTCGAACCCCCTACTCTGCCGTTACCGGGCCCGCTACCGTTAGGCCATGGAATAGCGGAGCTGCCGTGACTGGGGGCCATTTTGTATTGTGTGCTCGTCACAATCGCCACGCTTGACAGGCGGGTTGGCGATCAAGAGAGTGCTGCTGCCCACTCCCCCTCGTATTCCCTCAGTCGGCTCTTACGACTCCCGTGGGTAGAGAGGGGGTGGGACAATTCTTAAGCCGGCCCCACACGGCTATCGCTATATTCGCGTAAATATCAGAAAGTATTTACAATTTGTGTTCATAAAATATAAAAATAATAACATATCTGAGCATTTTTTACTAGTAAACGCGTGGCTTAAAACAGTTATAGAAAGTATTATTTAGGAGTGACGCAGTGCACTTTTAATGAGAGTAACTAGCTCACAAATAAGATTTTCTTAAAGTACAAATTATAATTTGTGAATAAGGAAAAAGAGTATTTTAGTACGAGCGGGAATCGAACCTGCGTCCCTTCCTTTCCGGGGAAGTGCTCTAATCCATATAGCTCAGTAGCTATCGTACTATTTCTAGAAATACCGAATTTCCTCATTACATTGCTTAAGAGCAATGACGACCAACGCCATCTATCGGCAATGCATTTACATGCATGGAAAGGAAGGGATGCAGGTTCGATTCCCGCTCGTACTAAAATACTCTTTTTCCTTATTCACAAATTATAATTTGTACTTTAAGAGTAGCGGAGCATGTCAAGTGCTAAAATATAGGTCAAAATGTCAAATTTTCTTTTCAGAAATCATCCCCCGATCTCTACTGATCTGTGTACTGGAAGGCGTATGCTATTTACTATGCGCTCTGGGCGATGGTTCTATGTTCTACTTCACAGTAGACCAAGAGACCGGTGTGCTCACCAACAAGAAGAGAGTGACATTAGGAACACAGCCTACTGTGCTCAGGAGCTTTAGGTAATTCTTATTTACTTATCACTGTATATAATAAATTTTGTTAAAGAAAATGGTGCAAGCAAGATTTAAACTCGTGTCTTTCCTAATTCAGGGGAACACTTATGACTACTAAGCCATCGCAAGCAAATTTGCAGATACTAATTTCTCCAATCATGTCTTTTAAGGCTCCAAATACATACTCCAGACACAAGCCAGTGTTGGGTAAGGAGTTTTACCTAATCCAAACACCAAAAAACAGCACTTCATTATTCCAAAAATCAAAAGACTTGTATTAACAACCAGTTCTGTCATATACTTTCAATAAAATTAAAATGTTATTTCATTATATTGTGATTTTCTTATCACAGCAGTATTCAGATCCACATGAAATCACAGTGTATGTAATGCAAAAAAATTTATATTGCATATGGTGGCAGATAAGCCACGGTCCATTTGATATAAGGGGTAACAACAGCTCATAGATCTAGCGATACTAGGAATATTGCCAAGCCGCTACTCACCATTTCAAGCTACCTCCTGCTACTCAGTCACTGTCGATCACATAGAAGATTGGTACCGGTCGGGCCAGATAACAAGGGAGTACTCTCACTTGATATCCAACTCTACCACCAGTAATGGAGTCAGTGATAATTGCTTACTTCCGTTAGTCGTCTCGTACGACACCCGCCCGAAATAATGTAGGTGGTGACACTTGTATTGTTAGTTCGTCACAACACGACTTTTCGTTATGACCTTCTTGGCAGTGGTAAGAAGCTGCTGGATGCAGGGGGCTTAATATCGCTTGTTGTAGCTAAGAGGCTTTTATTATCAGATGATAATGAAAGCGTGTATGAATGATAAGATAAACTATCAATCTGTTTGTTTATGTTTAAACATCAATAAAGGACGCTATGGTTCTTGAAGATTGAAAATGAATTCATAGAATAAACTGAATCTCGTTTAATTTGTCATCCAGATCGTTATCCACGACAAATATATTCGCGTGCTCCGATCGGCCCACAGTGATATTCTCGTCGAATCACAAGCTGGTGTTCTCTAATGTGAACTTGAAGGAGGTGACTCACATGTGCTCGCTCAATGCACAGGCTTACCCTGACAGGTGAGTTTATTTAAACGTTTTAATCTCTACAATTACCACTCGGATTTGAAAAAACATTTTTGCATGTCATAGTACAATATGAAGGATGTTCATAGACTATTTAACACGACTACGATTCGTGATGACGTAATCTGGTGCCCATAGCACAAGCGTTAAGCTTAGTTTGGGACCAGAGGACGTTGTGTGAAATTATCCGTGGATATTTATTTTATTTATTTCCTCATCGTTTTCCCTGGGCTGCAGCAGGGCTTTATGTTCAAACAGTCCCAGTGGTCCATCAATACAGGCGTACGGTGTCTTATTTTATAGGACACACAACCCTGGTGTGCTGTTATATTTCTTCCTGCCTTAACAAAAAATAGCGCGTGTTATACCTGTTTGCTACCCTTGCAGTATAAAGAAAATCTGGTGTGATCTCGGATTCCCCGAAGGAGTAGGCAGAAGAGTATTACACACCCACGGTTCGCCAGCTATGTTTAAGTCCCATGTAATAGGGGGTGAGCCTATTGTCGGCTACCGGGTACATTTACAAACTCCGGGTTGTTACTGAGAATTTTTCTTTTTACAAAAAGCTTAATAACAATGACCGACCCGGGGATCGAACCCAAGACCTCATGATCAGCAGTCGCTCACATTACCGCTGCACTACCGAGGCAGCTGGTGAACCAAGCTCTATATTTTGACCCCTTCCTTCCAAAACAGATAAAATCACTCAAAATCCGACTTGAAGGACCAAATGTAAAGCTGCCAAGTAAGTCGACCCTATGTACGCCTTTGGTGAACGTACAGATGCAAAACAACTTTACTCCCGCTGTAGTTTAACTTCTACCGTGAACAAGCGCCTAGCTATATAGTCTTAGCTACAACCAAGCGCCTGTAGAAGTTATACCTAGCGACCATAGTATACATATTCCGTCTTACTAATAAACTTTTATACACGGCGTATACAAGATGTATAACACGAACGTTACAAATAAACAATATTTTGCCAATTCTGTTGAATACATCTGTTATAAGCCGTGGATAATTGTATGACAATTTACCCAACCGCTAAACACTGCGTCCCTTGTTTATTTACCGTGTTACTAATCAAATTTTATGCAGTATATAAGAGTTTGCCGTGTGTGGCCGGCTTTAGTATTGTCCCACCCCTCTCCACCCATGAGAATCGTAAAAGCCGACCGAGGGAATTCCGGGGGAGAGGGCAGCAGCACTCCTTCGAGTATTAACAACATCCACTGCGATCGCCATCCCGCCTGCCAAGCGTGGCGATTACGGTACTATCCTCCATTCTTGGGGAGGCCTATGTCCAGCAGTGGACGTTAAAAGAAAGAAAGAAAGAAAATATTTATTTCGTGCTACAAAAGACTTCAGCTTGCATATTTATAACAAAAATAAAATTTAATATACCTAAAAACTACCTATAGTAAAAAGTTGAAACAGAATTATACAGGATTGGTATTTGTCTTATGAAGCAGAAAAAGACACATTGCTCAGCAAATGTTGCAATGCCGGATGGCATTCCAACGCTGATTTTCAGCAATGTCCTGGACCTTACTTGACACCAACATAGAGGTCATAGAGCATTTAGTGCTCCAAAACCAACATAGAGGTCATAGATCATTTAGTGCTCAAAAGGCTGATGGATGGATGGATATAAGAGTGTTATAAGATCAATGTTATTAACAAACAATATTTTGACTGTACTCTTGTATACAACTGTTATAAAGTATGGGTATAATATGACAAATTACCCAACCGTTATTATACACTCTGCAACCCTTGTTTATGTAACGTGTAAATTAAATTTATATTTATTAAAAAAAAACTGGATTATTTGCATTATTTCGATGTTTTTATGATGAAGTAGATAGTAAACAAGCGTCTAGAAAAAAATGTACCTAACTACTGCTACTGGTCGTAGGTAGGTAGGTACTTAATTGTTATCTAGGCTGAGAGGTTTGGTACGTAGTACCATATTCAGTGTGGCCGACCATGATACACCTATATATATGCGTTTTGGTTGTAGCGGAAGATAGTGCTACGTTCATTAGCCATCCGCAAAAAGAAATGGTGAGCAGCTACTTCGCGGTATTCTTAGTATTAAGCCTAGGAGCGGCGGAGTATTCAATTATCTGGCCGAAACGGTACCACACTCTTCTGTGTGACTGTCCGTGAAACACCTCTAGGTGTTATGGTTGTACCGGGAGATTTCTAATATGGAATATGTTTTGGAGTCTGGAAACAGCGATTTAGGTATTTGCTTCATAGATTCAGTCAGTCATTAGAAAATATAAAATTATACTTTGCGGCTCATTAGTAAAGCGGCAGTATTGTATAATATCGCCACTAACATGAATATCTTCTTATATTTATTTTCCAGTCTGAATGTTTGACTATACTGAAATGACGCCAAAACATAGGCAATTTTTAGGTAATAGTAATATCCGGTCAAGCTCCAAAAATTATATTTATTTAAACACATTTTTAATAAATAATCTTCATGAACCCTATGCCTTTTTGAATTTTAAGAATAATAACGAATAAATTCGATTTTTCTTTTGATTTCTCACGTTATTAAAGTTTGAAAGGTATATTCAAAAGCTAAAACCATAAAAAATAATATATCCAATATTCCAACCATTTTTATAACTAAAGAAGCAATTAATATATGTTTTTAAATCAACACTGAATTAGCACAATAGTCGTTATAAAGAAAACAATGATTAGGATGAAACTCACAGTCTCTACTATAAAATAAATACATTAATATTATGTCAAACTAAACGAATATTATTCAAAAGAAGTTTCGAAATGTTCTTAATTATTGTTGCCAATGTTTTCTGTTATAGCTAGTGGGTTACTATACAGTGCATACACATCGATTATTAGTAAGGGAGGTGTGTAACGCTTATTCACTGCTTAAGCATGGTATAAGAACACGGTTGTTATACATCTGTTTTCTTGTAATTCAGTAGTGTGTATCCTATAAATTGTATTCATTTAAAACTAAAATGGTTTATTTAACAATATTTAGACATTTTTGATGCAGTAGACAGTGAACAACCACCAAGAAAAAAGAAATTGTACAAAAATCGTTACGATCCTTTCACATTACAAGAAGTGGACTTTCGCATAAAGTATAGATTTAGCAAAGAATATACCAGAAAACGTGACGTGAAGCAGAAAAATCAGGGTGGTGGTCTATCTGTAGAACTACAGGCATGCACTGCTTTAAGAATGTGGGTTTCGACAAGAAGTCCAAGACGATGCAGCAGATAATATACATGGTCTTAGCCAGCAGACAATCACAAATGTTTGCCGTTGAGTGGTGGTCTCTGACTAACAAAGCAGCTCAATTTATATTCATGCCTAGAACCATTTCCGAGCAAGAAGAAACAATTTCTGGCTTTAGAAATGTGATTGGTGCTATAGATTGTACTCACATAAATATAAATAAAGTTACTGGTGACAGTTCGCAGTATTACATTAATCAAAAAGGATTTTCATCAATTAATGTCTAAGTGGTGTGTGATTTTCAGTTAAAAATAAGAGACAGTGGCACATTGGAGGGGTACACATGATGATGCAAGAATATTCAGAGAAAGCCGAATTCGACAAAGATTTGAAAATGGGGATTTTAATGGACTTTTGTTAAGGGACTCTGGCTATGGCTTATCAAATTACTTATTTACTCCAGTTCTATCAAATTACTTATTGAATCCTCACACTGAGAAGGAAGAGACTTACAACCGACTCCACTAACCAGGAACCCAATTGAAAGGTGTTTTTGAGTCTGGAAGCAGAGGTTTAAGTGTTTGCTCCATGGTTTCAGCGTGTCATTCGCAAATGTAAAATTATACATTATGGCTCTCGCAGTATTGCACAATATCGCCATTGACATGAAGGAAGCTATTAATTTTCCAGAACCTGTTGTGTTTGATAATATCGTAATTACGCCTAGACAAAGATAAGCTGTAGATATTATATCTGGACAAGCTTCAAGATCACTTTATTAAAACACATTTTTAATAGGGCTTCTAAACTTAAAGATATTTATAAATTGTATATTGACCAGTAGTCTAGCGGCAGTGTATGCGAATTGCGGATTAAAAGTTCCAACAAAAATTTATTGGTGTTTTCTGACAAGAAATCGGCAAAAGCAGCTTAAAGTTCGGAAGCTGGCGGTGTTTCACCCCCGTGCCTCGAAAAGTACGTAAAACCGTTGTTCTTGCACCTGATCGCTCTCCGGTAATGTCAGAATATAGTTTCATTTGACGGGCCTCGTGGCGTAGTCGGTAGTGTAACCGACTTCCGTGCACGAGGTCGTGGGTTCGATTCCCACTCAGGACAAATATTTGTGTGATGAACACAGATATTACTGCGTCTGGGTGTTTTCTATCTATTATATAAAAAAAAAAGTAATATATATGTATTATATCCGTAATCTGGTACCCATAGCACAAGCGTTAAGCTTAGTTTGGGACCAGAGGACGTTGTGTGAAATTTCCGTGAATACTAAACTTATATCTCTAATGCGACTTGCAAAAGGTTGCGTTAAACGTTTAACGCGACCATGGAGGGGGTATGAAATCACTTAAACTCTTAACATCGACTTATAAGTAATTTCTAAATTTTACTAACGCCATCTATTGACATCAGACATAATTACTTTATCGAACAAGGTATTTAAAAACATAACTGTGACAAGTTTTGCAGTTACAAATTTAATAGTTACTTTATTTATTAATGATGCCAAAGAAGTATAACTTCTCACGCGCGTACATAAATACACGCATTTTTTTTATTTATCTAAACTATGAGAGTGAGGAATAGAGTGCACTTGTATTTGCGCTCACACTTGTGCACTATATATCTCTCTTGCGTACATGGCTAGAGGTCTATTGATACAAGCCGCCATGACCGAAATTATGATCTTTTTTGAAGTTATACTTCTTTTGGCGCGTTAGGGAAAAATGATGAGAGTAAAATTTTACGATGCGCGCGCACACCGTCACGAAAATCCGACACCCTGAAGTTAGCTATAGTCAACATTTTAGTTTTTTGTGATTTTAAATAAACTTTATTTAACTAGATAATGCTTTATAATAAAACTTTCAATGTATTAAATGCCTTTTTTCTATTGATAGTGTCGTTTTTTCTACAAAGTATAACTTCTAACGCGTGTACATAAGTACACACACTTTTTTTATTGCTTATGATGGTAGACGAGCCACGGCCCACCTGATGGTAAGTGGTAACCGTCGCTCATGAACTCAACTATACCGAGAGTATTGCCAAGCCGCTGCGCACCATTTCATTTCTCACATATAAATTAAAGACTAAACGGCTATCTTCTGCTACAGCCAAAATACACTGACGTGCTTCATGACCGGTCACACAGAAGACGGTGGTACCGACCCGTTCGGGCCCGATAACAAGTGAGTACTCTCACCTGGTATCCAGCCCTACCACCAGTAATGCAATGGGTGATAATTGCTTACTTCCCTTATACGCCTTGTACGACAGCTGTGGGAAAGGATGGGGTGGTGACACGTGTATTCTTAATCTGTCACCACACGGACAAAGTCTGCAGATCAATTATTATTCCATCCATCCATCAGCCTTTTATCGTCCACTACTGGACATAGGCCTCCCCAAAATGGGGGTTTTAACATAATCGCCACGCTTGGCAGGCGGGTTGGCAATCGCAGTAGATGTTTTTAGTACACAGGGGAACGCTGCTGCCCGGTCCCTCGGTAATCCCTTAGTCGGCTTTAACGACTCCCATAGGAAGAGACGGGGTGGAGCTATTCTTGACCGGCCCCACATGGGAAATAATAATGACCGAATTAATGAATCATTCGGTCATTATTATTATTATCATTATAAACATTAAATAAACAAAATTACGAGGAAGTCGCCAAGTGTAAGGATATAATTTAAGAGAACAACTGATATTATCAATAATATAACGATTATTATTGTTATTCTTTCGTTTTTAGCAATAATATTTGTAGTTTTAGTTTTTCAATTTTGAGTTGAGTTTCCTCTTGTAATAAATTATGTGCTTCTATCATGTGTTTCATTTTTAATTTATGCTCTTCCATTGCAAAACCATGAGCATCTATCATATTTTTGAGTTTTAACTCATGTTCTTCTTTTAGACATTTAACTAGCACATTTTTTCTTACTTTAGTCGACTCATCCTGTAACAATTTACTCCATATAAACAATGAAAAATATTATAACAAACATTTAAGTGTAGTAGTGGTAACTTTTCTACCAAATTTTAATTTCTCACTATTTTTGTACATACCAAGGTTGTCTGGAAGAAATCGCAGCTAGCTTCCTTTTTTGTGTAAAATTACTGTGGTACAATAAAGAGTATTGTTATAACATTTTTGAACTATATTTTTTAGCATTTGACATGCTACGCCACTTTTTAAAGTACAAATTATTTGCGAATAAGGAAAAAGAGATTTTTTGTACTAGCGGGAAACGAACCCGCGTCTTTTCCAATCCGGGGAAGTGCTCTAAGCCACTGAGCTATAGTACAGATCTTTCAACCATCCCAATCTCCTTATCACATTTGTCTTTACGACCAACGCCATCTATCGGAAGCATTTACATGCATTAAACCGATATAGTAAGTTTAATTTTGCAATTAAAATTCATACTATTTGATGACGCGATTTTTTAAACATTTTTGAACTATATTTTTTAGCATTTGACATGCTACGCCACTTTTTAAAGTACAAATTATTTGCGAATAAGGAAAAAGAGATTTTTTGTACTAGCGGGAAACGAACCCGCGTCTTTTCCAATCCGGGGAAGTGCTCTAAGCCACTGAGTATTGTTATAAGTTTATCAATATATTCTTACTTACCAAATAAGTTGATCTGTGCCCATATGTGATTCTGCGCTTGTTTCTAGATGGTTTCAATTGTGTGGATTTTTTAGCTATTGGACGTAATGGTGTAATATTCTGAAAAAAGAAATTACTAATTACCAAAGTATGCGTATATTATTTTTAATACAAATTAGATGTTATAATGGATAGGGAGCTGTGTGCCATTTTGTTATATGATTTGTTCGTCTTTCCTAGTAATAGGAATGAAAGTTTATGCCCATACAAATCGATTTGGTCCTGTAAATTAAGGTCGTATGTCCCTGCGTTTTCGAGTTACAGCACTTCAAATATGTACAAAAAAATATATATTAAATCATTTGTTCGCGTCTGCCTCTTGGACTGATGGTCAAAATCATCCTTAAAACGATAAACATCGAAGAGGCAAACGTGCAGTGTTTTATCACGGGACGTAGGTGTTAAAATGTAAAAAAAAAGCTATACTAAATCATTTGTTCGTCGTTCTCGTTGCGTCCATTCGATTCATTAGGACTCCCAGAATAGGAAAAAAGGTTGGCAGACGTCTAGGTCGCCGATTTTTATGTACGATTCTTTAAAAAAAAACAGGAAGGAAGGTAAAGCGGGTATTACGGTTTATTATTGTTATTACTAACAAGTCACATAGTAGTGTATTTTATTTTGTGTATTTTATGAAATTAAATAAAATTAAATTTCTGTTATGAGTTCTACATTCTGTGAAAAAAAAATCATTAATTTAAAAAAGGCTCCTTTATGTTTTTCTTCAATTTAATGTATTTTTTAGCTCGGGCAATCCCCAATAAAAAATAAAATAAACATTTCTAAAAATTTGAAATAATATTTGGAATCAAACGAGGGTTTCGTTTCATTGGACATCAAAATCCGAGGGGGTCAGGCCAATAACTGCGTTATTTGACGTGGAATGTCCCATAGGTAAACCCCAACTACATGGGAAATTATACCGTTGTCACTCTCTTCTCTCTAAGAAAGAAAAAAAGCAAGAAAGACAATTTTTCGAAAAACAATTTGTATAAAAATGGTCTGCCCTTGGAAAATCAGAGGTTCGGACGCCTCTTCGATGTTTATGGTTTTGAGGATGATTCTGACCATCAGTCCAAAAGGCAGACACGAACAAATGATTTAGAATACAATTTTTTTTACACTTTTGAAGCGCTGTCGATTGAAAACGCAGCGCTACCATGGTGGCAGACTATTTTTCTGTGGTTCTTTATATTGTCATTAATCGAACAATTCGGGTCTGCCAAGAGAACATTTCAATATACACATTTTTAAATCATAAAAAAATGTTACTAAAAATTAATTACGTCTCTTCGATGTTCCTCGTTTTGAAGATGTCTGACCATCAGTCCAAGAGGCAGACACGAACAAATGATTTAGCATACCGTTATTTTTTACATTTTAAGGTGCTGTCGATTGTGTGTCAATAACGCAGGCCTGCAACCACCATTATGGTGGCAGACGTGGTCTTTAATGTATTTTATGGTACAATCATCGATATTAATCATGTCTGCCACACGAACAGATCACATAGCAAGGAGATGTGCCAAATGCCCATACATTCTTGGCCTGGAAAGACATAGGTACATAAAACAATATGTTTTTTGAAGATAAATGACTATCCTATTGCCCTGTGTAATTCTTTTCACACTAAATCTTTTGGATAATGAGATAAAAGACATCTAAGATGGATATTATTTTGAAATTGAAATACCTCAAAATCGAATATTTGATCAAAAATAACAGTATAATTATAAATAAATCAATGTCTACGTGATAAACAAAATAATCTATACTATTATAAAGCTGTAATAGAGCTGTGTCTGAACTTTTAAGATATTTGAGAAAAAATGACTGTAATATAGCCTATTACAGTCATTTTATATACAGGCGTGTCGTAAACACAAAACAATTCTTTTTTAGAATTTTTGCCTGTTTGTTTGTTCGCGCAGCACGCAAAAACTACTGAACGGATTTTGATGCAACTGGTTTTATTTGAAAGGCTTTGATTAGACTTAAAAACTGGTACATATACATTTTATCCCGCTATCATCATTACGATAAAGTACAAATTCAAAATAATAGGTTTCTAAACTATAATCATTTTCTTAAGTTCTTCAAGAAAAGGAAACCACTGAGGGATTTTATGAATTATCAGTTTAATTTTTAATATTGAAAACATTATGTCTGACACAGGCCATACTTGGTACATGTCCTTTTGGTACCCAGCTCCCTAACCATAATGATTTCATTTAGTACCTTTTTTAAAGACTCTGTATCCGGTATCTCCTTTGTGTTCTCTGGTTTATCCGCATCAAAACAAAACTCTTGGACGCTAGTTTGGGATTCTTCACTCTAAAATAAATCATTGATACAATCATTCATCATTGGTTAAATAATGTATAATTAAACTTTACTTTAAATAACTTTAATTAAATAAATAGAACCACCAAATAAAAATAACTTTATCCGTGTATTGACGGACTAAGAATACAAGTGTCACCACCTCATCCTTTCCCACCGGTTTCGTACAAGGCGACAAAGGGATGTGAGCAATTATCACCCATTGCATTACTGGTGGTAGGGCTAGATACCAAGCGGGAGTACTCACTTGCTATCGGGCCATTACGGGTCGGTACCACCGTCTCCTGTGTCATGGAATGGGTCATGAAGCCCGTCAGTGTGTTTTGGCTGTAGCAGAATATAGCCGTTTATTTTAATCTTTCATTTCATATCTGAGAAATGAAATGGTACGCAGCGGCTTGACAATACTCTCGGTATAGTTGAGTCCATGAGCGACGGTTGCTACTTACCACCAGGTGGGCCGTGGCTCGTCTGTCTTCCTTAGCAATAAAAAAAAACGCACCTTTGATTCTATGCCATCGCTGTCAAAAATATTAATATCAGTCTCAAATTCTTGTGGAATCATATCTAATATTTGTATGGTTTCAGGGTTTGGACTGGGAGGTTTTGGTCCTCCGCGAGTGCATTTTATTTCTGTCTTTAGTTGAGACATATCTTTTTTGCCATAACGTTTCATAGTGCGCCATTGCTGTTTTATTTCCGCTAATTCTCTTGGGCGTGAGTTCAATTTGTTAAACCTTCAAAAAAATATACATAATAACTTATGTAAGTACAAGAAACGTTTACCGTCTTATTACAAAACACGGACTAAGTCGCGGTATAAACCGGACTAGTTGGTCCAGGTCTAACTTATAAACCATTGTCTAAACTTAGTCTTATTACAAAAAATAATTAAACCATGGATTGCCTAGTACCGCGATTTAGGTCTTTCCAAGGCCCGATAATACAGGCCTGCTCAAATCGCGAAGTGACATACAAAATTTTGCCGTGCATACGTCATCAACAAGGTAGCGTTGGCTCTCAAATTTTTTATCCCCGCAATTTACCCACAAACTCCTTAAAGTATGATAGGTTAGATGTAAAAAAAAAACAAAAAAAAAACATTAGGTACTGTCTATTAAAGCTAAAACATACTAAACTAGACTCTACCTACAACTCCGTCCGGGTGGATTCAGAATATAAATATGTCACCATACTGCACTATAATTACCTTTATGCAAATATAGCTAACCCGAAGATATCATTCATTTTTCCGGGATGAAATGTAGCCTGTGACTTTTTCTGAGCTCCAGTACTCGGGTTCAGTAGTTACGTCGTGAAAGTGTAACAAAATAAAACGAACGAATAAAGTCACTTTCACATTTATATTAATAGTAAGGGTAAGGAATTGAAATATACTCCAATTTATCGCCATGAGCTGTTTGCATATTCTAATACCTTTGAAAAGATACAAGTGTCACCACCCCATCCTTTCTCGCGGGTGTCGTACAAGGCGACTAAGGGAAGTAAGTAATTATCACCCATTGCATTACTGGTGGTCTGGTGTGTCATGGCACGTCTGCCATCATTAGCAATAAAAAAAATATGATAAGGAGGGCCTCTGCACTCTCACTAGAGTAGAAATACTGAAATTATAATTACTGTTAATTACTGTAAGCTATTAAACATTTATTACCAGAGCATATTTGATAAGTAAATGATCGGTATTGTTTTTTTTTAATGCTGTCGTCTGTTATTAATTTACCCTAAATATTTTTATTAACGATTTAAGCAGGCCTGTATTATTGGGCCATAGGTCTTTCTAAATAATATTGTTCGTTCAGTGTGTCACCATTCATTACGTACGCTTAGAAAGGAACGTATTTTATAGAAAAAATATTGGTGATTTGTTTAGGAAAGAAGAAAATTAATAGAACTTATTATATTTTATATCAGTTAACACTTTTCTTTTGTAACCATTTATTCTGGTAAATAAATTAATTATTCTGGTACTTTATTACACGATTACCCGGGTAAATCTTTGTGGACCTAAAACGGAATAAAGTTGTCGCGCTAGTATGTCATAATGACAATAAAACATGAATTTGTATAAACAAACAAAACTATTTCATCGCAACATAATTTAGTTAACCTTTCAGCTTTTTTAAGGTTCGGAATTAGTTCTATGTATTTTGATCTATATTTTAGCACTTGACTTGCTCAGCTACTCTTGCTACTCTTAATTTGTACTTTAAGAGTAGCTGAGCAAGTCAAGTGCTAAAATATAGATCAAAATATTTAAAAAATCACGCCGTCTGATAGTGTGAATTTTAATTGCAAAATTAAACTTACTATATTGGATTAATGCATGTAAATGCATTCCGATAGAGGGTGTTGGTCGTTAAGACAAATGTGATAAGGAGATTGGGTATGTCTAAAAGATAGTACTGTAGCTCAGTGGATTAGAGCACTTCCCCGGATAGGATGGGACGCAGGTTCGATTCCCGCCTGTACTAAAATACTCTTTTTCCTTATTCACAAATTATAATTTGTACTTTAGTTCTATGCATGTTTGTGTTTTCGTAGTAGGTACCTACTAATAAACGTCTCAGTTCTCTAACGAGCGAAGTTTTATATAGTACGCAAATTGAAGTAGACCTCTGGAATGCACGAATCTTATTCAATTAAGATTAAACAAAACTGTTGCGAATATGTAACACTGAATACCATGGAAACATTTTTGTATAAATATAATTGTGAGGCTAAAACTTTATTATTATTAAAATAATGGTGCATCATTTAAGTAATACAGTTTTATTTTTCTATAATTATAGGTAGGTATATTATTGCCATCTAAAGTTATTTCACAGGGTGTTAATTCCTAATCACTGTGCAAGATATACCTAGGTATAGGTATGTGAAGAGTTTAATCCTTTGAGTGAACTGAAAGTAACCTATTAAGGAAAACAAAGAAAAGAAAGATAAATACTTATTTATTTAGTTTCTACAACATTAAAATCACATACACTATACTTATGCAATATTATATAACTTTTAGAAGCTAAAAAGGTCCTACCTCAGCGTATGCTACAACATTTGGCTGCTGCAGCACTGGTTTTCAGTTATAGGTACCCATACAAGCATGATTCAACTGCCACAATACAATACTTTACCGTTATATTAACTAGATAGATAGAATCAATTGATTAGACAAGAAAAATAGATGTAAATATAATTAAAAACAGTATACTTTGACTATACCGATATCTAACATATTATAAATTAGACAATAGTTATAAAGAAATGTTATAAAGTTCACTGTAAGTAACCTGATAACTATAATATAATAAGCGTCTCCAGTAAGGTAGTTATTTTTCGATAATATGAATTACAGAAAGGAGTATAATTATGATGCATTTGAATTGAAAATGAAGCAATGATAAATATGGAGGTGGAGTACCTACTAGTATAATAATATATAGTATGTTATTACTATATGGCAAAAAAGATGAACCAGAATTTTATTTACCCTAATACAAATTCACTCATCATATAAAATATCAACATTAATGTCTTGAGATTGCTAGCTGATTTTCATCTATTTGTCTTTGGTGTCCACCAGTGGATTATTTATTCAAATGTGATAGTTGTTATGTAGTAGGTATATAATGTCATATTGCATTGTTGTATTTTATTTCTCCTCTCTGGTTGTCCTTTGGCAAAGTCTTCCCCAACCTTTCCATTTTGTATCTTCTTTTATGTACAAAGCTAAATACACAAAAGATGTGTGCCAACTAACTGTATTTCAATACATTTCACAACACATACACAATTTGGATGTTATCTTGATTGAATCCAATTCTACAGGAGATAATTCTTTGACTAAAAGAATTTATGCGTAGGTAGGTATATTGGCTCGGTATGGCATTTCTGAGAGAGCGGCCACTTAATCAAACTTATTATTATTCACTTTTCACATAAAATCATAATATTACTGTCCCTTACCATAACTTCCAATAAAAACAATTTGACAGTACTTACTTTGACATTTAGACTTAGACCAGCCTAAACTACATGAACTAGGTTTCCCGGTACCTAGTTTATCTTTTAGTACCTGGTTTAACAGTTAAAACGGATTTTGTTTGTATAAGAAATTTGTTAAACCGTGGTCTAAAGATGATATAGACCTGATTTAAGAGTTAGGACTATGTTTTGTAATAAAGCGGTTAGTCTAGGGATTTCGAAACACAATAATGTTTTACAGACCTTTTATATATTGTTTGCCAAGCGAGAATCTTACTTTTATTTGAATCAGTATTTGTGTTTTTATTTTCTATGATTGATATTAATTCCTTCATGCACCTTTTTAACAGATTCTGAAATATATGACATATTAAAAAATAAAATAAGTATCTATTCAAGTGCATATTATCATAACTATTATTTACCTGTAGGCATATAGGTTTTTAATTACCTTTTCATTATTTTCCCAATTTGCAGAGCGTTTCCTTTTCTTTATATTTACCATTATTTCTCACAATAACACCTGAATTAATGATAAAAAGTAATTATAATTATATAAAATTCAATTCGTTTCCGTATAATTCTAATATAACCGCGACGCTGAAGTTTTCTCCAACGAGCAATGCAGCATGGACGTAGTAAAAGATTTTAATACGTCCATGCAACGCAGCTGCAGCAATTGAGCAATGCAGCCAAATGCAGCCATACTGTGTCTGTGAGACTGAGAACTAAAAACTAGGACTAGGAGTGTTTGCAACGGCTATTTATTAAAAACGTTAAATAACGATGTGCTATTTTTAAAACGCCTATTATTTTTTACGCTTTAATATATTAACGATATCTTTTGATTATCGTCGTATAGGACATCGTGCGCTATTTGAGGTTACGTTATTTAATTTGTACGCGCGTTAACAACAATTAACAATCTTGACAATAGATTACTGTCTACTAAGT
Source organism: Leucoma salicis (assembly GCA_948253155.1). Taxonomy (NCBI): domain Eukaryota; kingdom Metazoa; phylum Arthropoda; class Insecta; order Lepidoptera; family Erebidae; genus Leucoma; species Leucoma salicis. The sequence goes on from OX411821.1 coordinate 19,160,558, forward strand.
GAATTGAAATTGTGATCTAAGATATATGTATTTAGATTCTGCCCGCGGCTTCCTCTGCATGACTTAGAATTGGGTCAATCCTTATTAATACACTTTATACACTAAACTGTCGTTTTCGTGACATTTTTTAATTTAAGTAAACAAATTTTTAAAGATATTACCTAACCGAAAATTATTTACACTATACTTTAAACTAACTTTTATTTACAGTTTTATAATACACTAAACAAACAGACAAAACAAACCAACACCACGAATAATATAAAATCACAAACTATAAGTAGGTACAACGTGTGGCAATCGCTCATAGACTCAGGACAATCATACACGTTATTCCAGCTTAAGCGAGTTATCCGTACTGATTGAATCATAGTTCAAAAATATAACGAATAAAATCAAATAACCAAACGATGTTTTAGATACTTAGATTATTTTGCACGTTATTTTTTATAATTGACAGAAATATAGTTCATAATTGGTAAAGTTAGAGCATAATTTCGCATGTGACAATGATATGAACGGGTCAGGGTCATTCCGTTCTGTCCCTTTCTTTCGCGGTATGACTGACTGAAGTGACCGACTGTTCAAGTGTGCATGTGACTGTGATGTTTTGTTAGTGTAGTGTGTCGTCGACGTCGTGGGATAGCGGTTGTGGTAGCGCTTATGTAATAAAAATAATCGTCCAACAAAAATACCGCTTGCCTGGTGTAGTAAATAACGGGGCTATAGATTATTTATAAATAGCAAGTGATTTTATTAGTTATTTAATATAACGAATACTCCTACTAAAAACCCGTACATCCGCCAGCAAAATCCGTACAAAATCCATACGTGCAATAAATCTAAAACTTCATACGAAATGAAACCATTATTCTTTAAAACGTTGCATTCTTTGTATATTCACTCATAATTACATAAATAAAGTGTGGTTTCTCAACACAAATAATCCACAAAAACACTCAACGTTACAAGTAAAGTGTGTGATAAATAACGTCACGACGAAAAAGTCACTGAGATCAGTCGTTAAAATATGTCGCTGGTATAAGTAATAGCGCGAAGTAACAACGATCCAAAATCACGTATATTGTTCCTACGTTCCCCAAGAACTTCAGTAGTATAAATACTAAAGATGGAACTGATATATTCATATCCATTAAGATATTAGTGATATTGGATGTATTCATGTATCAGTAATCCGACTCAATCTGATATGCTAATACGGGCGTATTGCTAATATAGCAATATGCCATATTCACTATATCGTGAACATGAACAGTGACCACTGAACATGGGTGGGTGTGTTGCTATATCCATAGACAAGATAAAATCGCATATCGGTGAGAACATCATACGTATCATATCGGTAAGAACATCGTACGTATCATTGAGTTAAACATGTTGGTGGGAATAGCACAAATATATTGATATGCTATTTATATAGATATATTTATCCCTTTTGACCTACCTACTTCTTTTTCTGCATGACCTAAAGGTTGACTGGTAGAGAATGCTTTTAGCATTAAGTCCGCCTTTGTACGTATAGTGTGCATGAAGGTTAAATAAATAAATAAAAAAATAAAAATATGCAGCATCATCCATCCATCCATCAGCCTTTTATCGTCCACTGCTGGACATAGGCCTCCCCAAGAGAACGCCACAGTGAACGGTCCTGTGCCGCCTGCATCCAACGGCTGCCTGCGACTTTGACCAGGTCATCGGTCCACCTGGTGGGAGGCCGTCCTACACTGCGCCGTCCGTTACGCGGTCGCCACTCGAGAACCTTTCTTCCCCAACGGTTGTCGGTTCGTCGAGCGATGTGGCCTGCCCATTGCCACTTCAGCATGCTGACCCGGCGGGCTATGTCGGTCACTCCCGTTCTCCTACGGATTTCCGTATTACGGATCTTATCACGTAGAGAGATCCCAAGCATAGCCCGCTCCATAGCACGCTGAGCGACTTTAAGTCTTGACATAAGGCCAACATTCAGAGACCACGCCTCTGTGCCGTAAGTCATCACTGGTAACACACACTGGTCGTAGACCTTCGTCTTCAGACACTGTGGAATATTGGACAAGAAGATCTCCCTCAGCTTCCCGAACGCTGCCCAGCCGAGCTGGATTCGTCGATCGACCTCTTTCTCGAAGTTGTGCCTACCTAACTGGACAGTTTGTCCCAGGTATACATAGTGGTCGACAACTTCGAGAAGCGAGCTCCCGACCAGAACCGGTGCTGAAATGACATGGATATTAGACATGACTTTCGTCTTGTCCATGTTCATTTTTAGACCCACTAGTCGGGAGACACGGCTGAGGTCGTTGAGCATGGTACCAAGGTCCTCCAACGATTCTGCCATGACCACGATATCATTTGCAAATCGAAGGTGAGTGATGTATTCGCCATTTATGTTGATGCCTAATCCGGTTCAGTCCAAGAGCTTGAAAACATCTTCCAATGCCCACTGCATTCCAATGGCCCGCTACCGTTAGGCCACGGAATAGCGGAGCTGCCGTGACTGGGGGCCGATGTGTGTGTGTGTGCACTCATATGGGGGGTATTGCCATAATCGCCACGCTTGGCAGGCGGGTTGGCGATCGCAGTGGATGTTTTTAGTACACAGGGGAACGCTGCTGCCCGGTCCCCCGGTAATCCTTTAGTCGGCTTTTACGACTCCCATAGGAAGAGACGAGGTGGAGCTATTCTTAGTGCCGGCCCCACACGGCAAAAAAAAATAAAAAATATGCAGCATATATACTCTATATCCTCCGTATTAAATATTAGTGATATTCATATATTAGTATACATATTATGATATTACTTGAAGAATATATTCATATTAGCTGATATAGACAAATATCTTTAATAAATATTCCGCCGTGTGGGGCCGGCTTTAGAATTGTCCCACCCCTCTCCACCCACGGGAGTCGTAAGAGCCGACTGAGGGAATATCGGGGGGAGTGGGCAGCAGCACTCCCTCGAGTATTAACAATATCCACTGCGATCGCCAACCCGCCTGCCAAGCGTGGCGATTACGGCATTATATCCTCAATTTGGGGAGGCCTATGTCCAGCAGTGGACGTCGAAAGGCTAATGGATGGAATAAATATTAGGAGTGTTCGTTATATTAAATAACTAATAAAATCACTTGCTATTTATAAATAATCTATAGCCCCGTTATCTATTACACCAGGCAAGTGTTTTTTTTGTTGAACGATTATTTTTATTACATAAGCGCTACCACAACCGCTATGCCACGACGTCGACGACACACTACACTAACAAAACTTGACAGTCACATGCACACTTGAACAGTCAGTCATACCGCGAAAGAAAGGGACAGAACGGAATGACCCTGACCCGTTCATATCATTGTCACATGCGAAATTATGCTCTAACTTTACCACTTATGAACTATATTTCTGTCAATTACAAAAAATAACGTGCAAAATAATCTAAGTATCTAAAACATCGTTTGGTTATTTGATTTTATTTCGTTATATTTTTGAACTATGATTCAATCAGTACGGATAACTCGCTTAAGCTGGAATAACGTATGATTATCTTGAGTTTTTGAGCGATTGCCGCGCGTTATTTGTTTAGATGTACGTATAGTTTTTTATTTTAAATTATTCGTGGTGTTGGTTTATTGTGTCTGTTTGTTTAGTGTATTATAAAACTGTAAATAAAATTTTGTTGTAGTAAAGTTTTTGGTTAGATAATATCTTTAAAAGTCTACTTAAATTTAATCAAAAATATCATTGGGTCAGTAGTTATGGACATTTTAATGTATAAAGTGTATTAGTAAGGAATGGCCCAATTCTGAAGTCCACGCAGACGAAGCCGTGGGCAGAATCTAAATACATATATCTTAGATCACAATTTCAATTCACTTAGTAGACAGTAATCTATTGTTAAGAATGTTAACTGCTCAACGCGCGTACATAGCTATATTAAATAACTTAACCTCAAATAGCGCACGATGTGCTATACGACGATAATCAAAAGATATCGTTTAATATAATAAAGCGTAAAAAATAATAGGCGTTTTAAAAATAGCACATCGTTTTTTAACGTTTTTAATAAATAGCCGTTGCGAACACTCCTACTAATAAATACCAATAGCTGTCTTTTGTCACTCACATCACGACAAAACGTAACTTGGAACGATCCATGGAATGACCTTGAAACGTACACGAACGAAACTGCCCGAAGGGCCAATGCAAAAGTATCGGCACAGTAAATATATAAGCTAAAGCAGTAGTGAAACTACACCTATTCGTTGAAATAATTACCTATGCTTCGTTGGAGCGTTAGGGTTGTCCCCGTAAGTTCATACAAATTAGCACCCGACCACATGTTGTGGTTCGTGTGAAACAATGTTTACGATTATCCTAACTGCCCACTCCCCCGATATTCCCTCAGTCGGCTCTTACGACTCCTGTGGGTAGAGAGGGGTGGGACAATTCTAAAGACGGTCCCACACGGCCTTTCATCCTGCTACTATATTGAGATATAACTTAATAAACTAGCTTTTATCTGAGCCGAAGCCGCAAACAAAAGCTTTTAATGTTTATAAAATTGGAAAGTGTTTTATTATATACTAGCGGCCCGCTCTGGCTTCGCAAGGGCATTTATTTTTTTAACATTTTGGGTCAAAAATAAAGTAATTATGTATCATTATGTCGGATATTTTTTCCAAATTAATATTTATGGTAATAATATAGCCCGTTATTTCTATACTTACACAATTACAAATTATTCCTCTTTATAATATTAGTAATAAATTTATTACGGTTCATAGAACAACTCAAATAACGCATGACACAACCACTCATCCCGACGCGACACCCTATACTTTGAGCCAATGCCAGGGGTGCTTAGATTCTCGTAGATGCGCGTGTCTGTGTGAGTGTGCCGTTTCTAACGATTTGTTCCTAGATTCCGTACTTGTTTATATATTTACTGTGGTATCGGTGCCAGCCTGAGGGTGCCTGCCTCGTCGCAAATGTTCGAGGTACTCTTTAGTAATATTGTTCTGTTTGGAGAGGGCTCGACGACGAGTGAATTAGAGGACGAATTTTCTTATTTTTTTTTAAGAATTGAGTCCTAGATATGGCTGACGATAATGATGCGTGTACTTAATTATACAATTAATATTGTTATTTTTTTTTCTATAGTTTTTATAAATAAAGACACTTGGGTAGTATTTTTGTAGAGTGTGAAGGTTATTTTGGATCACCTGTATTGTGTCTATTGCTATAGTACCTAAATCAAACTGACTACAAGCAATTAATATATTTAAAAAAAATATCAAGCATTTATATTATTATGATTAATTATTGATTATGATACTAAAAAAAACATGTGTCGTGATTTCCCGTATATATTATATAACTCTGGTCGTGATCGTGCTGTGTGTGACAGACATAGAGTAGTACATATAACCAGAAAGTGACAGGTGTGAACGAGTAATCGACGTGACAAAATCACGTTGATTTGTCACTGTGACTTTATTGTCACAGGAGCGACAGTCACGACGATCGAAAAATAACGCTTTTCCCCAAGTCTACACAAGTTCAAAATGGAATCCAAAGAGTCTTTTTATATTATTCTACTCTTTGCCAAAGAGAAATGCATATAATCCTTAGACAAAATATATTATAGACAAGTTATCATCGTATGCAGTGTCCGAGATAGCAATAGTTTTACATATATTAAATGATAACTGGAATAATTTTAAAAGATAACAATGATTATAACTTTGTTGACTAAAAATGTACTACCTGTTTTAGCCGGATACAAAAATGACAGAACAAAAGATATTGCAGTCATGCTTATATTTTGCTTAAAATGTATCATTATGTGTAACATTAGCGTACACAACGTGATTAATAAAGTTTTTTTAAGTAAATACAAAAACAAGCTTACATACCGATGATGGGGACGGTTGGCCACCTTATTGTTGGGACCCAGATGATTGTCCAAGTAAAAATAACGCATACGCGAAAAGGATAAAATACTTATACATGTGTCTCTCTCACTCTTGCTAAATCCTAATATGTGCATCCCTTTCTTCATCCTTAGTGTCAAAATATTAGCGAGTCTATAGTATACTTTGTCTAAGGTATAACATTACGTATTGCGCACAGAGTAAGGAAACTTATACTATAAGTTTTTTTTAAAGGAAACTTACTATGAGGTATAAGAATAAATTGGTCACTATCATTCATCCATTATTATAAACACAATAAAACGTAATAATATTTATCAATTTCATTTACTATTGTAATCAACGTCAACCATGTAATATGACATCGTTTTCAGTCAGTCATAGAGGAAAGATCATACGGTAATTCCTCGTCATAGACAATCACGTACGTTCTTTATTTTTTTAATACAATTCTTTATAGGGATGTCAAGAGCGGAAAAAATATCGATGAATCGGTTTTGGGCTATATATGTTCTAATCTGTGGTTTTAGGGAATTTTGGGCGCTTTGAAACGTGTACGTTTATGTATTATTGGAAATCCGTACACATATCCGTACATAATACTCTAAATTCCGTACCTGTACGGACAAATTCGTACATATGGCAACAGTGCCAACGAGTAAAGCAAAGAGTAAAATAATACTATAGGAAATAGGAAAAGAGAGCCCACTTACGGTGTTATCCGACGCTCATTTAGAATTGCCATCTGGATTTATGCTCCCCAATTCGCGCTGGTAGTGAATGTATTTATATCCCTTCTTCTTCTTCCTACCCTTGGTCCCTTTATTTGGGGTCGGATCTCCTCACTTTTCTGCGCCAAGATAAACGATCTTGGGTTGTCTGTTCAGGCAATTGGGCTTTCTTGAGGTCTCATTCAATATTAAACCACTAGGTCAAAGGCGGGCGGCCTCTGCCTCTCTTCTGTTCCGGTAGGTTTAATGCTATTTGTACCACATGGTCTTCACTACGTCTTTTGACATGTCCGTACCATCGGAGGCGGTTTTCAAGATCTTTATCCACAATAGGTGCAACTTTAAAGCTCCCCCGTATATGTTCATTACGGACTCTGTCTAGCCGTGTTACACCTCCCGCCCATCTAAGCATCTTCATTTCGTTAGTGTGGACTTTTTGTTCATGCGTCTTCTTGGTAGTCCAGCATTCGGACCCATACAATAGCGCCGGATGGACTGCCGTTTTATACACATTACCCTTTGTTTTTATGTGTGTCACATCGGCGTCGACGTTAGCATCTGTTGTAAGCATGGAGCCTAGGTATTTGAACTTCTTCACAGTAGGGATAGGTGTCGCCCCTTATGTATATGGTATCAGGTGTAGCGTTTCCACTGAAAGGGCATTTCAAATATTCAGTTTTGTTTCTGCTAACCTTCAGGCCATACTTTTCAAGCGCGTGCGTCGCAAGTATTTAAGAGGGCCTGCAAGTTTCTTGCGGTGTCGGCAGCTAGAACTATGTCGTCCGCGTATACCATGGTCCACAGCAGTTCAGTAGGTATATCCCTAGTAAGATTGGCCATGACTAGGTTAAATAGTAGCGGACTGAGCAAGGATCCCTGATGGCCCACTTTGACTTCGAATGCCTCATTAACGCCGGCTAAGCTTCGGACTTGTGTGCTGACGTTGTTATGTTATACATCTCTCTTACGAGTTCTATGTAATATTCAGGTATATTTTGAGCACGAAGAGCTAGCCATACTAGCTTACGGGGAACTCGATCGAACGCTTTTTCGAGGTCAATAAATGTTAAATGTATGTCTTTTTTGTTTATTCTATATTTTTCCATCGTGATCCTAATTGTCTGTATAGCGTCAATGGTTGACCTAGATGTCGTGAAGCCAAATTGATTTGGTGGTATTTCCGCGATATTGGTGAGACGTTTATTGATGATTCTTTCCCATATTTTGAGTGTATGTGAGATTAATGATATGCCCCTATAGTTTTCACATTGCGCCACATCACCCTTGTTTTTATAAAAAGGTAGTAGAAAGCTTTGGCGCCAAGAGTCCGGGATTTTTCTTGTGTCCATGATGATATTAAATAGTTTAGTCAGCCAGCCTACGGCTATCGAGCCAAGAGCTTTCCACAAGTCGGCAGGGATCTCGTCTGGCCCTGTAGCTTTTCGGTTTTTCATTTTAGATGTCGTGTTTAACTTCACTCTCATGTATCTCAGGTACAGTTCCATGTGTGGGTTCGCAAGAAATGGAATCTTCATTCGGGAATTCTTCATTAAGAAGCTTTTCGTAGTATTCGGACCACCTATCTCTAATTTGGGCATTCTTTGTTAGTACTATTTGATCCTTGCTTCATATGTATTTATTAACTTTTATATCCATAGTAGTTCTGTGTCTTTATTTTGCTATTTTAAGGATTTCATTCGTGGTTTTGGCATTTTCTAGTTTTTAGTAAAAATCTTGAGTACTGGTGGCTCTCTTGCGCTACACATTTCTTTGCAAGTTTCTTCGCTTTTTTATATTTGTCCTTGTTCTCCTGTAGTTGCGATCCATCCATACATCCATCCATCAGCCTTTCAACGTCCACTGTTGGACATAGGCCTCCCCAGGAAATGGGGCATAGTGCCGTAATCGCCACGCTTGGCAGGCGGGTTGGCGATCGCAGTGGATGTTGTTAATACTCGAGCGAGTGCTGCTGCTCACTCCCCCGGTACTCCCTCAGTCGGCTCTTTACGACCCGTGGGTAGAGAGGAGTAGGAAAATTCTAAAGCCGGCCCCACACGGCAAAAAAGAGTGTAGTTACGAACTTTGAACATTTTTTAAATAGAGCCTTTTTCTTTGACAGGGTTTCTTTGACCTTGTCGTTCCACCAGCTTGGATCTTTTTCTTTTCCAGGTAGTCCTTTAGAGACTCCTAAGATCTTTGCCGCTTTTGCTCTGCACTGCACTTCGAACTTAGACCACATATCTTCGGCTAGTCTGTATCTTACTCCGATATCGGTTTCAAGATATTCTTTAATCATCGCCATGAATAGTTCCCCTTTTGGGCCATCCAGGTCCTTCCACTTCGTTCTTGGTTTTCTATCAGCAAAGGTTTTAATCGGCTTGGGTAGGGTATATACCGCGACAAGCAGGCGATGTTGAGTTGTCAGAGGCTCGCTAGGAATTACTTTGCAATCTTTAACTTTCTGCTTTACGGCTAAATCTGAGAGGATAAAATATATTTGTGATCCTCTACCCGCACATTTGTAGGTGATTAGATGTACATGTCTCTTTTGGAAGTTCGTATTTATCAAAGTTAGTGAGTGTCTTGCAGCAAATTCCAGGATTTCTTCACCCTGTTTATTCTTTTCACCCAACCCGAAACCACTATGTGCAGTCCCCGTTGTTGTGTTACTGACCCCTACATGACCATTTAAGTCCGCTCCAATTATCTTGTATTCGTTTGATGGTATGCCGTGTATCAGTTCGTCGAAGTCCTCCCAAAAGGCCACCTTCTCTGCCTCTGTGCAGCCTGATTGTGGTGCATAGGCTGAAATAATGTTGGTGATTTGCTGGTCCTCCAACGCCAGTTTAATAAGCCATTAGACGGTCACTCTTCCGTGTGATACTTATTATGCGCGTCTTAAAATGTTTATCCAGAACAATGGCCACTCCATTTCTTCTATTATCTATACCGTAATATAACTGCCTCGGTGGTGTAGCGGTAGTGTATGTGACTGCTAATCATGAGGTCTCGAGTTCGATCCCCGGGGGAAATGTTATTGAGCTTTTTCCTAAAAAGAAAAAATCTCAGTAGCAGCCCGGAGTTTGGAAATGTGCCCGGTAGATATCAATAGGCTCGCCCCCTATTACGTGGGACTTAAACATAGCTGGCGAGTCGTGGGTGTGTAATACACCTCTGCCTACCCCTTCGGGGAATACAGGCGTGATGCGTTGCTATGCAATATATGACCTGGTAGTCATTGCCGATGTCTCTTGATTTTGAGCCTTTCCATCTTGTTTCTTGTAGGCAGTAGATATTGATGCACCTTTTCTTTAATACTTTACTCAGCTCTTGGCTTCTACCTACCGTAAGAGACCACAAGTTCCACGTCGCAAGTCTCTTATTAATATTTAGATGTGAATTCTTGTTCTTGTCACAGTGTTCGTCGCTTCGGGGGTACGCCCTAGCAGTAATAATCGCATCTTTCATTCTCTTATTTGCATTCGCGTCGCTTGGGGGGGATGCCCCAATATTATAGTTTTTTTTCATTTTATTGTGCACTTCATGTGATGTGAGGAAAGATGTTTGTTGGCTATATGTTGTACGGCCAATTGCCACCTGACGCCAAGACACTTATCCATCTTAGGACTGTGAGCACCGCCGTTGGACTTCTAGGTCTCTTCCGCCGCCGTCTCTTTTGCATCATCGTGCCTGATAATACAACTCCAAACATGACCCAGTCACCCCAATATGTGAGGTCGGCTCACTGTTTGGTATGCCTCTTCCGCCTACCTCGCCGTACCAATGGTCACCATTTCCCCCTTAGCAGCCGTTGAGGTCTTCACCCGTAATCCTGGGCACGGATTCCGCGATATACCCCGCGGGACTGGGTCCCCATCTGAATTTCGCCACCTACTCACCCTGGCCTACTAAGGTGAGTGGTGCCCACCCCCTCGGCATGGACGCGCCAGACAGGAGTTACTCCAGTGGGAGCTAGAGAGGTTGCCTCTATCCCCCCTGGAGCCGGGTTAATGGGCTCGCATATTGCCCGAGCCCAAAGGCAGTAAATGTATCTACCGGGGGGAGTGGGCAGCAGCACTCCCTCGAGTATTAACAACATCAACTGCGATCGCCAACCCGCCTGCCAAGCGTGGCGATTACGGCACTATCCCCCATATGAGCGAAACACATGTTGTGGCGTTCTCTTGGGGAGGCCTATGTCCAGCAGTGGACTTCGAAAGGCTGATGGATGGATGGATGGATATACTGTTTCTGTTGTATACTTACATCATTTATTAATCAGAGACGTGTGTAACGCTTGTTCATTGCTTACACGCTGTGTAAGTACACAGCTGTTAAACACCTGTTTTGTGATTCATTATTAGTAAGACGGATAATATAGATAAGTGCGGGATGTATGCTGTAAGACACACAAAATGAATGAAAATGTTATGAAAATAAAACTATTTTAAAAATTATTAATTTACGATTAATAGCAATGATAGCCTAAAGTTAGTGCCGATCGTTCGATGTTAGAACAAAGTGTGGGGAAAAGCATTGCAACAGCAACCTTGCTTATGTTTCGCTTTCGTTGTACCTCGAGTAGGTGTCGCAATTTCCCTTATAATTAAGTTATTTATAACTGTAATTTAATAGATGAGATGGTCAGGCAAGACTAGAAAAATCAGGAATTCTCAACTTAGAAATGATATCATTTAGATTTGGTCGAACTATAGTACCTAAAATTAATATAATCCCAATGTCGTTTGCCTCTGCCTATATTTGAATTTGTAACGACTTTTTCTTTTCCGGACGTTAAAATTTCATAAATTGTCATCCGTAGTTATGAGAGGTTTATTTTTTTAACCCCCGACGCAAAAAGAAGGGTGTTATAAGTTTGACGTGTTTGTCTGTCTGTGGCTCCGTAGCTTGCGAATGGATGAAGCGATTTCAATTTAGTTTATTTTTGGGTTGAAAGGTGAGTTACGGGCGAGTGTTTTTAGACATGTTTGATGAAAATCGGTTGAGTCGTTTAAAAGTTGTGGGGGGTGAAAGTGGGGAAGAATAACCGAATGTCTGCAAATATCATCGAGTGGGGTCTCAAATGAAAGCGTATCACGTGCACATTACAAAATAATATGTTCAATGAAAATCGGTTGAGCCCTGAAAAAACTCTGAGGGTAAAAGTGAGGAAAATACCCAATATCTGCAAATATATGTGGTTGGGAGAAAATGAGGATGGAAATCCGAATGTCAGCAAATTTCCCAAGTAATAATAATAATATAATAATCCCAAATGAAATAGCATCACATGCACTTTACAAAATTAATAATAAAAATAAATGTTATAATAAGTGTGTACCTATAAAAAGTATAAAATAAAAATTAAATAAAAAATTTCCCACAACGCGATGTATTTTTTTTTAGATTTATTAATACTCGTACATACTTAGGTACTTTAAGATTGAGTTTCTTTTATTATTTTTTACATTTTAAAGGGAAAAAAACTCAGTTTATTGTGTCGGGTTTTTTTTTTTATTTTTTAATTTAATTTTTATTATATCGTCCAATCAGTCGTTACTATAAGGTGCGGTGCAGACGACGTACTATCCGCGGCGCACTTTTTAGTCTGTAAAAATAGAACCTATGTAATTATATGCAGTCGCACGCACGCACAAAACGTCCGGCAGATAAAAAATCCGCGTGATTCTTGCAGACCGCGCAGCGCCGCGCCGTACAAAAAGTGCGCGAAAAAATAGAACGTTTGCTTCAACGGGCGTTAACGCAGACGGCGTACTTTAATCTGCACTCGTTAAGTGGTGGAGGTAAAGTATGGCGCTAGAGATCGATGTATTGATGTTATTACAATTCGATGTAAGTACAAAACAGCCCAACAATTTATTTATGATAAATACTTCTAAGCCAGAATATCATGATAGACATTTAAAGAGAAAAATGTGGGCTGAAGTGTGCTGTAGTGATCGCACGAATATTATATACATTCACAACAATATTTTTTATAAAATGGATAGGGAACCAAGGTAAACACTATTGAACACAACAACACAAACTGATAGAGAGATTACTTTTGTACCAGACCAGAGGGGTCCTTACAGGAATCATAGAACATCAATTAATAATATATATCAATCGATTCACGACAGTAAATATATCTATGTGAGGAGGTTGAATGGAAAATACTATTATCCCCACAACTTCAAGTATAAAATAATACATCGCGATCTCTGCATTTCCACAGCGTATACGTCCCTACAATTCTGCCGACAAAATGATCGTAGATGTGCGTCGTGTGCGTTAAGTCTGCGAAAAATCCGCGACGGACTTTTAGCGCGCCATGCAGAATTTTTGTGCGCCGCAGATTCGATCGCACAAAAAGTGTGTCGTCTGCGCTGCACCTAAGATTAAGTCGGGGCTGTGAGTTGTGTCTCATGTCGGCTAGTTGAGTTCAAGACCATTTTGTTTATTTTTTTCCATTGTATATTATTTTGCTTATTACACTATCATCGTATGAAAATTATAAAAAAACAAATAAATATCTTTTCATTCTTTTTTTCTTTGTTCCGGCTCCCCCGGTACTGTAATGCATCAGGTATGTTTGCTGATGCCAGCGTTGACGACTTTTACGCGTTGATGCGAAAAAAAGTAGCGTCTTTAGTCACACGTGTCTGGGGGACTGAGAGTGAGAACATAATGTTGCGAGTTGTGGGTAACAGATTGGACACCGGTCTGCTTGGTAGGTTCATTGAACTTTATGTTAAGAGGGTTCAATGAACCTAGGGAGCCGACGGTTCGCCACATAAATATAGTTACGTTATACTATATCTATGGTTCACCATACCACGTTTATTTTAATATAATTTTTCTTGTTCACTAACATAGTTTTAAGGTTTGATACTAACCCAATATGGACTAATTTGTCTGAAAATAAATAATAATAGGAGTCATTTGAAAAGTTGGTACGTATTTCTTTAATAACTAGCAATATTTACAGTTTGGCATTAGCGACGGACAGCACAGTGACAATAGGCACCATAGATGAGATACAAAAGCTTCACATCAGGACAGTACCACTTGGGGAGACACCACGGAGGATCGCTTACCAGGAAGCCTCCCAGGTAAATATAACGTTGAAAGTAGTTAGAATTGAGCTACCTATATGAATTTAAGTTGCTGGAGAAATGTATTGAGTAAGTAAAGGCTTTTTTCTCCCTCGGCGTTGTAATAACGCGTCAAAAAAAATTGGGGTGAACTTTTCACCCCAATGCTGTTAGTGTCAATCATGACGTCACTTGACAAGGTCGTATACAGGAGCAATAGTGTGTCATTTAAAATGTCAACGTGTGTAATTAAAGTGTGCTGAAACTACAAAAATCGGAAAATGAGCACTAAAGATATCTCTTATCATCGGTTAGTAACATTATTTCATACAATAACTGGCTAAATAAGTAATTTAAATATTCCGAAAATAAATTAATTTTAGTTCGTATTTTTTTATGTGATACCAGTTTACGATCTTAAATTTCCCGCGTAATCTTACAAAGTTGATGATATTTTAACAATAGAGAGTAATACAAACATTACCTAACATAATTATTAGCGTTTTTAATGGATCCATAAAGCTGCACAGTCGTCATTTTCGGAATTAATTATAATATTACTATTTGTAATACTTACTTACTTATCATCACGCCATTTCCCTTGCGGGGTAGGCAGAGAGAACAGAGTGCCAAGAGGCTCTATTCTTGCATACATCTCTCGCTTCCTCAACATTCATAACTATCTTCATACACGCTCGACAGTTTCGGAGACCCCTGACTCCACCTTCCTTCAATACATGACCGATTTGGTCTAGGTAGGTGAGTCTCGGTCTCCCCCTGTACCTACAGCCTTCCACTTTCGCATTGAATATCTTCTTAACCAGTCGCTCGTCCGGCATTCTTTCCACATGTCCGAACCATCGGAGCATTCCCTTTCGCATCTTTACACCAATACTCTCATACCTACTCGCTCTTGTACGTCGTTGTTACGAATGCAGTCAGTCAGCCTCACTCCACAGATTCTCCGCAGAGATTTTACTCTCATGCTCCTTTTTGCATACCCAACTCTCGCTTCCATATAATAACGTTGGGACAAGCACTGCGTTGTGTATTGCGACACGTGTCTTCTGGCTGAGGTGGTGGCTACCGAGAAGTTGTCCCAATGCTCCGTTCACTCTATTTCCCGCATTCACTCTTCTCTCTGCATCAGTGGTGTACCTTCCATCCCGACTGAATCCACAACCAAGATATACAAATTCATCCATTTGTTCTAGCACACCATTTCCTATTGCTACTCTAACATCTGTTCTGGCTTCTTCTGTTTCAATAACCATTATTTTGGTTTTGCTCACATTCACACGTAGGCCCCTTTTCTTACAATCTTCTGCCATTACGTCGACTAGGGTTTGCAGGTCAGTCGCAGACTACGCTAATAGGACCACATCGTCTGCATATAGCTGAAAGTTAACCACTGAGTCGCCCATCTGAACTCCCACATTCATTTCATTCAACCTTTGTAGACATTTATCCAGGTATATTTCTTTCTTCTGTTCTTTCATACTTGCACTCAGGTTCAAAGAAGATACATAGTCCAGCCACGCTTTCTTCTTTTGGTCTACGGAAGCTGTTACTTCCGTATCCCACCATGCATCACCTTTCACTTTCCTATGCTTCTTGGAGCATCCACATACTTCTTTCGCTGTACCTACCATACTATCTTTCAATACTCTCCAGCATTCTTCTATGTCAAATACCGGCTGACTTGCCATAGTCAGCCGTTCACGGACACCCTCTGCATACTTTGCTCTTACACTCTCTTGCAACTTTTCAATCTTTATTCTTTCAAGCCCTCCGAAGTGGACACGCTCTCGCCAGTGTCTCCACTTTCTGAACAGACCACTAAATCTCGCAATAACGAGATAGTGATCCGTGTCGACAGTGAGACCCCTGTAGGCTCTTGTATCCAGAATTTTACTTCGGAGGCGACTCTCTACCAGAATTAAATCCATCATACTTCTCTGTTCACTATTTGTAATATTATTAGGTATTTATTTTAATGATGAAGATTGTTTACATTTTTAAATTTATAATTATCATGGGTTATAGTAATATTCTCATTAAAGAAGAGGTTATATATAGTATATATTTTACATATTAATAATTATTATTATGATTAAATAATATATATTAGATAATTGACTATACAGGGTTATAGCTAATTAACGCAAAACCTTTTAAAAGCGAGTTAGGTATATCAAGACTGACAACTTTTGTTCTATGACTTTTACCAAAACGTAATAAATCCTAAGAAAAAAACACAATTAGTATTACCGGGGAGTTCTATCAATTGTTAGCTCTATGTCCCATAATTAACTACGTTTCATTCATTCGATAATGGCGAAGTCGCAGTCATCTGAGTGCTACGCAATCGCCCGGCCGAATTACGTGCAACTCTAGTAGGTACCCTGTAGCAGAAAGTTTATCAAGCCTTTATTTTTATTAAGGCGGGAAATAATTTACCTAACCGCACACCCCGTTGTTCGGGGCAACGAGTAGGGTAGTGTGGGGCACTTACCCACTAAATAAGCCCGCCGTGTGCCGTCTCTCCGCCTGTATTGGCAGGCCACTGGAACCATGTTACATTACTTCAGTGGTAAGCTTATCAACCCTAGGCCTTTACATAAGTTAGTAGGTATTTCAAAGTGTCTAAGATCTTTACCTGTCTGGGCACTGAATCCACAATTCCATCATACTTATCCAGGCTTAGGACTGGCTACATTAAAAAAAGTAATACCTACATGAACATTCTTAGATAATTAAATAAGTACCCAGCATAATTTGTGATTTTATCGATCTACTAAACAAGAAATGACAATGGAGTACCTAGTAGAAGCAAGCTAGGTAGGTACGTACTTACCAAATATTTTGAGAATCTCGTTTCAGGATAAACATCACTTTTGTTAATTGCTAATGGTGGCAGACGAGCCACTGCCCCTCTAATTGTAAGTGGCAACCATCGCTCATAGGCCCGAGAGTACTGTCAAGCCGCTGCCCACCATTTCATTTCTCAGCTATGAAATGAAAGAATAGATGGCTATCTCCTGCTACAGCCAAAACACACTGACGTGCTCCATGACCAGTTACACAGAAGACGGTGGTACCTACCCGCTCGAGCCCGATAGCAAGTAAATATTCTCACATGGTACTCAGCCCTACCACCAGTAATACAATGGGTGATAATTGTTTACTACCCTTAGTCGCCTTGTACGACACCCGCGGGAATGGATGGGGTGGTGACACTTGTATTCTTAGTCGGCCACCACACCGACAGACGTCAATTAATCCACACATACACAGTGAAAAACATAATTACGCGTTATTGTACAAAACCGATATGTCTGACGTCATTTTAAAAGACACCTAACTTAATTAATATTTTCATCATTGTGTCTGATTTGTAAAAAAACAACATTTCATCATCATCATCATCACCATCATACATCATATCATCATATCATCATTACATATCTTGTACTGAGCAATAGCAAAATAAATTCTTCACAACGTACACTAGGAAACATCTAACTCATCAAGTGACCGACTTCATTAATTCATATAAGAATTAAATTAACCTAAAATAAGTAGGTAAATAACGTCGGCAAATAAAAAGCAAACCATTGCGACAATAATAGCGTCTTGTCGGCATAGTCAAAGGGGCTATACACTTGCCAACTGTTTGTAAAATCGCCACAAAATCATAAGAAAGCCGGCCTTTCGGCACTATCAAAGGATACCGACATCGATACTTATTATGTAGCGGTGTGGTTAAAAAGATCAAGTGCGGGTTTGATTATCTCTTGTTATAATTAGTTAAAAAAAATCTCGTAAAGCTGACAAGTACATTATGATAGTTTCACAGATTGAAAATGTTTTTTTTTGTGTTTCTTGTTAAGTTTGTGTTGTTTTTAGTATTCCTTTATTTTACGCGTACTTAGTGCTCGTGACCCCTCTCCACCCATGGGAGTCGTATGAGCCGACTGAAGGAATACCGGGAGAATGGGCAGCAGCAGTCCCTCGAGTATTAACAACATCCACTGCGATCGCCAACCCGCCTACCAAGCGTGGCGATTACGGCACTATCCCCCATATGAGCGAAACACATGTTGTGGCGTTCTCTTGGAGAGGCCCATGTCCAGCAGTGGACTTCGAAGGGCTGATGGATGGATGGATGGATAGTGCTCGTGAATACAGCAACATGTGTACATGGGTCTTGGAGAAGCTCCTGGGAGTAGTAGATTTAAATCACATTAATGCACATTCTACTTATGCTGATCCCAAATCTGCCTCGAGATGCATGGTTACATTTTGAACGTTACTTCGGAGGATAAGTGGTTTCATAACTACCTACATTTTTGTAAATAACTCTAAAAAAGACATATTTATGTTCATTTAAGTTGGGAATTCATTATTCTATTAACGGCGAATCGAAGTAGATACTTGTTTTATTTTACCAGTGAATTCGAATGAAAGTGGCTAGCTGGAGACTAGCACAATGGCAAAATAGTAGGTTAAGTAGATAAGTTAGGTATTTAGTCGTGTGTAAATTGATGATTGATGTACCTAAGGGTTTTTATTTTTAACCTATAAACGGGATTCACGAGAAAACTGGTATGTACCTAGCTTCTTCACTTCCTTTGTAGATCGATAAAATCACAAATTATGTTGACTATTTACTTACCTAGGTACTTACCTGTTTTATTGGCATAGCACAGGTCTTTTTAAGTACCTGATAATTATTATGAATTAAAACTGTCTATTTGTTGCATAAATTAGAAAGAGTGCAAAAACTTGCGACAGCGGTCTGGGATAAGCAGGGCTCTATCACTACAGTATTTTAAACAAGTGTTGTAAATAAGTAGGCTATCGCTAGCTGCGGACTCGCAGAGTCAGCTGATTTCATTGCGGTTTTTGTTATTTGTAAGTAAGGTGATGTAATTTTTATAAAATTATCGTCCGTCTATTTATACCTACTAACATGATGGAGTGTGAATAATGCTAGTAATAAAACGTATTAAAAAGATGTATTTTTTTCCTCTGGATCGGTTTTCTGTCATTAGTAAGTACTATCGCTTCTAAAGGTTGTCGAGAGCGTATATTCCCCTAACCTAGGATTGCCAACCGCTAATTTCAAAAACAAGGACTTCAAGTTGGAAAAACCAGGACAATTTAGTTTAAAATCAGGATGCAGTTATAGATGTGCAATAATCTATACAAATAAATAAAATTGAAGTGTTTGTAATGTCCATGGACTTAATAAAAAGAACGGACTGAGCCTTGCTAACAAAAGATTGTGTCACTCAGGTCGGCCAGTTCGCTGTACGTACATGCCGACACACACACATTCACACCTTAGTCGGCCATTGCGAGAGTAAACGTTATCACAGTCGGTACGTCTACGCTGCAAAAAAATATCAAAATACAGCATATCTTGTGTGGTGAAATGGTGAAAAACCGTAGTGACAGAAAGAAAAAAATCCAGAAGTCAGGTTTCATAGGTAAATGAATAATTTAATCACTTAGTTCCCGATTTTATTCATTAAAATTTATATTAATTCACCAGAACAAAAGAATTCATCACAATGCCAGTATTACTCATATTCGCTAGTGGAAATTACCCGAAATATGGGAATTTTATAGTTTATATTTATGAGGTACTATTTGTTTAGGTTAAATTACTAAACTTTGACTTTTTATTTTATGGACTAAAATGATATTTGATTGCCATGTAGCATTAATAGTGTTGTTGTAGTCTGAGTTATCGAAAACACATAATTAATATTTTTTTTTTATTATAATAAATTTTCTGATGGTTTATTAATTTGAATTTGCGTTAATCAGTAGTATAAGTAGCATGAATTTATTATTGTAGCATTTACAAAATCTAAATTAAAGTAATCATACCTATTTTAATATGTTTTCTATACTATTATAAAGCTGTAACATAGCTGTGTCTGTACTTTTAAGATATTTTAGAAAAAATTACTGTAATAGACTATATAAGCGTATCTAAACACAAAACGATTTTTTTTAATTTTTTGTCTGTTTATCTGTTTGTTTGTTCGCATCACGCAAAAACTGCTGAACGGATTTTGATGCACTTATAGCTCTTGATTACCCTTAACAACTGGTATACATTTTATACGCTACTTTATCGGGAAGCTGAGATATAACCCAAAAACTAACTTTTGGCTGCGGCGGAGCTGCGAGGAAAGGCTAGTAACGTAATAAAATTGCATTTGCGAGTGTTATTTATGTTCATAAGAAAATCGCATTTAACGAAAGCTACTTAAAATAAGGTGATAGATGCCCATCGTAGATGCCTATTTGTCTGCTTATTATCATTTTAGTCAAAATGGAAAAAATAAAAGCCGAACTTTCTTAATCACAATTTATTTCTGGAATATTACTTTCTGAATCTACATTTACTAAGAATCTTTCTGTTACATTATCAATAAGGTGAACGAGTAGCATCATTTTATTTCGTTACTTTAAGTATAATAACATACTCGACATATCTCAACTACCATTGCAGTGTCAACAACTTTAGCCCTCAGTAAATAATTCTTTAATTTCAGCCATTTTAAAACATTTGTTATTTCTTGCGACACGCCCCTTTACCTGTGCCCATACTAGTTATATGGGATTTGATTTATAGTGCTAAGGAAGTCTTTTGAGATGTTGACACCATACTCAACAGTGAACTCCTCAACTACATTTTTTGATAATAAGTCTTTTCTTTTGTAATGATTTACAGTAATTCTGCTTTAATCAGTGTATTCATTTATTAATTGTTTACATTCTTTGAGTTTAGCCACTTTTGAACTGGGCCTTACGCCACCCTGTAGTGGCAGTTTTTCTCTACCTCATAGGAGTTGTAAAAAGCGTTATGTAACACCAAAACGAAATCATCAAAATTACTTGTAGCCACTCTTCAAAATATTCTATTTTAATAATAATATATGTGCTTACAATTACAAACCGTAGCGGCCCATATAGATAACATAAAACTGTTTAAAACAATAAGCTTTGTGTATTCCGCTCACCTCAAAAAAGAGCAATAGTTTCCTAGAATTATGTGGACCCCATCTGCGCTAGAACAATAACTCTACCGATTACCACTGCATCGGTTTCCTCGGAAACACATTAATTGTCAAAGCAGTACACCTTGGCCACTGTAGTCCCGACAAACATGCAAGTTAATCCCGTTTTATCGACATAATTATGTTATCCTTTATTACCCATTATCTGCCGATGATTTATTTTAAGTTTTAAATAAATACAGTAAAATAGTGTTTTTTGCACTATTAACCTTTTCAAATAGTACGGTATATTTAATATACTTTTCCAATAAATTTATCTGCCAACCTGTTTTTTTTTAATATGTATAATAAAAAGGGTAAATTTGGCTAACATGGCAACCCTAAAATCATTCACACATAGATAGCCGCCGCCATTACGTATCTTCAATTGTGCCTTAGCGAGGCGCTGTCCGTTCCTTTATACGTCCATGGTAATGTCTAAATAACATTATTTTACTAAATGTATACGAGAGTATATACGTTACCTATAACAAATTACCAAATTTTAATTTTTTTTATCTCTGTCAGTCTGTCTGTTTGTTCTGGCTAATCTCGGGAACGGCTCGACCGATTTGGACGGGATAGTCACTAGCAGATCGTTGTTGTTACAAGGAGTAACATAGATTATTTTTATTTTGGAAAAATAATGAAATTCAAAAACGACCATAATTTAACATTTCAGTTTTTATACAATTCTCAAAAATAAATAAAAAGGTTTTATATATTATTTTATGTGGCATTAAATATTCTTTAATTTAGTCTTTATTTCATATAGCTAGGATACTTTTGAAGATATTGAAGATTTTTTAACCGACCCTTTTTCTTTGCGGTCCAGCGTACATCCACGGCAAATGTCCTTAACGGTTGCACTCATTTAGATGAGAATCACAGGACGGGGATTGCTACTTTTATTTTGGAAAAATAATTAGGATTCTGCACAAAAAATTAAAAAATAAATAAATTCCACGCGGACGAAGTTGCAGGTATCAGCTAGTTAAAGAATATGTTCTGAAATCCTCTTATTATGAGAGCAGACCCATGCCCAATAGTGGGACAGAAAAAGGATTGCAAAAAAAAATATTCTGAAAACAAGTTAAATGAAATTTAAGTAAGTTTTTTAATAAAAATAACGGAGATATTTCGAAAGATATATAAAAATTAAATATGTTGAGAAGAGTTACAAAAATATAAAAGAAACACTACTTTTTAACAAATTC
Organism: Leucoma salicis; assembly: GCA_948253155.1. Lineage (NCBI taxonomy): Eukaryota > Metazoa > Arthropoda > Insecta > Lepidoptera > Erebidae > Leucoma > Leucoma salicis. The sequence continues at coordinate 19,182,629 of OX411821.1, forward strand.
TTTAAACTTAGTTACCTACATTCTAATTCTAATATTACAAACCTAATTATTTTTACTATAATTTTCAACCCCACTGAATTATACATGACCTTAACAGAACGTTTTGAAAACCCAGGACGCTGCTTAAAAACTTTCCAGGACACCCCAGGACACTCAAAATACCAGGACATGTCCTGGGAAAACAGGGCGGTTGGCAACCCTACCCTAACCGGTAATTTGTAATCAAACATTCAATCGCATCAAAAGAGGCGCACGGTTGCATAATGTGATGTGTACCTATCGCGTAGATGTTAGATACGAGTAGGTACGTAGGTACTCATAGGTAAGTATGCAATAAGCACGCGGAAAGACATAGGTAATATGTTTGAAGATAAATAACGGCAAACTATTTTTTAATGTAGGCGTATTTAAAAAGTGGAATCAGTCTATTTACAAAGAAATCACAAAACAAATTATAGTCATATACAGGTGCCGGGGGTGGCGATGACCATGACGTACAAACCGTTTAAAATGATCACCAGCATAACCCACACACAGTCCACATCTAAAAGTTACAAAATGTAACCCGCACTAGTTTATCAGTCTCTGTCAGTTCCTGGATCCGATGAAGGTGGAATGGATACTTTCCTTCGTTATGTATCACTGTCCATGCGAACCATTGCGACACATTGAAGCGTCGAGCTGCGTCATTGGTACTCGCCGCGGGATAAGCCTCGAAGAAATCCACAATGTTGTTATGGGTAGCGACACTGTGACTTGGTGTCGGACCACCGGATTCTCTTCTTGGTCTGAATTGACCATAGTCGCGCAAACGCTGAGTTGCGCCTAGCATAGTTCTGTAGCTCGGTGTCGGCACATTCGGGAATAGTCTCGCGAACTCACGGCAAGCTTTAGAAACATTATCACCACACCTAGCATAGACACGCACCATTTCGGTGTATTCAATGTTAGTAAGTATAGCGATATGCCATTGTGAATCGATCGCGTCACAGGAATCACACACGCACACACACACATAAACACGTCATAACCGGCGCACGGGCGGTGAAATTTGCCGATTTGCGACTGTTGAAAGTAGTTAAAAAATTTGGTCAAGGAGTCAAGGACGCGCCCTCCCCCCGCCTACGTCCCTGCAACCCATTGGTTTGTAGATACCGACACCTCGCTTGCGTAAATACCTAAGGAGTTTATCCTGTTATAAACTTTATGAAGAATAAAAGTGTAAATTTGATATTATTTTCTTTGTATGGGAATAAAAATAATTGAATTAGAAAAAGTCGTAGAACAAAAGTTGTTAGTCTTGATGTAGCTGATTCACCTTTAAGAGGTCTGGCGTTAGTTAGCTATAACCCTGTATACCTACGAAACATTTAGTAGTATAAGAATGTCTTGAATATGATAATATAATTTTCCCATAATTGAATACGCATGCACACAAACACAAATTGCACAAGCGTAATGACAGCTGTCACGCACACTAGCATAATAATTCCCGGCATTCCCGCCCGATTTTTATGAAGTTTATATTATAAGAGTGACAGTCCATCTAGATAAATAATTAATCTACACGATTTGATAAAACTTTATGACAAAATGAGTGTTCGTTAGTGCAAACGTGCGCATTGCGCTCATTTTACGGTAGAAGTGATGGCCCTTCACAGCCGACTCTTCAACGTTTGGTGGCCAAAGCCAAATCAATCGACCGTATAGGTGAACATAATACAGGCCATTGCTCAAATTCAGCTTGATCTATGCGAAAGAGTTATTTAAAATTGTACCACTCGGACCCGTGCCCATCGTAAGAAGCCGAGGCGAGCATTTGAACGATTTCATATTTCACACTTAATGGCATGGGCCTTTCAAATAAAAAAAGTTGTTGTTGTTAATACCTCACACACATTTTCATTTCAAGATCTTCTATACTATTATAAAGCTATAACATACAACAGTCTCTATATTTAAGATATTTGAGAAAAAATGACTGTAATAAGGCTATGTTGGCGTGCCTAAACACAAACCGATTTTTTTAGATATTTTGTCTGTTTCTTAGTTCGCGCATCACGCAAAAGCTAATGAACGGATTTTGATGCAACTTTTTTTATTTGATAGCTCTCGATTAGACTTGTCAACCGGTATTAATTTTATCCCGCTACTATACCAGGAACTTGTGATATATAGCCGCAGGCAAAGGCTAGTCTAACATAAATATCTGGCTCGAAGGACCAGAACTATGTTCGAACATAGTCATATCGTAAATAAAAGACAGTCATTTTTAATGACGAACACTAACCCGTCCGTGTTGCACTTGGTACCAAGCCAATATAACGACCATGCTTTAATAGTTATGGAGGATAATAAAAAGAAAAAGAAGACAAAAGGGGAGCATTTGCGCCTTCGGTGTTCTCGCTCACCATACAAAACACAACAGTTTACAGTTGTTTCATTCTGATCTTCTGTGTGAGGGTAGTACTTTCCCTACCGAACCGGCTCATTTGTGCCTATACCGCACGAAACGTGTTTGACAAATTAATAGACGGTGGCGTTAGGGCGCCTAGCCTCTGCCCTCTTAGAATGTAAGACTAAACATTAGACGAACGTTCGTATCGCTTTATTGTACTGGTCTAAAATCCGACGCATCAAGTCCTTATTGGTCTATAAAAATACTCACGATTCCCGAAATTCTAATTAAGCCAAAGGAACATTCTCCTAGCGTCCCGTGTGTCCCATTAAGTGCGTGTGCGCAGACGTTCGGCGTGATCACGATGCGCGTGGACAAGCTGGAGTGGTCGCTGGGCAGCGGCGGCGGCGCGGCCGTGGCCGTCCGAGCCAGCGCCTCCACGTCGGCCGCCAGCTGCAGCGGGGCGCCTCTCGCCGCGCCCAAGCACGCGCCCTCCGCGCTCGACCTCGAGGTGCACAACCTGCTCGTGCTCGACCACCACACCTTCGAGGGTGAGCCGCCACTGTCTCTCCTCTCTAGTGCCTCACGTCGGCCGCCAGCTGCAGCGGGGCGCCTCTCGCCGCGCCCAAGCACGCGCCCTCCGCGCTCGATCTCGAGGTGCACAACCTGCTCGTGCTCGACCACCACACCTTCGAGGGTGAGCCGCCACTGTCTCTCCTCTCTAGTGCCCCACGTCGGCCGCCAGCTGCAGCGGGGCGCCTCTCGCCGCGCCCAAGCACGCGCCCTCCGCGCTCGACCTCGAGGTGCACAACCTGCTCGTGCTCGACCACCACACCTTCGAGGGTGAGCCGCCACTGTCTCTCCTCTCTAGTGCCTCACGTCCGCCGCCAGCTGCAGCGGGGCGCCTCTCGCCGCGCCCAAGCATGCGCCCTCCGCGCTCGATCTCGAGGTGCACAACCTGCTCGTGCTCGACCACCACACCTTCGAGGGTGAGCCGCCACTGTCTCTCCTCTCTAGTGCCCCACGTCGGCCGCCAGCTGCAGCGGGGCGCCTCTCGCCGCGCCCTCCGCGCTCGACCTCGAGGTGCACAACCTGCTCGTGCTCGACCACCACACCTTCGAGGGTGAGCCGCCACTGTCTCTCTCTCTCTCTAGTGCCCCACGTCGGCCGCCAGCTGCAGACGATTCACGGCCCATCTAATGGGAAAATTTAATCGTCTCTCATGGACTCAACTATACCCAGAGTATTGTCAAGCCGCTGCGCACCATTTCACTTCTCAGGTATGATAAATAAAAGAATAAATGACTATATTCTGCTACAGCCAAAATACACTGACGTGCTTCATGACCGGTCACACAGGAGACGATGGTACCGACCCGTTTGGACCCGATAGCAAGTGAGTACTCTCACTTATACCAAGTAGCCCTACCACCAGTAATACAATGGGTGATCATTGCTTACTTCCCTTAGTCGCCTTGTACCTCGGGAAAGGATGGGGTGCTGACACTTGTATTCTTAGTCCGTCACCACACAGACAAAAAAAAATTGTTAACAACAACGCTATCTATCGAATTATAGGGAAAATTTCCCTTAGTATAGACGCAGATACACTATATTGAATAGTTTTCGCACTAATTCATAAGAAAATGAGTAAACATTATAAAATTTTCTTTAAAAAAAAATAGTTTATTCTAAATAAATTATTTATGAAATGTGAATTATAGGAAAATGTTAACTCTCGATATAGTTGAGTTCATGAGCGACGGTTACCACTTACCATCAGGTGGGCCATGGCTCGTCTGCCATCATAAGCAATAACATAAAAATAGCATGTCGGCAGCATCAAACTTGCTATTTTAAAATCATTATTTGGTATATTTCAGTACTACACGCACATCAGCTGATGACGAGCGAGTACGCGATGTCGCTAGTGTCCTGCAAGCTTGGAGATGACCCTAACCACTATTACGCTGTGGGCACCGCCTTCCTCAACCCTGAAGAGTCTGAACCTAAACAGGTACCTTGTAGTTCATACACTAACAATCGTTATACTTAATGTAAGTGACACAGATGACTGGTTTAGATACCGGCCTCCCGCCCGAGTGTTGTGGGTTCGATTCCCACACAGGGCAACTCTGTGTGTGATTGGGCCCAATATAAAAACCCACAAATGGTTGTTCTGTGTCTGGGTGTAGGTACTTTGTGTCCGTAAATTGTATGTTTATAAAGTTCCCCGCGATACAAGGATTATTCCTTAGTGTCAGGTGTCCCGTCTTTAAAAAAAAACGCTTTGTTTTTGGCGGGTTAGTTGGCGGCTTAAGATCTCATTAGTCTACACACCAAACTTGCTGGCTCGACACAGCCTTTGTTGCTGGCGGCATCGCTCGTTGGAAAACATTATCGATGGCACAAAATCAACAACTTCTTTGCGTACACAAGTCGCAGACATGTCGCCACAAGTCGCTGGATAGCACGCGCGGGCACAAGTCGACATGATTCTCTGAAATAGTGATGCTGACACCAGATTGGTGATTTTGGTATGTAGACTCCCTAATATACACTAGCGCATTACCAGCGGCTTCGCTACCGTCTTTGTGATAAATGGTACACTTATTTAGTACCCGCGGTGGTCCATCCAGTTGTTCCCATATAATAAATAATAATAATAAATATTCACGGACATTTTCACACAACGTCCTCTGGTCCCAAACTAAGCTTAACGCTTGTGCTATGATTAGGAATATAATACATATATTACTTTTTTTTTATAAATATTTATGTAACATATAATAAATAGAAAACACCCAGACGCAGTACAAGTATCTAAGTTCATCACACAAATAATTGTCCTGAGTGGGAATCGAACCCACGACCTCGTGTACGGAAGTCGGGATCTTTGGTTAGTTGTCACCTACAGTATTGAAGACACCTGTATGAAAATTTTCACGGTCATAGCCCTAGGAGTTTAGGCTGTGCGTTGATATGTCAGTCAGTTATGCTTTTATATATAGACTAGCCTTTGCCCGTGGCTTCGCCACAGTCAAAAGCTAGTTTTTAGATAATATCTCAGGTTCCCAATATAGTAGCGGGATAAAATGTATACCAGCTTTTAAGTCTAATCGAGAGCTATCAAATAAAAAAAGTTGCATGCATTAAAATCCGTTCAGTCGTTTTTGCGTGATGTGCGAACAAACAAAATCTAACAAAAAATGTTTTGTGTATAGACACACTAATAAAGTCATTTTTTATCAAATATCTTAAATTTACAGACACAGCTCTGTTACAGCTTTATAATAGTATAGAAGATTATAATTAATGCGAATATTATATGCAGTTTTAGTGTGCTTTAGTGTACTCAATCACGTTACAATTACTGAATGGATTTGGGTTAAAGGAGAATGCCCATCACCCATACAAAAAATGCCTGAAATGTACAACAATGAAATATACGCCAAAACGTACTACAAATCTTAGGAAATCCATTATAATATCAATTATTTTCAAAAAACTAGGTAGTAACCAGTTCCAAACATTTCTTTAAACATAGGTTAAGTTTTTGTAAGAATTAATAATGCAATAATAAAAAAAGCAATACGTAAACATTTTTGTTGTTTCATCATTAAAAAACTAATATCATCATCATCAATAAACTGAGCAGGAGAATAAATATTAATTTAGGTACTAAATTAATATTTATCACCGGCACCGGTGCTAAAACGTATAATATTATAAGTAATTGAATTATCTATTTTTATTTATTCTACTCCTTGATTTATTCTACTCTTTGATGCAATATGTCAAACTGTCATTAAGGCAAAGGACATGTGTTTCATACAGCCACAATACGTTTTCTATTTTGAAAATAATTTGATTTTAATTTATATTGACACGCATATATTATTTTAATTATATTTACGGTACATATAGGAATAATTAAATCAAAATAATGATAACTATGGACTAATTTCTATCCTACTCGAAAAATCTATAAGAATGAATTAGACGGATATCAAGTTTAATATTTTAATGTTTGTTATATTTTTGCCCTAGTCAAACAAACTTGATAATGATTTCATTATACATATTTTATTCTAAATAGAATTAAGGACTATTAATACTTACTGTCCGTTTCAGGCATTTTTTGGGCATATCCCTTTGGTACACAGATAGCTTGTAACTTGCATTGACGCATAAAATTATTGTTGTAAATAAAATGATCGACATGGCTTTCGATTTTTTGTTAAATTTTTTATGACAAAACTTGCCTGTAGATGGCGCTGCTTAATACTGCAGCTATTTTTCTCTGTTACACTATAAGCTATGTGAAGAGCAGAATCTAATAGGATTTGAAAAAAATGTTTGCATCTCATAGTAAAATATTAGGGGAAGACTGTTTTACATTGTACTGACGTTTGTAGACCGAGCAAATACAAAATATTTATTAAATAATGCCATCTGACGTCACAATAACAAAGCTGGACTACTAAATATAAAATATAGGTGGCGCTCTATTTAAAAATTGACTGCAACTCATAACTACTATATAATAGAGTGAAGTGCTTATAGTGGCCCAATTCTGAGGTTCATGCAGACCAATTCTTGGACAGCAGTTCTTTATAAACACTCACTTTTGAAATTCATCTTAAGTTTAATTCCATCACGATTAATACTGTGTCGTTTTGTATAAAAAGGGCAGGATCCTGTTGTTCCACTGGTCTGAAGGCAAGCTCGTGCAAGTAGCCGAGAAGGAAATCAAGGGTGGCTGTTACACGTTAGTGGAATTCAACGGAAAATTGTTGGCATCTATTAACAGCACGGTGAGTGGGTCGAGTAATAACTAGATATGTCCGTGTGGTGACGGACTAAGAATACAAGTGTTACCACACCGTCTCATGTGTGACCGATCATGAAGCACGTCAGTGTGTTTTGGCTGTAGCAGAAGATAGCTGTTTATTCTTTCATTTCATATCTGAGAAATCAAATGGTGCGCAGCGACTTGATAATACTCTTGTCATAGTACACTTGCTCGAAAAATACTTTATTTTTTATTTGAACATGATGTAGAAAGTACGTCATTACTGTCACACGAATGGGGAGGAAAGAGTTTCAAAATCTATAGGCGCAGGTTCACCCAGCGATGTGATTAAAACACTGGTTTAGAGTAGTTCGTATAATACATTTAATGTTACAACAACTTTGAAACTTATATTACACGTGAATTCAAACAGTTTCGTTAGTACGGTTGAACGCGTGCACGTCGGATCGTCGCAGGCTGCACTGGCTGGCCGCTCGCGCTCGCTGAAAAATACGATCGGGAATAATCGGGAGGCGGCTCGACCGAAGTAGTGGTGGTTATTATATCAATAGCACCATTTGTATTCAATGAAAAGCATTTGCTATAAACAAAAATTGCCAACGCGAACTCACAAACGATTACGAAGAGTGCTATGGCTATGCTAGTGAGTGCTGAGTAACGCTGGTCGTAAGACACATGCGATATTAAACGTCGCGTGTTATCCCGGCTGGCTCACGCGAGTTTGTAATTCTCTAGCATACTGCTAGTTCATAGTCTCCCAATCGCATGCTAATACATAGCGGGCTAGAATAATATAGTTTATAATCCATAGCACGCTATCATAAAGGAAGAAGGTAGCCGAGCGCTGACGATGTCCAAGGTGTCATTACGCGGGCGGTGATGGCGGCCGGTTTCCGGAAATAAACCCGCATCCGTCGCACGGCTATCGCGGTGACTTCACACCTTTAAAAAAATATATTTCACCACAGGTACGTCTCTTCGAGTGGTCTTCAGAGAAGGAGTTGAGATTGGAGTGCAGCCACTTCAACAACGTCGTCGCTCTGTACTTGAAAGTGAAGGGGGACTTCATACTGGTCGGGGACCTCATGAGGTCTATGTCACTCTTACAGTATAAACAGGTAAGAAAACTGTTTTTTTTTTCTAAACCTATTCTCATATTGGGAATGGTTCTCCTCTCGAAGTGAGAGGGAATTATGCTGTAGTCCACCACGTTGGCCTAGCGTGGTTTGGCAGGGTTCAAAAGCCGGCGAGAAAATCTCTCGGGAATGCAGGTTCCCTCACGATGTTTTCTTTTGCCGAGCAGTCATGTGTCAACATTTTACACATAATTTTGATGTGAAACATCTAATGCAGAGGGAGGGTAAAATCGTGGCGACGCTTTTTTACTTGTTCCGTTCAAACCTTGCAATTTAAGTTAGACACATTTCCCGATTTCCTATTGAGCTGAAATTTTACAAGCATATATATATATTGCGTAATAATGCAATATTATGATGACATGGAGCTGATCTGATGATGGAGCTGGAAGGTGAATATAGGAACTTCATAATGAAACGGCGCAACACTATAGAGTTTGGACTAGTTTGATTCGTCTTGACGAGTACTTTGTCTCTAGATAGTATCCAAGGTCTGATGATGAATTTTACACGTATCATAATTTTATGCAAGCACACATTGAAAAAGTTATGATCATTTTATTTCTACTCATTATTCCTACAAAATAATTTCGTTGTTTTACATCTGGTAGACGTCCATTAATTTTTTAATAAGTCATTATTATTATTATTTTACTTTATTTGGAAAACTAACAACTAGTAAATGTACAGTATGTAATTTAATATATAGGGCCATTTACAAGTTTTCACAGGTAGCATACGAATTTTACAAAAAATGATAGTCGGAAATCGCTAAGATGTGAACTAAACATATTATTTAACAATGCTTATAAAGAAGTCCCTCGCTAACATATTTCTTAATTGAAAAACATTAGTACAGAACAAATCTAGATCAAAATTAGAAGAAATGTCGTTATAAGTATTACAAACGCGTATACTGAAACAATTTTGTCTATAACTGGTCCTCTTGAATGGAATGTAAAGCAGTTTAGGCTGTCTTAGAGTCATTGGTCGTGTGATTAATTCTACTTAATAATTCTGGGCAATCAACCCTATTATTATTAGATGTGCGGGATATCACTGTAAATATGGTAAATAATCGTCCAACCATCATGCATCAGCCTTTTGACATCCACAGCTGGACATAGCCCTCCCCAAAAGAGCGTCTTGTGTTGACTGCATTCAACGGCTCTCCGCGCTTTTGACTAGATCGTGGTTGCAACTCGAAAACCTTATTTAAATATAGTAATATATCTATTTTATTTTATTACAGATGGAGGGTAGTTTTGAAGAAATAGCGCGAGATTACAGTCCCAATTGGATGACTGCAGTCGAGATCTTAGATGATGACACATTCTTGGGCGCCGAGAACAGCTACAACTTATTTGTGTGCCAGAAAGATAGGTATTATAACGATCTTGTTATATAAGTGATAAGGCCTATATTGCTTACACTATAACAAACTAGATAAGATTCAAGTAAAAAAAAAAAGAGAAGATTCAAGTTAAAAAAAAACTTTATGTGGCCTATCACGTGTATAACACTTAAACGCATGAAAAGTTTAATAATAAATTAAATAATTAATTAAAAATGCATGTACTTATGTACGCGCGTGAGAAGTTATACTTCTTTGGCATCATTCATAAATAAAGTAATTATTAAATTCGTAACTGCAAAACTTGTCACAGTTATATTTTTAAATACCTTGGTTCGATAAAGTAATTATGTCTAATGTCACTAGACGGCGTTAGTAAAATTTTGAAATTTCTTAGTGTTAAGAGTTTTGGTGCTTTTATACCCCCTCCATGGTAGCGTTAAACGTTTAACGCAACCTTTTGCAAGTCACATTAGAAGTATAACTTCAATAAATATTCACGGACGAATAAATTTATGTTTTGCAGAACATAAACTTTTAGTTAAAATGTCAGCCGGCATATCAGCTGCTGGCAAATACAGTACTTTAATAATTTTATCTTTTACTAGATCACGACAAAAATGATATTTGATATCAATATGCTTTGTACGTTTGTGAAGGACTGGATTTGCACACAGCTTCTGGTTATCATTAAATATGCTGATTGTGTACATGTTATAGGTTATTTCATATTGTAATCGCTTCAGATATAATGCTTCTCTACATGCCTCAGATAGACCAATATACTCTGATTCAGTGCTAGAGAGGGCTACATCCATCAGCCTTTTAAAGTCCACTGCTGGACATAGGCCTCCCCAACAATGGGGATAGTACCGTAATCGCCACGCTTGGCAGGCGGGTTGGCGATCGCAGTGGATGTTGTTAATACTCGAAGAAGTGCTGCTGCCTACTCCCCCGGTATTCCCTCAGTCGGCTCTTACGACTCCCATGGGTGGAGAGGGGTGGGACACTTCTAAAGCCGGCCCCACACGGCATGGGCTACACATTTCTGTTTTCTACATTCCCATCATATCACACCATCAGATAACATAAAACACATTCCAGTGTATGATCGCCTATCTACAGAATTAGAGGCCCAATCAGCATCTACATAGCCTGTTATTTCTGAATTACCTTCTTTACAATATTTTATTCCATAACATTTAATTCGTTTTAGATATTTTAATACTTTCTTTGCATATTCCCAATGCTCCTTTGTATGGTAATAATTAAATTGACTCAAAAAACTTATAGAGTAACTAATGTCTTGCCTAGTTAAGACTGACAGGTACAACAAACTACCGATTAGTTGTTGATAGGGCACATGATCATTTACACCTACTTGACTTTGACCTCCATCGGAGTATCAACAGTCTTACAATCACTTAAATGAAATTTGCTCAGAAGTTGATCAATATAAGTTTCCTGACTCAAAGTTACATATCCTTTAACTTTATTGAAGGTTATATTCATTCCAAGACATAGTTTAACTCCACCTAAATCCTTAAAGCTAAACTTATTAGATAAAATCTGTTTCAGGTTTTTAGTTTCAGTTTTATCATTGGAAAATTTAAAGAAATCATCGACATAGACTGTTACAATGGTCTTACATTTGTTTATATCCCTTATATACATACATAGCTCTATTTTTGACCTTTTGTAAACATTACTGATCAAACGATTATCAACCTTTTTATTCCAAGCTCTAGAGGCCTGCTTAAGTTCGTAAATGGCCTTTTTAAGTTTCAATACTTTACAAACTGAACTACTATTATAACAATCTGGCATTTTCATATAAATGGTTTCCTTTAAATCACCATTCAAGAACGCAGTCTTTACATCTAAATGGTTAAACACAAAGTGAAAAATGTGAAATCGAAAATAACAGTCAGGAGCAGGATTTGAACCTGCATCTTCTGGATACCGTCCAGATGCTTTACCAATTCAGCCATCCTGACAATTGCTCCTGACTGCTAATTTCGATAACACATCATACTTAACGTCTTTGGGTAACGCCTGCGCCATCTGTCGGAAGTATTTTCATACATTATACCGACCGTGTTATTTTCGATTTCACATTTTTCACTTTGTGTTTAATGTATAGTGCTAAGCATGTCAAATGCTAAAAATATATATAAAAATATCTAAATATCTAAATGGTTAACATCTAAACCTAACTTTACAGACATTGCAAATAATAGTCTAAGAGTTGTATGTCTCACTACAGGCGAAAATGTTTCTGTATAGTTTACACCATGTTTTTGGGTGAAGCCCTTTGCGACTAGGCGAGCACGGTAGTGAACATTGTTTTCATTATCGTATTTTTTTCGCAAAACCCACTTGCACTGCACTATAGTACCATCTATTGGTACATCTACGAGTTCCCACGCACTATTTTTCTCGAACGACTGTAACTCATCCTGCACTGCCGCTAACTACTGTGCTTTCTCAGGACCTTCCAAGGCTTCTTGCAACGATATCTCACCCGTGAACATGTTGTCATCTTCTATATAAGCACTTGCTAATCCATATCTGTTTGGCTGCTGCCTGCGCCTAGGACCACTTGTTATGTTGACATTGTTGTGTATAATGGAGTCTTCACTGTCTGTTGTAACAGACACAGAGCTATCTAATGTATCATCTTCACAAGGTACATACAGTTCACCGATGTCATCTGCGTTCGAGCTCTCTGATTGTTCAAGTGAATCTTCCTGAAGTGTCAAATCTTCCCCCACTGGAACCATATTCACCTCATCTGAACAATTTTCCTGTACCTCTAGAATATTCTCTGTCTCTATCTTCTCCAATACTATAACATCTCGACTGGTAGTGATGACATTAGACTTCGGGTTGTAAATCCTATACCCTTCGATATCGTTGGAATAGCCGACTAGAATACATTTTTCAGACTTTCTGTCCCACTTTAATCTCTTTTGTTTCGGCACATGTACCATGATTGTACATCCAAAAATTCGAAAATGACTTACATCAGGCTTTCTGCCCGTCCACATCTCGAAAGGAGTTTTAAAATTTAATGATGTGGTCACAGTCCTGTTCTGTAAGTACACTGCAGTGTGTGCCGCCTCTGCCCAAAACCTTTTCTCGAGACCTGCATCGAACACTTGGCTTTCTCAACGATAGTCCGTTTGTATCGTTCTGAGAGACTATTCTGCTCAGGCCTGTATGGGTTCGTTTTGTGATGTACTATCCCATGCGACGTCAAAAAATTGACAAACTTGCTGTTGCAGAATTCTGTCCCATTGTCACTTCTCAAGATCTTTATGCTGCGATTAAGTTGATTCTCAAACTCTGCATAGAGCAGAGTTAAAAGCATTTCAATGCCTCATCTTTCGTTTTCAAAAAATAAATATATGTCATACGACTAAAATCATCTATGAGCAGCATAAAGTATCTAGAACCACCTATAGATCTGTTTTCCATCGGTCCACAGAGATCGGTATGTACAATATGTAGCAACTCAGTACTTCTGCTTCCTTCACTGGGAAAAGGTAAGTGGCTCTGCTTGCCTTCACAGCATGCGACACACGATGACTTTGATATATCAGTCTTATTATCAAGTGTCCATCCCTCTACAGCATCTTGCATCTTGTTCAAATACTGACTGTTGACATGACATAGACGTCGATGCCAAACTTCACTGGACACCGTCACTGCAGCTGATGAATAATATTCAGGCATGTTTAGTTTTTACACCCCATTCAACAGACTCGCTGTAGCCACCAGTACTGCTTGGTTGAAAATCTGACAACCATAATTGTTAAATTAAACTTTGTTTCCTTTTGATATAAGTTGACTAACAGACGCACGCATACTACACCTTATACTGTAATATCGTATTCACAGGCACGCGTCTTTGTCGTAATCTGCACATCTCCAGTACATAATACAAGTACTTTATCTTTGTTTGCCACGACAATTTCCTTGATCTTATGATCCCGCGACACGTTTGACAACTATTCTTTGTTTGTTATATATAAACAACACTAGCGGCCCGTCCCGGCTTCGCACGGGTAGACATTTATTTTTACACGTAACTGAAACGTAGAGTATATTGAATATTTATTGTATTTATGGCAAATAAAGCAATAAAACACTATATTCATATATTTGTTTTATTGAGCATTTTAAAACTATATATAAAAGTAGCCATGACAGTAGCAGAGAGGGTGGAAATCCTAAAGATAATAGATTTTTTTAAATCGGTCCATTAGTTTCGGAGCCTATTCAATGCAAACCAACAATACACTCGCCCCGGAGTCAATATACCAATCGCTTTTGCAAAATTCACCATTCAGGAACAAGCCGCTAAACGCATTACTGCATGCACGAACATTTTTATTTGTATTCGAAAATGTACACTGATTGCGATAATGCCCTGTTTGTTTACATTTGTAACACGTTATGGCTTTTGGTTTTGACTTTGACGTCTGGGCGTTGTCTTTGGTCGCAGAGCTACCAACATTCCGGTTCTTCATGTGACTCGCAAACGCGCCACTGGAATTGAAGGCGCTATTGTCGCCGACGTTTCTGCTTTCTTCCATGTCCAACAACTTGGTTTTAATGGCGTCTGCTGTCAATGGTATGCCGCATTGCTCAATCGCCATTATCATAGGGGAATATTTTTCTGTTAATCCCGCTAACAAAAGCGATGCGACCCAGTCATCATTAATGTTAAAACCCGTGCCACAAAATTTTTGGCTTGTTTCGATAATTTGTGTCACGTACGAAGTCATTGAAACGCTATTTTCGAGTCGTATGGAAATTAAACTCCTCAGTAAACTGATTCTCCTTGTAAATCCTGAGTCATCAAATAGGTCCTTCAATTTCTTCCACAGCTCATGAGTCGTATGTACACTTTTTATGTGTACGTACAGCGACGAATCTATTGTCAGAACCAGCTTGGTTCTGGTTTTCGCGTCTCCTGCTGGTCCTATTTCAGCTGGTAATCTCCGACTTGATGCAATCAGACATTCCCTCCAGAACTAAAAAATTCTCAGCCGCGAAAGCCCACTCACTGTAGTTCTCTCGCCCTTTCAATGTAGGCACACTGACAAGGTAGTTCGTCGTCATCTTCACAGTCACAGCGTTAATTACAGTTTATCTCAATCTGCAAATTCTATTTCCACTAGGAATGTCCAAGAAAATTGCGAAAAAAAACTAAAAAAAACTGAGCACATAACCTCTAGTTAATCAAACGCTCGAGTCACTTACAAGAACTGACTTTTATTAGAAGAAACATACAGTATTACATACTTTACAGTAGATGGCGCTACTAGTTAGTAATGTGTAATATTGTCGATACAAAATAGACTTAAAATAACAATTTCACACAACGTCATCTGGTCCCAAACTAAGCTTAACGCTTGTGCTATGGGTACCAGATTACGGATATAATATATATACTACTTTTTTTTGTAAATACATAAATATAATAGATGGAAAACACCCAGACGCAGTACAAATATTTGTGTTCATCACACAAATAATTGTCCTGAGTGAGAATCGAACCTGCGACCTCGTGCACGGAAGTCCGTTATACTACCGACTACGCCACGAGGCCCGTCAAATAACTTAGATTAACGCTAGCGCATAGTTATGGCTTCGTTGTTTCTAATGGCACATGTTTCGTTGTTTCAGCGCGGCCACGACGGACGAGGAGCGCCAGCAGATGAGCTACATGGGGCAGTTCCACCTCGGCGAGCTGGTCAACGTGATGCGCACCGGCTCGCTTGTGGGCCAACACGCGGATACCGCCGCACCTGTTGCCAACCCTGTCTTACTCGCTACTGTCAATGGAGCTATATGTATGTACTTTGACCATTTATGAAGCTCATGAAATGTGATTAGTTAAAAAAAAATACTATTTGCCGTGTGGGGCCGGCTTTAGAATTGTCCCACCCCTCTCTACCCACGGGAGTCGTAAGAGCCGACTGAGGGAATACCGGGAGTGGGCAGCAGCACTCCCTCGAGTATTAACAACATCCACTGCGATCGCCAACCCGCCTGCCAAGCGTGGCGATTACGGCATTATCCCCCATGACGGGACCGCTCGTTGTGGCGTTCTCTTGGGGAGGCCTATGTCCAGCAGTGACGATGAAGGGCTGATGGATGGATGGATGGAAAAAAAAATACTTTAGCAAACAAGGCGGTCATCGTTGTGACCAAAGCAAGCATCATTCTTATATTCCTTTTTCTAAAGATGACAACGTGCCAGTAATGGTCCTGGCTCCTGCTACTGTAACCGCATACCATCAGCCTGTATACTTCTTCTGCCTTTATATAAATAAATAAATATTCAAGGACATTTTTCACACAATGTCCTCTGGTCCCAAACTAAACTTAACGCTTGTGCTATGGGTACCAGATTACGGATATAATAAATATATTAATTTTTTCTTTTGTAAATACATACATACAATGGATAGAAAACACCCAGACGCAGTACAAATATGTGTGTTCATCACACAAATAATTTGAGTGAGAATCGAACCCACGACCTCGTGCACGGAAGTCGGTTACACTACCGACGTACGCCACGAGGCTCGTCAATGCACCCTATGTATTTAAAAACTTACACTGTTTTACCCACAGGTTTAGTGGTTCAATTATCACCAGAGCTATATGAATTCCTGCACCAACTAGAGGAGCGTCTGACCCACACTATTAAGTCAGTCGGCAAGATCTCACACTCGTTCTGGCGATCCTTTAACACGGATATCAAGACGGAGCCGGCCGAAGGATTCATAGATGGCGACCTTATCGAAAGCTTCCTCGATTTAAGCAGAGAAATGCAAAACGAAACAGTCACGGGGCTACAGGTATATATAAAACATTAAATTTCATTATAAAGCACAATAATATGAACGAAATAACTGTGTTCGAAGGGATAGGCAGAGGTTTATTACACACCCACGATTCGCCAGCTATATTTGAAGACTCTTACAGTTCCACTGCAGAATTACTTGGTCCATTAAAACCAGTTAAGGTGTAAAATTTTGTAAGTTTAGCAGCAACGTTGGACGGTAATTTTATATTATTTTGTGATATTAAGGTGATAAGCATTGTAATTAAGATGTCAAGTAGATTGTCTTGGGGATCATCAGTAGAATTATTTTGTGATGATAATGCATAGCCATTAGGGAGGGATGAAGGATCTTCATATATGAGGGACTGATGGGCAGCCCTATCATAAGACTTGCCTAGAGGGGCTCTGGGCTTAGGGAGAGTATAAGTCGTTTTTTTATATGAAGTTGTGGGAAAAGAATTAGATACAGATGGCTGGGATTGCTGGGATGTATGGGAAACCACATCAGAGTATAGACGGCTGGGTTTTGGGATTTTTGAGCTAGCATCCTGGTAAGAAATGCTGTGTCGGGACATCACAGATTTTATTGAATGTTGTCGCTCATGTTCTGGGCAACTTTTATTTGTGGCAAAATGGGTTCCAGAGCAGAGTATACAGGTGGACTTAGATTCTTCCAAGTCACAAGTGTCACCTGAATGTGGTTGGGTACATTTAAAGCATCTAGGTTTAGAGTGACATTGGGCTTTAACATGTCCAAAACGGCAACAATTGTTGCATTGGATAGTGAGAAAGAGGTAAGGTTCAACTGGGAGTGAGGTATAGGAGTAGACAGTAGATGGGAGTACTTGGCCTCGGAAAGTCAGTACTACAGTCTGTGTAGGTATCCAGTTAATTTGTCCATCTGTGAAGGTTTTCCTATTTAGTCTCCTAGCTTTTAATATTTCACCGTTACCCGAAGGGAAAGACAGTGACAAAGCAAACTCCTCCATTGATAGGTCTAAGGGAACATCTCTGAAAACACCATGTTTACTTATATTAAATGTTGGAATAATAGCATTGTAGTTGCCAGCACTAAGAATGGGATCAGTTACAAATTTATTAGCATCCTGTGCCCAATGGTTTTGATGCCATCTGGACAGATGTTTTGCACTTTGTTTTTACTAAGGAATTGGCCGAATTTAATAGGTTTTAATAAAGGATTTGATGCTGGGTCAGTTATTGCCTTAGACACGTGAACGATATATGGCCCTTTGTCATTAGCAGAACACGCTGTGATACCGATTGTATAAGCTGGCGATGTGTATATTGTTTGTATTGAAGCTGAGGCTACTTCAGTATTAGTGATGGTTTTTTTGTTTGTTACTGGAGTCTCAGACATACCGGCACGTCGCTTTAGGGATGTGGATGGGGTATTACTGCGACCACGATCGGGTGGATCAGCAGGAGGGGGGTCTGGAGGGATAACCTCCATATTATTCATATTTAAATACGATAAATAAACACTTAGTAATTAGTAATAAACACTCACGTAGGTAGAACTGCTATACAAACTGTGACGCCACTTATGACGCCAATAACATGATATTCAAATTAAAAACACCAAAAAACTCTGACAACAGTGCGCTAACTCACAAGTCGACCGAGCAAAAAAAAAATAGATTAAAATAATTATGGGAAAATATATTGACACTGTCACCATTGACGTGTGATTAGGTATATGTATTATTAGTATTATGTTATTTATTATTATTATTATTTTATTATTATTAGGTATATATATATGTTTTTAGTATTTGTTGTTATAGAGGCAACAGAAATACATCATTTGTGAAAATTTCAACTGTCTAGCTATCGCCGTTCTTGAGATACAGCCTGGTGACAGACGGACGGACAAACAGACAGACAGCGAAGTCTTAGTAATAGGGTCCCCTTCAGACCCTTCGGGTACGGAATCCTAAAAATGACCCTCAACCTGTACGCGAGACTTGCAGTCGCCTAGACATTTTTTCTTTCTTTATTCTTAAAATCGATAATTAAATATCAATTTGACAGATCGACGACGGAGGAGGGATGATGCGGGAGGCTACAGTAGACGACCTCATTAAAATAGTGGAGGATCTCACCAGGATACACTAGACCTATGGACCTTCTTGTTATGTCTCTTAATAGAAATATATTTACTTGATGTACGTGGAAAATGATTATGCGAGTTTCATTTACTTTTCTTTTAACCCTATTTCGAAAATGATAGGCACAACCAGGATATGAATCTACTCTCTCTATCCTGTATAACTGTTCTAACTTTGCACACTAAGCCATCGTGACATGTGCTCGGGACTATCTGACGCAGATTCATTTTCGCACTTTGTGTTATTTTATAGAGCTGTCCAGTAGGGATGCATAAAATACAGGATAATTTTTTAACCAATGCGCAAACTTATTTTGGGGTTCTATATCAGTAATAGAACACATTTCCATTAATTGTTTAATCCGATTTTTTTATTTTTTATCCGACTTGTAATCAGTAAAATATGAACATCAATCTTACGAGCAGCTAGAAGCTTTATTTTCTGCGTTTTGATGGTCCTAAGCCCACGAAAGTATAAAGGAAAAATTGGAACTACTCTTACAAATAACTTCAGGTACCTACACTTAAAAAGTTTATTTCGAACCTGCCCTCTTAGAATGAAAAACGAAACGTTAGACGAACTTTCATTTCACTTCATTGTGATTGGTCGCCTGAATCACGCGTCAAAATCTCGACTAATCAGGAATCACGCGTCGGACTGTTGATCAATTAGAATGGACTCGAAACGAAAGTTCGTCTAACGTTTCGTGTTTCATTCTAAGGGGGCTGATAAAATTAGTGGTCAGTAACCCGCATAGATACCTACGCGTCGGCGCATTGACCAGGTGCCGATGTAGGCATACCTACGGAAGCGCGCGCGTAGTGTGACAATAAAATTTGTGAGTGAACGATGCAGGTAGGCTCATTGCGGATGCATGTATGGAGAGAAACCTTATTGTGTCAAACACATTTTTTCAACATAAGGACATCCATATGTATACATGGAGAAGGAATGAACAGAGAAGTATGATAGATTTAATTCTGGTAGACAGTCGCCTCCGAAGTAAAATTCTGGATACAAGAGCCTACAGGGGTCCCACTGTCGACACGGACCACTATAACGTTATTGCGAGATTTAGTGGTCTGTTCAGAAAGTGGAAACAGCGAGAGCGTGTCCACTTCGGAGGGCTTGAAAGAATAAAGATTGAAAAGTTGCAAGAAGAGAGTGGAAGAGCAAAGTATGCAGAGGGTGTCCGTGAACGGCTGACAATGGCAAGTCAGCCGGGATCTGACATAGAAGAACGCTGAAGAGTATTGAAAGATAGTATGGTAGATACAGCGAAAGAAGTATGTGGATGCTCAAAGAAGCATAGGAAAGTGAAAGGTGATGCATGGTGGGATACGGAAGTAGCAGCTTCCGTAGACCAAAAGAAGAAAGCGTGGCTGGACTATGTATCTACTTTGAACCTGAGTGCAAGTATGAAAGAACAGAAGAAAGAAATATACCGGCAACGTAAGAATGACACCAAAGTCTTAGTGAAAGAGAAGCGTGATAGAGCAAATCTGATTGCAGAAGAAAGGCTGACCAAAAACTTCGAGAGCAACACCAAACTTATCTGGAGGGAGGTGAATAAATCTCGGAGTGGTTGGTCAGCTTTCAGAATGAATAAAATAAGATCTAAAGGTGGAGACATTCTTACGCAAACAAAATATGTGTTAAGCCTATGGAGTGAATATTTTGGAGATATGTATGCAGATATTCAGGCTGGTGCCACATGAGGTCTAACAGATCAGAATTCGGTACCGGCATCCTCTGATGACATTAGTATGGATGAAGTTGAATGGGCGATTAGAAGTTTGAAAAATGGTAAGGCAGCGGGTATTGATATGGTGTCTGCTGAGATGATCAAGCTTGGAGGCTCATGTGTCTGGGAATCCTTCCTGATGCTTCTCAATTTATATTGGAGCTCAGGAATGGTTCCCAAGGACTGGAGAATTGCAGTCATCGTGCCCTTGTTCACGTTATGACTGCAAACTACAGAGCCATAAGCTTAACCAGTTTGGCAGCCAAAGTGTATGGTAAGATTATTGAAAGGAGAATGAGGATGGTGTCTGTCTGTGGAAGAGGATGCATAGATCAAGTGTTTTCTCTGCGCAACATTGTGGAGAAGCATCTGGCTGTGGGCCAGAGGGTTTTCTGCAGTTTTGTGGATTTGGAGAAAGCATTTGACACTGTTGTACGAAAGGAACTTTGGGACATTTTGCCGGAGTATGGTATTTAACGGTAGACTGCTACAAGCGGTGCAGTCCAACTACATGGACTGTAGAGCTTGTGTGCGGCTGGATGATGGAATGTTACCCTGGTTTGATGTCAATATCGGCGTTAAACAGGGCTGTGTTCTATCAGCCAGACTGTTTATCATATATCTGGATAAATGTCTACAAAGGTTGAATGAAATGAATGTGGAAGTTCAGGCGGGCGACTCAGTGGTTAACTCTCTGCTATATGCAGACGATGCGGTCCTATTAGCGCAGTCTGCGACTGACCTGCAAACCCTAGTCGACGTAATGGCAGAAGATTGTAAGAAAAGGGGCCTACGTGTGAATGTAAGCAAAACCAAAGTAATGGTTTTTGAAAGAGAAGAAGCCAGAACAGATGTTAGAGTAGCAATAGGAAATGGTGTGCTAGAACAAGTGGATGAATTTGTATATCTTGGATGTGGATTCAGTCGGGATGGAAGGTACACCACTGATGTAGAGAGAAGACTGAATGCGGCAAATAGAGTGAACGGAGCATTGGGACAACTTCTCGGCAGCCACCACCTCAGCCAGAAGGCACGTGTCGCAATACACAACGCAGTGCTTGCCCCAACGTTATTATATGGAAGCGAGAGTTGGGTATGCAAAAAGGAGCATGAGAGTAAAATCAATGCGGTCGAAATGCGATCTCTGCGGGGAATCTGTGGAGTGGGCTGACCGACTGCATTCGTAACAACGACGTAAGAGAGCGAGTAGGTATGAAAGAGAGTATTGGTGTAAAGATGCGAAAGGGAATGCTCCGATGGTTCGGACATGTGAAAAGAATGCCGGACGAGCGACTTGTTAAGATATACAATGCGAAAGTGGAAGGATGTAGGTACAGGGGGAGACCGAGACTCACCTACCTAGACCAAATCGCTCATGTATTGAAGGAAGGTGGAGTCAGGGGTCTTCGAAACCGGCGAACGTGTATGAAGAGAGTTATTAATGTTGAGGAAGCGAGAGATGTATGCAAGAATAGAGCCTTTTGGCACTCAGTTCTCTCTGCCTACCCCGCAAGAAAAATGGCGTGATGATAAGTAAGTAAGTACTAAGACATATCAAAATAAAAAATACGTGTTTATTAAAATTTGCTTAAGTTTAATCTCTCAAATTGGCGCACTGGTTAAAAAATTACCCAGTATATTGCACATGTTTTTTAACCACTTAACAGGAAAATAACAGGCTTAAGAGGAAGTTTATGCTTGCATAGAGATGTCTAAAAAAACTCAAGTAGTGTTTCAAAATTTAATCACAGAAAGATATTACAATCACATTGTGCATCAATAGTTTATATACATAACAAAACGAGCTAAGATAGGTATATAGGAACAAATTATTTACAATAAATGCTTTAATAAGTTAAATAGTCTTTTGTGGCTTAATTAATATTTAATTTGGATATTCATTTATTCAATTGGAGAAGCGTTCAGAAGCATGTGAACTGCAGGATGTAGAGAAATTGCATAGTTACATGAACCAAATAATTAATTGTCACTGTATAGAAAGTTAGACCAATAGATATATGACTATAAAATTCATTAAAAATTACAATAACTTTGTCATTGCCTAACATAGCAGTATTACTTTAAAATAACACCATTTTTAAACTTTCTCACTATAATTATAAAAATTTTAATACATTATATTCTATATAACTTACATTAATAACTTAACACCGTAAAAAGAATGAAACCGTAGAATTCTTGAAGATTCTTGTTTAAATTGCATTATAAATTGCATTATAAGTTACATTAAATAAGTACATACAATGAACATTGGGCTGGATAGATTATGGTACTTTAGTTTAATAATGCTGATTGGGGAGCTCAACACGCCCAACGGTGGGTTGTTAATGGGTTAATTATGATATCAAATTAGGCCTTTTTTTTATATTGGTCTGCCTTGTACCGTAGGAACCACATAAGCGCGAACAGACAGCTCGGAGGACTGTTGATCGGTCCATGGGAGCTCATCATGTTTTCTATGTCTAGAATACTCATTTCAACAATCTCGATTATTTCATCGTCAACACCGCCACCTGGTAACAAAATAATATGTAAAAACCACTCTTACCACTCGTAGTATATGCCAAGACAAAT
The DNA here is from genome assembly GCA_948253155.1 of Leucoma salicis. Lineage (NCBI taxonomy): Eukaryota > Metazoa > Arthropoda > Insecta > Lepidoptera > Erebidae > Leucoma > Leucoma salicis. The sequence goes on from OX411821.1 coordinate 19,205,666, forward strand.
AATTATTATCATAGCTATATGGGCAGTCTTACATAAAAACTAATCACTTCTGTTTTGTACTTGACCCACATATTAAAAATTTAATGCTTTAAATATGAGAAACAAAAACGAAATGGGATCTCTGCGGAGAATCTGTGGAGTGAGGCTGACTGACCACATTCATAACGAGGACATAAGAGGTGAGTAGGTATGAAAAGAGAGTATTGGTGTAAAGATGCGAAAGGGAATGCTCTGATGATTCGGATATGTGGAAACAATTCCGGACGAGAGACTTGTTAAGAAGAGTAGTGATGTAACGAATGCGAATATTCGCCTGTTTTTCAACAATTCGTATTCGCATGAAACGATGCGAATGTTCTGCGAATATATTAGACACAAGGTATAGATACAAGAAGTCCGAACGGTATAGGTTTTTCCATAGTATTCATGTACACAATAATAAACTCAGATTTTAGTTCTCTTTTCTGCCACTGGCTGCGCTAGAATTTAGGATGTACCGATGCTATTATTATTTATTACACGTAAACACGGGTTGGCTCGCGAATGTTGAATTTAATTAATTTAAGTATAAAATATTTATTTATTTATTTAACATTAGTTGTAATAAAAAGAAATGGAAAAAGAAAACTTCCCGCGTAAGGATTTAAACGAGTACTTCTTGAAAAGTGGCGCACTCTACCGGCAAAAGTTCTGTCCCCTAAATTGAGACCATTCGTTCAACATTACGTTCGGACTCCTTGTACTTCGTGATATTAGAACTAAAAGTTAATTTTAAATATGACGGAGCGCGCGTGAAGACTAGTAGCGCCATCTCTACCTGCCACGCCGAACCATGATAGACCAGGCCAGGTTATGCACGGCAGGTAGTTGTAATCTACACTAGAAGTGGGCGTTGAATGAACGAACAGTTTATTAGACTGTTTCTTTGCCATGAACGAATAAACTGGTTTACAGTTCACTGATAAACTAGTTTACGGATCAACGACATTCATCGCGTCGCGTCTACGGTCTCGTCTACTAGCACCGCGTCATCGAGATGAGTGAAACACGAACGAATTTTCCCGAAATTTTTCGAAAGGTAAGGCGATTCGCACACTGACACGCACCACGGAGCGTAGCGCGTGAATCAAGGAACAAAAACTCTACCCGAGAAGAATAGCAACTTCGAACAAAAAAAATGAGACAGATTTAGACAGATACAGCACCTATTGAACGCCGCCTTTAATTGATATAGAGAGGGAATTTTAATACAACCACTTATTTTTGTAGTTTTATTAGGATTCTTATTTTACATGATTGAAAATAAAAATACATTAAAATAAACTTTTATTTAACAAAAAATATAAAATTTTATAATCACAGAACTCTATAATCGCAACTAACTTTGATCACTTTAACTAGCTATTATGAAAAGTATCCTGAACTGTATATTTTCTTTACACTAAAACACTTAAAATATTTTTATTTCACCTATTCACCATATTTTTCATTCCACCTCGAAACAATTACTTACACATATAATATATTATATAACACTACAAAACAGCATTAAGCAAGTTCGTAAACTACATTTGCAAGTGACAGTCAGCCATTTCTTTTTACATTTGACAATGTATTAGGCTGGGTTCCGATATGCACTGCTAGCACTGTCCAATGCTCTTACTGGAGAAAAATCATTCCGTGGATACTGCCGCAGCATTCTAGAGAAATATATGACGTCATAAATCAAAGCCATTTTTGTACTGTGAGCAGTGTGAGCACTGGCGTTTTCGAGGTAAGGTGCTCTCAGTGGTTTGATCACGTGATCAACAGCGTCCAGAAATTCAACCACTTGCACTTTTAAAAGGTATTATTGTTATTGAACATTGTTATTCAAAGATACCGAACCAAGGAAAATTTAAAGAAATTGTGGTTATTGCAGTGTGAAACCAATGCTTTGTATGAAATGAAAGTAAGGATAGATTAGTATACTGGACTGCGTTCCGTTATAAACAGTAACCAGTATTGCTAACTATAATGGAACGACTTTGCAGTATACTAAATTGACGTCACACCTTACAGTGCTCGTAGTGTATATCGGAACACACCCTTAGTCTGTGGCGTTTTGTCAGTATTGCCACCAATGAAAAATAATAAAATATTTAATTATTTTTTCTATACAGTATCATTATTAGGATGCCCCTAGGTATGCCGCATATTCGTAAAAGAAAGTTGACCGGGTCTGGCGTGAATGCGTGTTTTAACTTTGTATGTAAGTATCCGTTTTTATACAAAATACGCACAGTTCAACACACAGAAAATGCATCCACGCGCGTTCATGCAGATCACGCGGAAAAACATGCAACACCGCGCGTGAGTGCGGGGTGAGACGCAAGGTATGGCACACCGAGTCCCGCTCGCCGCAGTGCCACAGACAACAGCATTGAATGAAATGAGTCAGAGCCGCCGTGAATCCACAAAACGCAAAAACGCGCGTGATTGCGCAAAAAACCCGCACGATCTGCACTCCCGCAAGTACGCGCGTAGATGCGTCGACAGCATGCAGCGTGGTGCGTGGCAGTGTGTTAATCGCCTAAGAGTGAGCCGCGCTGCGCTCCGTCGCCCGCTACCATAATTTGAGTTATTCATCTCTTCATAAATTCGATATTCATTGAACTTTACAGGTATCTCATAAAAGTTTCAATTCATATTGAAGCGTCTATGTAAAAGTATCTCGAAAGATTTTAGCCCGTTGAGTTGAGGGAATAGTTTATATTTGTACTAAAATACAATTTGTACATTTTTTATTGTTTTGAATCCGTATTTTGATTTTGAAATTTTTGAATAATATTCGATATTTTGGTCTCTACTCGCTATAAATACGTCACGCGCCGTTCGAAGGTAAATAATGAGCGACTTATTAAGAAGATTAGTGATGTAACGAATGTTCGCATTCGCGAATATGTTGCCTGCCTCTTGTAGCCTGTTTTTCAACAATTCGTATTCGCAGGAAACGATGCGAATGTTCTGCGAATATATTAGAACTAAAAGTTAATTTTAAATATGACGGGGCGCGCGTGAAGACTAGTAGCGCCATCTCTACCTGCTGCGCCGAACCATGATAGCCCAGGTTATGCACGGCAGGTAGTTGTAAATGTTGTAATCTATCTACACTAATAGATATGACTTCATTCAATCTACTTGTCAAAATGAACCTCAAGACCTCAATACAATTCTTGATTTAATGGCGTTGTTAGACTGATAGACACTAGTAGAGATATCGAATAGGCTGATAAGTAGTCATACGAAGGAGATTGTTCAGTGACAGATAAAATAACTGGTAATTGTGAGACTAACTACCAAGATGAGTAGATACACTGAAACTAACAATATACAACAATAGTACTAAATACAACAAATATAGGTGTATAGGTACTATACATAACTAACATTAGTTTAACTCTAAACATAACTTAAACCTCGGGCGGTAAAACATCATATTTGAAAAAGTTAATTTAGAACAGCAGAAAAATATTGGTCGACTATGTTCGGTTTAAACATGGGTGACTGACAGTGACACTAGATGTCAAACCCGTATGATATTTTGCGCGCGCTTATTTTAAAATCAAGATTCGCATTCGCGAATGCTTATAAACTAACATTCGTTACATCGCTAAAGAAGATAATACAATGCGAAAGTGGAAGGATGTAGGTACAGGGAGAGAACGAGACTCACCTACCTAGACCAAATTGGTCATGTTTTGTAGAAAGGTGGAGTCAGGAGGCTCCGAAACCGGCGAGCGTGTATGAAGAGAATTCTGAATGTTAAGGAAGCGAGAGACACATGCGAGAATAAAGCTTTTTGGCTCTGTCCTCTCTACCTACCCAACAAGGGAGATGGCGTGAAGATAACTAAGTAAATATGAGAATAGTTTGTAACTGACCTTGATCTGTTTTCATGTCATCGGTGACTTCACAAAAGTATAGGGTTTGAAGTGCACCTTGTACGCCCACACCTGCCCTGTGGTAATAAAAATATAATAGTACATTGTTACCTCTTTTTTTTTTGTATATGCGGGATAAAATGTTCCTAACCGCACACCCCGTCGTTCGGGGCAACGAACAGGGTAGTGTGGGGCCTGCACCCACTAAAGAAACCCGCCGTGTGCCGTCTCTCCGCCTTTATTGGCGGGCCACTGGAACTATGTTACATTCCTTCTGTGGTAGTACATTGTTACCCTAGGGGTGAAAGCAACTTCTTTAACTTAGTCTTTATCCCGAGGAAAACACTGTGCTTTTCATTACGAATACGAGGAAACTATAAATAAAAATCATGAATTAGCTAAAGAAAAAATTGGAGACTTAAAAAAATTGAATTTGGAATTGCCGTTTACCCGCCGATTTTGTTTTTTTTTTTCTGTGGCCTGTCAGCTATTCAGCCATTATTTATCATTTTAATCATTGAAAAAATATAAATCTTCTTTATTTTAAAGATATAATTGCTAGTTGCAACTATATCTTTTTAAAATAGTCATACAAATGATTAAATTCTTTAATAAATACTTAACTTTGTTATTTCAATTTTACATCGCGCTGTAATTGCCTGGCTGTACAGAAAATAGAACTGTTTTTTTTTTATAATTACTCAGCTGTCAGTTGAAAGTAATTCTCCCTAGGGCTGAAAAGTATTACTTTCAACCCGCTTCTCAGGCAACTTCAGGCCTACTTCAGAGTATGAGTAATGAAAAAGAACTTTTTTACTGACTTATATCAAAGCACAGCACCTGGGGTTAGGATTGTAAATATTTCGGCATAAACAAAAAAAAAAGAAAAATGGTATTGTGGATATTTAGGTTGCTTATATATTGTATTGAAGGATTTAATGCGAAATATTAAAGATTTTTTCCTTTTTTTTGACGGTCATCGTGGTGTAGTCGGTAGTGTAATCGACGATTTCCACTCAAGACAATTATTTGTGTGATGACAGATAGAGAGACACAGATATTTGTACTGCATCTGGGTGTTTCTTATTTATTATATTATGTATGTATTTACAGCACTCCCTCGAGTATTAACAACATCCACTGCGATCGCCAACCCGCCTGCCAAGAGTGGCTATTACAGCATTATCCCCATAGCACAAGCTTTAAGCTTAGTTTGGGACCAGAGGATGTTGTGTGAAAATGTCCATGCATATTTATTTAAGTATTTATCCATTTTGGATAAAATTTGCATCTTATCCAAAATGGATTTATATAGCGAAGCATCTGAACTCAAAAGATAATAATATAATTGACAATATTATATGCATTATCCTTTTTTTTAAGCCAGGAAAAAACTAGCTATATCTCCTCATTATGTGCGCATACCAAACCAACTTCTAGCTCTTAACGTCCTTTACCTTCTCCGTCACCTTTATACGGCCCCTTATGTAATAATATCTGATCTTATCCTTTCTTGTCACTCCACCCATTCATATCAGCATTCTGATCTGATCACCGCACACGTTTTTTTTTTTATCAGTCACTCATCCCCAACATTCTGATTCATACATTACAACGGTCTTATTCACACTGAGAGAAGAAAACGAATTAATTGTGACATTTTTATATAATGTAGGTACCTGTATGACATAATCCTTTGCAAATCACTAATCTGCACATTATAACCGCATTCCTCCAATACCTCTTCCTTGGCAATCTCTTCCAATGGTTTGTCTTTATCTACTATACCTGCACACATCTCAAGAGCGATTCCTATTGAAGCGGGGTATTTTTTTGTATCAATTGTGTCTTTTTTACGATCTTCTAAGGAGATGCAATTGTAGTATATTGCTGGAAATATATAGTATAAATATTTTATAATCTGAAGGCCCTCTATCAAGATATTTTACAAACAATATTATCATAATAATACATAAATAAATAAATGGCGAATAATTGCATTTTCCATCTGTGCAGTACTAGTGCCACAAGGATACAACACTTAAATAAGGCTAAGGTCTACTTAGATAGAATACTCTATACAGTCTAAGAGATAATTCTATTTTTGACAGAACTGAATCCTCTAGACTCTAGAGCTTAGTCTCTAAGCTTAGTCTTCGGGATAAGCTCTAGAGTCTAAAGCTTATCCCGAAAACTAAGCTTTTTTCAGTGTCCATAATATATCTACTCTATAGCAGTCGATGTATACGAAGCTTATACGTGTACGAGATTACAGATCAAACATAACTTCCAGGTCACTTACCAGGTCGAAATTGTTTGACGAATACCATTACATTTCTGGTAACATTAAAAACGATAATAGCCACGCTGTCGTGAACTTGTATTAGATCCCAAGACTTCTCTTTCCCACTTTGTGTGTAGTTCAAACGAAAAGTCTTAACATATGGAGAGTCCGGCAGCGGAGAGAAGTAAATATTGCTGATGTCTTCCATTGCTTCCTTACCCTAAAAGTTAACAGCTTATTTATAAATTGTGATAAATACTTAAGATGTTCTGTTTCTTTGTCTTTAATTGTTTGGCTAATAACTTTAAAAGGTCAACATAGGTTATTCATAAAAGAAACCTATTTCACAGAACAATATTACTGCACAGGCACGGCACCATTGAGCACGAGCCAAGCTCAATGCAGTATGCACGGCACACAGTCAAAGAGTATATAATCATTACTTTTTTTTTTTTTTTTTTTTTTTTTTGTGTTTGACGTTGGTTGTTAGCCTCAGATGGCTATGACAACCTTACCCGGACAATTGGTGAGCGCAGAGGGCTCTCAACCCGACATTTAAGCAACGCTACCCGGGGGCACCCCCTCTGGGGTAAGGACCTCGGCTCGGGCTGTTGCTGGCAAAGTGGGATTTCCCACGTTTATGATTAGACCGCGACACGTCTTTCGCCCCCGTCGGCGGGGACGAAACCGTGGGTAATTACTTGTATTAGCTGCGCGAGCTGTGTGTGCTCTGATCTGAGCGTGAGTTATGTCGTCGTCGACTTCGTCGAGGCTATTTCGCGGTCTGCGTACGCGCGATATGTTAGAGGGTTTGTACCTAGCCGACCCAACCACTAGAGGGTTGGCGTGAGTAATGGTGGAGTCAAAGAAACTACGTGAACACCGTTTCATAAATTGCTTGATAGTAGGCAATTGCGAGTCTATGTGAAGGTTGACATTGCGTATGAACCACGGTGCACCCGTAGCCCTGCGCATGAATCTATTCTGTAATGTTTGTAATCTATGGATCTCTTGAGTAGTATATTCCTTGCTATGGATCCTGTGTGCCTTGGCGTGTGAAACTGTGAAAATACAATACTGGCGTACGTCATGACAGGAGTGACAGGACGTATGCAGGCAGTGTAGAGTCTGACCTTTATAATCACTACGTTTTACACACTGTATTTATACTTAAAATCTATGCACATGCACCACATAATAGTTAGCACCTTAGACGAAGAATAATATAGACTCGCTACTATTGGGACATTAACGATGAAGAAAAGGATGCACATACTAGGTTTTACCAAGAGTGAGAGAGACACAGGTATAAGTATATTTACCCTTTTCGCGTATGCGTTAGTTGTATTTGGACCCAATGAACTGGGAGGTGGCCAACCGTCCCTATCATATATAAGTAATAACTATATTAACCTAATCCTTGGACATATAACTATATAATCTGTGAGGCTGAATTAGCTTTAGCTGCAGTAAACTGACAGATTCATTGTTGTCAATTTATGACGGAAAAAAATAGTGATAGGAAATAAGGAACGAATAGTCTCAATATTTATTATTTAATTAGTTTGCATGGATATTGCTGCAATCATGGTTTTCGTACATATATATTTATTTATAAGGTGAATCGGTCGGTGTATTTGCCATAGGAGATAAAAAATAATGTTTTTTTAAACAAGTATAACTTAATAACTTTTTTTGATCTATATTTTTAGCACTTGACATGCTCAGCTACTCTTAATGTACAAATTATAATTTGTGAATAAGGAAAAAGAGTATTTTAGTACAGGCGGGAATCGAACCTGCGTCCCTTCCTATCCGGGGAAGTGCTCTAATCCACTGAGCTACAGTACTATCTTTTAGACATACCCAATCTCCTTATCACATTTTTCGTAACGACCAACGCCCTCTATTGGAATGCATTTATATGCATTAATCCAATATAGTAAGTTTAATTTTGCAATTAAAATTCATACTATTTGATAGCGTGATTTTTTAAACGTCAGTACACATATATATTCACAGAAATTGCCATGTTTCTTATTACATCAAGGAAGATAATAATTCTTGGTCTTTTCAGCACATTTTTTTTTTCAAATTTAACAAGAGGTCAAGAGGGATTTCTTGTAAGTGGAGATGCAGGTTCAAAACCTGCTCGTGAGCGTGACTGTTAATTTCAATTTCACATTTTAACTTTGTGTTGATTTAGATGGCTAAGCATGTCAAATGATAAAAATATGTTTAAAAATAACCAAATAAATGTTTTATTTGTTTAAAAATGTTTATTTTTATCTCCTATCGCAAATAGCCGATACAACTTATAAAGAAACATAAATATACGAAAACCACCATTGCAGTAAAATGCATAAAAACTAATCTATACTATTATAAAACTGTAATAGAGCTGTGTCTGTACATATAAGATATTTGAGTAAAAATGACTGTAATAGGCTATGTAGGCGCGTCTAAACACATTTTTTTTTTTTTACTTTTTTTGTCTGATTGTTTGTTCGCGTATCACGCAAAAACTACTGAATGGATTTTGATGCAACTTTTTTTATTTGATAGATCTCAATTAGGCTTAAAAACTGGTATACATTTTATTCCGCTACTATATCGAGAACCTGAGATATTACCTAAAAAGTAGCTTTTGTCAGCGACGGAGCCGCGGGCAAAGGCTAGTTAAATAATAAATATAGAAACCTTTCGTTTCTTATTTCCTATCACTATTTTTTTTTTTGTCATAAACTGACAACACTCGATCTGTCAGTTTACTACTGCAGTAAACTGAGAGATCGAGTGTTGTCAGTTTGTTTACAATATGAATCTGACTATAGACAGTTCAGTTCGTAGACAGATGATATAATATTAAACACAAAGTGAAAAATGTGAAATCGAAAATAACAGTCAGGAGCAGGATTTGAACCTGCATCTTCTGGATACCGTCCAGATGCTTTACCAATTCAGCCATCCTGACAATTGCTCCTGACTGCTAATTTCGATAACACATCATACTTAACGTCTTTGGGTGACGCCTGCGCCATCTGTCGGACGTATTTTCATACATTATACCGACCAGGTAAACTTAATTTTACAATTAAGATTTTACCTAATAATGACGCAAACCCTTTAAATATTTAGATATTTTTATATATATTTTTAGCATTTGACATGCTTAACGATATTGGATTATAGAAAAATAAAAGTATATAAAAATAGTAATAAAAGTATTATTTACGTTCATAATACTCCACATTCTTTTGCTTTTTCCTAGCTCTCGAACCACATGTCGCCTGAAAAAGACGTAATAGAAGTAATACCTATATCATAGAAAAGTATTTGGGCATTGGAGATTAATATTTTATTGCGCTTTTCATTATTAGGCGATGCCCGCGGCTCTGCCGCAGCAACCATTATATTCACATTAATATATGTTTAATATTGTTACTTGTTTTAATAATGGTATTCTATAGCATTATTAAAACAAATAACAATATTAAACAGATATTATAATAAGTATAAAAAATATTCCGGTATAATGTAATTAGGTATGTACTACTCGTGCAGATAAAGAATGGGATTATAAATTGAGCATGTACTGTCAGCATACTACGGCATAACTATAAACAATAGTTCACGCAACATGAATACCGTTATTTTTTTGCTGTCTATACCGTTAGGAGTATAGACGGCGATAGTGTGTGAGCGAGAAGCAAATAGTGGCGACGCCATTTATAATCCCATTCTTTATCTGCACGAGTAGTAAGTGTATGTTTTTGTGTAATATATAATGTAGTACATAGAACACATTCCTACTGATCTCTTCCCAAAATGAAATCCTCGATCCCAAATTCCTTACCTTTTGTTCGTGGCTAATACGCAAACTACGTTAGCCAAAAGTAAAAGGAAAAAAAAACAGATATTAATGTGGTGTAAAATATATGTAACTATGTAGTTCATTCATTATTTCTTTTAGAAATGTATTTATTTATTCAACTTTTTTATTGTCATATAGAGCATTGTTATATATGTAAGCCTATACGTACGATGTTTTCACTCATGTAAAAGCATTGATAGATACTATGGAGGGTAGAAGTATCTACCCTCCATAGTATCTATCATTGCTTTACTAGGAGGACTAACTCAGTATATTAAAAAGTGTCTGCTGAAAGGGAGCTAATTAAGGAGGCATCACAGTAAAAAAATGAAAGATTTTAAAAACAGCGCCATTAACTATTTGAGAAGGATACTACTCCGCTTTGTTAACGTGCATTTTATATATACTAAATTATATTTGACTACGTAAATAGTTGAATTTAAATACTGCATATTTTTTAACGGGGGCCAATTAAGGTAGCGCCACAAAAGATTTTAAAAACAGCGCCATAATAACTTGCTGTTTATAGGTGGGCACTTTTTCAACTTATCCCATATACAAGACGGTCATCCTTACTTCTACACTCCATAATAGATACCACAATTTTTTCAATGATACGTACGATGTTCTCACCGATATGATACGTACGATGTACCGATATGCGATTCTATCTAAACTATGGATATAGCAATACGCCCATGGTCAGTGGTCACTGTTCATGTTCACGATATAGTGAATATGGCATATTAGCAATACGCCCGTATTAGCATATCAGATTGAGTCGGATTACATCCAATATCACTAATATCTTAATGCATATGAATATATCGGTTACATATTTAGTCTACTATATTACCTTATAGCATGAAATCATCTAGATTATATCTATTTTTGTCATTGCAACTGCCTCGGTGGAGTAGCGGTAGTGTATGCGACTGCTAATCATGAGGACTCGGATTCGATCCCCGGGTTGGGCAATGTTTAAAGATGGGTTAATACTAGGCATGGGTCGTTGACGGTTTTTTCGTTTATGTAATTTAACTGTTAATCTTCATTGGTTAACAGGTTAAAAATGATAGTCTTGGGCGTTGACGTAAATTAACAGCTAATATTTTCAACCTGTTTTTTCATTGATGATTAACAGTTAACTCGTTGATGAATGAAAAGCCGTTGAAAAAAACAGTTTATTGATTCAATGACCACCTCTAGTTAATACCGATATTTGCCAATATCAGCTGATATGAATATATTCTTCAAGTAATATCATAATATGTATACTAATATATGGATATCACTAATATTTAATACGGAGGATATAGAGATATGCTGCATATCAATTCCCACCACCATTTTTAACTCAATGATACATACGATGTTCTGACCATATGACACGTACGATGTTCTCACCGATATGCGATTCTATCTAGTCTATGGATATAGCAACACACCCATGTTCAGTGGTCACTGTTCATATTCACGATATAGTCTTATCTTATCTTCTTGTTTAATGGCTCTTGTTGTGGCAGTGTGAGCACAATTTCGCCAATATTAGTATTATTTTAAGGTATACCGTCAAACGAAAGAAATTTGTTCGGTGAAAGAGAAATAAACTGTGAAAAATGAGTCCAACAAGACGGATTACCATGAGATACACTGAAACAAAAAATACAACTCTAACTACATGACATACAACTACTTACAGGAATACAATATATACAAAACCAAAACTATATATTTTTTTAAACTATATACTCTATAATATGTACATACATTTACAATTTAATCTTATTAACTTTTATGAATTTACAAAGTATTTTAATAAATGGAGTAAATACAAGAGACAAAAGAAGTTTAAAAGATGTAGGACGAGAGATTTCAATTGGTAAAATATTATATAAAGAACAGTTTCATTTAGGGCAAAAAGAAATATATGATTTATATTTCCTTGAGCCAGACCACATTCGCAAATGGAATTATCTCTAATCCTAAGTTTAGCAAGGAATACCGGAGTGCAAGAATGGTTTAAACGTAACCGACAGATGGTAGAGGTGGTAGCCTTATCTGCCTTTTTAAATTTAGAAAACCAAGGTTTGTGGGGAATCTCAGGTTGAATATCACCATAAAATTTGCCTTTAACGTTTTTAGAAATATGCCTTTGTTCAGTCCAATCCTGAAATAGGACTGATTTCAGGGAAGCACAGATGTCATATGAATATACATGAAAAAGGGAACCTACAACTGCTGCAGACTTGGCACACCAATCAGCTGATTTGTTACCTAGAATACCCATATGACCCGGAATCCAAGCCATAATAATATTAATACCAAGTTTATGACATTGGAACAATTCATCTTTTATTTGAAAAATAATTGGAAATTTTGATTTAGACCTGAAAGGATTAGATAATATTGCTTGTAGACTTTTAGAATCTGAAAATATTAATGAATTATTTAAATTATTTGATTTCACAAATTGAATTGCTTCTAAAATTGCTATTGACTCTCCAGTAAATACTAATGAAGCAGATGGACGTTTATACTTTAGCATGATTCTTGTGTAAGATATCCAAATTGCTACACCTACTGCATTATCTGAAGATTTACATGCATCAGTGTACAATGTGTACCAGTTCCCAAATTCACTTTGAATTTTTTGTTGGAAAACCTTATTAGCCTCCATTGTATCTTTCTCAATGCCGAAATTCAAAATAATGTTGGGCTGGAAAATCAATATATCATAATCAAGAGAATATAATGGTAGATTGGGAGTTTTATAAACTGGATTGGAAAGATTGTTAGATAAAAAATAACTGCGGCGAATACAAGGGAAAAGGTAAGATGATTGTGTGTTATGAGAGTTATAGAGTTCAGACAACTGTCTCAATTTAGGGATAAGGGGATGATCAGACTTTTGAGTTAATTTAAAAAAAAATCTGTTGGCAAGGTATTACCTTCGTAGTGAAAGAGGAGTGAACCTCCTCACCACACACTCTACTTGCATCGCATTAATAGGTGAAGACTTCATAGCCCCTAATATTATACGTAAACATTTGGCTTGAATTTTGTTAAGTCTCTTAAGAACAGATTTATTACAAGGGTCTAAAATAAAAGAGCCATAATCCATATGGCTACGGATTATGGCATTATATAATAATTTCTGAGTAAAAGGATGAGCACCCCACCATACCCCAGAAAGAGAACGGAGGATATTAATGTTCTTTTCACACTTCTGTATAACATAATCAAAATGAGAAATACCAGATAATTTATTAAGCCATAATCCTAAAAAATTTACTTTGGTCTCTTGAGGTATCACATTCTCATTAACTCTAACTGTGATATGGAATTTCACGATATAGTAAATATGGCATAGATTTAGGATTACTCTATAGATGGGCAATGTCAACTACCGAATGAGACCAAAAAACAATTATGTATGTGTGTGTGAGTTGTCAATGTGTGCATTGAAAAGTTATGATTGTTATCCTTATCGATAATATTGTTGTTATCCGACCATCAAAGTCGATATCAACAAATAAATCAAGGCCTTTGCATCACTAAAAATGAGGTCATAAATCTCCTCATATTTCCGTATTTGTAATTTCTCAAATATGACTGTTTCGTGTACCCCAAATCATTGTAATAATATAATAAACAATTTTCTCATAATATTTTCTTCAAATCTGATACATTTGCGTAACCGTTATTTTGAATTGAAGATAATAAACAAATAGTAAACTTACTGGTGAAATGAGTAATCCTGTGGATTATCATTCTTTGAAGAATTACAACCTGGTACTGCACAAGTAACCATCGTTATAACGTTATTATAATAATACTGGTAAAGACTTTAATTACAATAAATAATCGCCAAATAATGCACGTGTAAACTTGACAAGGCCGCTACAGGCCGGTAACAAATAAATTTAGGTCTCGTTGCTGTATATTATATCCTAAATCTATGAAATATGGCATATTAGCAATACGCCCGTATTAGCATATCAGATTGAGTCGGATTACTGATACATGAATACATCCAATATCACTGATATCTTAATGGATATGAATATATCGGTTCCATCTTTAACCGCATGTAAGATGGCGGGCGACAGCCTTACTATAAATGAAGATTATGGCGCCTCCTTCTGTTTTTAACTCAATGCACGTAAACAGCCAATCTAAATCTACGGCATTGCAAATACATGTCATACTCATAGTCATAACGTACTCTGTGAAATGTGCTATTGTAGCCTAGCCTGAAGTAGCCTTTGCCTTTTTACCTTAAGAGATATTTATTTATGTTAAAGATACATACCTAAATATTTGCGAATACATACTAGTGTTACATGAAAAATCCAAACATTTAAATTCACACAAATCAATATGGCCAAACAAGAAAAAGCTACAAAGTCCGGTTTTGTAATAAAACTTTCCACTGAAACTGCGCAGAAATTAGCTGAAGAAGAGCAACAGACCAAAACTCGACTGGAAGAAGAACTAAATAATTCTAGTAACGAAGTTTTGGATAGAGCTGAAAAGCCATTGACTGCTGACTTTGACATTAAGAAGGTTGCATCTAAAGAGGTTAGTGATGATAGTAGTCAAGTTGAACAACATCTAGAACCTAAGTCAAAAGATGTATTAGACCAATCAAATACTTCAAACAAAAATGATAAAGAAGGTGCTAATTCATGGGACGAGCATGTCACATATGAGGGTGAAGAAGCCATATACACGGATCCTTCAACACATCAAAAATACATTTGGAGTAAAGAATCGAATTCGTGGGATCTTCAAGAAGGTGATGGCCGTGTTTATAGTTATGAGGATGACACACACATATACACAGAGACAGATGGCTCAAAATTTTTCTGGGATGTTGAGAGAAAAGCATGGATACCCAAGGTTGACGATGATTTTCTTGCTTACTACCAAATGTCATATGGTTTTGTTGATAATAAGTCAGATGAAAAACTAGAGACTGAAGACAAAAAGAAGGAGCCAAAAAAGGCAGCACCTACACCAGGCACCATTAAGCGAAAACAAGAGCCGCAGTGGTTTGAACCATCAGAACAGACAAACACTAAAGTCTATGTATCTAATTTACCTTTAGAGTTGACTGAAGAAGAGTTTGTAAATTTTATGCAAAAATGTGGCCTTGTAGAGCGAGACCCTAGTACACAGAAAATGAAGGTTAAACTATACATGGATAAAGAACAGAATTGTTTCAAAGGGGATGCATTGTGCACTTATATTAAAATTGAATCTGTTGATTTGGCATTAAAGTTGCTGGACGGCAGTGATTTTAAAGGCAACAAAATTAAAGTAGAAAGGGCCTATTTCCAAATGAAAGGAGAGTTTAATCCTGCACTAAAACCTAAGAAAAAAAAGAAAAAAGAAATTGAGAAATTGAAGAAAATGCAGCAAAAGTTGTTTGATTGGCGACCAGAAAAGTTTATTGGAGAACGGTCAAAACATGAAAGAATTGTTATTGTAAAGAACTTGTTCCATCCAACTGATTTTGATAAAGAAGTGCAGTTGATATTGGACTATCAGCAAGACTTGAGGGAAGAATGTGCGAAATGTGGTGAGGTTCGGAAAGTTGTCATTTATGATAGACATCCTGAAGGTGTGGCACAGATAACAATGAAAGAGCCTGAAATGGCTGATGCAGTTGTCCAACTTATCAATGGCAGGTGGTTTGGTAAGAGACAAATTACTGCAGAGATATGGGATGGCAGGACAAAGTACAGAATTGCTGAAACTGATGCTGAAATCAGCAAAAGAATAGGTAAATGGGACCAATTTTTAGAAGGGAAGGAAGGAGAAGTGGATACAAAGAAAATTGGGAGCTTAAATGAAGTCCTTTCATCAAATAAAAGCAATGAATCAACTACAGAAGTTACCAAGGAGTTAGGTGCAGAGAAAGTTGAGAGCTTAAATGAAGTCCTTTCATCAATTAAAAGCAATGAATCACCTACAGAAGTTACTAAGGAGTTACGTGCAGAGAAAGTTGAGAGCTCAAATGAAGTACTTACATCAAATAAAAGCAATGAACCAACTACAGAAGTTATCAACGAGTTAGGTGCAGAGAAGAATGTTGTAAAATAATTTTGAAATTAATTGCTAATGTTGCAAATATATTTATATATGTAGTTAAAACTTGCTAAAATTATGAATGTATCTTATTATTATATTATTACCTTACTAGACTGCCCTCGAATTCGTGCCCAAGATGTTTGGGGTATAAATATGTCACTTAACTATATATAAGTGATCTCTGCAAAAACAGCTGTTCCTATAAAGTTTGTGATAAAAATTCATTTGAAGTACATGCCTATATATTTTTTTCTGGATTCCAGACTAGGTATGCAAAGTTCAGAAGTTAAGGCATAAAAACTTAACAAAGAAACGAATTCAATTTCGCATTATAATATCGGTAAAGATTTTTATATTCCCTTTTAATTAAAAAAAATAAAGATAACAATTTTGCTTAATCAAAATGATTGCTTGGCAGTATTTACTTGTCGCCTTGGTATCGTATCCACTATGGTCTTAATTAAAAAATAAACGTACCATAAACAACAAGCCGTCATGTTGCCGAGTTGAGTCTGACACCTGACTTTTTAGTTGCATACACAAATTTATCTAATTTAACGTTTTGTAATTAAAAACGTTTACAATAAGTCTCGTTAATCGAGTGATACATGAATTAAGTCAGTAGTAGCGTGTTGTTCTATACTGTAAATTGCGTACATACTCATAAATGCGCGTCTCTAAAGGGATTGAGGTGTCACGTCTAATCGGGGCTTCTCTGGTGACCGACTCCATGAATAATAACAGGATAATATGTTAACATGGCCGTGCAATCTGACTCTGGAGGCAAGGATGACGTGAAGACCCAGTTTGTGACGAGAGAAGGCACTTACCGTTTAATGACTTTATCGGAGTATTCTAGGCCTAATCGCGTCGGTTACACGAGTGGTTCGGGGTCTTCACACGTGCGTGTCTCTCTGGTTAGCCTACCGCCGGGGCCAGGGGATGGCGCGCCAGGTTCCGATGGACAAGGCTCAGATGATAGGATATGTTTCAACCATGGCAAAGAGCTTTATGTTTATGTCTACAGAGGCGTTAAAAAGGTATAGTTTATAATTATTTATAATAACAAATTATATTATTATCATGTCATAATTATTCCCATTTAACCACCACATGTCTCCATTAATCTAAGAATTGATTACTGGCCTTTATTGACAATAGGTAGTAAGTTTTGTAATTTATGCTGCTGTTAAGATTGTATTATGCTTATGTTGTAGAAAAACTCATAAAATGATGCAATATATTTGGTATCCTCTGTGGTTTGTGTCATTTCTCAAGTTCTCCACTCAATCATGTGTATAGTGATAATAGATCATTGTAAATATACCCATAAAATATTAGTTTACATTATGATGGATATTCTTGGCATAAACATATAAATTTATTTTTAGCTAAATTCCCTTAGCCTATTTAAGACATTCGAAACTTTTTAATTTCTTTGCAACTTTCTCAGTCTTTCATTTTTTCCTTTAAGACATCTTAGTGTGCAAGGAATCAAATAGTAATTTTTGCAATAAGTCTCATCAACCTGCAAAATCCTATCTAATAAAGAGTTGTCATTACATGTTTACATAATTTGGTAGTTTAATTAACTCTAAAGTTATACTTCTACTTTATGATAAGACTTATCAATATGATACTAATTGGATATCTTTGTATATCCAACAGGGCATGTCACTATACTACCAATTTACTTGGCAGGCGGCGGATCTCACGAAACCGGTTGACAAGAAAATGTATAAAGGCACAAATCCTACCTGCCATGATTTTAATACAGTTACGATGACATCAGACAGTGTTTCTTTAGTTATAGGATTTTCTACCGGCCAAATTCAACTCATAGATCCAATTAAGAAAGAATTAAGTAAATTATATAATGAAGAGGTGAGTTCTTATTTTATTGTATTTATTTCAGGTATCACACCAATAACTATCATCTGATCCTGCATAGTAATTGAAATATGTCACCCTCTGGGAAAATAATAATCCCATCACAAAAAAACCAATCCAATGTCCCCATTTTCCTGGAATAAACAATAGCACAATATATAATGTTCCTTCTTGTACTCCCAAATTCCGAATAAATACTGGAGGAAAAGAGAATTATTTTCAATGTTTTGCCTGGTATTGCCAAGATTGTTGGTATGCGATTACTTGTTATGTGATCTGTTCTCAGGAGTATTACACATAACAGCCTGTCCTCAGGAACATGCCTCTGAAATACTATTTATAAAAGTGTAATGGTAGTAAATACTTCAATAGTATAAATGTGAAAATAATTAGGACTGTTTTTTATACACCGTTAAAAAAAAACTGTTATTTTTAGAATTTGGAGGAATATAGACTAATTTGAATCATCTCTTGTAGATATATAGTAGAGGATCAAGGGTTTTGTTTAAGCTTTTTTGTTGAAAATTTAGTGAGTCTGTAAAGTTTGCATAATTATAACATTGTAAAGGTTTTCATAGAAAATATTCTGAATTCCATGTAGGTAAAGCCACTGCTTTAGCTAGTTAGTAATATACTAATCTATACTATTATAAAGCTGTAACAGAGCTGTGTCTGTCCATTTAAGATATTAAGAAAAAAAATAATGTAATAGGCTATATAGACGTGTCTAACACACAAATATTTTTTTTAGAATTTTTGCATCACGCAAAATCTACAGATTTTGATGTGACTTTTTTTTGAGAGCTCTTGATTCGACTTAAAAACTGGTATACATTGCGAACCTGAGATTTGACCAAAAAAGTAGCTTTTGACTGAGGCGGAGCCGCGGACAAAGACTAGTAATTTATTGATTAGGATCCAAACGTGACAAGTGGGACAAGATGCACATCAACAATTAATTGAAATGTTGTCACTAAGTGTAAAAAGCGACGAAAAATATAATCTGAAATAATAAGAATGAATGTATACCATATTTCACATTCCAAGTTATTAGACTTCTTAAGCTCTAATGAAAATCTTTCGTGATATGCGAGTTTCTATACAGCAGTTATAATTTGTGAACCAATATGTACATAATCTCGTTTTCAGTGCCTTTTCATATTGCATAGGTATATGTAAGAATGATTTCCTGTGCTGCAAGAAGTGCTGTGTAGTATGTATAGTGGTTAGCACCACTAAATGAGGTTTTACTAAAGTTTATGGTAATAAACCGAGGATGGTAATCCTCGGTAACCACCTCATTTTAGGTAGGTAGATGCCTAACTACCAAAGTCAATAAAAAAAAAAAATGCCCGCCTAAAGAAGTTTCCCCTTCGGAATGGATAAAATCGATCTCTGTTTTGGTAGTACTTACTGTTAGTTCATCATTACATTTTTTACGCTCTTGACAGCTCATTAATATATCACAGTGTTTGGTGCGAGCATCCTCAAAAGTTAGTTCAACAAACAGTAAAAAAATCTACCAGCTTTTGTCTAATATAATTTATTCTTTTACTTTGAGGTAATATTCACATCTGCAACATTTCACGACCCTGCCAAAATGAAGTGGGGTGGTGACACTTAGTCTGTCACATCAGCAGAAGGGAGCATCTGAGTGGTGCTAAGTGTTTATATCCCCTTAATCAGTTAGCATACATGTGCCATGGTATCTCTCAATTAAATTTTGATCTGCAGGGTTCTGTATATGTGTTCCTGCTCGGGATTAAATTACTTTCATATCATTTATTTAAAGTATGATTATGACGTTAAATTAGCATAGCAGCAATATCGATGCGTGATTCATATATATTTCATAAAATTTAATTTGGTTGTTATTTCAGAGACTGATCGATAAAACTCGAGTGACATGCATCAGATGGGTGCCCGGTTCAAGCAACTTATTCATTGCGGCACATGCATCTGGTCAACTCTACGTCTATAACGAGGAGCTTACATGTGGCACCACCGCCCCCCACTACCAGTTATTCAAACAAGGAGATGGGTATTCGATACACACTTGTCGAACGAAGTCCACTAGGAACCCTCTCTACAGGTGGGTTATAGGTGCCGAAGGGAGCTGCATAAATGAATTCGCCTTCTCACCCTGCGGGACTAATCTTGCCATAGTCTCCCAAGATGGATTCCTTAGGGTATTCCATTACGACACTATGGAACTTATTGGAAGGGCGCGGTCCTACTTTGGAGGATTTCTATGCGTATGTTGGTCCCCAGATGGGAAGTATGTGGTTGTTGGTGGAGAAGACGATTTAGTTACTGTTTGGTCGTTTTGTGAAAGACGAGTGGTAGCAAGAGGGCAGGGACATAGGTCGTGGGTGTCTGTTGTTGCCTTCGACCCTTACGTAGTGAGCTTTACTGAGCCGGATACTGAGGAAGGACTTGAAGATGATAAACAAAAAAGTGAAAGCGTACAGTGTTATAGGTTAGGTAGTGTATCTCAGGACACGCAGTTGTGCTTGTGGGATCTCACCGAGGATGTGCTCAAGCCGCCCATCCGAGCGCGAGCCTCGGCACATCTTTCACCCAATAGTCAAACGTTCTCCCCAAATGGCGTGCCAGGAATGAAGGTGCCAACAAAAGGCACCAAAACGAATAAAATAGGTTATAAACACGCTGAACTTAGTGGAAATACGAACGCGGCAGGTGAGCCCTCTGGCACTAAACCTGCGAAAACGAAAACAAACAACGTCTCCACGTTAAATATAAGTGTCGGAAAGGCGAAAGAGGAGTCGTCAAGCTCACTTGGAGTGAATTCATTGACGCAGAGGTTGGCTGGGTTCTCATTTGGGGAACGGCGGTCTGATCATCGACGGAACTTTAGTTTGACGTCAAAACCGGCAGAACAAAAGACTTCAGCACCGAACAGCGTAGCGCTACGCGGTAAATCAGCGGGCGCTGCATCCAGCGATTCATATGATCCATTGAAGCTGATTGGCACAGCATTGTGCCCGCGGTTTGATGAATGTCCTGTGCTAGAACCTCTTGTATGTAAAAAGATTGCACACGAGCGGCTTACGGCGCTGCATTTCCGTGCGGAGTACTTTGTGACTGCATGTGCCGATGGTTGCGTCAACACGTGGGCGCGGCCGGCTAGAGCGCTCAACGGAGACGCGCGACCGCACCGGCGGTTCGAGCGGATCGACTTGGTCGACTAGTCCTGCGCTTCGCCGGTACTGCTGCACACCCCGGCGGCAGTGTCGGCTCAGCCCATTCTATCCGGTAGCACTAAAACATCCAACTAGCCTCCTAAATACTCCTTCAATTCCAATGTGTACAATCAAATATTGTTTCTATACAGGCTGACATGGCCAGCAAATTTATTTTTCACTCATTCTTTCAAGCCAGAATTTTCAACAATCCCGGATGCCTTCCCAAAATGACTGTAGATGCTATATTAATTGTTACTGTATGTGTACCTGTGGCATTTGTCTCCAGATGTGAACAGTTATTAAGATACTCCAAGGTTGTATGCGGTGCATTTGATAGTTAAACTTTGTGGTAAATGTTGTTTCGTGATGTTGTATGTTGGGCACTGGAACTCTCCTGTTTGTATTTTTATTTCTGACCTGTATTTGACTTAAGCACACCAGGGATACAGCCAAGCCGCCGCCTACCAAGGTTACCTTTATCCGCATTCGTGAATAAGCCTTTAAAAATATGAGAGGTTATTCCAAATTTATATTTTTATTTAATTATATAGCAAATAATAGATGGTTTTTTAAGGAACTTGATTGAAAAATAAGGTTGAATAATGTTCAAAAAACTAAATTATACTAAACGGGAAAGTTCTAGTGCTGTGAAAAGTTCCACTGAGCATTTCTAGTGTTAATGTAATGATTTACGATTAATAACAATTTAGATAGCAACAGATATGAGATTCGTAATACATAATATGTATAGAAATTGTATATTGTAATTAAGGGAAATCGACTTTTTTCTTAGCTCACTTGTGTAAATATAGTATGTAGGTTCTAAGCGATTTGATCGCTATCGCAAAACGCACTCGTGCGCTTTCATTAATGCTATTTATTACGATTTTTTATCAATTTAAATGTTGTTGCGATTGACGCGTCTGTAAGACTTGCAGAGTTTAATCGTTTGACTATGTTATTAATTAATATTGTGAGACTTATAAGTTGTTAATTATTTAGATAATTTTAGTTGTTAGTGTGTAGTTGTATTGTAGATCAATGTTTTGGTTGAAGGTCGAATGCGCGGATTTGATGCTATTTTTCAAGGAGGGTAGAAACAACAATCAATATTATGTATTTTAAATTGATAGCTACTAAGACTGAGAATACTGTATTAATTGTAACTAAAAATTAAGCAAGTAGCATCCGAATAACTGTTAATCCCAGTGCTATCGTTCTTTTTATAATCTTTAAGAATCGTATGCATTTCAGTTATTTATTCAAGCAAGTCCGCGCTACAAAAATATGTAGTTAGATATTTTCACAACTGTCCATCGCTATGCTAAGTAGCTGCTACATATAAACGGTTACTTAACTACAATTCCTTTCATAAATACGCCTAAGTTATTTGTTATAATTAACTTTTAATAGTCACTATTATTTATGATTATAGCGTATAACGTTCTTATTTTAATTCTAAAATCACTATTGTAAATAACGTTATTTGTAACGCCGTTAAATAGCTGTTATTTATATGAATGACGTTATGATAATAGCTATTATTATGCATGTTTCTGAATATTTAAATGTCTTTTTGATTGGAATGTAAACTTTTTCTTTTCTGTGGCCTTATATTTATTTGAATATTAAAATCAAATGGCTGCAATTTAACTTGCCTATATATCATGCGTCAGTTAATTTGAATAAGTTTCAAATAAAGACAATAGTGATTCCTATTTATATAGCCAACATGTCATAAAACATGGCTTAATTTTTGTACCAATGTTGTCCAATACGTATCTTGCTCACCATGATTGAAATAGTAACGACGTGATTACTAAAACGAGTAATGATGTATTGATACCATATTAGCCTTTCGTTTGTGTTTAGAATTGAGCATTAAATTGTTTGGCAGGAAAATTGTAGTATGTGACATATTTGTTCACAAAATAAATGTTTGCCTAAAATGCAGTCCCACTTAATGAAAACATTTTATTTTGATTAAACCCTAGATATTATACAACACAACATTAAACCCTAACAACCGTTGATACAAAATAATGCATCCTATATGTACTTCCTTAGCTCAATGCGCAAATTAAAAACGAAAAAAAAAATACCTCGCTCTTTGTCAATAATTGTCATTTGCAGTAAAACATAGTGATTATATTATTTTTTCTTTTTAATATGAACTGATTATTCCGACTATTGAGGTTGAAAAGTTTTATCTAAATATGTATATTTAATTCCCTCATGGCACAGGTTTTATTATCTGGTGCAGTGTAGTATTTATAGTAAAATAAATATCATAAAAATAGTAAGTGCACCTATTTCATCAAACATTCAAAATCCTTTAACTTCTCTTTCCGTTTTCTTTTCATGATTATTGGTATTAATTCATTTCAGCCAGCGCCTTGATACGATCACGATATGCTGACTGTAGGTACAACAATATTTGTCTACCCTCTTGGTGGCATCTATGACTTCAAATTAGTAGTTAATGTTTATGCCGCAACTCAAAACTGATAATTATTTAGGTATGTAGTTTTAATACAGACACCTTCGCCAAGTTAGGATTAAAAAAAAATTATCTACTTTGCGTAGTCGTATTGAAATAAGTCCACATAAGGTACGGCGCAGACGACGTACTATCCGTGGCGCACTTTTCAGTCGGTAAAAATAGAACCTATGTAATTACATGCAGTAACGCATACGACGCACAAAAAGTCCAGCGGATAAAAAATCCGCGTAATTCTTGCAGACAGCGCCGCACCGCACCACACAAAAAGTGCGCGAAAAAAATAGAACGTTTGCTTCAATGAGCGTTAACGCAGACGGCGCTTTAATTTGCAACCGGACTCGTTAAGTGGATCCACCACTGTACCACAGTATAGCGCCAGAGATCGATGTATCGATGTTAATACAAGAAGTACAAAACAGCCCAGCAATTTATTTATGATAAATACTTCTAAGCCAGAATATCATAATAGATATTTAAAGAGAAAAATGTGGGAAGAAGTGTGCTGTAATATTTATTCCGCTCCTGTTTGGACTTACACTTATTATATACTTACCTGTTTGGATTTTATGAGAATATGGGTACCATCAGAATGTTAATCTCGTCGTCAAGTTCCCATGTCTCAGATGCGTGCTCTGGAGGAATGATACACGATACCTTGCTCAATGATTATAATGTTTTGTAACAACCACACAATAAGAGTATACAATTAGGCAGATGGCACGATTATTTATATAAAATCACAAAAAAAAACGTTGATAAAATGCCTGCCTACGTAAACCATGAAGGATTTTAAGTAGGTATATATTATTATTCAGTAACACAATAACACAAACTGATAGAGAGATTACTTTTGTACCGAGACCAGAGGGGTTCTTACAGGTACATTAGATGATTGCTGTTTAAGATATAGAACATCAATAAATAATATATATCAATCGATTCACAACAATAAATATATCTACGCGAGGAGTTTGAACGGAAAATATTATTATTCCCACAACATCAATAATACATCGCGATCTCTGCAATTCCATAGCGTGTACGTCCCTACAGTTCTGCCGACAGAATGATGGAATGATCGTAGATGTGCGTCGTGTACTTTAAGTCTGAAAAATTTTCAAGTGTACAACAAATACCTACTTTCCTCCCGCCTCAAAGAAATTTCTAAATACATTGAATAGACTCCAATGTTATCGATTATCTGATTCAAGTCACGGCCAAATTGATTTTGAGGTTACAATAATGTATTTATTTCGATGAGCCAGTGCTGACTTATTTATGTCATATTAATAATACGTGCTGTTCATACTTGTAATACCAGCGTTTGAATAATTAGTGCGTCACAGTTCTGGCTGCTACGGATCAATATTTCTGTTTTTCTAGTGACAATTTTAAAATGACTAAACTGTCTGAAAGCGCGGGAAAAGATAATATGCCAGTCTCGACACGCATTTATTTTCGTGTGAAAGTATCACATTATTTTAAATAAATAAATAAATATTCACGGACATTTCACACAACGTCCTCTGGTCCCAAACTAAGCTTAAAGCTTGTGCTATGGGCACAAGATTACGAATATAATACATATATTACTTTGTTTTTGTAAATACATGCATATAATAGATAGAAAACACCCAGACGCAGTACAAATATCTGTGTTATCACACAAATAATTGTCCTGAGTGGGAATCGAACCCACGACCTCGTGCACGGAAGTCTGTTTCACTACCGACTACGCCACGAGGCCCGTTAAGGAAATATATATTGTTAGGTGCCTTTCCTTAACCCAATACAGTTCCACTGTTGGGCATAAGTCTCCTCTCAGAGTTAAAGGGATTTATGGCAGAGTCCAACCAAACTGGCCCAGTGCGAGTTGGCAGATATCACAAGCCACTGAGAAAATTTGTAGACCTTCCTCATGGTGTTTTCATTTACCGTACAGTCCCACACAGGACAACACAGTGTGAGCCACAAATGGTTGTTCCGAGTCTGGGTGTACTACGAATCCGTGAAATTATAATGTTTGTAAAGTCACGATACAAGGAGTATTCCTTAGAGCAGGGTGTTGTCTTTAAA
Organism: Leucoma salicis; assembly: GCA_948253155.1. Taxonomy (NCBI): domain Eukaryota; kingdom Metazoa; phylum Arthropoda; class Insecta; order Lepidoptera; family Erebidae; genus Leucoma; species Leucoma salicis. Next base: position 19,231,521 of record OX411821.1, read on the forward strand.
AAAAATCTGAAGAAGGATACCACCGAGTTCGTAGTCCTTGGTTTTATCGCTAGGCTCCCTAGTTAATGCTGGATAATGAGATGCGCCCAATAGAACACTAAAAACACGACTGATTCTGTTTTCATGAACGGTTTCAAACCGCTAGATTGGAAGCAGAGGATAGCAGCCATTACGTTTATTTGTGTTTTCAATTAATTAAACCAATTCTAGTGGTATCACTACCGAGTTTTTTTTTCTGGTGGTGACTGATTCGAATCCTATAATGCTCTGAATTTCAAAAATGTTTGCGCTAATGCGCTAGTTTTTGAGGGTCCGACCTTTTTTTTCTTACGCCATGTAGAAAATCCTCTATAAACCTCTCGGCTGAAGAAATTAACATATTTGCTGCAGCCCTTTAGAGCAAATAAGTATACAAAAATGTGTAAATAAAGCATTGAGTTTAAAATACGTTGTATTAAAATTTATGTTGCGGACCGCGGTATTTTGGCGGTCTTTGCGAAGCCTATATATAACGTAGTGTATAGGTGCTCTAAAATATATTTTTATTAATATTAAACTGCTGATATAGTGTTGTCTTGGCCTAATGGTGCTTCCTTATCCTTATCATAAAAAACCGAAGTATTTTTTTGTAGTTCTGCGGATCGGTCTAATGTAAAAAGTATGCTTACCATTTTATTACAACCAGAGTTTTCGTAAACACCAATCGTGAAGTTTATTTTGAAAGTAGATTACGGTACTGTGCCTGTGATCAGCAAAATCGAGTCTTATTCCCAGGGGCAGATCATGACTGAGGGGCCCTGGGCTAATACTACTCAGGGGCCTACTAATTATTCAACAAATTGTCATTTTGTCAAGAAAGGGTTTTCTAAAGTGATATAGGTATGCGGTATAGGAAAAAAAAAAACTAGACGTCGCTGGACGTCTACCAGATGTGAAAACATCGAAATTATTTTGTACAAATCAATCAAGACGAATCAAACGAGTCACTGTGAGACAGAGATACTGTGACCACCTTCCAGCTTCATCGTCTGACCCTGGATACCATCTAGAGATAAAGTACTCATCAAGACAAATCATTCGAGCCCAAACTCGATGGAGTTATGTCGTTTTATAACGGAGTTCCTAATGTCACCTTCTAGCTCCTTCATCAGACCTTGGATACCATCTAAAGACAAAGTACCGTCAAGACGAATCAAACGATTCTAAACTCGATGGGGATGCGTTGTTTCATTGCAGAGTTACTGTGGCCACCTTCTAGTTTCATCATCAGCCCCTGGATACCATCTAGAGGCAAAGTACTCGTCAAGACGAATCATACGAGCCCAAACTCAATAGGGTTGCGCCATTTCATTATAGAGTTCCTATGTCCACCTTCCAGCTCCATCATCAGATCAGCTCCATGTCATCATAATATTGCATTGTCACGCGATATACATATGCGTGTAAAATTTCAGCTCAATCTGAAACGGGAAAGTGTGTCAAATTTAACTTGCAAGATTTGAACAGGACAAGTAAAATAAAAGCGTCGCCACGCTAACAGCCGATTTTACCCCCCTCCGCATTAGATGTTTCACATCAATAGGACTTTAAAAAAAAAATATTTGGGGCCACACTAACGGGAAATGCTGTTTATCACGATGATGAACGTCTCTCAAGTATCGTATCAAGGCTCAGTCGCTCAGCGGGCCAAGGAGCGGGCTATGCTTGGTATTTCCCTACGTGATTGTATCCGTAATACGGAGATCCATAGGAGAACGAGAGTGACCGACATAGCCCGCCGGGTTGCCATGCTGAAGTGGAAATGGGCAGGCCACATCGATCGACGAACCGACAACCGTTGGGGAAGAAAGGTTCTCGAGTGGCGACCACGTATCGGACGGCGCAGCGTAGGACGGCCGCCCACCAGATGGACCGACGATCTGGTCAAAGCTGCGGGGAGCCGTTGGATGCGGTCTGCACAGGACCGCTTGTTGTGGCGTTCTCTTTGGGAGGCCTATTTCCAGCAGTGGACGTTGAAAGGCTGATGGATGGATGATGATGGATGAACGTTTTTTTGTAAATCAAAGAGATTTAACGTTCAAATGTGGCCACCCAATTTATCGCGTTAACGCAATAATTATCTATAGCAATGATTGCCCTTAAGTGTGGCCCGAGTATCAGTATGGGGGAATTCCCTGTTTCGTTCAATATACGCGCATATGGGTTAATTGATCTGAAGGTTATAATCTATGATTGGATAATTTTTAATTCTGCATATTTTTCTATACATCAAAACAGGTATAGTCTATTGTTTTTAATGAGTCTCCTATGTATACACGGGACCATAGGCTGCAGTCCAAAAAGCCCTTAGGTAGATCCGCCCCTGCTTATTCCTGCAAAACGGATTTTGAAATTAACTATAATTTCATGTAGGTAAATCTTATGTTGAAACAATTAATAGTAATACTTTTCTTTATAGTAGTACCTACTTTTTAAAAAATATTGTACATGACATATCAGATGACCACGAACGCCATATAAAGTCGTGGGCCGTGTTTTCTATAGACCACGCCCGCACGACCATTGTGACATAGTAAATCAAGGAACATAAACTTTACCCGAGGAGTAAATTCACGGAGCAAATACAACGATTGCGACACAACACAACAGCGGCTCGTGACGTACAATTGAATGTTATAGCGGGAAATTTAAAAAATACTTTTATTAATTTTTATGCAAATTTAATATTTTATCTAAGAAATATTTTTTTATTGTGTTAACAGTGGGTTAATCTACGACATAAATGCATAATAGAAAAAAGGCCATATCTGAAATTGCAACAAGACCAAACTTAGTACCGAAAATGCACGACCAAGACTGGATTGCTCATCACTGACCCACATAGTTTTAATTGATACTGCGTGTTTTGGAATTAGAGACCTGTGAAATAGGGATTCATTTCCCATTTATAAATATAGCGATCTAAGGAAACGAGGCTACAAAATGCAGCGCGTTCGCAGTCAAACTACATTGTTTTGTCAATCAACTGCGTAACCTATTTATTAAAATGTTTATGATTAATTTATTAGAGTTATGTTCAATATAGTGAGACACGTATTACAAACCTATTAAGTTAATATAATAGAGGATTCTTTTTTTAATACGGTAGTTTTATTTCTCACCCGCAAGATAGAGTTAAAACCAGTGTTACCAGATTACAAAAATACACAATTTGGTTGATATTGAGGTAAATATCGATACTTAGGACGTGTGGGGCCGGCTTTAGAATATTAATGGGAGTCGTAAAAGCCGATTGAGGGAATACCGAGGGAGTGGGCAGCAGCATTCTTTCAAGTATTAACAACATCCACTGTGATCGCCACTATTCCCCATTCTTGGGGAGGCCTATATCCAGCAGTGGACTTTAAAAGGCTGATGGATGGATGGATAGATACTTTGCTGTCACCACATACTTAACTAGTTGACATAAATCAATTAGTTTATGGTATTAAAGTCATTTTTACGTAAAGGTTGGCTAATGACGCCCGTAACTCTTCTCTATGTCCACACTTGGTTATAAATGATACACGTAAATACACTACATATATTTATTGTACAATAAGCTAAAAGCCTGGGTCCCAAGATGTTTCTCTTGATGTGTCTACCATCTTGTAGCAAATAACAGTGTCTCCCGTCTGGATCATAAATGATGGGTCTTCGAACCGCAGCCCGCACTCCGTATCACACTTTATTGTTGGTACTTCATCTTTTAAATGTTTCATGGATGCTAGTTTACCTGAAGAATAACATGAAAATAGTTTAAATATTTTTATCGGGAAAAGAAGCCAACGGCAAAAGATAATGTCACATCCCATCTGGTGGTAAGCCAGAAACCTTTTTCTCGACCCCTCTTTATCATCGAACACCAAATATTCAAAGCCTGGAGGGTAAGTCTAATAGAAGAAGAAGGGGTAGGTAGAGGTGTAATATACACCAACGGGTCGCCAGTTATGTTTAAGTACCACGTAATGGGGGTGAGCTTATTGCCGTCTACCGGGCACAATTCAAACTCCGGGCTGCTACTGAGAATTTTTCTTTTTACGAAAAAGCTCAATAACAGACCCGGGGATTGAACCCGAGACCTCATGATAAGCAGTCGCACACACTACCGCTGCACCACCGAGGCAGTTAATTAGTTCTTTTAATATCCAGATGTTTCTAATATTTTTACAAGTATCCGAAACATCGGGTTAGTATAAATTCATTTTATCATGTTAGATTCCATAAAATTAGTTATATTTCATAATGTCAGACAGAATTTATACATGTCTTGTCCTGGAATATCTTGTTTCAGTACATATTAGAAAAAAATGTTCTTTGAATTATTTTTCAATAAACCAAGTTTCACCTGGAGATTATTTGGTCATGTAGCTTGTAGCCAAAACTCTGGCATACCATTACGTTTGACATATAAACTTCATTCCGCCTGGAAGAGAAATATATCAGCCTTACATACCTTCGTAGACAACCTCCCCTTTTCTGATGACCCTGAACAGCGCGTTCCGTACGAGAGTGCCCTTTGTGCACCGACACCCAGCCACTGGTACCTTTTTCTTATTCTCCGTCACTACGAACGGCTGGAGAACATTCGCTTCACCTGCATTAACAAAGTATTATACGTGAAACACCTTGGAGTATTTTGGTTTATTGTTTTGGAGGTCGAAGCCTAGTTGTGCGCTTGCAGTTCGAACGATCGGCAAGGTTAAGCAACTTTCGCTTAGCTGGCAGTCAGATGGGTAACCGAAAAATGACACCTATTTGTGGACACCTGACCACCTCCGTGCTTCGGAAGGTACGTTAAGTAGTGGATCCTAGCTGGAAAATAACGTGCTGACAGTTGTAACAGGTTGTCAGTCCAGAATAAAAAAAATACTCCGGTCTTGTACTAAAGCCAGTTGCCCCCTTAGCAGGGTCGTGGAGGTCAGATAGGCAGTCGCTCCGTGTAAACACTTGTGATCAGCTAAAACCGAATAGCATGGAACCGGAACCCAGTTTAAAAAAAAATTTGGGAGATCCAAAAGTGCATGCCTCATCATTTCATTTTTCACAATAAAATTGATTACAAGATCTTTCAAAAGGTGTCACTACTGTTGAATTGGGTGGTATGTAATTTAAATTGAACAAATAACTAATAATGTATTGGTCTTACTAAGTAGTTTTCAGTAAATCACATAGATAACTTCAAAAAGTACTAATGTGGTTCTCATGTCTTATATAGATGGCGCTAATTTTAAGAAGTACTACTATTATGGGTTCTATAGAAATCGTTCTCACTAAATAAGGTAGATAGCGCAGGTTTTAGTGTATGATCGAATCGACCATACATATTCAAAGTATTTTTGTTTATTTAATAACAATTAACCACATCGAATCAGACCGTGAAAAGTGATAGGGTTCTATTCTTAATTATACTGAAGCGTAAGAGAAAAAAAAGACTCGATTAGTAAAGTATTTCGGTCGTTATCGTGTTAACAAACATACAGGATCCTCACACACAGACACACGGACGTCCAAGCCAGAACTTTTTGAAACATTTTTTTTAACTAGTTTAAATAACAAAAATGGCATCAAAAATATCATGAGTATTTAGATATTTTTATATATATTTTTAGCATTTGACATGCTTAGCACTATATATTAAACACAAAGTGAAAAATGTGAAATCAAAAATAACAGTCACGAGCAGGATATGAACCTGCATCTCCTGGATACCGTCCAGATGCTTTGCCAATTCATCCATCGTGACAATTGCTCTTGACTGCTAATTTCGATAACACATTCATACTTAACGTCTTTGGGTGACGCCTGCGCCATCTGTCGGCAGTATTTCCATACATTGTACCGACCAGGTAAACTTAATTTTACAATTAAGATTTTTACCTAATAATGACGCAAACCCTATAAATATTTAGATATTTTTATATATATTTTTAGCATTTGACATGCTTAGCACTATATATTAAAAGTGGCATGGCAGAACTCTTAGTATTGCTGAGTGAACCATGAGTGGCAGTTGCCATTTAATTATGATGTGGGCCGTGGCTTGCCTCTCACCTTAAGCCAAAAAAAGGGGTTATATTTGCCCTCTATTTTTTTTTGTGAGTACAGAGATTTCTTTGGCTGATTTGCGTAATTTTTTTTGATCATTATACCACCAACCACTGAAGTAATGTCACAGTTTCAGTGGTCTGCCAATACAGGCGGAGAGACGGCACACGGCGGGTTTATTTAGTGTGTGAGGGTCTACAATACCCTGTTGCCCCGAATGACGGGATGTGGTACATTTTTTCTCGCCTTAACAAAAAAAAAGGGTATACCACCAAGCTGGACCTATAAAACTATAGTGATGATCTGAAGGGAATGCTCCGAAGGTTCGGACATGTGGTAAGAATGCCGGACGTGCGACTAGTTAAGAAGATATACAATGCGAAAGTGGAAGGATGTAGGTACAGGGGGAGACTGAGACTCACCTACCTAGACCAAATCGGTCATGTATTGAAGGAAGGTGGAGTAGCCCGGCAAGCGAGAATTATGATGTTGAGGAAGCGAGAGATGTATGCATGAATAAAGCCTCTTGGCTCTCTGTTCTCTCTGCCTACCCCACAAGGTAAAAGGCGTGATGATAAGTAGTAGTAGTAGCATGATCTGAAGTTGGATTCTGGAGTTAATTGGAAATTGGTTTGATTGTTGTTTTTATAATAGATTCTTCTTCTTACCTACAAATTCCTCTTGCTGTTTCTTCGGTATCCTCAGACTGAGCTCGTCCTTGATGTCTTCGATCATACGATAGATGATGTTATGTTTCTTAATGGGCACGTTCTTCCTTTTCGCATCACCCAACAGCGATGGGGGACAATCAACGTTGAACGCGTAAATAACACCCTTGAAAGACTCTGCTATCTATAAATCAAAATTATTTGTTTTACTATAGGGATTTTGTGTTTTATTAGGTAACACAGAGCATTAAGGGATACATTTTTTATAAGGTAACATCCGGCACTAAGGATGATTTTTTTATGTGGCAACATCCGGCATTAATGGATAATTTTTTCATAAGGTAACATCCGACACTAGAGGATAACAGTCAGGACCCACTGCTTAAAGTGCCTTCCGCAGCACGGAGGAGGTAAAGTATCCACAAATAGGTGTCAGTTTTTGGTAACCCATCTGATTGGCTACGATTTCCTCAAATTAATCTAATCAAGAACTATCAAACAAAATTGTTCTATTAAAATCTGTTATACAGGCTATAACAAAAACCCTGTTGGAAATTACGACTGCGTTATGGCTATCGATATCCAATTGTAACAATACAAGTAATTTTGGAAATTATGCAATTAAAAAAAATCATATTAAATATTAATTAATTATTATTTGTAAAGTGAAAGCGATTTATTACCTCTGACATTCTGCGTGCAGTATTGTAGATAGGTACCTACACGCGCGGCTCCTTTTGTGTTTGGGTCGGCGCGCCGCTAGTATTTCAGCGAACAAACTATGCCTACACCAAAGTTCATGAACTCATGACCTAGTCACGTGTAACTAGATTTTTAAAATTTTCTCACCTTACTTATCGATTGCTTATAAGTTTTAATTTAGTTTGTCCGATAAAACTACATACGATACACTAGGTAATTTATAATCACATCTACTTGCGGGTTACGTTGATGAGATAAGATGCACAAGATCGGGAAGAAACAAATCAAGTTCCTCAGTCAGCTCTTCTCGCAAGAAATTAAGGTAGTTGCTACTCATGGTCTGTTCTAGAAAACAAGGGCCGATAATCTTGTCACCAATAATTCCCGCCGAAACATTTATCTTCCATCGAAGTTGGAAGGGACTGGGATTTATGACATGAGAGTTAATGTTAAATGGCTCCCGTGTCAGCACGATGTTGTTCACAACCTGCCAGTGTTGTAAATGTGTAAACGCTGAAATGCCATCGCTGATGGTAATGCAATGTTCCGTGGAATATTGAAGAGTTCATCATAAATTCTGCGCGTCTCTGCCCAAATGCAGTCACACTATCCCAGACACATCAACTATTAAAATACTTTTCGTTGGAATACAACATCTCATGAAACACAAGTCACTTACGGCAGATAATTACGTGAAATACGAACGTCTGTTCGGAAGCAATATGCGCGGGAGACTAAGGGGTAAGGGGCGGCTTATAAAAGGAATAGGTACAAAAGCACGCGTGCGACAGGCGGCGGCATCGTTTGATAACTTCCCAATATTTGTTTAAAAGCGTGCCGACACGACAGCTGGACCGACAAGTACTTGTACATGTAAGGTCTTAATAACATTTTTTTCTTGTGTCTGTTTTATAAATACTTTGATTGCAGACTGTAACTGGCCACTATTGTTTTATTTAAATAATAGTTACATATATATGAAACACCTATATGATTAAGTATCTACCCCTAAATTATCCAACAGTATTTAAATTACTCCCTGTATAGTTTTTGCGTGATGTGAACGAACATACAAAAATTAAAAGAAAAAATCTTTTGAGGTCAGACATACGTAAATAACCTAACACAGACGTTTTTTTCTCAAACATATTTAATGTACAGACACAGCTCTGTCAGGTTTACACCCTATATATAGAATTCATTTCAATGAAACTTTGTAGAGTGCAAATTTGTAATTACCTCTAAGTCATTGGGTGTGACCGGTCCAACTCCAAAATGCACCAGATCCAATCTCACTACATCGTTCTCATCATAAGTCTCTAGGATATCCAAGATGGCTTCCACAGAACCGTCCACATCACCTATTGGAAAGATATTAATTATTTATATTGGTGGTCCGAAATGAACTTCTCACTTGGCAAGACCTAACATCTTACAACAACAGCCCTCATTTCACATACTTATCCATAATAAATTAACACAAAGTAAGAAAATATGAAATCGAAAATAACAGTCATGAGCAGGATTTGAACCTGCATCTTTTGAAATATCGTCCCATATACTTTGACAATTCATCCCTCGTGACAGTCACTCGGGACTGTAATTTCGATAACACATTCCTTCTTAATGTTTTGGGTGACACCTGCGCCGTAATTATTACAACTAAAATTTAAACCAAATAATGACGCAGCCCTATAATTTTATTTCGAATAGTACTAGTTGGTGGAGAATCTTGATACCTTTGACGACAACGCTGAGAGTAGGGTGCATATCTTCCTTAATCATTTTCTCTCTGGGCCCGGATGGCTTGGAGCGGTACCGCCCTAGCGCTCGCTTCCTGGCCAGGGCGGCGTGGTACTGCTTTTGGTGGCTCGCCTCCTTGGCGGAGATGACCTCCAGGTCGGCCGCCTGCTTGTCCTTCATGCGCTGATTGTGGCGCCACTTCATCACTTCGTTTGCGCGTTTCTAAAACAAATCGTACATGTTTATCCATCATTTCATGGCAGATGGCGTATTATCGACATGGTCATTGAAAAGTGTCATTTGCATACAATTTGTAACTTGTAATTTAGTAAATTTTAACTTTCTCGTCATATGTCTCTGTGTGCTGTACCATAATGTAATAACTTCGATGTACATTTATTTCCTAAAAATCCAATATTAAAACAAAGTGGGAAATTTCGCAAAAATGTTGAGCCTACACAGCATAACGTCTGTAATCTTCCAGGTAGGTACTACAAACCACCGAAGGAATGTAATATATAGTATGTAATATGTAGTTCCAGTGGCCCGCCAATAAAGGTGGCGAGACGGCACGCGGTGGGTTTCTTTAGTGGGTGAGGGCTCCACACTACCCTGTTCGTTGCCCCGAACGACGAGGTGTGCGGTTAGGAACATTTTTTCCCACCATAAAAAAAAAAACAAAAAAAAAAGGTAGGTACTACAAACAATATCACAGATCAACCGGATTGAACATAAAAATTAGTAAACAACCCTCAGGAACTGCTTGCGCTGAGTCAAGTGCACATTCTGTTCTCACGCTCTTCTAGTCGATGACTTTAAGACCGAAGACAGGTCAGTATAAAGCCAGTTTATCGTAATACCACGCCACAGACTTCTACGTGACTGCATCCACGTAGATTGTAACCATTAATTTTGCCGGATGAAAAGCAGCCTATCTTTGTCCAGGGCTCCAGATTATATGCATGCAACATTTCATGATAATCATGTCAGTAGTCTCGGCGTGAAAACGTAATATGAAAGCCCTCACTTATTGGCCCCGAACGGGCAGTACCATTGGCCAAACATAGTCTCCTCTTCAGCGTTTAATGGCGATCTTAGGATCTCGGTCGACTAACGTCAAGCAAGGCAAGTCATGCAAGGCCTCACGCGAAGGTGCTGCGGTGTCCAGAAGCGTCTCTCAAAGAGAGTAGCCGGAAGGGTAAGCCGCCGGAGGACCACTGAAGTAGTGTCTTCCAGTGCCAGTTCTCCGCCACTACAGGCGGAGAGACGGCACATTGCGGATTTATTCAGTGGGTGAAGGCCACACAGTATCCTGTTCGTTGCCCCAAACGACGTGGTGTACGTTTAAGTACATTATTCCCCAACTTCGTCTGATTTAGATTGTGTTTGATACAAGCCTATGAACGGCAGTTACCTCCGCCACAAGGGGGAGCGTCGATCATGTGATGTAATTGATTAAAAATCTACAAAATTGACTTACTTCCGAGTCAACTTCGAGAACTTGGTCACCAGCTGAAGGCATCTCCCTCCATCCTAGAACAGACACTGGCGTCGACGGAGGCGCTTCTAGGACTGATCTGCCCTCCGCAGAGTTTAATACACGAACCTGAAAAAAAAAAACTTCGTAGAGAATTATTTTCTGTTTGTAGTCAAGACTCTAGATGCGTAATAACCACTATTATAACGCCATCTCCCTTGCAGGGTAGGCAGAGAGAAGTGTCAAGAGGCTCTGTTCTCTTCCTCAACATTCATAATTCCGTTACACGCTCACCGGTTTCGGAGGCACCATTACTACTATTAGACAAATATTTGAAGTAAATAATGGAATATCTCTGGAACTTTAAAATAATATTTAATATAGAGTCATATAAATTTAGGCTATTACTCCATAACAATCAATATTGCGCAGACTGCACAAACTGTTGACTAAGGAATAATCCTTGTATCTCGGGAGACTTTACAAACATACAATTTCACGGGCACAAAGTACACCCAGACTCAGAACAACTATTTGTGGAACAAACAGTTGTCCTGTTTGGAAATCGAATCCACAATATTAAGTTGATAAATTAAGGAGTTGGAAAGAATGTACCTTAGCCCAGCCTGTCCCCGCGACGATGATGCTGCCTCGCCTCAAAGTGCCTCTCTGCACTAATACTGTTGCTTGTTTCCTGAACAAGTAATATTTTATGAGAGCTTCGGCATTACATTATATTTTAAGCATTGGCCTTTTTTTATACAACGTGGGTGTCAACACGCATACGGCCCGCCTGATGGTAAACGGTTACCGTAGCATATAAACGCTAGCAACACCAGAGGTATAACTCGCACTTTGCCATCTTCAAAGAAAGGGACAGGAGGTGGAAAGGAAGGATAACAAAGAGCGGATAGCGAGGGGATTTGTTATTTTTTTTCTCCGGCGCTCTCACTCACCATACGAAACACAACGGTAGGAGCACCTGCCGTTATTTTACGCCGATCTTCTGTGAGAGGGTGGTACTTGCCTGACCGAGCCGGCCCATTCATCCTGGGATAAGAAACGCTCTACCACTAGGGCGGTATTTCAGGGTAAGATAATGTATATTATGGTGCCTGGCCCATTTGTTGGTAAGCAATAAAGGCCGCTAATGGACTCAAATATACTAACAATCCTGCCAGGCCGCTACCAAAACACACCGAAGTGTTCCACGGCCACGGCAGATGGTGGTACCCACCCGTTGGGCCTGAAACCAAGGGAGTACCCCCAACTGGTACCGAACCCGTATCCGTCGTAGTGGCTTCGTACGACACCCCCGGGAAAGAATCGGGTAGTTTCAATTACCTATATTCTTATCCGTCATAGAAAAGACAAGCCTGCTGAGTTTCTTGCCGGATTTCATCAATGCGAGGCGTGTTGCGATCCGGTGGTAGATAAAATGAAACGATATTATACTTCGCGGGGTTTTTACATGATAAACTATTGAATTTTGTGATTAGACTTTGGAAGGTCAGCAGGTCTGCTATGCCCTTAGTATTGCAAAGCAATAAACAGCGATTATTGCTACAACTTGTTATAGGACTATTGATTATACGGGGCTAACCACCGCGAGGATCACTGAAGTGAATATACGCGGTACCAGTGGTCCGACGAGTACGGGCGAGTAAGGGCACACGGCGGGTTTTAATGGGTGAGAGCCCCACATTACCCCGATGTCTACCCGGCCAGCGGGTGTGCGGTAGGTACATTTGTGCCCACCTTAAAAAAAGACTTAATTATGGCTTGACGAGTGTTTTCCTGCGGCGGAACCATGTCAATGACATTTTTTTTTGTTATACCCATTGAGGTATAAAAAACTAGTTATACCTTAGGTTCTCAATATAGTTAAGAAATAAAATGCATACAAATTCTTTGTCTAATTGACGATTTAGTAGTAGTTTCATACGTCGTTACATCACGCAGATGCGCAAAGAAACAAACAGACAAAAAAACAACTAAAAATTATAATTTTTAAGTACAAATTATTATTTGTGAATGAGGAAAGAGAGAAGGTTAGTACGAACTCCCCACGAGCCGCTCGTACTTAAGTTCTCTTTTTCCTCATTAACAAATAATAATTTGTACTTTAAAAGTAGCTGAGCATGTCAAGTGCTAAAAATATAGATCAAAATATTTAAAAAATCACGCCATCAAATAGTATGAATTTTAAGTGCAAAATTAAACTTACTATATTGGATTAATGCATGTAAATACGTTCCGATAGATGCCGTTGGTCGTTAAGACAAATGTGACGAGGAAATTGGGTACGACCGCAAGGGAGTACGATAGCTCAGTGGATCAGAGCAATTCCCCGGATAGGAAGGGACGCAGGTTCGTTTCCCGCTTGTACTAAAGTTCTCTTTTTCCTCATTCACAAATAACAATTTGTATTTTAAAAGTCAGCTACTTTTCATAGTATGTCAAGTGCTAAAAATATATATATCAAAAATAATTTTATTGTTTTAGACGCCTAAATAGTCTATATTTACTTTGTCTCAAATATCTTTAAAGAAAGAAAGAAAGTCAGTACACAGGACTAAAAGACCAAGAATCAGCTCTTGGTCTGGTTTGCTTATTGCTACCTTGGCGTGGTATTTCGTATTTTTGATATCACAATATTGATATGTATAGGTCAAAAGTCAAAGACTTAAAAACACACGCCTCCACCTTGGAGCCTTAACTTACCCAATTTTCGAGTTCAACTGAGCTTCTAGTACGACCCCTTCGACATAACCCCCGGGGTCTGCCTTCAATTCCATCAGCTGTGATTGTATGTTCAGAGCTTCTATCAGCGTATCCAGGTTCTGTTTCTTCAACGCCGACACCGGTATGGCTTGTACATCACCGCCTAACTCCTCGCAGACTATGCCATGGGCTGATAGTGCACGTATGGTTTTCTCCTTGTCATGAAACACAAGAATTTAGAAAGAAGTGAGAGCGTCGGAGGCGCAAACTCCTATCTTCTCCTTATTATCCTTCCGTTTTTTTTTTAATTGCGTGTAGTGGCAGACGAGCCATGGCCCATCTGATGGTAAATGTCGCTCATGGACTCACCTATACCGAGAGTATTGTCAAACCGCTGCTCACCATTTCATTTCACCGATATTAAATGAAAGAATAAACGGCTATCTCCTGCTACAGTCAAAACGCAACGATGTGCTACATGGCCGGTCACACAGGAGATGGTGGTACCAACCCGCTCAGGCCCGATACCAAGTGAGTAGTCCCACTTGGTATCTATCACCAGTCGTGCAATGGATGATAATTGCTTACTTCCCTTACAACACCCGTGGGAAAGGATAGGGTGGTGACACTTGTATTCTTAGTCCGTCACTACACGGACAAAATCTTCTCCCTTTACTTGGTTGGCGACGCGCGTGTTGTGATTGTGGTGTTGCTAGCTTCTATAGGCTACAGTAACCGCTTACCATCATATTATATGCTTGTTCGTCGCATAGTATAAGACAAACGAAAAAACACACATAGTACAAATACTTAAGAGATCTGGAAGAAAAATACTTGTCCAACCTCCAACATGCCCCCTGGGTAATGCAATTTTCGAGAACACTAGCATTAGCACCGAACCGCGGTTCCGCCGCAGCCAAAAGCTAGTATTTCGGTTATATATCAGTGGGCCTAGCCAAGTTGCATTCTATGATCACTAAGCAAAGCTAGAAAACTATTTAAATGTATGGGAATTTGACATCTTTAACCATAGATAAAGAATCTATATTTATCTAAGTCTTTAACAATATATATAACGATTAAAAAAAAATTACATACATTTTAATAGTTTTCTATTAGCGTTAGCGATCATAGAATGCAACTTGGCTAGACCCACAGGTTACCGATATAGTAGCGGGATAAAATGTTTACCAGTTGTTAAGTCTAATCAAGAGCTACCAAATACAAAAAGTTGCATCAAAATCGGTTCAGTACTTTGCACCGGTATGTAACTGGCTCGGTAGTGCAGCGGTAGTGTATGCGACTGCTAATCATGAGGTCTCGGGTTCGATCCCCGGGTCGGGCAATGTTATTGAGCTTTTAGAAAAATTCTCAGTAGCAGCCCGGAGTTTGGAAATGTGCCCGCTAGACGTCAATAGGCTTGCCCCCTATTACGTGGGACTTAAACATAGCTGGCGAATCATGGGTGTGTAATACACCTCTGCTTACCCCTTCGGGGAATACAGGCGTGATGCTATGTTTAGGTTTTGCGTGATGCGCGAACAAACAAACAGATAAACAGACAAAAAATCTAAAAAAAATTGTTTTGTGTTTAGACACACCTATGTAGCTTAATAGTCACTTTTTCTCAGATATCTTAAATGTACAGACACAGCTCTGTTACAGCTTTATAATAGTATAGATATAGATGTGAAATATTTAGGTAGAAGGATTAAATTAGGGGTATGTACCCTAGGTATAGGGTTTACCACTGAAGTAATATCACACAGTTCTAGTAGCCCGCTAGTACAGGCGGAGAGACGGCACACGCCGGGTTTATTTAGTGGGTGAGGTACCCAAACTACCCTGTTCGTTACCCCGAACGACGGGGTGTGCCGTTAGGTACATTTTTTCCTGCCTTAACAAAAGTAACACCACTCCAAAATGATGTCGTTTGCGAAATTATGTTTAAATCGTTCTTTTCTAACACGTACGTGTAGACTATGAATCCCCGGGAATGCTAAAGGCTTCATGACAGTAATCAAGTATCGCCAAAATATTGAAGTGATCTAATGAAATAGAATTCAAGGATTTCGAAAATTGTATTCATTCTTATTTTAATGGCGAGATTAATAATAATATATTTGATAAAATAAACCTACAAAATACAACAATCCGCCATGATAGCTTAAACACCAATCAGAGCGAATGACGTCATGCCTTAGTAAACGTCATTGCAAAGTAGTGTCTTACATTCTCTTTGACTCTAATGTTTACTGGTGCCGTACTGAGACGTGACGTCGTGACAAATGAATGAAATCGGCGTTCGTTTTGACGTGTTTAAAATTTAAACTTCATTTTATTGCACAAAAAAACCATTATTTTTACAGAAATATGATATATTTTCACTTATTAGATACTTTTGAATATCATAGAATAGATTTTGAAAAACAGTCATCATGCCTATTGTGCATGAGCGGCAGTGACCACTTACCATCATGTCACCCGACTTGGAAACATCGTCTGCACAGATGGCGGAGTAGTTTATAATAATAAATAAATAAATATTCACGGACATTTCACACAACGTCCTCGGGTCCCAAACTAAACTTAACGCTTGTGCTATGGGTACCAGATTACGGATATAATACATATACTAGTTTTTTTTTTCTAAATACATACATATAATAGATAGAAAACACCCAGACGCAGTACAAATATATGTGTTCATCACACAAATAATTGTCCTGAGTGGGAATCGAACCCACGACCTCGTGCACGGAAGTCGGTTACACTACCGACTACGCCACGAGTCCCGTCAAGGCCGTTTAGTTTCCGGCCTCCCGCCGAGCGTTGTGGGTTCGATTCCCACACAGGACAACTCTTTGTGTGATCCGCAAATGGTTTTTCTGAGTCTGGGTGTACTTTGTGTCCGTGAAATTGTATGTTTGTAAAGTCCCCTGCGATACAAGGATTATTCCTTAGTGCAGGGTGTTGTTTTTAAAAACAAAAACAAATACATAAATAACAAAATAGAGGCATACCTACAATGTTCACACCTGGCTTGTCAACTTTGTTGATTGCCACCAAAATGGGTACTGTAATAGAAAAACTGCGATTAGACGAGCACAAGGTGTAATGAGTAAGGGCGTTGGTGCACTCAATCGTATTCGGTTCGTATTCGTGATTCATAAAAATACAATGCGAAAGTGGGAGTATTTAGGTACAGGGTGAGACCGAGACTCGCCTACCTAGACCAAATCGGTCATGTGTTGAAGGAAGGTGGAGTAAGGACTCTCCGAAACCGGCGAGCATGTATTAAGAGAATTATGAATGTTAAAGAAGCGAGAGATGTATCCAAGAATAGAGTCTTTTGGCACTCTGTTCTCTCTGCCTACCCCGCAAGAGAAATGGCGTGATGATAAATAAGTAAGTACGATTCGAAATAGCCATCGTAATAAATGTACGATTACTTGTGCACTGGTTCGTGAATTTTTCACATTGAATCAGTTTAGATATTTTTATATATATTTTTAGCATTTGACATGCTTAGCACTATACATTAAACACAAAGTGAAAAATGTAAAATCGAAAATTCGTAGGTATAATGTATGAAAATACTTCCGACTCCCCCTCAGTAAACGTATTTCTTTTTTTTTATTGCATGTAGTGGCAGACGAGCCACGGCCCATCTGATGGTAAATGGTAACCGTCGCTCATGGACTCAACTATAGGAGTATTGTCGAGCCACTGCTCACTATTTCACCGATATGAAATGAAAGAATAAACGGCTACCTACTGCTACAGTCAAAACGCAACAATGTGCTTCATGGCTGATCACACGGGAGATGGTGGTACCAATCCGCTCGGGCCCGATACCAAGCGAGTACTCCCACTTGGTACCCAGCCCTACCACCAGTCATGCAATGGATGATTATTGCTTACTTCCCTTAGTCGCCTCATACGGCACCCGTGGCAAAGAATGGGGTAGCGACACTTGTATTCTTAGTCCGTTACCACACGGACTAATGTGTCCACTAGTACCTATTACTACCATTAATCACTACCAGTAATCTATTACTTCATATTGTTCATATACAACACTTACCGTTAGCTTCTCTTGCCATGCGGATCGACTCGACGGTCTGTTCCATGACCCCATCGTCGGCGGCAACCACCAGCACTACGATATCAGTCGCGTGAGCTCCCCGTGACCTCATGGACGTGAAAGCAGCGTGACCCGGCGTGTCCAGGAATGTCACTTTATCGCCTGATGGTAGTTGTACTGCAACAAATACCCACCTTTAGTAAATAGCCTTAGCTTTTAGGTTATATCGCAGGTTCCCGATATAGTACCGGTATAAAATGTAGGTATTCCAGAAAAATTAACTTATTTCATAGGCTTATTAGTACACTTAAAATCGTCAAAGTTACTAATAACTAACACGTGCGCTTGAGGCAAGTGCATCCGCAATGTCGCGATTGCAATCGCCACAAGCGGCCGGATTCCGTAGTAAGGCTTTTTATGAGAAGAACCCGGCAAGAAACTCATGAGCACATAGCATAGCATATCATCACGCCTGTATTCCCCGAAGGGCTAGGCAGATGTGTATTTACACACCCACGACTCGCCAGCTATGTTTGAGTCCTACGTAATAGGGGGCGAGCCTATTAACGTCTACCGGGCACATTTCCAAACTCTTTTTTCTTTTTAAGAAAAAGCTTAACAACATTGCCGGACCCGGGGATCGAACCCGAGACCATTAGCAGTCGCAAACACTATCGCTACACCACCGAGGCAGTTCATAATCAACTCATGAGCCATTTTTTGAAATCTTATCTTTTTTTTTTTTCTCTTTATTTTTTTTTGGAACTTTTATTCATTGGGAATATGTTAGTCCCATCGTAACCTAAACATACAAACTTAAAATTTATTTTAACTTAAAAACTACTTACGACTAAGAAATACGAAGAATAGCCAACTCACATAATCGCTTTGCAGCGTCCGATGTTGGGTTGGTCAAGATAGTTTGAACAATGCCAACATCTAAACGATTAATGTTCAGACTATCCATGACTAACTCACGTTCACGCTAGTTCTGGGCACATTCCATCAATAAATGCTGAACATCGTCAACAACACCGCATGTATCACAATTTGGTGAGTTCGATTTACCCATAAGGTAAACAAATTTTTTTGATGGAAAATGTCCAGAGCGCAACCTATGAGCAATAACCATGTGTAATCTATTAAAATTACAATTGATAAACCAAGGTGTATAAGGAGGCTGATACTGCATTGTTTTGTAACCAAATTCCTTTTGATTTAGATATTTCTTCAAATTGATCTTTCCATTTTTGATGACAAATCTTCTTTAATTTATTAATTATTTCCGAAAAGTGAGGGTATATATACATATATAAATATGTATATATACCCTGTTCTATAGCCAATTTTGCAAGTCTATCAGCCTCCTCATTACCGCGTATAACCACATGCGAAGGAACCCACTGCAATCTCAAAGTCCTATTAGTCGAACAGATTTCTCTCATTATTTTTAATATCTCGTAGGCTATCGAAACACCTCTGTATCCAGAGGCGCATCGAGCCAAGTGCTGCAGAGAGGATTTGCTATCAGTGAAGATTACAACTAGCTGCTCGTTTAAATTTTGAATATAGGTTAACGCCTTTAAGATTGCAATTAGTTCCATCGTCATAATTGAAACGTCAGCCTCAGTTTTGTACATAGCTCTAATTTCTGGATACTGACTATAGACAGCTGATCCTTGGCTATTTGGACTTTTTGATATATCTGTGTAAAAATGTATCCATCCATGATATTTTTTGCGTAACTCGTGATTGATTATATTTCTTACAATATTTTAATTAATACTTAACTAAAGTTGGTGCTCACCACAACACAATATTGTGGAAAATATCTAAGGTAGTAGTGTTTAAATTCAAGCATTGAGAACCAAGAAGGCGTGAGTCGATTTCATCGTAGTTATCTTTTGCTGTTTGTCCTAAATCGATCCATACATTGGTGGAATGGAATGGGAAGTGCCATTATATACCACTCGAATGTGAATTCTTACCTTCAAATGCTCCAATATGTTGTGTAATGCCACCGAATTCTTGGTCAACTACCGATGTGTCCCTTAACGAATCCAATAAGGTTGTCTTCCCGTGGTCCACGTGTCCCATCACGCAGACGACTGGAGGGCGGGGCCGGAGTGCTTCAGGGGGTGCTGGGGGGGCTGGTACGACGTCTTTGTTCTGAGGTGATTACGTAAATTAATTAGTAATAGAGACTATGCTTATTGATATTACTACCTGAAACTCGCGACTTCGTGCTATTATATTCATATCATGAGGCAAAGGTAGAAAAGTCCTTCCCTCTCCTCCCACTTCTCTGCAGCAAGAAAACACACATCACTAAAGACGTAGGGCTTATAAAAATCGTTGTATCTTAAAACTAGTCTTTGCCCGCGGTTCCGCCGTGCCGCAGCCAAAAGCTAGTTTTTAGGTTATATCTCAGGTGCCCGAAATAGTAGCAGGATAGAATGTATACCACTTTTTAAGCCTAATCCAGAACTACCAAACAAACAAATTTCTTTAAAATCCGTTCAGTCGTTTTTGTGCGATGCCTCAACAAACAGAAAGACTAATAAATTAATTTTCCTTAAACATCTTAAATGTACAGATAAACTGTTACAGCTTTATAGTAGTTTAGATTATATAGATGAAGATATCGCATTATGTTTTTTTAGACTTAAGGGACAAGTGTCTAAGAAATAAAACTAAACTTCCATCCATCCATCCATCAGCCTTTCGACGTCCACTGCTGGACATAGGCCTCCCCAAGAGAACGCCACAACGAGCGGTCCCGTCATGGGGGATAATGCCGTAATCACTACGCTTGGCAGGCGGGTTGGCGATCGCAGTTAATGTTGTTAATACTCGAAAGAGTGCTGCTGCCCACTCCCCCGGTATTCCCTCAGTCGGCTCTTACGACTCCCGTGGGTAGAGAGGGGTGGGACAATTCTAAAGCCGGCCCCACACGGCGAATAAAACTTAGTAAACTTAATTGCAAGCTATCCAGTAGTTTTGCCGTGACGCGCGCCCAACGTCAGACTTTTATCATTTTATTTATATAGATAAATGCAAAAGTGAGTTTGGTTACGCTTTCACGCCATGACTACTAAACCAATTATCATGAAACTGCATATATATCGTACGGAGCCCGGAAAAGGACAGGCTACTCTATATTCCGGCAAAATAAATGGTTCTCGCGGGATCTAGCTATATATCTAGCTATCTTACATACAGATAATAATAATTAACGTGCAGTAGAGTGGTATATTTATATACTGAAGTCCATGTGGACGGAGTCACGGGCAGAATCTAGTTGTTTATAAAACCAACAAATGGACTTAGTGTCCGCAAAAGAGATACAATCGCGCGCCAGTCTTTGCATAGAAAACTCAACTCTATTATAATGTTTTGATATATATTTTAGCACTTGACATGCTCAGCTACTCTTAAAGTACAAATTATAATTTGTGAATAAGGAAAGAGAGTATTTTAGTACAGGCGGGAATCGAACCTGCGTCACAGTACCTACTATCTTTTAGGCATACCCAATCTCCTTATCACTTTCAAAGTAGCTCAGTGGATTAGAGCACTTCCCCGGATAGGAAGGGACGCAGGTTCGATTCCCGCCTGTACTAAAATACTCTTTTTCCTTATTCACAAATTATAATTTGTACTATTATAATGATTCAAGGTTTCAAATTAGAATGTTGAAGTTTGTATGTTATCTATACTAATAAATGGAGAGCCGGTTTGTTTGTTCGGTTATACTGCGAAAACTACTGAAACGATCGGAATAATACTTATACCATAAGATGCAGCGTGTTTCGGAGAAGGTTTTAGTATATGATATGTTGGTAATTATTTATCCGGAACCTATATTTTTGATGTGAAACTTCTAATGCGGAGTGAGGGTAAAACCGGCTGTTAGCGTGGCGACGCTTAGTTTATAGCGGAATAAAATGTATACTAGATTATTAATATAATGTACCTACGTTTCTATAAGTTGACTAGAGACACTTTTTTCATGAATTTTGTACTAGACCCGACGTCCGTCGTTTCAAATAAATGATCATTGCAAATTGAACAAAGTCCAACGTTTGTTAAGACTCTAACTGAGTTCATCCAGTTTAGATTCAAGAGTTTGAATATCTGACTTCAAAGTTGCGATTGAATATCTGATTACCAATTTTTCACTGCCCGGTGAAGGAAAATGTTGTGAGCACACTTCGATCCGTACTGGCCAAGGATTGTCCCTCTCAATATGAGTTCTATGATGCCTTGGTGAGAGAGCAACGGGTGAAAACTAGGTTTAATAGAGGCAGCCACCACAGACAGACTGTTTGGACCGAGATTCAAAAACATACCTCCTCCTCTTCCAGATCTTTGTCAGGTCTTGGCACAATCTTGAACCGGCACCCTGATATCTTAACGACATCCCTGACGATCTGTGGGTTATGAATCACTGTGTTTTTCGTGTACACCGTATTAGATTCCTTATCGGCGAATTCCAATGTTTTAAAAACATGGTCTGAAAAAGTTTTTTTTTAATATAATCTACGTAATTGGCAACGCCTGTTTAATAGTACTGACAATATGTGGGCCCAGGGCCTCATTCACGGCATCGCACTTAAAAAGGCCTTGCGAGCATTTGCAAACGGCTCTATCACCAACAAAAGCTAGTTTTTATGTTGTATCTCAAGTTCCCGATATAATTGCGAGATAAAGATAAAAGTTATACCATATTTTTTATACCACGCGGGTGGCAAACAACCACCACCCCCACGGCCCACCTAATGGTACGCGGGTCCCGTAGCTTATAGACGCTAGCAACACCAGAGGCTCATTCGCCATCTCCACGCAAAAGGATAAGAGGTGGACAGGAAGTATATTAAGGAGAGGAAAGGTAGGATATTAAGGAGAATATAGATATGAAGGATAACAAGGAGAGGATAGGGAGCGGGTTTGGGGCTCCAGCACTCTCACTCTACACACGAAACACAACGATAGGTACTCCTTTTTTTTTTTAAGGCGGGAATAACTGTTTCTAACCGCACACCCTATCGTTCGGGGCAACGACCAGGGTAGTGTGGGGCCTGTACCTACTAAAGAAACCCGCCGTGTACCGTCTCTCCGCCCTTATTGGCGGGCCACTGGAACTGTGTTACATTCCTTCGGTGGTAACAATAGGTAGCCCTGCTGTTGGTTTATGTTGATCTTTTGTAAGAGGGTGTTACTTCCCTGATCGAGCCAGTCCATTCCTTCTGGGATAAACGAGGTTCTACCACTAAAGCAAGTGCTGCTGAAAAAGCTGTTTTGAAGTCATGTCAAGGACTTTTTTTATTTTGGTACTTTGGGAACCTGAGATATAACCTAATAACTAAAGCAAAGGCTATTTATAACATTTAAATTAGTTACTTACCTAAATCTTTATTCAGTACATCGGCTACTTCCTGTACAGTCATGTTCCGCCATATCCCCACTACTTCTGAACTTTTTGGAGAATATTTAATTGGTGGTCTTATTGCACCTGGGATTACCTAGATAAAATTTATAGAGAGTATTACTTACCACTGATGAAAAATGTGATCATATCTTTTGTTAGTTTGCTTAATATACAAATATATAGCATAGAGCAATCTGAAATAATGTACCTTTGGAATAGTCAAAACAGGTGCAATGGTTCTAGAGCCTTACCTTCCGGCCTCCACAAACCAATTTGCCTAACAACAGCAATAAACAAGAAATGAAAGAGATATTATTGTATTTGTAATGTTTTTATTACTGAAATAGGTAAAAATATAACTTTATGATGGTTTTACTGTGCATATTTTACGCTATTTTGAAATAGGCAGGTAAATGTATATGGTGTATCTGATGGTAAGCGGTTACCTTACCCTATAGATGCAAGCCAAAATTCTAAGAAAAAGAATAGGATGTGACTGTGAAGACGAGGAGAAGATTGAGGCCATTGGCACCCTCTCTCATCACATGAAACACAACAGCAGAAAAAAAATGTAAAAATGTGTTCAAAATGTACAACAGCAGAAGCTTTTTTGTTTTTTTTTATGGTGTATAAGTTTATCTAACCACACACCCCGTAGTTGGGGGCAATGAGCAGGTTAGTGTGGGGCTCGCACCCACTAAATAAACCCGCAGTGTGCCATCTCTCTGCCTGTATCCAGGCCACTGAAAAACAGTAGAAGTACCGTATCTTTGTCTCATGCTGACCTTCGGTGTGGCACTTCTCCAATCAAGCTCATTCATTTTTAGTACCTATTTCAGTCTTGTTGGTTCATTGCATTGCATGCATATATACTTTTTGAGTGCATATAATTGGATGTCTACAGATAAAAGAGATCATGACTAAATCCCGTACAAACCTTTTCCTCAGGTGACCTCCTTTTTTTATAACAGGTGTAAGACACTGAGAGTTGTCTTGTCCACTGTTTGTTTGTTAATGTAAATTTTTCAACTCCACATACTTGTATAGCAAATTGATTTTTTATAAACTTAATTGGTAACCTGTAATAGAATTTTGATGGTGATTTTTATAGAGAGATAATAGAGCTATATCTGTATGTTTAATATTTTGGGAAAATATGACTGTTTTAAATTTTTGGTATGCCTGAACAAAAAAAAATAAGAATAGGTACCTACTCTGTTTCCCTATTCACACATCTCACTAAAGGTTGTTTGATTTTAAAATTTCATTGATACCAAAATTTGAACCATAATACATGGAGAAATCATAGTATAAGTTCACAAGAGATCATAAGAGCTCAACTTACCGTCTAAATAAAACATTCCTATACATTTTTTGTATCTTAGAAGGTTATGTCACTAAGTATAACTAAGTAATGGTAAACTTCGGTAATGCTAAGCCTGGTATTAATTAAATTGTTGATTTGCAATGTTATTAAATATTTTAAAATATATTATTTAACAAATAGTTTCTAATTGGAATTGTTTTATAACATATCCTCAAAAAAAAACGAAATATTTTTTTAACAATATAGTTTTTTTATATTGTAGTATTGGATACAAAAAAATTTAGTCAATTTCACATAAAATTCCTCGTATATTTTCCAAACTTGCTTGGTTTGTTGGTTTATTTAAAGCAAAAATAAAGACATGGAAAACTATAAACAAAATATTGGAATTTGGAAAGATTTTTTTTTTATTTATTCATTTTTTCTTCCAATAATTTTCAAATCAATTATCAAAAGGATTCGATACATTTAGCTACATGGCAATCACATATGACCAGACTACACAGCGCTACACGCACTCCTTCTTTAAGGACTGACGTGACGTTAGCGTGACGACTTCAGCAACAGGCATAGAGCCATTTTATATAAGCGGCACAGGACCGCTGGGTGTGAACTGTGGTGTTCTTTAGGCTTATCTGTATCCAGCAGCGGAAACGTAACTTTTATTTATTAGGCACCTGGAGGAAAACTTGTTCTATAGTTGTTGCAAGCCTTTAACTAGTGAGATTTTAAATTAGCTGTTTCTTTCTTGCTAATATTATTAGACTATAAAATACCTGATTACCATTGCTCGTCGACCCAGTTATCCGGTGACACAGCTAAGCCGTTGTCTATCTGACGACCCACCATAGAAAAGTTTCAAATGAAGAATGGGGATAAAAAGAAGGATTGAGAACGCACACGCATGTTTAGTACGTTACTCTCCTTCCAAAGAGTAGAATAAATTAAAAAAAGATCTCCGTCAATCTTAATATTTTTTAAAACAAACATAGACGATAATCTAAAATAATGCATTGCGCCAATAATGAAAACTACTACTACTTATCATAACACCATTTCCTTTGTGGGGTAGGCAGAGCGAACAGAATATCAAAAGTCTCTATTCCTGCATACATCTTTTGCTTTCTCGACATTCATAATTCTCTACATAAACGCGCGCCGGTTTCGGAGACCCTTGACTCTATTTTCCTTCAGTACATGACCGATTTGGTGTAGGTAGATGAATCTGTCTCCCCTCCTTTCACTTTCGCGATGTATATGGAGCATTCCCTTTCGCATCTTTGTACTAATACTCACTTTAATACCTTTTTTTTTGTTAAGTGGGAAAAATTGTACCTAAACTTACACCCCGTCGGGACAACGAACAGGCTAGTGTGGAGCACGCATTTTTTTTTTTTTATTGCCAACTGTGGCAGACGAGCAAGCCGCCCACCTGATGGTAAGTGGTAACCGCCGCTCATGGACTTTAGCAACGCCAGGGGCACAGCCAAGCCGCCGCCTACCGCAAGTTAAGTGCTCCTTTCAAACCTCGTTTAAAGAGGGACATGTCGTAGCGTCGGGGAAACACCGTAGCAGGTAGGTCATTCCAGAGCTTACACGTACGTGGTAGAAAAGAATGATGAAAACGAACTGTCTTTGACGAAATCGTTTCCAGGTGGTGTGGATGAACCCTACGGCGACGTCTCGTGGTTCGGTGGTAAAATGGTGATGTCGGTACCACCTTAAACAGCTCCTCCGAGCACTCCCCATTGTAGAGCCGGTAGAGCACACAGAGGGACCCGAAGTCTCTCCGCCGCTCCAACGACTCCAGACCCTCCGTGAGATCGGCATCATCGACAATTCGAATCTTTGCAGGGAGTCAAGTGGGTCGAGTTGGTACTTAGGCGCACCTGCCCAGAGATGTGAGCAGTACTCCATATGAGGGCGGACCTGTGCTTTATATAGCACAAGTCGTTGCCTCGGTGTGAAGTACCGCTTGGTTCTATTCAGGACGCCTAATTTTTTACTCGCCAATTTGGCTTTGTCCTCCAAATGACTCCCGAACTGGACTTTGCTAGAGATGTTGATGCCAAGGATCCCAATGCTCTCGGAGACCGGGAGAGTTACCCCTTGGAACGGGGGCGCCACGACAGTTGCATCCTTCTTTGCAGTGAAAGCGCAAACCTGTGTCTTCGTGGGGTTGAATTGAACCATGTTCCTTTCACCCCATTCCGAGGCCCGCCCAAGAGAGCGCTCGACTTCAGACACAAGTTCGGTCCGTCTCTCCTCCAGCATATTCCGAGGGACTTTCTGACGGCCGGTATATCGCGCATCACCCGTACTGTCATCCGCATAGCAATTTATATTCTCTATTGAGAGCAAGTCATTGATATGCAGGATGAACAGTGTTGGGGACAGCACCGAACCTTGTAGTACGCCAGCATTAACCCCCATGGTATCGGAGCAGAAGCCACCTACTACGACTTTGATGCTCCGACCATCTAGGAAGCTGGCGATCCATTTGCAGAGTCCCTCGGGGATTCCATAAGAAGGGCCCTATGCCAGACCCTGCCGAACGCCTTCGCGATATCCAGGCTGAATGCCAAAGCTTCACCTCCACCCTCCAAGGCCTCCGCCCAATGGTGGGTAAGATACACGAGAAGATCACCAGCAGACCGACCGTCACGAAAGCCGTATTGGCGATCATTGATCAGCTGGTGATCCTCTAGGTACTGCAAAAGTCGGCGGTTTATGACTTTCTCAAGAACCTTGGAGAGCAGAGATGTCATCGCGATTGGCCTGTAATTCGACGGGTCCGACCGATCACCCCTTTTGGGAATCGGGTGAACATTGGCTACCTTCCAAGAAGTAGGAACCCTGCCGGTACTGTATGAGAGACGGTACAGGCGCGTTAGGACGGGGGTCAACTCAGGGGCGCACGTTCGAAGAACCACTGCAGGGATGCTATCCGGCCCGCTCGACTTATGGACGTCCAGCAGCCACAGCTCCCTCCTGACCACACGTTGCGTAATGCGGATTTCAGGCAAGGAGCTTTCACCGGCGTCCAAAGTCGAGATCGGCCTTCTCCTTGGCACTGTGGGCTGAATTGCCATCCTGTTTCTGCAGTGGTGGGAGACTAGACTGGCAGAAGTTGCCCTGTGCTGCCTTGGCGAGTGACCAGAAAGCACGACTCTCAGCGGGATAGCTTCCGAGCCACCCACCAAGTCTGGCAACGTGTTCTGCCTTGGCTTCAGCAATAGCCCTCTTGTTAGACCTGGAAGCAGCATTAAATTTACACTTCTCCTCTTTGGCGTTCGGATCCCGACTTTTCCTGGCCCTATTCCAGGCTAGGTATGCGGACTGCTTCTGGCACGCAGCCGTCCTGCAGGCTTTGTTCAACCATGGACGGCTGCGACCGCCGACCGGTACTTCGGTGTTGGGGATGAATAATTTCATTCGCACAGATGACGCAGTCCGCACAGATGTCAGGATCTCTAGAGGAGAAGCATAGCTGCTTCCAATGGTACGATGCAAGAAACTCGCGGAGTCCATCCCAATCTGCTGACTTATACTGCCAGACTCTGCGAGATCCATTCGCGGGAGAACGATTGGTCCTCGCAACAGGGGCTGTGCGGTGGACCAGGCAGTGATCCGATGATCCCAAAGGAGCATCGACCACCACCCGGTATCCACGTGGATTTGTAGTCAGCAGAAGGTCTATCAAGAAAGGCTCATAGCTCTCAATATCTGGGACACGGGTGGGTTGTGTCACCAGTTGTGAGAAACCATAGGCCGAAACCATATTGAAGAGGTTCCGACCCGGGAGGTCAGTGGTCCGCGATCCCAGCCACACTTTGTGGTGAGCATTGAAATCACCTAAGACCACCACCTCCGCAGATGGATACTGCTCCAATATTTCGTCCGTTCCCCGTTCAACGTTCTCAAAGAGATGAGTTGACCCCGAATCACTGCTATGGGACCTGTACAGGCACGCGTAGATGCGGATACACCCTACATATTCTACGCGTAGCCAAAAAATAGACAGGTCACCATGTTCGAGGCCCCGAAGACGATGACAGCAGACATCACCCCGAACGAACACGCACACCCCGGCTTTACGACGGAAAGAGTGCTGCAGTTCGTAGCCAGGGTATTTAAGGTACGATATTTCGTCCGGGGCGCTTATCTGCGCTTCCGTTAAAAAGAGCAGAGCAGGCCGCACCGTCTCGAGATGTTGATGGACGGCGTCGAGTTCACTGTGTAGTCCCCCAATGTTGCAAAATTCCACTGTTAATGTGGATGTGGAGTCCACCGTAGAAAGTCTACTCTTTTTATGCTTCTTTCTGGCCGTGGTTTTCAAGAGTTTTAGGGAGTATGGGAGAGCACGCTATGGGGAGCGACAGTACCCCAGAAACAAAAAAGAGCGGTAGTACCTGGTACAGTGCTAGGTAGTGGGTTTAGTGAGGAGCTGACACGAAGCACGGAAGGGGCCCCAGTGCCCCCCTGCAAGCAACCGTCGGGTCCACTCCGGTCTCCCGCTCCGGCACAACGGCTGCTGTATAGGATTTTCGCCAGTTGGCGGGACAGCCTCCCGAGGTAGGATATCCCCGGGTTCGGGTCCCCTACTGACCGGCAGGTGGCCGGCGGAACCATTTCCACCTGGTCTCCCTGAACCCCGTACCATCCCCTCACGCCCTCACCAGTCACGATCCAACCACTGTCCATTCTAAGCGCTACCGCAACCCACTGCATACCAAGGAATGGAGAATGGGATAGGGACGGAAATCTACCGCTACGACCAAAACACACCAAAATGCTTCGTCGGTCACACGGCAGACGGTGGTACAGAACCGCTCGGGCCCGCCAACAAGCAAGACTCCTCTCACTAGTTACCAAGCCCTACCACCAATAAAGCTTCATACAAACTGAGGTGAATCCCGCGCGGGATGCGGCAAGCGATTAGCCACGATTCGCTCGCTCGCTTAGCCTCTTAAACTGTCGCGAATTTTGCGCGTCATTATTTTTAGTTCTCCAATAAAATAAGATGTCTTTTGATATCGAAGCTGAGGTTTTGCTATTATTAGCTGTAGCTGTAGAATAATTTCAAGAGTTTGAGAAAGAAACGAAGAAAATGGACCCATGAGCTGAGTACTCAACACATAGAATTTGGAGAGTTTCACAGTTAGATATCTACATTACGAAAAGATAAAGGAAGATTTTATTCATACTTCCGTATTCCAGATAAATGCTTTAATAAGGTTTTATCGAGAATCGAACAAAGTATACGGAAATAATATACTAACTTTCGCGACTAAGGTCGTATAGGACTTTGTTTTTTTTTTACTTTTTATAAATATAATTCCATGTTCAACGGCATTTTGATAAATCGCGCACGATAACACGTATATTTCGCTGCAACTCATACGATTATTCGCGCCAATTTGAACACGTTCATACAAGTTAGCTGGCGCAATCAGTACGAGCGATTCGCGTCCCGCGTCCCGCGCGGGATTCGCCTCAGTTTGAATGAAGCTTAATGCAGTAGATGACAACTGCTTACTTCCCTTAGTCGCCTTATACGACACCCGCAGGACTGAATGGGGTGGTGACACCTGTATTCTTAGTCCGTCACCACACGGATAAGCAAGCGAGCATCCACTAAAGAAACCCGCCATGTGCCTTCTCTCCACCTGTGTTGACGGACCACTGGTACTGTGGTGAATTACTTCAATGGCCCGCTGACAGCGACCCTCTTTCATACCTACTCGCTCTTTTACACCGTCGTTACGAATGCGCTCAGTCAGCCTCACTCCATAGATTCTACTTGGCTTGATGAACACGTTATGTGAAATTGTGAAGCAACGAATTGTACGTAGTGAAAAAGGTTTTAAATTTGAATGTGGTTGTATACTTTGGCAGCTAAAGACCGAATACAAGATGGGTGGATTGTGTAAAGAATAATGTGAAAAATGTGCATGAAAAATGTTTATCTAGGTATTCTAAAATAACAGCTGATAGGGATAAATTGAAGAAAAAATATATTGCACCCATATTATGTAATAAGGACAAGTGAATGTTGATTTTAATATATAGAAAATCCCCAAAGATGCGAAGCGTGTTCTGAGTAACTCTTTCATGATTTTATTTGGCATGACCAAATTAATTTATATACCACTGTATTTCCATAGTCAAGAGATAAAACCTTAAATTAAAAAATATATCATAGACAATTACTATTTATGTCCGCCATTCATTCTTTTGAGTTGCTTTTTCGTTTTACGATTCTTGTGTGAGCACGATTTGTCATCAGGATCTACGCAATACTATCGCGTAATTAATTAACCTACGTAAAGTTGAAAATAAACTCCACGCGTTCAGGTATTATCACCATCAGTGTAGTGTAACATCCATTTGACTTGACGTGATCATATTGTGAGATCGTCAGTGATGCTCTTGCCCGCTTTTTACGTTATCGGTTTCGCTGTGAGTTCGAGTGCCTGATGGTGTGGAAACTATGTGTGGTTAACTCATAAGAATCAGAGGACAGCATGGGAGCGTTTTTGAATAAACCCGAGACAAAGAAATACAACGAGACTGGTGAAGGCAATGGTCTTCGCTATGGCGTGGCGTCGATGCAGGGTTGGCGCGTTGAGATGGAGGATGCCCATCACGCGCAATTAACTTTGAATGGGACTCTATCGGACTGGTCCTATTTCGCGGTATTTGATGGGCATGCGGGGGCACGAGTGTCTGCGCACTGCGCAGACAATCTCCTTGAATGTATCCTGCAGACAGATGAGTTCCGGCGTGAGGAAATTGCTGAAGCTATTCGCGCCGGTTTCCTGGATCTGGATAAGAAAATGCGCGAACTACCCGAACTGTGTAACGGCGAGGAGAAGTCTGGGTCGACAGCGGTGTGCGCTTTCGTTTCACCTAAGCAAATATACATAGCAAACTGTGGTGACTCCCGCGCAGTTTTGGCGCGTAATGGCGTACCGATTTTCGCAACGAGAGACCACAAGCCAGAATTACCGTCGGAAAAATCGCGTATAGTGCAGGCTGGAGGCTCTGTTATGATACAGCGTGTAAACGGAAGTTTGGCAGTATCTAGGGCATTGGGAGACTATGAATACAAGAAGGTGCTGGATCGAGGTCCCTGCGAGCAATTGGTATCTCCAGAGCCGGAGGTGTCTACTCATGAGCGGCATGAAGCAGAAGACGAGTTCTTGGTGCTGGCCTGTGATGGCGTTTGGGATGTGATGAGTAATGAGGCTCTGTGTGCATATGTGCACTCATTACTTCATCTAACTGATGATCTGGTGGCTGTCACCAACCAGGTCATAGATACCTGCTTATATAAGGTTAGTTATTGCTTATTTTTCCCATATTGCTCATAAATATCTAACTGTTGGGTGCAAGTATTCTCTTTAACTGCTAAGACAGACAACTGTCTGTTTAATTTTATGTCCATAACACAGAAATAAGTAAGATAGTGATATTAAACTTGAATGTTTTACAATCTACCAGCAGATTTTAACTTCATATGAAATCTGTTTGTGTGGCATGCAAAATATTCTTATCTAAAACCACAGGTGTCACCTCTATAAACAGCTTCATAGTAAGTGTAAAAAATATATTTTAATGTTCATGAGTGAAATTACCATTATTTATACTAGAAGTTATCTTTTTAAGTGTTTTGTAATGCTAAGATAAGACTAAATATGAAATGTGTAACTGATATAATGTACTTTTGAATTGTTACACCAACTTTTATTGGCATGTTTGAATTGTTACACCAATCTAATTGAATTTTACATTTATAGAAATTTAATTTTCTTTGCTATGAGATTTATTTTCCCCTAAGCATGTATAAATAAATGAAAGTGGTGACGCCTGCATAATTTAGCTTTTTGTAACCTACTGATTTTCTCAACCGAGGCCGACAAGACCACAAGAAAGTACTGGCAAATTAATTGCATATTGGATTAAAAAATCTAAGTAAGTAGTTAAGTAAACAAAAAGAGTTAAGTTTTTGAGTAGTTGTGTAAACAAACAAACAGATCTACACAATAATTCTGAAAAAAAAAATGATTACACCCACAAATCGCCAGCTATGTTTAGTGCCACCTAATAGGGGGCGAGCCTATTGCCCTCTACCAGGCACATTTCCAAACTCCAGGCTGCTATTGAGAATTTTTCTTTTTACGAAAAAGTTCAATAACACTGCCCGACCCGGGAATCGAACCCGAGACCTCATGATCAGCAGTCGCTTACACTACCGCTGCACCACCGAGGCAGTTGTTGCAGTTTTATAATAATCATTATTCAACCCAAATGTTGAATTAAATAAAAGATAATGATGATAAATTCAGTGAATGTGTTGCTACTATGTACAGCAATTACAAAGTTGTAGATCAAAATAGACTTGCAAGTAAATAATATTCTGCAAAAATTTAATCATAGTGTAGTTTTTATTAGACATTATGACTAAATAAAATTACATATATACATGTAAGTTAGTTGAAAATAAAATTAATGCTAATTACAAAATTATGTTAATCATCAAAATTTTTAAATGTTAAATTTAATTTGTACTTTCAATTTCCAGTAAGTTGTATTTTGTATTTTTGTAGTACTTTAATATTTCATTATAGACATTGCTTCACTCTAATGGAATTCTATGTAGCTTATTAATTCTTAATAGCATTATTTCAAAGTACATAGAAATTGAAATCCGCAACATACAATTTACTTTTGGTATGTTTTTTGTACATAAGCTGCAAAAAAAAAACAAGTGGTTGTGCTGATTATAAGCGTTTGGTAGTCTGTAGCATTCACAATACTAAGGTCATTATTTATGTGTTGCCAGCCTCAAGTAACAGGTTAGTAGGTGGAGAGGAAATATACAGGTAACTGAAGAGGAGGTTTGGAACTCCAGCATAAACATCTATTAATTAAAAAAAAGCAATTTCAAAATTTATGTACATCTTATTTGAAATAGAAAAAAATATAATATGACTCGATTTATATATCATTATATGTCTTCAAAGGTGAATTATTAATTGCTAAAGTTTAATAATAATGAAATTAAAATGATACCACATTGGAGCTATAATGATCCAATAAAAAAAAGAATGATTCAAATTAAATTATAACTAAAAAAATGTCTTTGGGTTTATCCGTTATTAGCAGATGTTTTGCTATCATTTCATTGTTGTGGTGAATCCTAGAGTGAGAACTTCTCCACCTCCTCATCTTAACACATCTGTGTGAAGACATTGTTCCAAATGGATAATTCTTTTGAGAAAGTTACAACTGGTCAGCTGTGTAGCTGTTTTATTTGTTAGATGATTAAGGTCTTTTGATGAAGCACATTTGTCCTTCTCTAACTGATAAATTTTAGATGCCTATGAATTTTTTCATCTGTAACAACTGGGTACAATTCACTATAATGCACAGGATAACTATTTGCTTTTAACATTTAAGAGTATATATTGGAGTCACATGCTTTTTCCTGTAGTTGTCGTTGAATGAGGCTTTTGCATATTTGTGAGGAGGCCCATGTCGTGCGGTGTCCCACAGGGATCTGTCCTGGGGCCGCTCCTGTGGGACATCAGGTACGATTGGGTTCTGCGCGGCCGGCTCCCCCCCGGGCTGAGCGTAATCTGTTACGCCCACGATACCCTCGTTACAGCCCGGGGCGGGAACCTCGATGAGGTGACGTTACTGGCCACCTTGGGTACCGCGGAGGTGGTCAGATGTATCGAGGCGCTGGGGCTTAGGGTGGCCCTCAATAAATCGGTGGCCCTGCTTTTTCACGGGCCCCGTCGCGGTCCACCCACCGGCGCTTCGATACTGGTGAACGGGGTAGGGGTCCAAATCCAGGCCCAGATCAAATATCTGGGCCTGGTTCTTGACGGGCAGTGGCATTTTGACGAGCACTTCCGTCAGCTTGCACCGAGACTTGTCGGCACGGCGTCCGTCCTAGGGCGTTTGATGCCAATCCTGGGCGGACCCTGCATCGCGTGCCGACGGTTGTACGCAGGGGTGGTTCGGTCGATGGCGCTTTACGGCGCACCCGTGTGGGCGGAGTCTCTGACCGCCCGCAATAGGGCCCTTCTGTGGAGACCGCAGAGAGTCGTGGCGGTCAGAGCAATCCGCGGCTGCCGCACGGTGTCGTGCGAGGCTGCGTGCGCATTGGCCGGAACCCCCCCATGGGAGCTGGAGGGGGAAGTGCTCGCCGAAGTTGATTAGCGGGCGTCAGCAGCGCGTGCGGGAGGCGTTCGCCTCCTGCCTCGTCAAATGAGCGCATGGCGGAGCGACGCTCGCTGCACTATCATCGCCCGTTGGAGGGATCGGCTGGAGATGCTTTGGGCCGGTCTTCGGACCGTAGGGGCGCTCCAGCCAATTTTGGAGGAACGGATAGGGCGACGGCACGGAGTCCTGTCCTTCCGACTGGTGCAGGTGCTGTCGGGGCACGGCTGCTTCGGCAAGTACCTGTACACGGTCGCTAGGAGGGAGGAGACTCCCTGCTGCCACCATTGCGACTGCAGCGAGGACTCGGCGCAACACACGCTCGAAGTGTGTCCGGCCTGGGCTGGGCAGCGCCGAGATCTCGCTGCAGTCATCGGAGAGGACCTGTCGCTGCCGGCTGTTGTGCAAGCTATGGTCGGCGGCGATAGGTACTGGACCGCGGTCGCTGCCTTCTGCAAGGATGTCATCTCGCGGAAGGAGGCGGCAGAAAGGGCCAGAGAGGCTGATCTCTCCTCTGGCCCGACCCGCCGCCGGCGCGCGGGGCGGCGTGTGCGCGACTATCTGCGCCTAATGCCGCCCTAGCCGAGGCCGCGGGCGGTTGGATCGGGGATTATCCGCCGCCCGCATTGAGCCTTCCGCGAAGGTGTGACGTCCCAGGTACGCAGGGACGTCACTCAGAGAGGGAGCTCGACGGGGCTAGCCACCACTGAAGAGAATGCATGCGGTACCAGTGGTCTGCCCAGTACGGGTGGATGAGGGTGCACGGCGGGTTTTAGTGGGTGAGAGCCCCACACTACCCCGATGTCTCCCCGGACAGCGGGGTGTGCGGTAGGTACATTTTATCCAGCCTAAAAAAAAAGGCTTGCATATTTTAAAATCTACCATTACATAGAACTATTTCTTGTGTGGTTTTACAAAATCATTGGAACATGTGTTAGTGCATCTAAATACCAGTGTGCAGAAGAATTAGAAGTCTTGAATATAGTACCTGATACGAGGCCATAAACATTCATTCTAATTAAATGCTTAAAATCTGTTTAGACTTACAAAGCTTTTACGAATGAGATCTTTAAATGAGATGTTATTGTAATTTTCTTTTATTATTTTTTATGAACAAGAGTGCAATGGTACTTTCGCATACCTTGTTTGTCTTATTGTCGCATCTGGAGGGTTAGAAAGTAACACACAAAATCGTATCGACTTCGCATCGTTTCAATGTGATTGGTTGAGAGATTATTGCGACATCACGCGCCAATTTCTCTACCAATCAGAAGTGAGAAGATACGATGTCGATACGAATTTGTGATACACATACTAAGGCCCCAGGGGGGTTAGAATGTATCTCACTCGATCATATGACATGAGATCACCGTGATTAATCGACGGATTATTGCGACATTACGCGTCGGTTTCTCTACCAATCACACGAGACTTCACGATGTCGATACGATTTAGTGACATTATTCTAACCCCCAAGTTTGTTAACCGGCTATTAATATGATTAAAATAAATATTAAAATAAATTACATTAATTAGATAAAGAGAGAAGAAAATTTTAGTTAAAACGGTTCATCAGTTATCTATCATCTAGATTCTAGACAACAAGTAGTCTGCTGTGGGAATGTTAAAATGTTGATTTACGATTTTATATCGCCCATATCGACCCCTACTAAATTTTTTTTTGTATGTTATGTTTTCACGCCAGAACTACTTAACCAATCATCTTGGAATTTATCATACATAATAGTCCAGAAACTGGAAAAAGACTACTTTTTTTCCCATAAAAATAGATGGTTTCTGTAGATTAGCTATTTTTGCATAGAGATGATTGGTATTGGTATAGAGTTGATTAATGTGTTGAAGAAGATACGAGATGATTAACGTATGATATTTTGAAGTCCACATGGATGAAATCACAGGCTGGCAAGCACATAATAATGATAATCTGATATTATATTTATATATAGATTTTAAGCACTTGAAAATAATGGCCGCGTGAAAACAAGGAAATTTATGGCTCCGAGCAAACAGAGATAATAGCTCCGTTAGCATAGCATCTATAATGGTAATGCGGAAGTCCCAGGTTCTTAGCCTGCTCATAGCTATCATCTTCTATTACACATTTACTCTAGAAAATAATCTTTTAATATCTATTTAAATTCTGTTGTTATATTGCATTGCATTAAGTTATAAAATTAATGTCAGTGGTTGGCAAACATACGGCCCACCTGATAGTAAGCGGTTACTGCAGTCTGTAGACGCTAATAATAACAGAGGCATCAACAGCACGTCGCCATCTCCAAGGAAAGGGATAGGAAGGTGGAGAAGAGGGATACTAAGGAAAGGATCCATCTATCCATCCATCAGCCTTTCAACGTCCACTGCTGGACATAGGCCTCTTCAAGAGAACGCTACAACGAGCGGTCCCGTCATGGGGGATAATGCCGTAATCGCCACGCTTGGCAGGCGTTAGCGATCGCAGTGGATGTTGTTAATATTCGAGGGAGTGCTGCTGCCCACTCCTCCGGTATTCCCTCAGTCGGCTCTTACAACTCCCATGGGTAGAGAGGGGTGGGACAATTCTAAAGCCGGCCCCACACGGCTAATCAGGAGAGGATAGGGAGAGAGTATAGGCGCTCTTACTCACCATACGAAACAAGGCTTACCTAACGTTGTCTCACGCTGATCATCTGTGACAGTGTGGTACCGATCGAGCCGATCCATTCATGCATTCAATATGCAAGGCTCTACCACTACATACTTCATTAAGAGTGAATTTTTGTGTGAAACATATTTATATCCTTTGTGGAAATTAAACCAGCATGGCAAAGAAGGTGCTAATCTATACTATTATAAAGTTGTAACAGAGCTATGTCTGTACATTTAAAATATTTGAGAAAAAAATACTGTAATAGGCTATATAGGCTTGTCTAAACACAAAACAATTTTTTTTAGAATTTTTATCTGTTTGTTCGCGCATCACGCAAAAATTACTGAACGGATTTTGATGCAACGTTTTTTATTTGAAAGGCCTTGATTAGACTTAAAAACTGGTATACATACTACTATATCGGGATCCTGAGATATAACCGAAAAACTAGATTTTAGTTGCGGCGAAGCCGCGGGCAAAGGCTAGTCTATGTTATAAAATCGTTTGCTGTTGTATTTTTTAAGCTTCATCAATTTTTTTTCTTTTCAGGGCAGTAAAGATAACATGAGCATCGTGCTAGTGACGTTCCCGGCGGCGCCGAAGCCGAATGCCGACGCACAGCGAGCTGATCGCGAGTTGGACGAGACGCTACGTCAGAGGCTTACAGGTTGCTATCATTCATTACTGCATGCCTGCTCATATAAGCACAGAGACAGACGTACTAATTGTCATGTAGTTGGACAGGTGCCTGAATGTAACAGTGATAATGATGCGAGGGCTTAATGCAGGGTATTTTAACCTTTTATACTCTTTCATGAGTATAAATTTCTGAAGGATTATTCCTGTGAGTCAGATAGTGATAGGTCTACATTTTAAAATAACAACATTCTTGCTACAGGGTTGCCAGGATAAGGTAATGGAATTTGGTTTCGCAGCCCCCCCTAGTATGTACACGAATATATACCATGATATATGAGCCATCGTTTGGATACTCGATACTCGTAATACCGTCCGTCTCGTGTTGGTCTCTCGATCTATTATACGGTAGGCAGGTCGAAGTAATCAGGCGATAGTTCATATATGTTCGTTTTATATTCTAACCGCCCTCCCTGTTCTTTCCGTTTAAGCGTTTTTTTAAATTAGTTTCACTTATGTGTGTTTGTTAGTAATCGCCTTTGACTTCGATTTTGACTCATTTTCAACGATCAGATTTCCTTCAAACTTTGTAGACTTATCGAGGACCGATGGCAAATTAACAATGAATCTTCGAACGTGATTTTTTGAGACTAAAAAGAAGACAATAAACTATAGTTTAAAAAAAATAAAATAACACGCGGGAATTAAACCTGCGTCCCTTCCTATCCGGGGAACTGCTCTAATCCACTGAGCTACAGTACTATCTTTTAGACATACCCAATCTCCTTATTACATTTGTCTTAACGACCAACGCCCTCTATCGGAACGCATTTACATGCATTAATCCAATATAGTAAGTTTAATTTTGCAATTAAAATTCATACTATTTGATGGCGTGATTTTTTAAACATTTTTCGTTAAGACAAATGTAATAAGGAGATTGGGTACGTCTAAAAGATAGTACTGTAGCTCAGTGGATTAGAGCACTTCCCCGGATAGGAAGGGATGCAGGTTCGATTCCCGCCTGTACTAAAATACTCTTTTTCCTTATTCACAAATTATAATTTGTACTTTAAGAGTAGCTGAGCATGTCAAGTGCTAAAATATAGATCAAAAAGATTAAAAAATAACACGCTTTAAATAGCTAGTTGAACTAAAAAGTAATAAATAATATTACAGTTAATAATTATTGTAAAGAAACGTGGGGTGCTTTTTACTATATAGGTGAACTATTTGTATAATTTGATTTTACAAACAAAAAAAACTTGGTGTTATTTTAGTTTTGTAAACTATAATTTATTATAGGTACAGTACACCATCAGGAGACTTGAAATTTACCTCTATTCATCTTCAATTTTGTCCTGACCTGATTCCAATTTATACTGGATAATATTCAAACCGGCGTACCTTCCAATCCGGGGAATTGCTCTAGACCGCTAAGCCATCACACTGACCGACGGCCATTGC
Organism: Leucoma salicis; assembly: GCA_948253155.1. Lineage (NCBI taxonomy): Eukaryota > Metazoa > Arthropoda > Insecta > Lepidoptera > Erebidae > Leucoma > Leucoma salicis. Next base: position 19,270,753 of record OX411821.1, read on the forward strand.
CAATCTCCACATCAATTAGTTCAACGTGAAAGCTTAACAAACAAACAGATAAACTGATTTTCACATTTATAATGTTAGTAAGGATTTGTTTGGGAGTAATAATAATTGAATGCGTGATGACACAATAAACTATAAGCTTTTATATGCCAGTAATTACCAAAATAATAATATTTAAAAATAAGTTAATTTAAATGCCGTTAAAAGTGTTGTTTGTTAAAAGTGTTTTGAGGCAGGAAAACGGGGCCTTCGCAGTTTATTTATGAGCTGAATTATTTTAATCCAGCCATATTTAGATATATTTGAAATTCAATTTGTCACCAGTGTGATTCGTGGCGCAACAATCACAAGATTCAATAAAATTACAGTCACGAAGGCTCTGTAAATAACGATTTATTTATAGGATGAATTAAAATTAAAACAAATGCCTATCACGCGACTCATAACTACGATGGACCACGCGATATCGCTCATACAGTTTAACCTTTGTGGATGATAGCAAGGTTTTTTGAGCCACTAAAAAAAACAAACTTAAAACAACCTCAGTTTCTACTAAGGTTGTTTCATGTCAGGAAAATATAATCTCACTATAGTTGGGTATTAAACTATGGTTTCCCTGAATTAGTCAACTTCTAAATTTAGAGTCAACTAAACGTTTGCATAGTTCGTAACATGAGGTGTTTGTGCGACTGATTGGGTGAATTAACTATCGATATTTATTAATTTTTAACGTATATTCGCTAAGGCTAATATTATCTAAAATTCGAAAAAAGAATAAAGGTCTTCTAGACTTAGTGAGGTTTACGTAGGTACAGTCACAGTAAATATATAAGCTAATATATTTACTGTGGTACAGTTTTCTAGTTAGGAACACAACCACCTTTTTTAAAGTGAGCGTTATCTCGATGTGTCCTTTTCCCCATTTCTTTGTTGAGTTTGAGCATTGTAGTGGTTTTTTTCTAGACATTGGCTTAACTATACCTATCACTTGTAGCTACCGACCGGTGGAAAAAAATGTTTTAGCAACTTTGCTACAAGACGGTATACAATACGGAAGTGGATGTAGGTACCGGGGAGATCGAGACTGATCTACCTTGACAAATCGGTCATGTTTTGAAGGAAGGTGGAGTCAGGAGTGCGGCGAGCGTGTATGAAGAGAATTATGAATGTTGAGGAAACGAGAGATGTACCTATGCAAGAATAGAGCCTTTTGGCGCTCCTGTTCTCTCTGCCTATCCCGCAAGGGAGATTTCGTGACGATAAGTAAGTAATTGCTCCACCACTATAGAGTTACTTACCTTCATATCAGATCTAGTTTTAGGTATAAAGCTCAGAAAGATATCGTGACACATGTCAAGAGTCACCATGATGCCTTGATTATGAATTAATTACATTGTTCGTGATAAACGTTTTGAATTAAATGCGAATGAGTTGAACACTTGTGTACATAATAAGTAGTCAAGTAGGTATACATACTTAGAAAATAACAGAGGCGCTTAAGTTGAATCTAGTGACAAGTTTAATATAATAACCACTACCATTATATCGTTTTCGAAGAAAGAGGAAAGGCTATGTTGCCGTGTTGACAGCCAAGTAGGTACTGAAATTCTGCTCAATTTTAGTCTTAAAACTGGTAATCATTAAAAAATAATTAATTTAGAATACCATAAACAAATGAAGGCCGTTTGGGGCTGGCTTTAGAATTGTCCCACCCCTCTCTACCCACGGGAGTCGTAAGAGCCGACTGAGGAATACCGCGGGAGTGGGCAGCAGCACTCCCTTGAGTATTATCAACATCCACTGCGATCGCCAACCCGCCTGCCAAGCGTGGCGATTACGGCATTATCCCCCATGACGGGACCGCTCGTTGTGGCATTCTCTTGGGGAGGCCTATGTCCAGTAGTGGACGATGAAAGGCTGATGGATGGATGGATGGAAACAAATGACGTGATTATTAAACGTCTTTCTAAATTTGAACATAGCTCAGACTAACTAGATGGAGCCACGGCGTGGCCGCACTTGAAACAGCAATATTTTTTTTAAATGTTGCCAGGTTGACAAATATTTAACCATATTTGGGCAAAATAAACGATAGTTAGAATGAGGTCTGTAACTTGATCGTACCTAAATAAGAAACTCTTCGTAACAAATATTTAATTGAAAATCACAGCGTTTATCAAAATAATTATTTAAAAGTAAATCTACCACCCCTTCTATTCATCCAACCATCAGTCTTTAAACGTCCACTGCTGGACATTGGCCTCCCCAAGAGACCACCAGAACTAACGGGCTTGTGCTGACTGTATCCAACGGCTCCCTGCAGCTTCGACCATATATTTGGTCCGTGGGAGGCCCTATTACGCTGCGCTGTCCGATACGTGGTCGCAACTCGAAAACCTTTTTCCCCAACGGTTGTCAGCTCGTCGAGCGATATGGCCTGCCCATTGCCACTTCAGCATGCAAACCTGGTGGGCTATGTCGGATATTCACGTTCTACGGATCTCCGTAATAAAAATTCGATCACGTAGGGAAATACCAAGACTTTGAGCCTTGATGCAAGGTAAGTATTGCTGCTCCATAAATTGCCGTTCTGTTCGATATCTCATCTGGTAAATAATAATTAGTTATATTTATTAAAATAATAGTTCACGAGAATATAATTAAATTATCTTTTCTTTCTTTTCTGGGTCATATAAGAAAATAATTATCTTCCTTCCAGCGCTGATTTAACTAATTGAATAAGAACTTAGAGCAAATCAGTTTCTCTGAATTCTAGATACAGCGGTACAGTCGTAATCTAGAATTGAGATTTACTTACAAAGATGAAATTACAACTGCCTCTGTGGTGCAGTGTTAGTGTAAGCGACTGCTGATCATGAGGTCTCGGGTTCGATCCCCGGGTCGGGCAGTGATATTGAGATTTTTCAAAACAAAAAAAAATTAAAGACAAAGTGAAAAATGTGAAATTAAAAATAACAGTCAACAACATCACAACCAACATCTCATAAATTACATATAAATTTTAGTAAAGTGAAAACTGGGAAATTTAAATTCGCAATAAGGCAACACCGAAACAATTCTCAGTAATAGAAAGTTAGCTAGAAAACGTGTTTTGCTAGTTAAGATACACTCATCTTAGTAGCAATTATTAATTTCGAGTAAAAAAGCCCATTTTATAGCACTTTATAGCATTCAATCATTAACTTTTTTAATTTTCGACTACATATGAATGAAATGTTATACCTGTTTTTTTTCGCTCGCTGTAGCTTTTGTAGCATAGTAGGTACGCTATTTTATAAGCACTATTATCACGTAGTCTTTTTCTCAAAACACTAATTAACACAAATTAACATTAAATTTGAATTAAAACCCGAATTTTTATACAAATTTTCGATTATGTCAGTTGAATCGTGACAGACAAAGCATTTTGACATCGTGACAATACCAAAAACTGGCCACGGCGACAAAGACAAAAATCCATGACTTAGTCTGTTTTTTGCACCAGTAAATTGTATCTTACGTTTTCGCTCATACATGTCAAAGAATTTTCTTCGCTCTGTCTAGGACGTATTTAGTCTGAGGAAAATAGAAAACAACTATTGCTTATAAAAAATACTGGAGTTTTGGCGGAAACGTGAAAGAATCATGTCGTCGGTTTAAATTATTTTTCAAAACCTGTTTTTTGAAATTTTAATGTGGTGGTGGTATTTTACTAATTAATTAGGTATTTGTGTATGTGCATATTGTGCATTACGAGCCCCGATGCAAAATAGTTCGTCTAGTATGGAAAGTAGTACAAAGCGTAAAATATAGAAAGTAAATATTGGTAAAATAATTAAGAACGTTTAATAAAAAGTAAACCCGAATTTGAGGAACATTTTAAAGTTTATTTTAAAATAACTGAAATTCTTTCATGACTTTACATAACATAAAAAATTTAAAAAAATATTCTAAAAAACATAACGCAAAAGTATTCGTCTACCCTTGTCACTCACGCAAAATAGTTCGTTTACCACTTAGTTGTGTCGCCTTTGCTCTCAATGACAGCTTTAATGCGAAGAGGCATGGTTGCAACCAACGCTGCACATTCCTCAGGCGTAATTGACTCCCAGACAGCCAAGAGCTTAAGTCGCTCTTCGATCTTGATGGATTTTTACGGAGAACTTTTTTCATTTTCCACCATAGGGTTTCGATCGGCGACAAGTCTGGGCTTTTAGATGGCCATTCGATTGTAGGGATGCTTTTCGCCAGTAGCCACGTCTTTGTTGTCCTTGCAGTATGGCAGGAAGCACCATCCTGTTGAAAAATGGAGGAATCTTGATGCTTAAGTGACGGAATAGAGGGCAGTAAATTCTCTTCCAAAAGGTTTTGATATCTTGCAGCATTGATAGAACCATCCACAAACTGCATACCACCAACACCTTGTGCAGACATGCAGCCCCATATCATAAGAGACGCCGGAAACTTCACTTTGCATTTGAGACAATCGGTATGAAATGCCTCATTTTTGTTCCGAATCACTTTTTTCCTTTCATCGCCGACTGTCGCTTCAAATTTGGACTCGTCACTCCAAATGATACTACGCCACAGATCGGAATGATCACGAGCAAACTTTAACCTCTTTTTCTTTTGTACAGTAGTCAACAGTGGTTTCTCCTTAGCGGTGTAAAATCCGTAACCCGTTCTTTTTAGGACTCTATTGCAAGTATCAACTGAGACGTCTTTGTGAATCATGTCCTTCCATTGCCATGAGTTCTCCAGCTCGAGCACGACGATTATTTTTGATAATTTTCTTCAGGATTCTGTTTTCTACTGCACTTGTGATTCGTGGTCGACCAGTTTTCTTCAAACAAGAAGTCGTTCTATTCTTTTTATAGTGCTGAATAATAGATTGGACTGTAGACCTGGGAAGTATCAAGTCTTTAGATATTTGGTAACTTGATTTGCCAGCATCGACCCAACAAACTATTCGCTTTCGAAGCTCTTCATACACAGGTTTGCCACGACCCATTGTTATTTGAAAACTAATTAATAAAACTGAAATTTTCAGAATTTATACTGTCTCACTTGACAAATGACACAGAATTACTTTTACAAATTTAAATTATGCAACATAATTGTACAAAGAAGGAATAATCTTATTTAACTCACCAATAGACGAACTCTTTTGCATCGATTAACAATTAGACAAACTATTTTGCTTATAACTTCTTCGAATTTAAAACAGGATATGTATAAATTTAAAAAGCTAAAATACTTTATTGGTTCATAATTAAAAAATGGCATAAGTAACGCGACATGTGTTAGTAGAACAGCTTAATATTTTATATAGATATACAAAAATAATGAAGTTAGAAAAAATCTCACAGAGAAAATTTCACACTAGACGAACTATTTTGCATCGGGGCTCGTATACGCGCTCTACCCTCCTGCTGAGACGTCTTGGGCAAATGTTTTGCCGAGACATGACGACATCGAGAGCGGCCCTCCACATTCCCACTCACGCATTGCCCGTTCAGGACTCGTACTTATTAGAAACGTCTGCCGCTGTAGCTTTATGTGTTGCAGCCTACTACAATTATATGTTAGTAAAAGAAAAAAAGTGATTGTTGAGATGCTTTAATTTTTCGCCTATGCATCCTGTACTCGTATGTTGTCATAAGAGAATCTTTCTTAGTTTTCAATTCGTTTACGGGAATATTTAATATTCCACTGATTAGGTTCCAAGCATCGTGCACTTTATTTCTGTCTTTATGCTCACGGTGCCTAGGATCCCATATAATGGGATAACACTGGTTTCTAAAAAGGTTAGCTCGAGATCGTGCATCCATTTCGTAGGCATTTTGATAACAAAAACGACGTGCGCGCACTTCGTTTATTGCCGGTGGAATAATCGAGCGAAACGGGAATGTGGAGGGCTCTGTCTCGCGCAAACACAAAACTCTTTGGTCTCACGCAAACACAAAACTCTTTGATAGTACCGACATGAAACCGAGACTACACGAATGTAGGCGAGACTACACGAATGTAGGCGAGACTACACGAATGTAGGCGAGACTACACGAATGTAGGCGAGACTACACGAATGTAGGCGAGACTACACGAATGTAGGCGAGACTACACGAATGTAGGCGAGACTTGCCGAATAGGGCCTCTACACTCCCGTATTCGGCTAGTCTCGTGTAGTTTTGCCGGGAATGAAGTGTGCGCTTTAGTGTTGTCAAGTGATGTAATGTAGCGTAACGTATTTTTTTCGTGTTGACCCCTAAACTTCCATAGAAGCTTCTCAGTAAAGTCGCCACCACTTTACTGAGACATTACTTTGACTTGACTATGACTAATTTGATAATATAATTATGTATTTGACTTTGACTATGTCTTGTTTGATGAATAAAACCATAGATATAGTACATACTGACATATAGATCACCAAAGCGGGTGAGCGAGAAGAAAATCTTATACAGCAATATAGCAAGATGGAAGAAGAAAGCGAATCTAATGTCATTGCAACTTGTTTACAATGACAGGTAGTCATAAGTCGACAAGCTTGAAACTAGATACGCGGTTTTTTTATTTATTTTTGTTATAAAGCTTGTTTATTGCATTGCAGTGATTATACTGATAAATCAATGGTTGTTTGTCCCGTGAGTGGGTGAGTGATGTAAATCATAAAAATAATCCTGATAATTACACGTTCCACAGGTAAGTTCTTAAGACGTTGTCACTGCTTAGTTGCCCATATTTTTGGTTATAGTTTCTGATATTGGCTGTTTCAATTGGAATAAATTCAATTTCATTGTTTTTATATTTTGCATAGAAACAAGTCGCGTTCTTAAACATTGGAAAGATTTTGGTGGATAAGTCTTTAGTACATATACAGTCTTTATCGACTAGGTATATTGTCGATATTTATCCTGAATTTTAAAGTGAAAATCTTATGCCTAATTGCTTAAAGAGTTTAAATTGTTGCCATTTTATCCAACAGATTACTTCTGGGTAAATAAAGAGAGATTAATTGGCCGTATTGGTTTAAATCCAAATAAGTACTCGACAATTTGCAGAAAACATTTTCCTGATAATTATAAAAGAAAAAAAGCCGAATAAATACAATTCTATTAAAAGGAGCCGTTCCTACTATATTTATATTTTTTTTTAAATAAAGTGATATTTTCTGGTGAAATAAAAACAAACGAATGAATAAAATTACTTTTGTTTTATTTGATTTTGTGTGTTTTGTTTTATTAATTGAAGAAAATGAACAAGTTCGCCAAAGAAACGTATGCGTTTTATCATTCTATCGATAGTCGGTCGAAATCTTAGAACTTACACCACTATCCAACGCACACATTGACAAATCTAAATTGGTAATGCGTTATCGAGCTGTCTGTTGATCTATACGTCAGTATATACTACATCTATGAATTAAACTTACCTGTGAAGAAGAAATATACCTTTGATAAGACGTTAGCAAATACTCGAACTGAGTAGCCATTATTTAAAAAAAAAATCATGAACATTATGTACTTGTTAAAAAAAAAATTGTTTAAAAATCGAATCACGTTACCAACTTTGCAATTTGACCGTGAGTTAAGTTGTAAGTTTTCTTTTTAAAGATGTCATTCTTCTCTTGCCAAAGGTTTATGTACGATTTATTCGAGTCTGATTGGACTTGTTTAGTAATTGTACCTATGTTAATAAAGTTCTAAATATAATCGTAGTACTGTAGGTTTTGGCTAAAATATAAAAACTACTTATAACCTAAGTAATATTCTAGTTTCCTTAGAAACGAGCCTGGTGAATATAGCCATATTTATATTCTAAGATCCTTATCAAAATGACAATCATAGCAATATTTACTATCAGGGAATGACATCATTTATATAAGTAACGTCATGTTGCAGTATTGGCTTATCAAGTGAACCTTTGTATTTCACTGAACAGACGTTTGTTATTGCTCTTATTGAATCTTGGTTGGATTTGAGATTAACACACAGAGATTTTTGTGGTGTGGCCATACTGACTTGGTAATGTTTTTTTTTAAAGATTAAGTATCAAAATGCTGGTTTTTACCTTGGCCAAAGGATTAGCCTTGCTATCCAGCGAGGTAATGCCGCTAGTATTTTGGGCACGTTACCGATCGTAGAATGTCACTTGAATAAGCTTTAGTCCTCTTGGTCTAAGGTTCATTCAAGTGATTTTTTATTTACATTTATTTTTATTATATTAGGATAAGTTTAGTTTGTATTATCTTTGTATATAAAATATCTATTAAGTATCTATAATATATTCACGGTATCTTGCCTGTATCATACCAGGTTTTGATAAAGTGCATGAGTCGTGGTTACTTGCTATCAGGAGGGCGACAGGCAATACAAAAAAAGTTAAGTACTCAGGGTTGTAGTTAACTTGATTAGGATCCAATTTCAACCGCAGAACACATTGTACGCGCGAATATAAGTGTAAACTCATATCCACAACTTGATATAGCTGAAATAGTATATCATCTACTTCTACAGTTTGCTTATTTTTAAGTATGCACTAGTCTTTGCCTTTAGAGCCAAGGCTGGCTATCAAGATTCCATATTGAATTTCAAATTTTTGCGCATTTGAAATACGGCTGCTTTATAACGTTCAGATTGTTGTCGCTCTGAAAAACCAGTTAATCGGCCTTCTAAATTCAAAAATAATATAAGTACTCCATAGAAAGGAGCTGGTGTGGCTAGCGTCTATAGGTTACGGTAACCGTTTACTGTCAGGTAGCCCATGGGCCATAAGCTTTTTTGCCACCCACGTAGTATAAAAAAGGTTATATAAACGTCAGTATATAGGCTTTTTAGAGTCGATTTTTATAGTGAGACTTCGATTTTTATTTCTTTGCAGCTGGTTTAAAATCCCATTGTTGAGCACGAGGCTCTTTCACTTCTTTTCAAGCCTTACTTCCCTCTCCATGATAACTACAAAATTTTACTTCTTGAAATGTCTCTTACGGCACCTGTGCAGTGGGATGGGGTGATTTAAGTCACCACAAGGACAAGGCTTAGTCTTCCTTTAAATACCTTTGACACCGTTCTAAGTACGAGAATGACGTATGTATTCTTTGTCTTAACTTCACGATCATTATCTACAAATACAATATAGATATTATGTATTATGATTTCATAGTTGATCCGCCGATTAGTGTGCCAACTTCATTGCTTCCATATTACTACATCGATTTCACGCTCGGAATAATAATTATAGATTACTAAAGTAGTGTACAGACGTGTGTTGATACGATAATAATTATGACGGAATTTACTAAAGGCGTGTACAGACGTGTGCCGTTACGCTAATAATTATGACGGATTTTACTGAAGTCGTGTACAGACGTGGGTTGTTACGATAATATTATGACCGATTTTACTAAAGTAGTGTACATACGTGTGTTGTTACGATAATATTATGAAGGATTTTACTAAAATAGTGTACATACGTGTGTTTTTACGATAATATTATGACGGATTTTACTAAAAATCGTGTACAGACGTGTGCAGTTACGCTAATAATTATGACGGACTTTACTGAAGTCGTGTACAGAGGTGTGCAGTTACGCTAATAATTATGACGGACTTTACTAAACTAGTGTACAGACATGTGTTGTTATGATAATATTATGACGGACTTTACTAAAGTCGTGTTCAGACGTGAGCAGTTACGCTAATAATTATGACGGAGCACTTGGGGTAAGGATTTGTTACACCAGTAGTAATGGACGATACAACGTTGCTGGGGGCGTTATTCTAGACCCAGATGGGTAGGGGCCACAATGCTACCTGTGCTTTTGAACATTTTACGTATGAATCGACCTAGTATTGCGTAGACATTTTCCGGCAAATAAAATATTATCAAGCCACCGTAGCCGTGTGGGAACGGCTTTAGAATTGTCCCACCCCTCTACCCACGGGATTCGTAAGAGCCGACTGAGGGAATACCGGGGGAGTGGGCAGCAGCGCCCCCTCGAGTATTAACAACATCAACTGCGATCGCCAATCCGCCTGCCAAGCGTGGCGATTACGGCATTATCCCCCATGACGGGACAGCTCGTTGTGGCGTTCTCTTGGGGAGGCCTATGTCCAGCAGTGGCGTTGAAAAGGTGTTGGATGGATGGATGGATGGATGGATGGATGGTAAATACAAAGAGCTATGAAAATCTGAAAAGTACAAGCATTTTTATATTTTTATCACTACAAATAAATACAAATATACTTACTACATTTAAACTTACAAATAAATAGGTTATAGACGTTTAGTTTTAGTACGTTTGATTCATCAATCTTTCTTCCTTCTAAAGTAAACACCGGATCTATGTAAGATCCTTTATATCAGGAATCATCAAGCTGGTATTCCTATGTCATTAAATCAATGCCATTAAACAGCCTTACCCGCTTTCGATGCTAATACCCATGGATCTATGATCATAGTCTTGTAGGATATCTTCGCAACAATTATCAAAATAATAACAACATAGGCCATAAATAAACAGTTATTTAGCCCAGACCATGTAATGCTTATTGTGTTATCTGTGACACGTGACTAGCAATCTGTGATGTCATGACATAAATAAATAAATAATGAAGTATCGTACTCTTGAGTCTATAGAATAACAAGTATGTCTGTGGACCCAAACTATTATAACCGAACGTTTTGAATATTTAAATTAGGAATATAAGAAAATATATTGATTGGATATTTGAATTAGGAAGATAAAAAAAACGTGTAGTGAGTGCTTTTTCGGTATCGCAAATTTTCTCGTATCTATCGATATTATTGTAACGAAATTTTATGGCACAGACATTTTATCAAGAGCCAGTGATAATATATTAAGACCTCCTTAATGTTTCTAAAGTCCGTAAATCTATTTTTACTCTTTTAAATCCTTATTCGATTTTAGGATAAGTACTTATGCTTGCCATTTTGAGTTTTAAATGCTTAACGCATGTTGTAGGAATAATGCAGCTATTATTTGATTATACCTAGTAAATGTAGTTTTATCATTTTAAGACTATCTACTAAAATACATACATACTTTAAATTAATATATATTTCACACATAACGTGCCTCCTATTGTTAAGATCCTATTAGCAATTAGGTATTAGTTAATAAAAATAAGTATAAACATGAAAGCAATAACTAAATTTAAATCTATTTATGTAACGAACACTAACTTTTATTTATATTTACTGTGGATACTGTATTCAGTATATTTATTTATTAATAATATTGTAGATAGTTAATATTCTTTTGTTGTTGTTGAGTTTTGATATTTTATTAAAAGAGTACCTACATCGTATATATTTATATTATTGTGTAAGGAGTGCAATGAAGGCTTTTCAAAGTTTTTCAATAAAACAGCGAGAGTACAATTTATTTAGACAATTTTACATGGGATTAAAATTTAACTAACAGAGTTAGTTATTTTTAATTAGAGTTGCCAAGAAGTGTTTGAACAGTCTTCAGAATATATGTTTAGCATTTAAGTATTTTCCCTAGTACAAAATATTGAACTAAACAATGTACTTAATCAATTTGTGATCTTTAAAACTAATATTTGTGATACTAACTATTTAAACCTAAAAATTCTTCTAAATTTTTATATTAGATTTATTGTACAAAAATGTTGAATTAACATCTATTTAAATCATGTTACCGTGTTTTTTAGTATTAAATGTTTGCTGAATAATAATCCGTTCGTTTCATTGCTTTAGTCCCCATATAACGCCCTTTCACACGAATTTAAAAAAAATAACTAATTTTAAAAATGGAAGGGTTAAAGCAATGAACGTGCGTTTACAACGGCGGCCGCGAGTCCAATGTCCATTCCATTGCAAAAGACGAGTACGTTTAAATACGATTGAAAACCGTAGTAATGCTATGGTAATCTCCTTGGTCTTGTCGATTATCGATTATAGAGAACTTGTAATACCTATATGTAGTAGTGCCGTCGACTTGTCTGCCACCGCTAAGGGCCTTGCTCCACTGCAAATGTATCGATTCCACAGCTCATAAGATGTAAATAAGTAAATATAATATATGCATTATTCACCGGAGTGACCATATAAATGTAAACTGAATGGACATGATTGTACCTTCCCCCACTGAGTGAAGGTCTTTTAAGTTTCAACTACAACTATTTTGTGTGTTATTTAAAAATAAAAGAATCCAAGTGGTTTTTAGTCGCATTACTATTGCTAAAGAGAAGAATCGAGCTTGTAATCGATTTATTGTATATCCAAATCGAAACAACTACATGTGATTGTTTTACGCTTGAACGATGAACCAAAAAATTTATATTTCGGTCTTGAATGGTATTTATTGGATTTGGCTTTGTCTTGCATCACAATGCCAATACGAACACCAATATTAGATTAAATTCAAGCTTTATGAGAAAAATTCCCGTCTGGGCCCGTAGAATGTAACTCACTAAATGTTTTCGACATCGCATCGAGACATTGTCATTGGTTGAGAGACCATCGTGATTGGGTGAGCGATTATTGTGACATCACGCGTCTATATCTCTAACCAATCACAAATAAGATGACACGATCGCGATACGATTTTGTGAATCACATTTTAAGGCTGCTTGTGAATTCTGCCAATCAACAATCTGAACCAAATCATCGCAGAATAGATACTGAGTAAGAAGAACTCCCGTCCATTAAATAGTCTGGTGAAGAGACATTATTTGGGACGTGGCTTATGTCCAACATTGGACTGCGAGTGACTGTTTGATTGGTTGGTATTGTTAGCACATGTCTGAAATGACTAAACGGATTTTAATGCGGTTTTCACTGATAGAGCTTGGCTTTGAGCAGAATATGCACATCTTTAATATAAAAACGCCGTGCACGTTGTTTGTCTTAAACTAATGAACCGATTTTAATGCAATTTTGCACGCTGTGTGCAACTTGACAAATAGGATATTTTTTATACGGATTATTTTCTTTTTTTATTGCAAAATTGATGAATAAATTATATGAACCACAGCAAAGTGTGGCCGGGTCTGCTGATTTAAATATGGATAAAATGAAACTGCTTGCCGACGAAGTTGCAGTCAACAACGTCCACGAGTGACGAGTGATTAAAGAAATGAAACAAGTATGACTAACGACAGATAGTATCACTACAAGGAAAACCGTTATACCAACATAGTTGCCTTGTCGTCATAGAGTATTCGAAACTTGTAATACTCGACTCACGGCTGCATAGGTGGCGGACTGGTTGCGATACCGACCTCTCAGCAGTTGTGGGCTCGATTCCCACACAGTACAGTTCGTTGTAAAGTTTCTTTATGAAGAATGCTGGACAAGTGGTTTTTTTTTTGTTAAGGCGGGAAAAAATGTTCCTAACCGCACACCTCCTCGTTCGGGGCAACAAACAGGGTAGTGTGGGGCCCTCACCCACTAAAGATACCCCCGCCGTGTGCCGTCTCTCCGCCTTTATTGGCGGGCCAGCGGAACCATATTACATTCCTTCAGTGGTCTGCCGGCGGGAGACCGAGACTAACCTACCTAGACCAAAATCGGTCATGTATTGAAGGAAGGTGGAGTCAAAAGTCTGAAAACGGCGAGCGTGTATGAAGAGAATTATGAATGTTGAGGAAGCGATAGACGTTTGCAAGAATAGAGCCTTTTGGCACTCCGTTCTCTCTACCTACCCCGCAAGGGAGATAGCGTGATGATGAATAAGTACTTAGTAATTCTTAGTGTGATTTACAAATAGTTCTTCTGTCTGTGTATTTTGTGTCCATTAAATTGTATATTTATGAAATCCCTCGAGATACAGGGATTATTCCTTAGTGCACGGTGTTAGCGTTTAAAAAAAATACTAGCTTGCTGTAGAATGGTAGGTATTTCATACTAAGCAGGCATACATAGACCCATAATAGACGAACATTGTCGTCCTCTTTCGACGCAAACATCATAACTTATTTTTGAGAATAACATTATTTATGGAAAACATTCCTGTTGATTTAGTTAAATATTTGATAAAAATGACACATGATCGTTAAGAAGAGACATGCTTATTGATAGCTACGAGCGGGATCAAAGGAGCGCTTCTTAGAATACTAGTCCAGACGCTCTACTAGGTACTTGGCTATAGTGACCGGTGTTCCACGAGGTGCGGGTAGGATCCCCGCTTCTAGCATAATTTTTTATTTTACATCTTACTTAGGTACTTCGTTTTCTAAGAAACATTGTATTAACTAAGAAACAGTGCATTTTTTAAACTTTTACCCTGACAAAATTATCATAGGAAAGTATGTTTTCCAATAATTATCTCAGTTTCAGTAAAAAAGTGATTGTAGTCGATATTTACGTAAATTGTGGACGGTATTTTGGTAGTGGTATTGTCCTTTGGGATGGGCTTTCTACTTAATAAATCTAAGTAAATATCCTTTTCTGGGTCTGCAAAAGTATAATCCAAAATTGTAACTATGAGCTGACGTGGTCTCTTTTAACATCGAAAAAAATTATAAGAGTCTTGTAGGTGTACCTGCAGAAACAGCTGCTAGTTTTATGCCTAAACCAGCCTGTTTAACCTTGATATGTCAAGTGAAAGGTCAAGTGTCAATGTCGGAATAAACCAAGAAAAGCGTCTGCGGTATAGTACCATTTAATTTGCGTGTCTATGCCCTATTTCCCGTCACACATTCTGTAATACAATAAAGTAGCTGGTTAATATACATATAATTTGATAACTGAAAACAACAGTACTGAGCATTTTACGAAGCGTTCCTTTTTTGAAGCGTTCCTTTTTTTAAATATTGGTTTTATTTCTAAAGATGGCGAAAAGTATACGGCCTGCTTAATAGCAATCGGTTACTTTAGGCTTTGCTAGCAACATCGGGGTTATGACTCGCGTGTTGGCAGCACTGACAGAGATAGTAGAAGAGGAGGGATTTTTTTTTATTCAAAAAGACAACACCTGCCCTAAGAAATCATCCTTGTATCACGATGGACTCTACAAACTCAGAACAACCATTTCTGGTTCATACAAAGAGCTCTCCTGTGTGGGATTCGAACTCACAACATTCGAGCAGGACGCCACTCCTCCATCTGTGTGTGTGTTGTCCGGCCCATCCTTGCTGGAATCAGTAAAGCTCTATCGTGCCATATTTATTTACTACATATTTTAGTAGACTTATGGAATAGTTATTTGACTTTTAAATTACATACATTGCCGTAGCGACAGCAGATCGACGTTTTATCCACTGAATTGCTGACAACATGAAGTATAAAAAATATATTTTCTTGGTACAAAGACCCGTTTTCCTGCATTTCCCGTTTTCCTGCATTATTGTAGTTGGCAACCCTCAGTAGTCCTATTATATATAGATCGGACAATAAGCAGTAAAAACAGCTCTCTAGCTAGACCAATGTAATAATATAGTATAATAATTTCTTCTACAGCATTGATAGAGCGCAGTGACAACACCGAGGAACGTGAGGATTCTACAAGTCACTTCACGTGGGTGCTCAAACAACTCATGCAAGAGAACATACCAGGTCTACCCCCGGGCGGAGGACTGGCAGCCAAGTAAGTATAACATATTTGCAGCCTATTTAACTCCCACTCACCACCGCCTTAGTTTTTTTTTGTTTAGGCGGGAAAAATGTACCTAACCGCACCCCTCGCCCACTAAAGAAACCCGCCGTGTGCCGTCTCTCCGCCTTCATTGGCGGGCCACCGGAACCATATTACATTCCTTCAGTGGTAGCCTCAGTGGGCAGGCACATTGAGGCTAATCCAGCTGTGCCAAATTGAAACTCTTTACGTTAGTCATTTTTACGTAGGGTGATGGATGACACAATTTATTTCATCATCACGTGTAAGCATTATACACATCATCAATTAGTCATTAATTACGCATTATGTACATACTGGGCTTTGGTCGCAGCGCAGGTTCCCGATATAGTAGTGAAATAAGTATTTAATTCTGATCAAGATAAAAAAAGGTTTATTGAAATCGCGCGACACGAGCGCAAACAAACAGCCATAAAAAAAAATGTGTTCAGAGACTCCTAAATAGCATATCGTATTTTTTTTTTCAAATATAAATGTACATAAAGCTCTGCTACAGCTTTATAATAATATAGATAATAACCAAATTTTTTGGAGCATATAATCGATTATTTCAGAATCCGACTAACTCCCTATCAGTGTTTTTTAGTTCGTATTTTATATTTATCTGTCTATTTAAATAGCAATTTCAATTTCCAGACAATCGCTGCTGGACAAAATATACAGGGAATTTTTCCCGGACCATCCTGACAGCTCGGAGACTTTCGACTGTCAAACCGAATTGACGGATGCATTCACCGCCAATTAATGCATTGAACATTTTTCATTAACACTACGGGACGCCATCGTACACTGACGCATGCCCATAGTTAATTATATAAATAGTAAAACCTATTTAAATTTAAATAATGTTCTATTTAGCAAGTATTCTAATATTAAAAAAAAAAACATATACTAATAGTAAAATTTTAATGTTCTGGAAATTTTGACATATCATATTCAAAATTTTCAAATATAAATTTAGAATTACCCACATTTTGGTGTCTAGAAATTATACATATTATTCTAAAGTATGTGCGCGAGGTGTACGATTCTGTCCCTAAATTAGTTGAATACATTGTAGTAGTACAAATCGAATGGAATTGCAGTTACATTACTTAGGAATTTTGAACGTTGGTAACACTTAATTTTGTACATAACTGTCTCGAATGTCTAGTAATGTACTTGTGATTTTGTTTGATCTAAATGTCTTAATCAGGCTGTGTTGATTGTCGATTTGAATTAAATTTATTTCCCTCCGAAATAGGGTTCAACCTGTACTTGGCCTATATATATGTATGCTTTTGGACGATGCATAGTGATGTGTCAATGTATATTGATAAATACTAACATGGTGAAATCGATGTCTCATGTCGAGTTTAATCCATTCGATTCATATATGTCAAATATTTCTGAGACAGAAACGTTCGGGAGTTTGAATATAAATTGTGTCGTTATATTTGTTTTTTTGGATACGGTACAATGAGGTCTTAAATCTTAATATGACAGAAAACTGGCGTGCCACGGCATGGAGGAGACATTTTTTGCCATCACATGATGTATTGGCACATGTATTGGTCAAATATTTGATGTTGGACATCTATTGGTCAAATATTTGATGTGTTACCTCCACAGCCGCGGTCGATCGACCTTGGATTATTATAATAAATATTTTTTTCAAAACCTGAACTCTTCAAACTCTAAATAAAAACCGACAATACAACACGGCCTAAAGTAATTAAAACCAAACTGCATATAAAATTATGTAATACTCTAGGACCTGTAGTCTGGCATTTTGAATAAAAAAAAATGTGATTACAAATGGCGTTGATTTCCCTTTTATTTCTATTAAAACTATTTCTACTGTAATGTTAATTTTCAGTCCTGATTTTTCTCAAATAATATGCTTACTATACCAGTCAAATCTTCATTTGTTATCATATTATTTTTTGGGTATTTCCAAAAACTTCACTATGCCACACCACAGTTCGACACAAAATTTTCCATCTCTGCCATATAACCCTACCAGATTGAAATAACCATTTCGAAAACTTTATTTGTACAACTTTTTTTGCGATAAATTTTTTTGTAGTCTAGTTTTTTGTTTGTGTTAACATGGCCATTGACTGTCATAATATTAGATGTATAATATTAGATAATCGATTGGATGTGTTAAAAAGTTACATATTTTGTGCGGGTAAATTGTTTTCGCCTAGCTACTTTGAGAACTTGTTATGTCCCTTGTATGAAGTGTTGGAAAATAAAAAAATAATAGCGATGCACGTATAATTATTTCAATATATTAAAACAACTAAATTAAATCATCTACATTATTTAAATTTCATTATTCTTATACAACCTTTTTGCCAACACTATGTTGAAATAAGATTCAGGACAAAAAATCTTATATCCACTGCTGTAAAGAAATTTAAAAATGTCTCTCATCAGAAACTGGTTGAAAGCATATACGTTTTATAAAAAAATTGTTTCTAAAACGTATAGCTGATTCATTTTCTTGTCAGTGTTGCCTGAAGTAACGTGAATATTTTTTATAATCTATTTGCATGTTGACAATATGCAGAGAGGGATTATTATATTTACATTGTTAAATTCATACCAGGGATACAAGGCGTATAAGATATACCGTTTAGATATACATTTATAATTTTATCAGCAAAATAAAGTACCCACAATACTACTATAGCAGATTATAAATGGCCAGTCGAATTTAGCGTGATATTAATTTCGTTCCGGTTCAAATGAAAATTTAAGAATTTTAATTCAATGTTTATTTTTTATTTTAATTATTAAATACCTACCTAGTTTCCTTTTTGTACATATATTTTTCTTTATTACAACGTACATAGTCATTATCCAAAACGTCGAAATAACATATTCGATTTATCAAAAATACTAGATTTATTAATCGGGAATCGGAATATGGGGTAATATTAATCGTTGGTTTTTTTTTAATTTTTCGATAAAAATATTGTACTTCGTTTCGTGTTACAGAAATTAGATGTAATCGCTTTTTTAAAGTTACGCGTTACCGAAAAGTTTAATATTGGGTATGCTTTTAAATTTATTGCTTCGTACTTAGATGAGAAAAATAAAACTAATCTGTTGACACGCGTAGACTCTGTGACCGTGCAAAATAACAAATTAGAATGGATTACATTTTGTCTGTAATATTGTTACCAAAATTATATGCGTAATATTAATTTCTGATATTGTTCACCTGTTGTAAATAAAAGTGAATAGACAAAAAATATACTTTTGTACCTGTTTGTGCGGTTATTAGCGTGTAACTAACTAATTGTGAGGAGTTTATCCGTGTTGTCTATGGAAATACATATAAAACCGCGAATTCGAATTTGGAAGCAAGCATTTAAATATTACTAAGAATCCTATTTTCTATAGAAATTATGCTTTCCTCTGTTCTCTTGAGTTGAGTATCAAGAAGCGTTTGTACGAACATAGAAGGCGTCACGTATCATTCATCGAGTGTGTCAGAAATAATAATAAAGCGTTCCTTATCTATTTCAGTTATTAGGTCAGTATTCCGGCCTAGGATTATGAGATGGCCTATGTACACTTTATGGCCTTTTCGACTAGAGCACAACCTGAATATGTAAGCTTGGGGCTAAGCTAAGCCGTTTGTGTAATAAATATGATAAATATTGTAGATACCTGATGGATGATGTGTTTTAAAGAAAATAAAAAATAATCGCACAAAATTATCATAGATAAAGCATTGTTAATGCTTACGAATTAAAATTGAAAGAGTAAATAGCAAGGATCAAGATGGTTAGAAAATACTAACGCTTAGTCAATATTCATGTACAACATGTATTTAGACCGTAGTGAAATATAAATAAAGTTTATATCTGTATAAAGATTTAAGATTTGATCAACTTGAGGCATTGCGTTGTTGAACGCTATACAAAAATGCACCTAATAATTATGTAGTTACGGTATAAATACAGTTGCGACTTCAAATGCTATAGATTTAAGTTTTACAAATATTTATAGATATATTTTTGCAATAAAAGTCATGTATGTATTTCCAAAGTCCAACACAGTAATATAACTAAATAGTTTGTACTGAACAAAAATATTTCAAAGATTTTTAAATGTGAAGTAGGAGACTCTTTGATTCTATTTTACGATTGAAATCATAAAAAAATATAATATTAGTAACCTAGATATTAGAATCTACAAATGTAACTAAACTTGCATAACCGTAAACTTGTATAGAGACATGTCTTGTATGACTAACACTTGATTTTTTGAGAATTTTTTTGTCCCGTTACATTTGTACATTCAATTGGAAATTCAAACCATATCTAAATTAGTTAATATATTTAAATAATAAATGCAAAACATCTGTTTTCAAAATATAAATATTACATATTTTATTGGTGGTAGCAAAGCTATTGCAAATTTATTGTTTTAACTCGTGCAAGACAGTGAATGTCGCGTAAAATAGGGTAAAATCGTGGGGAGGTATACGAATATTTCGATTTATATTTCATGTACTGGTAAAAACATTATGCTGTCTTGCATTTGGAATTCGCTACGACCCCAAATTTGTCGCTCGATATTGCTTTTATCAAAATTATTTTCTATATTTTTTATTTGGGAGATTTTTTATTACTATTTTCATCCCATTGTCAAGCTGGCAATATTTTTTGTAGTAGTGTTTACTTTTTCCCTTTGTGTGTTTTGAATTGCCAGTTAGCTAAATTCTCTTTGTCGTCGTACTTATAAAAACTTGATTGCAAATTATTATTGTTTTTATGTGACAGAGGATCTGTCTTATTTTTTTTTAAGTAAAAGGATTTGAGCTATGAATTGGATCTATTTTCACATCCACTCGAGCAAGTAGGTTTATGTCTGGTTGTTTTTTTTTAAGTTGACGTCTCACTGAGTGTGTCTCGTTATTATCTAGTAGACGCTTGAACAATAAATACCTGTACCTTGACAACATATTTTTATTTTTATTATTGTTTTATTTAATCCCGCTTGTCACTGTACTGAAGTATATAACAACCGCCTAAAAATGATTGAACAAATGTAATCTTTTGGCAGTCCAAATATATTATACTAGCCTTTGCCCGCGGCTCCGCCGCATATATGCTAGTTTTTGGGTTATATCTCAGGTTCCCGGTATAGTAGCAGTATAAAATATACAGTCGTGGTCAACTAATTAGGGTCATTCAAGATAGTGAAGAGCTATAACCGGTTATGTACATATAAATATAAAACCCTATTGATTTCTCAGCACCTATTATTTGCATAATTTGGTCCGATTATTATGCTATAAATGGCTGTAAATAAAAGATTAAATAGATAAAAGTATTTAATATCAAAGGTTAAACATGTATTTAATTTTAAGGTACAATTCTATAGCTGGACATTTAATTAAGGACAGTAAAGAATAAAGAAAAATAGAGTTAAACAAAACTAATAATCTGCAGTATTATAATATCTTTAACAGCTCTATTTTATTACGTGTAAAATCAATACCCAGTAGCAAAACCTTTGTTAGTAATTACCGCTTGACACCGATGTGGCATAGACATTATCAGTTTCTGACATGTTTCGACAGGAATGTTTGCCCATGCATCACAAAAAGCTTCATTAAGTTCATCTAAAGTTGTAGTACGATAAGTGGCAACTTTTTTCTTGATTTCGTGCCAAAGGTGCTCAATTGGGTTGAGGACCGGGCTATTTGCTAGCCAATCTAGCACCGATACTGACTGACTGGTAATAAACGACTTGACTGAACGGGCGGTATGTTTCGGGTCGTTATCCTGCTGAAACGTCCATATAAAAGGGAGATGCTCCTCAGCATAGGGAAGCATAGTTTCTTCCAATATTGCCTTGTATTGATGTTGGTCTAAGATACCCTGAACTTTCCTCACAGGTCCCACCCCACGTCCAGAAAATGAACCCCACATTTTAATGTTTCCACCGCCATGTTTCACCTGTTTTTTTGTGAATCTTGGATTCATTTCCGCTTTTACAGGACGCCGTACATATTGCCTTCCGTCTGAAGAAATCAAATTAACCTTGGTCTCGTCAGAGAATAATACATGTTGCCATTGGGTGTAGGTCCAATGTCCATATTTACGTGCAAACGCCAAACGAGCGTTTCTATGTTCTTTCTTCAACAACGGTACTTTGCGAGCCACTCTTCCGAACAACTCTGCTTCTACCAGACGTCGTTGAACGGTCCTCGCTGATACACCGGCTCTTTCATCTGCGTTTCACTTCGTGTTTTATTAAAATAGAGCCCAGAAACGGATCTTTCTTAGCTAACCTGGTTATCGTTTTATCTTCTTGCGGAGTTGTTTTTATCGATCTTTTTGTTATAAACACATTTAAAGCTGTGTTATAGCGCCTGAAATGTTGCACTGCATTGCATACCATAGTTTTTGAACAATTTAAATGTTGTGCTATTCTTCGGTATGACCAACCACGCTCGACAAACTTCATGATAGTTTTTCGTAGTGTTGGATCGCAACTTTTATTATTGCCCATTTTTCTTCAAAATAATTCTCAAAACTTAAAATTAAAATTCTGGATTGCCGCCAAATCTACCACAAAACAATAAGAGAAGAAATAAAAAAGTATTAAGATTTAAATTCAGAAATTAAAACGCTATACCTCAGTGTCCCTAATTAAATGGCCAGCCAGCATTCTTTGAACAAATAGCACTATGATAATCTATCAGCTATACTGTAAAGAGGTTTAATGTTTAAGAAGTTGTTATTGTTTGTATAATCGGGCATATCAATGACTAATTATACTTATATGTAAAAGATATGGAATATTGTTAAGACTCGTTGGAAAATAAAAAAATAATTCACAATTTGGCTCAACTAGAGATTGTCCCTAATTAGTTGACCACGACTGTATATACCAGCTTTTAAAGTTGATTTCAAGGGCTATAAAATAAAAAAGTTACATCAAAATACATTCATTCGTTTTTGCGTGATGCGTGACAAACAAACAGACAAAAAAATTGTGTTCAGACACGCCTATATAGTTATATAGGGTAAACAGACAGTCATTGGACAATTAAGCAAATAAAATGGTGAAATTATTTTTTTTCCCTCGACTATTATAGTATCTTAGATACTATATAGATATTTTGAAACTAGATAAATTGAGCTATCACAAGAATAATTTAAAAATCTTATCTCTTGTAAATAATTGCTAAATATTACTGTTCTAAAAAATATGAACAAAAAACATAGTTATTGGACAAAATTTATAATTATTGGACAATCAGTTACAGATATTGGACAGTCGGTGAATGTAGCGAAATAATAGTTATACAAGTAATAAAATGTCACAAAAACGCTTTTTTTATTATAAATAGTAGACAAATTGCTTTTCTAAATCTGAAAATATTCATAAAAATATCTAAAAACTAAACAGTGAGCAAACTGTCTTAGTTTTGATAATTGGAGATAATTGAACAATATCAAGGTGTCTTTTTAAAAATGCTTTGAGGATCGGTGGGTCATCCTCAGGATAATTTTTTATTATCGTTAAAAGGATTTGGCCGAGGATTTTCTTAAAAGAATTTGGCTAAACTTAGATGCGAAATTTCAACTTCTAAAGGGAAACCCTTCCTCATGAACCTCTTAATCCAAAGTACTAAGATACTCTTATTCTGTTAAAACAGGTCATGGTCTGAAAGATGTCCTATGTTCAGCATTATTTAACTTAAAATGCAAAGTGGACTTGGCGAATATCATCATATTCGAGCAATCTCTCTTATCTTTGGTTTTTCCGTTTCCCGTAATTCCCTGAGTGCTAAATTCAAATTATTTGGGTCATAAACATAGCATCACGCCTGTATTCCCCGAAGGGGTTGGCAGAGGTGTATTACACACCCACAGTTGACCAGCTATGTTAAGGTCCCACGTAATAGGGGGCGAGTCTATTGCCATCTACCGGGCACATTTCCAAACTCCAGGCAGCAGCCTGGAGTTTGGAAATGTGCCCGGCGTGTGTTTGGAAATTCAGTAGCAAATGAATTTACTTTTCCCTTATTTTACTTTTGAGTCTTAATTTATCTTTTTTCCCTTAGGCATTTTTTTGAGACTCCAACCAAGCACCCGAACAATTATTGGACACATTCAGTGACAGTTATTGGACACTGTCCAACTAACTGTCTGTGAACTACTCTATCAGTTATTGGACACTGTCCAACAACTGACAGAATAGTCCCTTATGTTTGAGTTTGAAAGTATAGTATCTATAACAAATTTAATTTCTCTATAATTAAGTAAAAAATCGTAAAAACTCAAATCTGAAAAAATATAGTATTGGACACTGTCCAATAATAGTTTTTTTTTTAAATGTGGCACAATCACTGGACAGATTAAAATTAGCTTAAAATATAACATTTATGAGTTACAAGTCACTTAATCATGCAAATTGTATAATATATTACCATTTTCCAAACAGCCAAAACAATAACGTTTACCACTATGCCAATATCGTAAAAAAGCAATTAAAAACTTATTTTTCAAGACAATTGTCCGTTTCCGTGATAGTCGCTGGGAAATCATTATTTTGACACTTTGTTACTGTCATCTGTTGTAAAACCTATGAACTAAAACGATGCTGAGTAATAAGAGATTTTGACAATAACTATAGATGTCTTTCTTTGTTTGTCGTTATCTTATTTTTTGACATTCAAAAGCGACTGTCCAGTAACTATTCGGTGTCCAATGACTGACAGTTTACCCTAGGTATATTACAGTAATTTTTTCTCAAAAATCTTAAATGTACAGACAGCTCTGTTACAGCTTTATAATAGTTAGGATTGTTGAGTCCTCTTGAATTAGTGCATTATATCACACTAGCAAAGTGGGTTGGCATAATTCTGTCTTGTTTAAGTGAGTCCATACTTCCCTCAGTGCGATTGCAGCGAGGCCACCCAGGGGTGTTAGAATGAAAAATGACCGTATCGAATCGCTTTGTTTCATTGTTATAATATTTTTGGGATTACTGTAAAATTAGCTGACGAATTATTTAGCCGGGCCTAAGCCTTTACGACACTAATCGTCGCAAGCTGCTGTAACAATTGGTGTGTACCTGCCGACATCAGAACCCAGATGGCAGCGACAGGAATCAGCTGCGTATTTGGTTAAAAAGGAAAGATGACACGTGCTTATACACGGCGTCAAAAAAATCACAACTCGCTTAAAATAATTTTCAACCCTCAATATCACCAACCCAATACATCAAACCCAAACAATATTGATATCAATTTAAAATACGTTTATTGATATTTAATAAAACATTGATTAGATTTCATAAACAATATAGACTATAAACCTTCCTGAGACGATATGTTAAAGGAAATTTTGCACGAATACTCGTTATAGGCACCACCACTTGAACGACTTTCTTGGGATATAAAAGGGCCAGTACCAGTGAAAATTAGGTCATTCAATATCCAGACAAATCCCAAGAAAAACACCCCCACAAGATGGATACTAACTAACTTATCATCACGCCATTTCCCTTGGGGGGTAGGCAGAGAGAACAGAGTGCCAAGAGGCTCTATTCTCGCATACATCTCTCGCTTCCTCAACATTCATAATTCTCTTCATATACGCTCGCCGGTATCGGAGACTCCTGACTCCATCTTCCTTCAATACATGACCGATTTGGTCTAGGT
Organism: Leucoma salicis; assembly: GCA_948253155.1. Classification (NCBI taxonomy): domain Eukaryota; kingdom Metazoa; phylum Arthropoda; class Insecta; order Lepidoptera; family Erebidae; genus Leucoma; species Leucoma salicis. The sequence goes on from OX411821.1 coordinate 19,296,060, forward strand.
AGGTGAGTCTCGGTCTCCCCCTGTACCTACATCCTTCCACTTTCGCAATGTATATCTTCTTAACCAGTTGCTCGTCCGGCATTCTTTCCATATGTCCGAACCAATATAATTAACACTAATACTCTCTTTCATACCTAGGTACTCGCTCTCTGACGTCGTAGTTACGAATGCGGTCAATCAGCTTCACTCCACAGATTCTCCGCAGAGGTCGCATTTCGACCGCATTGATTTTACTTTCATACTCCTTTTTACATACCCAACTCGCTTCCATATAATAATAAAATAAAGATGGATACTACCTACTGCTGAAGAAGCTGCTTAAGTGGTTGCACTACTATAATCAGGGATGCGACATGCGATGTTGCACGGGAGCTTAACTTGAGCAGTTTTGAGGTTCGCCGGGTATTCCAACGGCATCAAGATACTAGGGGCTACATCCGGACCACCGAAGGAATGTAACATAGTTCCAGTGGCCCGCCAATAAAGGCGGAGAGACGGCACACGGCGGGTTTTTTTAGTGGGTGCAGGCCTCACACTACCCCGGTCGTTGACCCGAACGATAGGGTGTGCGGTTAGGAACATTTTAACAAAAAAAAAAAAAAGTACCTCCAGAGGCAAGGATCAGGACGACGACGCTGCACATCTGAAAGAGACGATTTATTGTGACGACAACTTTGCGCAATCGGTTCTCTAATACCGTTGAGCCAGTGTTACATTCGAACTGTATGAAATCGGGTCAGGTGTGCCCCAGGGGAGTATCTTGGGACTGGTGCTATATCTGATTTTTACATCTGACATACCTATGACATTACACCTTCATCGCCACGTATGCGGATGACACTGCAATCCTGTGTGTAAATGACAATTTAAAAGTAGCATAAGCCAACATACAGCGCCATATATCAGAGCTTGAAAAATGGTTGAATATTTGGCGCATAAAACCTAATCAAAGCAAATCTAAGCATGTAACATTTACCCTTAGAAAAGGCTACTGCCCTCCAATTACACTGAATGGAGAACAAATCCCACAGCATCATAATGCGAAATATCTAGGTATAGGTACATCTGGGTAGGAGGTTGACCTGGCAGAAACACATTTGGAGTAAAAGAAAACCCTTGATTGATTGCAAAAAAAATCTTAACTAACCAATGAAAGCAAAATGGCAATTTACAAGACCATACTAAAACCGATTTGGACATATGGAATTGAATTGAGGGGAATTGGAAGTAATAGTAATATAGACATCCTGGAACGGTTTCAGACCAAAGCAATTAGAAACATGTTCAACATTCCTAAATGCATACACAATAAATACATCCTAAAAGATTTAAGGCTTAAAACTGTAAAAGAAAAAATATTTCCCGTAGCCAAAACTACCAACAAAAACTAACTATATAAGAATGTGCGCTCCGTTTCATTATAGAGTTCTTATGTCCACCTTCTAGCTCCATCATCAGATCAGCCCTATGTCATCATAATATAATAAATAATAAATAAATAAATATTCACAGACATTTTTCACACAACGTCCTCTGGTCCCAAACTAAGCTTAACGCTTGTGCTATGGGTACCAGATTACGGATATAAATACATATACTACTTTTTTTTTTGTAAATACATACATATAATAGATAGAAAACACGAACCCACGACCACGTGCACGGAGGTCGATTACACTACCGACTACGCCACGAGGCCCGTCATTGCCACGCGATATCCTTACATATGCATGTAAAATTTCAGCTCAATCGGAAACCGGGAAGTGTGTCAAATATAATTTGCAAGATTTGAACGGAACAAGTAAAATAAAAGCGTCGCCACGCTAACAGCCGATTTTACCCTCCCTCCGCATTAGATGTTTCACATCGAAAATATTACAGATTTTATTCGCACAAATGAGCAGCTGAATATCCTGTTGTGTGTTAAACAGGATAAATAATAATAATAAAAAAAAAATACCGTTGAGCTGCAACAGCGGCTCCAAACGGTTCGCAGAACCACTAAGCACGTCTACGATTAGGAGAGGGTTGCGAGAGAAGAAAATTGCGGGCCAAAGACCTATAAGGGGTCCAATCTTAACTGTACGACATCGTAGAGAACGTTTGCAGTTCGCCCATGAGCATGTAAACTGGACTCAACCAATGGGGGGCTGTACTCTTCTCGGATGAGACAAGAGTACGTTTATTTTGCAACGACAGACGAAGGAGAGTGTATAAAAGACAAGGCGAACGATTTGCTCAATTGCATAGAAGAAACTAGAATATGGAGATGGATCTATCATGTTCTGGAGTGGCATCTCAATCGACGGCAAAACCGAACTTGTGTGGGTTTCCCGGAGTGGAGGAGCTTGTGGTCAAGGATCGTTGACTGCCCATCGGTACATAGCGGAGGTCCTGGAGACACGTGGTCTCATATTCAGGTTTTGTAGGCGATGGGTTCAAATTAATGCACGACAACGCTCGTTGCCACACCGCAGTAATCGTAAAGAGGTCGTGAAAAGGTTGCGATTCCTGTTATGCAGTAGCCGGCGTGAAGTCCAGCCTCAACTCGATAAAAAACCCCTGGAACGAGCTAAAACGGTGAGTACGATTTCGTGAACCCACCTTTGTGACCCTCCAGGACCTCCAAGATGTTGTCATTGCGGCATGGTATAACACTCCTCAAGAATTCGTCGTGCGGATCATTCGGTCTATGAAAGATCGAATGGAAGCTGTAATTAGCGAGAGGAGGTTGCACTAGGTTTTAAGTAGGATTACCGCGGAGGTGGTCAGGCGGGTCGAGGCGCTGGGGCTTAGGGTGGCCCTTGAAAAGTCGGAGGCCCTGCTCTTTCATGTGAGGACTCAACGCAGCAAACGCTAGAGTCGTGCCCGGCCTGGGATGTGTAGCGCTGGGAACTCGCTGTAGTCATAGGTGTGGACCTGTCGCTGCCGGCCGTTGCGCGAGTGATGGTTAGCAGTGACAGCCTGGACCGCGGTCGACGCCTTATGCGAGGCTGTCATCTCGCGCAAGGAGGCGGCGGAGAGGGTCCGGGAGGAATCCTACTTCGCGGACTCGATTTGCCACCGGCGCATGGGGTGGCGTGAGCGCGCTTATCTGCGCCTGATGCAAGAACAAGAGAGGGTGCCCGAAGGGGCTGCCGCCTGCGGATCGCGGTACCCGTGATCCGCCTTATTAAGGGCGGGCGAGGGCGCACGGTGGGTTTTTAGTGGATGAAAACCCCCACACTACCCCGTTGTCTCCCCGGGCAGCGGGGTGTGCAGCAGGACATTTACGCCCACCTAAACAAAATGTTTGTTATTGTAAAATCTTCTCCTAAATATAAATTGTTTTCATTTCTCACAATAGGCATAACTGTTTTTCAAAATCTATTCTATGATATTCAGAAGTATCTAATAACTGAAAAATATACCATATTTCTTTAAAAATATTGGCTTTTAATGCAGTAAAATGAAATTAAAATTTTAAATTTCAAGCTCACGTCAAAACGCACGCCATTTGTCATGACGTCACGCATCAGTACGGAAACAGTTTAACCCCCCCTCAGCCTGTAAATTTACTACGTACTTATCATCATCACGCCATTTCCCTTGCGGGGTAGGCAGGTAGGAGAGAACAGAGTGCCAAGAGGCTCTATTCTTGTATACATCTCTCGCTTCCTCAACATTCATAACTCTCTTCATACACGCTCGCCGGTTTCGGAGACTCCTGACTCCACCTTCCTTCAATACATGACCGATTTGGTCTAGGTAGGTGAGTCTCGGTCTCCCCCTGTACCTACATCCTTCCACTTTCACATTGTATATCTACTTAACGAGTCGCTCGTCCGGCATTCTTTCCACATGTCCAAGCATCGGAGCATTCCCTTTCGCTTCTTTATTTTTATTTATTTATTTAACTTTATGTGAACAGAAAACAAAGTACATTGTCAATGTTACAATGGCGGACTTAATGCCTGAGGCATTCTCTACCAGTCAACCATGGGTGGCACAGAGATAATGTGAGGTAGGTACATCTTCATGAGAAAACAAGCGAGGTAAAGAAAAAAAAATAATTTAGGCAAGAGTTAAATATGCGACAGTAGGATATTTATAAATGCAATAAGGAGATATATATATATATATATATATATATATACTAAATAACTACAAATACTACGTGGTATACATAGATATATATAGATAAATAGGTAAAATATATAATAAAATACATATATAATAATAATATACATATAAAAACAATATTCACGAGTGTTGTAATTGTTCCTCTAGCTCGGCCAAAAAGTGCTGTCGGAATTTAGTCTTAAATTCGTAGCGCGTCTTACACATCCTGATATTGAGTGGGAGTGTATTCCAAAGGAGAACAGATTGGACAGGAAAGGAAGAATTAACAAACCCAGAAGAGTGGGATGGACAAAGAAGTAATCTATTATCAGTAGAGCGTAACTCCCTATCATGGTTAGATGATAGATACTGGAAATAGGGTTGAATAGGGAATGGTATACATGGTCACACTTGCGAAGATTAAAAATGAATCGAATGCAGTTATTGAAAAGACGGTCGAGTTTGTTGAGCAGGTCTGCATTCAGGTCATCTTTACACCAATACTCTCTTTCATACCTACTTGCTCTCTTACGTCATTGTTACGAATGCGGTCAGTCAGCCTCACTCCACAGATTCTCCGCAGAGATCGTATTTCGACCGCATTGATTGTAAATTTGAGATATAAAAAAAAATAAAAAATACCAATCGACGTACTATAAATAGCACTTTCCAAAATTATTTATTATTAAAACCGCACCATCCTAGTTTACGAGTAAAAAATAAATAAAGATACTACATACTACACCGTCGATATCAATACCTACTTCGAATTTCGTATTTTTTCCACGGTGGAAAAACTGCACCTTTTTTTTTTAAGGTGGGAAAAAATGTTCCTAACCGCACCCCCCGTCGTTTGGGGCCCTCACAAACTAAAGAGACCCGCCGTGTGCCGTCTCTCCGCCTTTATTGGCGGGCCACCGGAACCATATTACATTCCTTCAGTGGTGGAAAAACTGCACCCTACTCGAAACTAACTGCTCTATCATTAGAATTTCATAAAATATGTGCCTGTTATATAAATATCGTAACAGTAGCTACCGTTTCCCTTGATCAAACGGGGTTAAAATGGATTTTTTTGAAGCCGTGTGTACCTATATATATATATGCGAAAGTGCGTTTGTTTTTTAACTTTCAAACTATAACTTAGGTATCAACCGATCATCGTGAAACTTACATACCTACATCTATTTCAGAAGCCACAGGAGGGAGAGACAGTCTAATTTTTATCCCGGATAAAGTGATAGTTTTGGTGAGATAGCCATTTTTGCATAGAGATCATTATACATTATTGTATGTCCCATAGTGTGACGTATATTTATTATAAACTTACGCGAAGTCACGAGCAGAATCTATAATATGGATAATAATAAATTTGTTATTGATGAAAGTTGCCACTGGTCACAGAAGCCACCATACTAACTAATCATGCTTAATACAGACATTAAAAATATGGTATCACTTACTTTTCAATATTAGAAGCGTTTGTAGATTCTGTTCCATTCTGTGAGCACGTCACAAAATCATTTTTAATTTACTTTTTTTTATACTGCGTGGGTGGCAATTAAGCATACGGCCCACCTGATTATGAGCGGTTATTGTATATGATTACTTTACTCTATGCTGTAGCCCATAGACGCAAAAAACTTCAGAGCCATCACTTGCACGTCGCCGAGACGGGCCTCTTGGCGTGGTCGGTAGTGTAACCGACTTGCGTGCACGAGGTCGTGGGTTCGATTCCCACTCAGGACAATTATTTGTGTGATGAACACAGATATTTGTACTGTGTCTGGGTGTTTTCTATCTATTATATGTATGTATTTACAAAAAAAAGTAATATATGTATTATATCCGTAATCTGGTACCCATAGCACAAGCGTTAAGCTTAGTTTGGGACCAGAGGGCGTTGTGTGAAAAATGTCCGTGAATATTTATTTATTTATTTATTTATCTCCAAGAAATGGGATGGGAGTTGGGAGTTGGATAGGAAGCATATTAAGCCTTTGCCCGCGACTTCGCCGCAGCTAAAAGCTAGTTTTTACGTTATAACTCACGTTCCCGATATAGTAGCGAGATAAAATGTATACCAGTTTTTAAGTTTAATCAAGAGCTACCAAATAAAAAAAGTTGCATCAAAATCCGTTCAGTAGTTTTTGCGTGATGCGTGAACGAACAACCAGAAAAAAAAACTAAAAAAAATGTTTTGTGTTTAGACACGCCTATACAGCCTAATAAAGTATTTTTTTCTCAAATATCTTAAATGTACAGACACAGCTCTGTTACAGCTTTATAATAGTAGGTAATGTAGGTACTATATAGATTATAATTAATTTAATTTAAATGAATAAAAGAAATATGAATCTACCTATTCATCATAAATATGTTATAAAGAGATAATTAACAATTTATAAAACACATCAGAAAATACAAATCATTCGTAACAAAATCTCGTAACATCCATTACGTGCTGATGTTCATACTGGAGGCTATATGCTGCCATATCTTGCGCTGTGGTGTCCGAGTCCTCGGGCTTGCTGGCTTTTATCTGCTTTGATTTCCACGCGCGTTTCTCCGACACCATAGCCTATTGGAAAAGTAAGGTTTGATTAAATTATAATAGTAGCTAATTTAAATTGTAATGGTAGGTACAAATGATTAGTGAATAAGGAAATTAAGATTTTTAGTACAAGCGGGAATCGAACCCGCGTCTTTTCCAATCCGGGGAAGTGCTAAGCCACTGAGCTTATAGCATTTATATCTAAGTGTAGGTACCTACTATCATAAAACTGTAACAGAGTTGTCTGCACATTAAACACATTTGGAAAAAAATATATATTTATATTTGTTATTCGTCGCTTCATTTTTCGATATGATTAATACAAAGGTAGTGTCCTTCATCCTACAAGGCAATACACGCACAATATTTTAGAGATACTTTATTGTCTTAAAACGGTTTTCCGGTCGGCCATCGTCGGTCCGCCATCGTGGTCTTAGTTCATTCCTTTTTTGTGCGAGGCAAGCAACGCACGCGCCCTCCGAACTCCGCAACAATCATGCCGAAGCGTAGTGCGCAAGAAAAACTCGAATATTATAAAAACAAGATAAGAAAAATGGAACAAAAACAAAAACGCCGGAGAATAATTTCTCCGTTATCATCGTCGGAAGATGAAGGTAAGACAAAACGCTATCTACTTTTCTTACTTTATGGTCGTATTATAGCACAAAATAGTGCTACAAGAAAGGCAACTCCTTCGTTGTAAAAATGCTTGGGGATTGACTGCGAGTCAATAACAAAGACATTTTAAGAACTTATTAAACGACGTTATTTGCATCGGAGTTGGCTGCGAGCCTCCAACGATGACAGTATGGCAGAAAATATGTGCTTTCTGAAATAGTTATCACATTCCTCTGCGTAAATTACAATCGTCTAACTCATATAGTTGTCGATTTTTATTTAAACTACCCTCAAAAAAAAAAAAAAGAAAATTACTTTCTTCACATCCTAAAATGCAAATTGTGTTTTAGGAAACGAGGTTATGGATCACGCCGTAGATGACGCGTATGATACTATCCAGGCCCAGGCCTGGGATCCAGCTACGGTCCCTCCGGACGTCGAACAAAGCATCTGCGTGTCGAATGAGCCTATGAATGTTTCCATCCAAACGGAAGACCAGGCAGGAACAAGTCCTCAGAGTATGGCCGCACCCACGACGACACCTGAATCAACGCCCGGACCGTCCGATGAACCTGTTTTGGACCCGGAACTGCTGTTAGCACTAGGTGAATCCACGTCCGATACTCCGGACTATGGTGATAACATTCACAGTAGCCTCGCTAAGTTATGGCTTCCCTTACTAAAGAAAGGAATGCCTAAAGATGCCAAGGAGAATATGTGCAAAGATTATCCTATACCCGACAATTGCAGGCTTTTGCAGACCCCAACCCTAAATGCAGAAATATCTGCTGCAGTACCCGATATGGTCCGCAACCGCGACAAGGTGCTTTCCGCTTCTCAGCAACAGTTAGGTCTGGGTATAACTGCCATCAATAGGGGGATGGACTTTCTCTTGAAGAGTGAAGATAAGATTCAGGCTATGAAACATTTGAGCAACGGTTGTCGCTTACTATGCGACTCGCACTATTCAGGGACACTGAATAGAATAAAACTTATAACGCCGAGTCTAGACAAGACGTTTTTACATGTCATTCATGATTCTGAGAGAGACGAAACCTTGTTCGGCTCATCTCTATCGGAAAAGATAAAAGCAGCTAAGGCCATCGAAAAACAAGGTCTTCAAATAAAAAATAAAACGGCTAAATCCCAAAAACAACACCCTTCTCAGCCGAACACTCGTCCGAACTCCTATCAGGAAAACTGGTCGGCGCTTCCTCGGTACCCCATGAACAGGGGGGGGGGGCGCGGAAGCTTCAAGAAGCCATTTCAGTCGACACCGACGACAGCGCGCCGTCCGTACACAGCGTCGCAGCCGCGCGGGCCGCCGGCGCCAGCCTCGCAGCACAAGCCCCGTGCGCAGGCGCATCACTAGCACAGGTACACGCAGGTAGACTAACTCACTTTTATGATTGTTGGTTAACAATAACAGACAACCCTGTGGTGCTAGATTGGATTAAAAATGGTTATCCCATACCGTTTATTACGACTGCAAAACAATATTCTATACCCAAGAATAATTTATCAATAACCGAAAATCAACAGATGTCTGACGCCATAAGTAACCTAATGAAATTAGGAGCAGTTTCGGAGTGTAAAGCTACCGAAGACCAGTTCATATCAAAGATCTTTCTCACTCCAAAACCTAACGGCGACAAGCGATTTATTCTAAATTTAAAACCCTTGAATAGATTTATTCTGACCGACCATTTCAAAATGGAAGACTACCGAACTGCTTGTAAATTAATTCCTCAAGGTGGTTGTCTAGCCACCATTGACCTCAAAGACGCCTATTTTCTCATACCCGTCCGCGAGTCGGATCGCAAGTACTTGAAATTTCAATTTCAACCTGATAACTCTACAAAAACTATAGTATATCAGTTTAATTCCATACCGTTCGGTTTGTCTATCGCTCCTAGAGTTTTCACGAAAGTGATGACAGAAGTAATAACAAATCTAAGAGGCCGCGGTTATACATCTGTCCATTATTTGGACGATATTTTATGTATAGGACGTAACTACAGTGCCTGCGCTGAGAACGTTAACGAAACTCTGAGGTTACTTCAATGTCTAGGGTTCGTGGTAAATTACAATAAAAGTAGCCTAGTACCACAGTCGACGTGTAAATTCTTAGGATTTTACTTTAATACTAAGAATCTTACTATGTATCTTCCATCTGAAAAACGTAGTAAAATTACGAAATTGGTTGCAAAATTTTCAAAACTTTCGCCGTGTACAATTCGTGAATTTGCGCAGCTAATTGGAGTCCTGATTTCCGCCTGTCCGGCAGTTAAGTACGGGTGGTTGTACACAAAAATATTAGAACACCAGAAGTATTTAGCTTTACTCAAAACCGATGCTTATGAGACTAAAATAAAACTCCCAGAAATAATCTTAAAAGATTTGCAATGGTGGCTGTCTAATATCAACACCACATTCAATTCTATTGGACAACCTAATTTCGCACTCGAGATCTACACGGACGCATCCGGAACTGGCTGGGGCGCTGTCTGCAATGATAATAAAGTACACGGAAAATGGAAAGATACTGAACAAAAATTTCATATAAATTATTTAGAGTTGATGGCTGCTTTCCTTGGTCTAAAATCATTCGCTCGCAAAGTAACCAATTGTGCGATTTTACTTCGCATAGATAATACCACTGCAATAAGTTACGTTAACCGTATGGGGGGTATTCGATACCCCCACCTAAATGACTTGGCTAGGTCAATCTGGCAGTGGTGTGAACAGCGTGGACTTTGGATATTCGCGTCATACGTGAATACGAAAGAAAATTTCGCTGACGCAGCATCTAGGATAGTTAACCCCGATACTGAATGGACGCTTTCTGAAAACGCTTTTCAAGAAGTTGTAAGTTATTTCGGTCAACCGAAAATAGACTTATTTGCATCTAGAGACAATACCAAGTGCGCCAAGTTTGTATCGTGGAAACAAGATCCCGATGCGGTAGCTGTAGACGCATTCACTTTGAATTGGAGCAATGAATACTTTTACGCTTTTCCACCATTTTCATTAATACTCAAATGCCTTAGGAAAATTCTCGATGATAAGGCATATGGTATCATTGTTTATCCCTACTGGCCATCTCAACCATGGTTCCCACTGTTACACAGCCTATTAGTCTCAGACGTTTTATACTTAAACCCTAGTAAATACTTATTACAATCTCATTTCAGAGCACACCATCCCCTGTACAAGAAGCTTACGTTGGGTGTTGCGAGGCTTTGCGGCAGTCATTCATGCGACGCGGCGCCTCCGCGGACTCGGCCACGCTAATGTTAGCGTCGCTCTCAGACAATTCTATTAGGCAATATAACACCACACTCAAACTTTGGTGGCACTTCTGTTCCTCTAACCACATAGACGTATTCGAACCATCAAAAACTAATGTTCTAAACTTCTTAACCGAACAATTCAACAACGGCTGCGCTTATGGCAGCCTAAACTCTCACCGTTCAGCTATAGCAGCTATTGTAGGTAACAATATAGGATCCGATGAGTGTGTTAAGCGCCTACTCAGGGGTGCGTATAGATCTAAGCCACCTAAGCCCAAGTACTCTTGCACTTGGGATCCGCAGTTGGTTTTAAACTATGTCACGACATGGGGCCCGAATGACAACCTTTCTCTCGAAAAAATTACTAAAAAACTAGTTATCTTATTGGCACTATGTACCGCCCATAGAGTGCAAACGCTTTCCCTAATCAAACTGGAAAATGTACAAGTCTTACAGAATGGTATCAAGATTAACATATCTGATATTATCAAGACATCAGCCCCTGGTAGGGAACAACCAATTTTATTCGTACCGTTTTTTAATGATAGTAAAATTATCTGTCCAGCTACAACTCTATCAGACTATATTTCTAGGACTAAAAATATACGAACTGCAGAGAACACTGATCCGAAAGCCACACAGGCAACACAGACCATCAGTAGGTGGATCAAACAAGTTCTGTCAGAGAGCGGCGTAGACATAGGCGTGTTCAGCGCGCACAGCACGCGACACGCGTCCACCTCCGCCGCCAGCGCCGCTGGCGTTAACATTGAAACGATCCGCAAAACCGCCGGCTGGACGAATTCTTCCAACGCCTTTTGCCAATTCTATAATAGAACCGTAACCGATGAAGGGACTTTTGCCCACTCGGTTTTCTTTCCGAAATGAAAATAAGACGTATTAAATTTATCTGTCAGATGATGATTGTATGTAATAAGTATTAATAATTACGGAAAAGAGTATACTTTTGTTATCATAAGGAATAGGTTTAAGTTTTGTTTAATAAAATCATGACAAATTCCAATATGATAATTGTTTTACTGTCGTTCAATTAACACAAAAAATACTTTAATCTCTTAACATCTACCTTTGTATTAATCATATCGAAAAATGAAGCGACGAATAACAATATATGATCAAACGAACTTCCCTGACGTGAAGTTCGATCATTATTGTTTGAGTCGCTTCATTTGAAGATATGAATTCCCTCCCTCCCTTGGGACTGCCGTATCTACCCCTATTTATGGAAGTATTTTTATGTACCTAGTACACTTCTCCAAAAAAAATGAACTAAGACCACGATGGCGGACCGACGATGGCCGACCGGAAAACCGTTTTAAGACAATAAAGTATCTCAAAAATATTGTGCGTGTATTGCCTTGTAGGATGAAGGACACTACCTTTGTATTAATCATATCTTCAAATGAAGCGACTCAAACAATAATGATCGAACTTCACGTCAGGGAAGTTCGTTTGATCATATAATATTTTTATATTTATATATATATATATATATAAAAATATATAATACGAGTATGTACTCTATTGGGCTATTTCGGAGTTTTAGAACCAAAAAATATATCCATTAGAATTTGGGTCAGTCTGTTCGCGCATTACGCAAATACTACTGAACGGATTTTAATGAAACTTTATTTGAGCTTTGGAATAAACTTATAAACAGCTATAAGTTACCTACTTTTAAACGCGCTACAGTATCGGGAACCAGCGATAAACCAATAAACTAGCTTTTGCAGTAGTATAGCCGTAGGCAGTACCTATTTAGCTGAATATTTTGTAAAACTAACTTACTTCTCTACGTTTTTGTAAGATGTCTTCACGGTATTTTTGTGATTCGATCTTCTTTTTCTTTATTTCATCACCAGTCATGCTGTATCTGGCATAAAAAGAAAGAAAAAGATTTATTGCTCATGTCATAGTTTATCGAGTTAGGAAGTACATTAGACGGTCTTGGTGGGTTTCAATAAGTTTTTCGCAAAGCAGAGACACTAACAATATTTAATGATGCCATCAGTCGAGAGATTTTGACGGCTTGCGACGTCTGACTATTCGCGTAAAAAAAGAGAAGATGCGTAGGTACAACAGTAGGACCGAAATTGGGGAAAAATATGCAGTAATAACGCCCTCGAATGGTTTTTTCAAATGACAGATTTATTTAGGTATCTATTATCAGCTATGGAGCATTATGGATACTTGTATGTTTAAGTTGAAGTTGAAATATGGCCATCTCATCCACTCGTTTTGATCGGGGCAGTTTATATTCACAGTTGGCAAGTCATCTTGTTCAATTTGTTTTTGTTAAAGCTAGAAAATATATACCTAAACGCCAGCCTGTCGTTCGAGGTAACAGTGTAGTGTGAGGCCTTCACCCACTTAATAAACCCGCTGTGTGTCGTCTCACCGTCAGCGGACCACTAGAACTGTGCAACAAAACTACAGTGGTCCACCGATGGTAATTTGTCTGTTGGTGACCCTGGAAGAAACCGTTTTGAATGATAAGACTAAGTTAACAATATTACAAAACATAAACATGTACCTCTTCATCAATAAAACATGACCGAAATGATGAATTGGATTCTTAGAGAGCGTTTCCGTGACTTCATAAAGCACTTCTGGTAATATCCAGCCGAAGGCATTCCAAAGATAGTCTACGGTTGCGGAATCCAATGTTCCTGGACACAAAACACATGATAGGGTTACTGATTGGATGGGTGGTAATTTTTTAGTGACTTCTGCCTGCGATTTCGTCCGCGTGGGAAATATAAATATCTACGTCACATTACAGCACATTAAAATTATCTCTCCCAATAATGCTATCCTACAGAAATCATGGATTGTTCCGGGATTAAAAAGCGTTTTATCGTTTTCTCATTGTGAACGGAGCATTGGGACGACTTCTCGGCAGACACCACCTCAGCCAGAAGGCACGTATCGCAAAACACAACGTAGTGCTTGTCTCGACGTTATTATATGGAAGCGAGATTTGGGTACCTACCTAGACAAAATGGAGCAAGAAGAGTAAAATCAATGCGATCTCTGCGGAGAATTTGTGGAGTGTGGCTGACTGACCGTAGCGACGACGTGATAGCGAGTAGGTATGAAAGAGAGTATTGGTGTAAAGTTACGAAAGGGAATGCTGCGATGGTTCGGAGATGTGGAAAGAATGCCGGACGACGGTTAAGAAGATATACAATGTGAAAGTGGAAGGATGTAGGTACAGGGGGAGACCGAGACTCACCTACCTAGACAAAGTCGGTCATGTATTGAAGGAAGATGGAGTCAGGAGTCTCTGAAACCGGCGAGCGTGTATGAAGAGAAGTATGAATGTTGAAGAAGCGGGAGATGTATGTGCAAGAATAGAGCCTTTTGGAACTGTTCTCTCTACCTACCCCGCAAGGTAAATGGCATGATGTTAAGTAGTTAGTAGTATACTAAAAGACTAATCCATTACAAGGTTTAGCTAGCTGGTAAAAATAATTATCTATTGTCACCTTTAATATCGATTTCTTCAGTCTTAGGCAAACGCTCCAAATCAGTCAAGTCTTTTGGTTTGAGTCTACAATTTTCGTTTGGTCTCGTAGAATGGCCGCAGTCCTGAGTTATTTTGTATAGCATTTGATTTTCTCCCAGCTTATACTGACTTGTACATGGAGCGAGCTGATAGATTTGTTCTCCGTCTTGTAATATATAACGTCCGTGAGGGCCGAAATAGTACTCATTGGTATCCGTGTTCTGTTATTGGAGAAACGAACATTAGAATTGTAAAAACATACATAATAGGTATAACATGTTGGAAATGAGTCCGGTAGATGACAATAGGCTCGCCCCCTATTACGTGGGACTTCAACATAGTCGTTTGTTGAGGAAGCGAGAGATGAGACATGCAAGAAGGTTCCCATCACAAAAAAGTTTCATCAAAATCCCTTCAGAAGTTTTTGCGTAGCGTGCAAACAAACAAATATAAAACATTCTAAAATAAATTGTTTCGTATTCAGAGACGCCTAAGCAAAGTACCAATCTTTTCCAGCTTATGGTAGTTGACGAGCCCACCTGGTGTTAATCATCAATACATTTCATGGATGGGAGAAGAATGAATTGACGGCTAAGTAATTGTCTCCCCTTTACAGTGTATCTCGGTCGACCACACGGAGGCGGTGTTTTCACGCTGGCCTAGGCGGCCACAGAACAATATGTAGGCGACACTGCACGGTGCCCGAAAGGTGCCAATACTGGTGGTAGGGCTGGGTACCAAGTGGGAGTACTCACTTACTATCGGGCCCGAGCGGGTTGTTACCACCATCTCCCGTGTGACCGGCCATGAAGCACATAGGTGTGTTTTGGTTGTAGCAGGAGATAGCCGTTAATTCTTTCATTTCATATATGTGAAATGAAATGGTGAGCAGCGCTTGACAATACTCTCGGTATAGTCGAGTCCATGAGCGACGGTTACCATTTATCATCAGATGGGCCGTGTCTCGTCTGACACCATAAGCAATAAAAAAAGGGTGCTATTAAGGGTACTACGCCAGCCAGTTCCCCAGCCGTAGTATAGTTCACGAGTGTGACGCATGGAACCAATGATATTAAGTAATGATAAGTTAACTTTATACTTATAATTGTTGCATGACAAACTACTAACTTATAGGTAAATAAATAAATATTCACGGACATTTCACACAACGTCCTCTAGTCCCAAACTAAGCTTAACGCTTGTGCTATGGGTACCAGAATACGGATATAGTACATACATCACTTTTTTTTGTAAATACATACATATAATAGATAGAAAACAGTAGTGTTTTCTATCTATTATAACAAATACAAAAATCTGTGATCATCACACAAATAATTGTCTTGAGTGGGAATCGAAACTACGACCTCATAGCACGGAAGTCGGATACACTACCGACTACGCCACAAGGCCCGTCCTATGATAGTTAATGATAGATAAGTAACGTTCATACTAAATGGCTTATCGATATTGTTGTACGAGTATTATAACAAACTACTAATTTATTATACATTACGCATTGATATATAAAAATCAATGACATTACGCGATAGATAATACGCATGATACAGAAATCGACCGAAGATCGCCGACTAAAACAATGTCGGCCAATTAGCTGAATTCGTGCGCAACAATTACCGCGCGCTAGTGCGATATCTACTCTTTTTTGTATATTACATAATTGTATGGAACTGGACTAACCTGTTTTAGCTGGCCATCACATTTCATGTGGTAAACCCTGGCGCCAAAATCAGTTACGTAGTTCTGGTGGCCGTAGTCGTCAATATAGTACGTACCAAAATTGTTATTGTAAAGAATACGATCGCTTCCTAAAATATAGGTAAGCACTAATTAAATTAAACTATTGTTTTTATACTATATGGGTGGCAAACAAGCATACGGACTACCTGAAAAGCGGGTACCATAGCCTACAGACGCTAGCAACACCAGAGGCATCACGTGCGCATCGCCATCTCCAAGGAAAGGCGAGAGGATAATAAGAAGAGTATAGGAAGGATAATAAGGAGAGGATAGGTTTAGGCCTCCGGCGCTCTGAAACAGGGGTCTCCAAACTTTAAAGCCATAATGACTTTTTCAGTATGTTTCAAGTGCCGAAATACATTTACATAAATCTCATTAGTGTTTTATGTTTTACTGTGATTAGTGTGATTCATTTCAATAATTTGTGAGTTATTAATATGCTCAAGCTTAGATACTTAAGTTTTCTGGGTCATCATTTATGTCGTTAAGTTTTACCTTGCAAGTAAATAAAACAGAATAATTATTGATGGCACTAGTCTTAAGCGGTCGTGGACCGGATTTATGGCAAAGGTGGGCCAGATTTGGCCCGTGGGCCGTAGTTTGGAGACCCCTGCTCTGAAACATAACGGTAGGAGTAACTACCGACAATTGTTGGTCTTTTGTGAGAGGGTGGTACTTCCCCGATCGAGTCAGCCCATTCGTGCTGCGATAAGCAAGGCTCTATCAATAGACTTTCTTACGCAATCTCGTTTACTTGAGCTTACTATTACGACGTATCGAAAACTTTGCAGCATTCATGGTGGACTGGCCACCACTGTCAAAAGAAAATTTAGTAAAAGCAATATATTCTGTAAAAGTAGTTTAATTTCATAATGTGTCGGTAATCAGAAGAAAGTTTTAAGTAAGCACTTACTTAGTTAAATCTTGTATTTAGTCTAGCATTAACCGAGAGTTCTTGAGTTCGATCTTAACCATGCAAGAGTGTTACTTGAAGTTTAGTTGAGTGATTTTGATTTTATTTTGTTATCAATTAGCCCAAATATATACTCGATTCCGATTCATTGATTTTTATTTTTTTTATGATTGTTTGCTTCAAAGATGCGTCATCTTACACCACTATACTATCAGGATCGGACAGGGCATAAGCTGAGTCAAGGTGACCCTAACTAGCGCGGGGCTCCTATCCTATCTACCCCAAGGCTTACGACTACGGGTCCAGAGCACTACCCTTCTTCCCCACTTACTTCCCACTTCACAAATATTTGTATGTTTTTAAGCAATGGACAGGCGCGGCTATTTATCAGAACAGAATAAAGAGAATTTCAAATAGCAAGTAATAGCTCCAAGCAAGTATCGAACCAGCGTTGTATGGATTACCGTGCCAGGTGCTCTGCCAACCAATACTCGTGTCTTGGGTGACCCCATGTTATATAGAGATTGATGGCTCCGATCGCCTGCCACAATAACTCAGTTGCCAGAAGGTCTGCAGCAGTAATCCAGAAGATGTTTGTGGGTCCAATCCCCGCTAGTATCTTTCTTTCATTTTCTTTTTCACATCTTTTCGCTTTGTGTTCTGGTAACAGTTGATAATTTTTCGGACGGCTTAGTGTAAGTCGGCCTCCCACCAGGTGGACCGATGACCTGGTCGTAGTCGCACGCATAGACTGCTATCCACATTAAAGAGGTGATAGAGTGGAATCAAGGCTCGAAAGTGTTCGCAAGAGATCTGTCTGTCGGCCAAAGCCAGTTGACTAAGCTGAGGACCAACGACGGCACTGCCATTTCATCCCGAGATGAGATCTTGTGAGAGGTCTACCAGTTCTATGGACAGTTGTACAGATCCCAGAGTCATGTTGTCTTGGGGAGGCCTATGCCCAGCAGTGGACGTTGAAAGGCAGATGGATGGATGAATGGATGGATGTCCATCAGTGGACGATGAAAGGATGCAACAGTTTATATTTTACCTCTACAACTGAAGAATGTAATAAGCATTCTGCTTGCTTTAGTAAATTTTTCTTCAAGATCTATTTTACTTTTCCGAAAGTTATCACTCATGTTTTCCCAACACGTGGCCTTCTGTCCAGGCAATTCAAGGAGCCTGTAATAAGCATATTTAAATTTATCAACATTATTTTCTATAAGTAACCATATTAAACCCATAATATGGCGTACACTCTACTTCATATTATTATGAATGTAAAAAATGCTGTGACTCAATCTCGGAAAAAATGGCTCGATAGATTTGGAGGATTTGGAACGCAAATAGTTTAGTATCTAGATTAACACACAGGATACCTTTTATACCGTAAAAACGTTGGTTTGCTATGGGATAGCTATTTTCATTTTGCGGTAGTGTAAGCGACTGCTGATCATGCGGTCTCGGGCTCAAACCCAGGTTGGGCAGTGTTATTGAGGTTTTTCATAAAAAGAAAAATTCTCTGTAGCAGCCCGGAGTTTGGAAATGTGCCCGGTAGACGGCAATAGGCTCACCCCCTATTAGTTTTGTTTTACCTTTACTTTCTTTACCTACGGAATACACGTACAACGCCATCTATCACCGTCATGACATTAAAAAACTTTGTTAGTTATTTTGGCCGGAAAAAATAAACGTAACCACGTACCTCGTCGTTCGGGGCAATGAACAGGGTAGTGTTGTAGGGCCCTCACCCACTATTTAAGCCCGCCGTGTGGCGTCTCCCCGCCTGTACTAGTGGACCACTGGAACTGGAAGATATTACTTCAGTGGTCCGCTGGCAGCTTACCCTTTTGGCTACCTTCTTTCAGCGACGCTTCTGGGCATCGCCGCGTAGCACTTTCGTGGAAGACATTGCGGGTGGTGGACGTTCTCTGGTCCATCGACCCGCGGCCTCATCTAGAGCGCCGTTGGGCGCAGGTGCTTGCGCCTGCTCTGTCGTTGGCAGCAGTTCGGGTCAGCGAAGGGATTTACCTGGCCCTTTTTGCTGATTCCTTCTGCGAGATGATTTCCTCGCAAAAGGTAGCAACCGCATCGTGAGATAACCTGCCTGAGCGATTTTGGTTTGTGAAATCTGTTAACCAGTAGGTACTGGGCCAGGGTCCCCGTGCCCAATGGTGGGAGAGTAAAAGGGTTGAATAAAAGTTATTTACTTGTGTTCAGAAAATATTCTCTCTTGCGTTTTCATTTTGTCCAATGTTGATTTTATTTTCGTAACAATGGATGATGCTTTATTAAACTCTTCCAACTTCGTCGACCAATGTCGGATCTCCATATCAAGGCGATGTAACACCTCATTCTTAGCCGATTTCTCTATTTTTGTTCTAATCCCTTCTATAGTTTTATTTATCTGAAGTTCACATAATATTAATAATGAAGAGGGGCTTTGCCTACGTGGAGTTTATTAAAAAAAATTTGATGTTTGCTAAAGAAAAATGTGGTGTTGAGATTGGGAATGGCCGTCGGTCAGTGCGATGGCTTAGCGGTTTAGAAAACTTCCCTGGATTGGAAGGGATGCAGGTTCCCGAATCCCACTCGCACTAATGCAAAAGTTTTGATTAAAAGAGTGATACATTCAACTGGTGATAAAACATGGGATGTGCAAGCGGGATTTAGAAACAGAAGGGGATCAAGTCTTTTCTTTACGAATAATAGCCGGAAAATTCTTGGCCAAAAGCCAGAAGATCTATTGTACTTTAATAGACTTGGAAAAGGACAGAGTGAAAAGAAAGGAGTTATGGTCCTCATTGTCTACGTATGGGGTGGGCGGTGGCTTGATTCGAGCACTGAAATCACTGTACAAGGATTCCAGTGCTTGTATCAAGATAAATGCACAGGCTGGTATAATATCGGAAAAGGTTATAGACAGGGATGTGTAGCCTCACCATCACTGTTTAACTTATATAATAAAAAGGCAATTGTTTGAAAGATTTGAAAGAGAGCGCGTATGGATTGAGAATTAATGATTTAATCATTAAATGCCCCCTATACGCTGATGATTAGGTCATCTTAGCACAATCAGAGGAGGAGTTCAGGCGATGGATAACATAATGCATGAAGCTTTGAAAGTAAAAGGTATGTCAGTGAATGTGAGCAAGACGAAAGTAATGCTTTTTGAAAGGGAAGATAGTATGACAAATTGCGACATTCTGATTGCAGGAGAAAGAGTGGAACAAGTGAACGAATTTGTATACCTGGGTTCAAAGTTTACGAGAGATGGAAAGTATGACTGTGATATTGAGCGGAGAGCGATGGCTGGAAATAAAGTGAATGGGGCACTGCATGGCTTTATGAACAGCTGGAAAGAGTCAAAAAAGGAAAGACTGACTATGCATACGGGGGTGCCTGTCCCTACACTTATGTATAGTAGTGAATATTGGGCATGGCAGAAGAATCATGAGAGTATGATAAATGCTGTGGAGATGAGAAGTCTGAGAAGCATAGCCGGACGTGACTCTGATGGACAAAGTGAGAAATAGTGTGATACGAGGATGCTGTGGTGTGAAAGAAGATGTAGTGACAAAATAGAAAAAACCGGGCAAGTGCGAGTCGGACTCGCGCACGAAGGGTTAACAACATTACACTATTGTAACTATCTGTAACCATGGTGTCTGGCTGTTACCAAATTTTGAAAGTAAAATTTGACTCATTTCGTGGTTTTCAACTGACTTAGATCCGCAACAGGTAAAGAAACACGTTTGTGTATGGGAGCCCCCCTTAAATATTTGTTTTATTTTAATTTAATTGTTTATTTTTTAAGTGAATATATAACTCAATATTCTGTAATCATTTCAAGCGTCTACCTGATGCCGTTAGCAATAGCGAGCAAAAAAGGGCAATAAAATCACGATTGTTGTATGGGAGCCCCCATTAAATATTTTTTTATTTTGTTTTTAGTATTTGTTGTTATAGCGGCAACAGAAATACATCATTTCTGAAAATTTCAACTGTCTAGCTATCGCCGTTCTTGATATACAGCCTGGTGACAGACGGATGGACAGACAGACGTTGTATGGGAGCCCCCCTTAAATATTATTATTTTTTTGTGTTTAGTATTTGTTGTTATAGTGGCAACAAAAATACGTCATTTGTGAAAATTTCAACTGTCTAGCTATCGTCGTTCTTGAGATACAGCCTGGTAACGGACGGATGGACAGACAGACGTTGTATCGGAGCCCCCCTTAAATATTAATTTTTTTTTGTTTTTAGGATTTGTTGTTATAGCGGCAACAGAAATACATCATTTGTGAAAATTTCAACTGTCTAACTATCGCCGTTCTTGAGATACAGCCTGGTGACAGACGGATGGACAGACAGACGTTGCATGGGAGCCCCCCTTAAATATTATTATTTTTTTGTGTTTAGTATTTGCTGTTATAGTGGCAACAGAAATACATCATTTGTGAAAATTTCAACTGTCTAGCTATCGCCGTTCTTGAGATACAACCTGGTGACTGACGGACGGACAGACAGACAGACAGACAGCGAAGTCTTAGTAATAGGGTCCCGTTTTGACCCTTCGGGTACGGAACCCTAAAAAAAGACGCAAATAGTTTGATTCTGCTGATGAGTGCTCTACCCTGTGGTGGAAATGGTAGAACTAATTCCTGATTCTAATAAAAAACATACTGACCTCTGCAGCATCTTTGGAATACCGGGAGCGTCGTAAAAGGAATAAGTTCTCTTTGTTGAGGTCATACATTTGATTGTGCAATTTGCACAAGTCATTGTCATATCGCTCGCTTAATTCGCGGTGGTTTCTTTGTATGCGTTGAAATATTTCTTCGATACTTATCCGGATATTGTCAAGCTTTAAAAAACATTTTATATTAAAAGTTATCATTAAGATACGATATTAAGTTCTTCACGACAGCGTCACTGTTTTTTTAATTTCTTTGCAACAGGACGGGGTCTGAAATGTGTTACGGAGACAACAGTATGTTGGTCCTCTCGGTTGGAATTTAATTTACGTTTGGCGAAATGTGGAGCTGTTACACAATTATTTATTGTGAAAATTTTATAAAGCGGTGTCCGACCATTTAAGATTTTTGTGAAAAAAATACTGTATGAGGCTATATAGGCGCGTCTAAACACAAAAAAAGAACTTTTAGATTTTTTGTCCGTTTGTCTGTTTGTTCGTTTGCGCATCATGCAAAAACTGCTCAATGGATTATGATGCAACTCTTTTATTTGATAGCTCTTGGTTAAACTTAAAAGCTGATATACATTTTATCCCGCTACTAAATCGGGAACCTGAGACACAGTAAATATATAAGCTAAAGTATATTTACTATGCCTGAGATATAGCCTATAAACTAGCTTTTGATTGCGGCGGAACCGCGGACAAAGGCTAGTAATTTGTAAAAACTATTTGTGTAAAACGGCCATGAATACAAAAAAAATGCGAGTGCTCTAAGTAAATTAAATATCTACCCACCCCCGCTTGTAACGGTGCACCCGTTACAAGCGAGGGTGGGTAGATATTTATATGTGCAAGGGTGGGTGGTTTACCAATGATTTTACGATTTTTGGAGAACTACAAATCTCTAATACTTCTTCTCCCTGCCCTTTCATGTGGGGTAGACACAACATGTTTTTCTCTTCCATTCGCCTCTGTCACTAGTCTCAGCATTCAATCCTTTCATTTTTCCAGTGAAAATTCAGCCAGTGTGTCTGGGGTACACACTGGCTGAATTTGATTGATGACTGAATAGTTTTTATTATACTACTCGTTTTTTTTTATTGCATGTAGTGGCAGACGAGCCATGGTCCATTTGATGATAAATGGTAACCGTCGCCCATGGGCTTTACTATACCGAGAGTATTGTCAAGCCGCTGCTCACCAATTCATTTCACAGATATGAAATGAAATATAAACGGCTACCTCCTGCTACAGCCAAAACGCAACGATGTGCTTCATGGCTGGTCACACGGGAGATGGTGGTACCAACCCACTCGGGCCCGATACCAAGTGAGTACTCCCACTTGGTAGCCAGCCCTACCACCAGTCATGCAATGGATGATAATTGCTTACTTCCCTTAATCGCCTTATACGACACCCGTGGGAAAGAACGGGGTGGTGACACTTGTATTCTTAGTCCGTCACCACACGGACAAAATGTGGTAAACAAGCATACAGCCCACCTAATGGTAAGCGGTTACTGTAGAGGTATACCTACGCAAGTAACACCAACTGATGTATCACTCGCACTCTGCCAACTCTAAGGAAAGGCATTGCAGGCGGAGAGGAAGGATAATAAGGAGAGTACAAATGGCGGAATAATTAACTGCGGAGTGGTTTAGATACCGGCCTCCCGTCCGAGTGTTGTGGGTTCAATTCCCACACAGGACAACTCTTTGTGTGATCCACAAATGGTTATTCTGAGTCTGGATGTACTTTGTGTCTGTGAAATTGTATGTTTGTAAAGTCCCTCGCGATACAAGGATTAATCCTTAGTGCAGGGCGGTCTTAAAAAGTGGACAGGGTCCAGATTGAGGTGCAGGCCCAGAATAAGTGTCTGGGCCTGGTGCTGGAAGGGTGGTGGCACTTTCGCGAGCACTTCCGCCAACTGTCCTCGAGGCTAGTCGGCGCAGCGTCCGCCCTTGCACGGCTCATGCCGAATATGGGCGGACCCAACAATGCGTGCCGACGGCTTTACGCGGGGGTGGTCCGGTCAATGGCGCTGTACGGCGTACCCGTGTGGGCGGGGTCCATGGAGCACAGAGAGTCGTTGCGTCCAGGGTCATACGTGGATACCGCAGGTGTCGACGGAGGCGGCCTGCGCGTTGGCTGGAATCCCCCCGTGGGACTTGGAGGCGGAGGTGCTCGCCGAGGTGTATCGGCGGGCGCCGCAAGACCGGGAGGGGGGTGGATGCCCTCTACCCAGGGAGGTGGCCAGGTGGCAGGGCGGCGCCCGCCGAGCTGCCATGGCCAAGTGGAGGGCACGGTTGGAGGCGCTCCAGGCTGGTCTTTGGACCGTAGGGGCGCTCCAGCCGGTGCTGGAGGAGTGGGCGGGGCGACGGCACGGAGTCCTTGCCACCGTGCAGGAGCTGTCGGGGCACGGTTGCTTCGGCAGATATTTGCACATAGTCGCAAGGAAGGCAGCGAGTCCGGGCTGTCAACACTACGGCTGTGACGAGGACACGGCGCGGCACACGCTCGAGTCTGCTTGGGCAGAGAGCAGGCAGAGCGGCAGACCACCGAAGGAATGTAACATAGTTGCAGTGGCCCGCCAATAAAGGTGGAGAGAGGGCACACGGTGGGTTTCTTTAGTGGGTGAAGGCCCCACACTACCCTGTTCGTTGTCCCAAACGACGGGGTGTGCGGTTAGGAACATTTTTTCCCGCCTTAACAAAAAAGGGTTAGTTAGCTAGGGTTTAGATGCTGCTTTCCCAATAGAGCCAACACAATCACACTAGGACAAGCAAGGGTCTACTCAGGCTCAAGGGATTGCAAAATATTTACTTTCTCTATTAAAAAAAATAACAATTAGGATTTTTTTTACCACCGATGGCAGACTAGCAAACGGCCCACCTGATGGTAAGTGGTAACCGCCGCTCATGGACTTTGGCAACACCAGGGGCACAGCCAAGCCGCCGCCTACTGTGAGTAGGATGAACGTATGACACTTTAGTTGAAAACTATCTAAACGACAGTGTAAACCATTTCTAAATTTAATGTTTGTCTTAGAAGAAGAAAGCGGAGAATCAGAGAACAAACAAGAAAGTGAAGAATCAGAGAAGTTTCTCTTTAGAGAATGAAGGAGGAATTCTTAAAGCGTCCATGGGTCATAAGATTTTTTTGTATCCAATTTGCTTTCATTGGCCTAGATAGAGTAGAAACTGGAGTGTGCATGGGAGACTTTCCAACTCTACTACATCCAACCTGGTGTTAAGCAACCGTTGAAATGGTGTGGTGGTAGCCGGCTGGTGGGGAAATTAATATGGGTTGGCGGACTTGTATGTCAACCTTGATTTTGAAATACCTATGATTTATCCTATAACACTGATCTTACTTAGTATTATTGCACGCCTCATAAGCGAAGCGTTGAGGTGGGTTCTACTGTCGTTTTACACCGAACAACTGATTTTTCAAACTTAAAATGTCTCTATTTATCAAATATTGCACTTGTAAAATAATATATACCTACACACACATATCAAGAAAAAACACTACTTTTAACTCTCATGATATTTTTGATGCCATTTTTGTTATTTAAAGTTCTGCCTTGGACCTCCGTGTGTGTGTAAGTATGTTCGGATAATGTATGTTAACACGATAACGACTGAAATACTTTACTAATCGAGTCTTTCTTTTTTTCTCTTACGCTTCAGTATAATTAAGAATAGAACCCTATCACTTTTCACGATCTGATTCGATGTGTGTTGTTATTAAATAAACAAAAAAATTGTGAATATTTACGGTCGATTCGATGGTACAGTGGTACACTAAAACCAGCGCTATCTACCTTATTTTGTGAGAAGTACTTCTATAGAACCAATATATATGTAGTAGTACTTCTTAAAATAGCGCCATAAGACATGAGAACCCCATAAGTACTTTTTGAAATTAGCGCTATTATTGTGAAAAATGAAGATTATGAGGCGTGCACTTTTGGATTTTCCAAATTTTTTATACTACAAGGGTGGCAAACAAGCATACAGCATCTGTAAGCGGTTATCGTAGCTTATAGACGCTATCAACACCACTAGAGGCATCACTGATGCGTCAACTCCATGGAAAGGGATGCCTAGACGTGTAGAGAAAAGATAATAAAGATAATATTAAGAAGGGGTCTCTCACTTACTATACGAAACACCAACAGTATGAGCACCTACCGTTGCATCACGTAGATCTTCTATAAGAGGGTGCTACTTCCCGGGTCAAGCTAGTATTTTCATGCTGCGACAAGCAAGGAATTTAGTAAACAAGTGCATAATGCACTTGTTTACTAAACTCCTTGCTTGGACGGGGGAACATGCGGTCCAGCACGTCGTTGAAGCCGTTGAACTGAAAGAATACTTTATTATTTGTGAATAAGGAAAAAGAGATTTTTAGTACGAGCGGGAATCAAACCCGCGTCTTTTCCAATCCGGGGAAGTGCTCTAAGCCACTGAGCTATCTATCCTACTGATCTTTCGATCATCCCAATTTCCTAATCACATTTGTCTTACGACCAACGCCATCTATCGGCAAGCATTACATGCATCCAATATATTGAGTTTAATTTTGCAATTAAAATTTATATTGTTTGATGGCGCGATTTTTAAAAAGTAGCGGAGCATGTCAAATGCTAAAAAATATAGATCAAAAATGCATAAAGGGATGTTTGAACGCGTAATATATTTCAAAATATACTAACTCGATCCACTAGTAACTTCGCAATAAAAACATGAGCAAAATCGCAATATCGAGAATTCCTTTCAATACTAGTTTTGAAATGATCTTTAGCAAAAGCGTTTAGTTTATCTGGTTTCCTCTTATAAATGGGCAAATTTGCCGCCATTTTAAAAAGCTCAGCTCTGATTTTAGCGTCACTAGATATTATTGCATCCAGTCTCTTTTGATCTTCTTCAGATTCTATAGGTTTGAATTCTTTTATGAATTCTTCTTGATTGATGTCGTGGATATAAAAAGTATTCTCCAATAGTTTCACCATGTTGTTGTATGTTAAACGTTGAGAATATTCTTGGGCTAATTTAGCAGCTTTTCCTATACTAATCATATAGAAATGAATGAAGTTAGTGATTATTTTCTTTATTCTCCCGTAGTATACGTGGTATGCATCAGTGTCGAACGGGACCTCTAATATCGTCTTCACGTAATTGCTTAGATATCGTGGAGGGTGTTCCTTCATTATTATAAGGTACGGTACTTCACACTCCATTTTCCTCATCTCATAAATAAAGTCCTTGTATATACTCATGTTTGCTAGGTCGTCTATCAGTTTTTATTTAAAAATTCGCCATACAATTTTGTCAACTAAAAGCAATGTTTTTTCAGATGTCATTGTTTTGACTTTTTTATTTTTCTTATATTAGTATATTTATTTTCCTTCAATAATTTTTGAGGCGTGGTCTTGCCGTCTATCATAAATTTATTATATTTTTTAAACACTTTTTTATAGCTTCACTTCTCTTCAAGTAAATGAAAAGCATCACACCTGTATTCCCCGAAGGGGTAGGCAGAGGTGTATTACACACCCACGATTCGCCAGCTATGTTGGAGTCTCACGTAAGGCTCCTCTACATGATGGGCCATCGCGATGGTGAACGTATATTTGTTACGCATTTTGACAGTATGGACGCACTTGCTTGGCGTATAAAGGCGAGACATGTCCAGACATATGTCTCAATCTGTCTCCAGCTACCGAGTGACAGCACTTGGTAGCTTAATTCGGTAGCTTACAGTTATTTAAAAAAAAAAAATATCGTTCTTTTCAAAACGTGATTTAACGGGAGAATTTTAAAATTAATTAAAGATTACTAATGCGTCCTATTGTTTGTGGGATGTTACGAGTCCTAACTACAAAGGCCGGGTAAAAATAAAAGTGGCCAACCACATTGGTGGTAATCATTATTACTTATTACATTTTGCGTTGTTTCACATGTAATAGCACTAAGCAGAAACTCATTCCACAGAAAACAATATCCTCCATGGTAGACTGCGAAAGTAAGATTGGAAGATTTACATCGTAGTGTGGACAAACGGTACCATCATAGGGTACCGAAGTAATGTAACATAGTTCCAGTGGCCCACACACCACATTGGTGGTAATCATTATTACTTATTACATTTTGCGTTGTTTCACATGTAATAGCACTAAGCAGAAACTCATTCCACAGAAAACAATATCCTCCATGGTAGACTGCGAAAGTAAGATTGGAAGATTTACATCGTAGTGTGGACAAACGGTACCATCATAGGGTACCGAAGTAATGTAACATAGTTCCAGTGGCCCACACACCACATTGGTGGTAATCATTATTACTTATTACATTTTGCGTTGTTTCACATGTAATAGCACTAAGCAGAAACTCATTCCACAGAAAACAATATCCTCCATGGTAGACTGCGAAAGTAAGATTGGAAGATTTACATCGTAGTGTGGACAAACGGTACCATCATAGGGTACTGAAGTAATGTAACATAGTTCCAGTGGCCCGCCAATGCAGGTGGAGAGACACACGGCGGGTTTATTTAGTGGGTGAGAGTCCCACACTACCCTGTTCGTTGCCCTGATAGACAGGGTGTGCGGTTAGGTAGGTACATTTTCTACCACCTTAACAAATAAAAAATGTAAGACAAACGGCGTATCTAGAGGGTTTATAGACCGTATCTCGAGACCGTCATCTATAGTAGACCACCTATAGATAAATCGCGCAATATGGTCTGCTAGCATGTATCTAGTAGGCTTAAGAAAGTGTTGATGTAGCACTCAGCCCATTGTCATTTATTTACATAATAATATCCTTACTAATATTAATAAGAAAGTGAGTTTGTTTGTTTGTTACGATTTCACGCCTTAATTGATGAATCCATCAACATGTTTTGCATGCATTATATTATAACATTTACGGTGAAATCGAGCAAATAAAGTACTTTTCGAACTAAACAAAATAAGAGCTCACTTCTCAAATGCGGACTTATTTACCGAGACGGATTTTTTGGGTCGACTCGATGTCTATTGCATTTTTGATCGAAGATGAACAAAATGAGACATCACACAAAGAGCATTTAAGATTGATATTGGAACGATTCAATAGATATGGTATCACTATCAACAACGAGTGTTATTTTGACAGTCGCGCATAGATTTCTTAAGGCACAATGTGAATGCAGAAGGTATTAGACCATTGAATGAATAATTAGAAGTGATAGTAAATTTCCCTAAGCCTGAGACTATTGCTGATTTAAGACGCTTTTTGGGAATGTTAATTTTTTATAGGCCTTATCAACCAAATTTTGCATCGTATCAGTGCGAATTAAATAAATATCTATTAAAAGCTAAGAAAATCAATAAAACTAAAATTAATTGGACAGATATTTCAGAAAATTCCTTTTCTCAATGTACAATAGGACAGCAAGTAAGCCGTTTAAGCAAGCCGTAACTTTGGCACATCCTTTAACAGATGTCCCCCTGAATTTGATGACCGATGCCTCCAATACCTGCATAGGTGCGGAGCTACTGCAAAAGGTAAGTGGATCATGGAAACCTTTAGAATACTTATTTTGATCTTATATTTTAGCATTTGATACGCTCAGCTACTTTAAAGAATAAATCATTTGCGAAAATGTGGAAAAAGAAAAATTTGTTGCGAGCGGGATTCGGACCTGCGTCCCTTCCAATCCGGGGAAGTGCTCTAGACTGCTAAGCCATCGCAGTGGCCAACGGCTATACCCAACCTCCACATTTGTCTTTACGTCCTACGCCACCTATCGGATGCATTTACATGCATTATTCCAATATAGTGACTTTAATTTTGTAATTAAAACTCATATTATTTGATGGTGCAATTATTTTTTAGTATTTTGATCTTGTATTTTCACTCTTGAGATGCTCAGCTACTTAAAAGAACAAATCATTTGTCAAAAGTGGAAAAAGAGAATATTACTGCGAGCGGGATTCGAACCTGCGTCCCTTTCAATCCGGGGAAGTGCTCTAGACCTGCTTCATCTGCCATGCCCAACATTCACATAAAAAAATATGTATTGTACTACAAATCAAATCTATACATTTGTTATTCTGTTAAACCAAAAGCTTGCGCATGTGTTGGAAAATCTTGGCCAAACATTTGTAACTATGGTTTAAAATAGGTAATTTTATTTGTTAATTTAAAGCTTAAAATATAACTTATATTACATGTAGTTACATAAAATAAGACACTCCAGCCGTTAAATGGCTTATTTTTACACTATAATAAATTACAACTTTTGCATAGGTAACATGGTCAACAGTGAATCAGTGGTACACAGATGATCACACAGATACCTGCTCCGTTTATTAATGTAAGAGTAAAATAAGTATGCAATCGTGTCTCGTTTGCGTACCCCCTCTCACTCCCGCTATCGCTGCGCGGACGCGCTCACCGATAGAAGCGAGAGCATGACATTTTTGTTTTAGGGAGTAAAAACCACCGGCAAAGTAATTTGAATTTTGTTTATATATCTTTTAATAAAACTGTGTTCCTATACGTTTTGTTCTAATTGTTTGTATAGATGTATGTAGTAAGATTGAGTGTTAAGAAATTTAGGCAATTATTTGTGGTTGTTGAGAAATTTAATTTCAAACTATGTAGTGGAGATATGGTTAACAATGGATTGATTCACTGTGTACACTATGAGTATGTGATTCAGAGTGTACCCTCACTTAGACATCTTTTAACTTGGGAACTAAATGGAAGTTTATCTTTAAGTACAGAAATGCCAAGGAAAATAGTAGAAGAAAGAAAAGTAGGTGCTCATACACATGAGCAAATGCGTGACGTATTACAGGCCATAATAGAAGGAAAAAGTATTAGACAAGCTGCTGCTCACCATAATATTCCTTTTATAACACTTCAAAGGTATCAAACTCCAAAGGTGTAAAAACTCCATACACCTTCCTTGAATACATGACCAATCTGGTCTAGGTCGGTTAGTCTTGGTCTCTCCCTGCACCTACATCCTTTCATTTGCGCATTGTATATCTTCTTAACCAATTGCTGATCCGACTTTCTTTCCACATATCTGAACCATTGGAGCGTTCCCTTTCACATATTTACACCAATACTCTCTGACTTACTCGTTCTCTTACGTCTTCGTTACGTATGCGGTCAGTCACCTCCATAGATTTTCCGCTGCTTTGTGTATTGCAACACGTGCCTTCTGGCTAAGGTGGTGGCTGCCGAGAAGTTGTCCCAATGCTAAGTTCACTCTATTTCCCGCATTCACTCGTCTTTCTATATCAGTGGTGTACCTTCCATCCCGACTGAATCCACATCCAAGATATACAAATTCATCCACATGTTCTAGCACACCATTACCTATTGATACTCTGACATTTGTTCTGGCTTCTCTTTCAAAAACTATAACTTTGGTTCTGCTCACATTCACACGTAGGCGCCTTTTCTCACAATCTTCTGTCATTACGCCAATAGGGGTTTGGAGGTCAGTCGCAGACTGCGCTAATTAGAGCTGCATCATCTGCATATAGCAGTGAGTTAACCACTAAGTCGCCTATGTGAACTGCCACATTCATTTCATTCATCCTTCGGAG
This sequence comes from Leucoma salicis, assembly GCA_948253155.1. Classification (NCBI taxonomy): domain Eukaryota; kingdom Metazoa; phylum Arthropoda; class Insecta; order Lepidoptera; family Erebidae; genus Leucoma; species Leucoma salicis. Next base: position 19,327,147 of record OX411821.1, read on the forward strand.
ACATTTATCCAGATGTATGATAAACAGTCTGGCTGATAGAACGCACTACTATACGCGCCACGCCTATACAACGCCGATGTTGACATCAAACCAGGGTGACATTCCATCATCCAGTCGCACATAAGCTCTGCAGTCCATGTAGTTGGACTGCACACCGTTAATACCATAATCTGACAAAATGCCCCAAAGATCCTTTCGTCCAACTGTGTCAAATGCTTTCTCCAAATCCACAACACTTAGTACATAGTTAATATGTTATTCTATCATTGAGTGAAGACTGAAAAAGTGAAAATTTCCTTTAAATTTCTGAGAAAATAATGTTTTTGTAGTGGTTGCTTATTAAATTGCTAAAAAATAAACATCCAGTTGATTATATGCATTGATTTTTATTATTTACCTATTCAAATTTTCTTTGATCCATTGTTAACCAGTAGGTAATCTACTGAGTACCAGGAGGAGTACACAGTGGATCAAACCCACTATAATGAACATATATGTGCATCTTTATTATTATACATTGGTTGTCAAATTGGCCAATTACATCGTAAAGTTTAATAATCATTTGACCCTCTGACAATTTTTCGTGCAATTCTGACTATTAGTTTTTATATTATAAAGCTTTAAAAAAAAGTGATCCACTGTTGACCAAGTTACCTACACACTGCGGCATTGTGAAACGTATTAACATTGGCTGTGTTTCAAGCGAACTAAAGAAAATAAGAGCTCACTTCTCAATTGCGACCCGATATCTAGTTGGTATTGTTGATCAAAGGTTCCTACAATAGGAAAGTTGACTGCCATCATTTCACGGCAGATGGCGTATTATCGACATGGCCATTGAAAACTGTCATTTCCATACAATTCGTTACCTGTAATTTGGTAAATTTTAATTTTCCTGCAATATGCCTCTGTGTGCTGTACCAAAATTACATTTTTTTAATCCCGATTAGCCGTTCCATTTGGGCTTATGAATGAAACGCCAATAAATTAGTGAAACGGGAAAACCGCGGTTCGGACCGTAATCGTTGTGAGCTTCAAGTGGAATTCTTCTTATTAGTCTGTGATCACAAATGGACTCTCGAACAATCTGTCAATACACACGCATTTTTATCAAGTACCACCTGAAAATATGAATGATAACATGTGTACTACGACCCTATCATATGACATACGGTTTAAATAATCACAGTTATTTGTGTTGATTAACGTGCAATTGTGATTACATAAAAATACTGAGTCAAGTCTTCCGGCGAGTTAGTGAGTTTCTAGTGATAATATTCTGTTTTGTAAACTAAAAGTATAGTGGCATTTTTATATCTGATTATTTTAAACTTGCATTAGTTACACCCGTTTGCTTGTCATAAATAAATGCAGTTTCGGCTAGTGGGCGTCGCATATGTATTCGACCTCTACTTTCAAAGTTGAATGATCTTTGTTTACACTTCGTAAACTTGTACATTATGATGTACCTACGTGATCATGGTCACTTACAAAGGCTTTGTGTTTGTGTTTGACGGTAGAACGTCGTTCTGCCCAATAATATATTCGTTGCGTGACCTACATTGACTTGTTTATGTAATACGATACATACATGTGGTTATATTAGATAGGTATGTGCTGTTAATTTTAACTCTTATTATATTATTTCACAGATATGACTATGATGTTACACTGATCTCTTCGATTTGTTATTAAAAAATCATTCCACTAAAGATTTTGAATAAGTGAAAAATGGCAAGATATTTTGAAAATACATCTACATTTAACTTCAGTTGGGATCAAGTTGCACGTGGATACTGGAAGAGGTATCCCAACCCGCAAAGGTATGTTAAGTTTTTAAATTTCCATAGTTCTATGGGAGGGCAAAGGTCACTTGTTTAGAAGACACTGTAATGAGATTATTACAAAAGGGTTTTTCTTCCAGTCATAGATTTATAGCATTGTTATTCTAGTTAAAAATGTTTAAAAAGTAAATAGCATCATATCAGCATTACTAATTATAGAAATTGCAATTTTTGTCATTACCTATACAAAATTAAATGTAACTATACAATTATTATAAGTTCATATTACATATACATTCATATTACGTATATCAGCTTATTCATTTTTGTAAGTTTGCTAGTGCTCTTCAAATAAAAAGTAAAATAAAATTTAAGAATGGCAAAAAAATACAGTTATATGAGCATTGTTTTTTCTTTGCTATGCATCATTTTTTTTATTATGTGTCCGTGCCTACAAATTTGTTGAGTTTTGGATAAAACCATATTGATGGATAGAATTAGTAGTAACAACAGCAACCACTTACTGTAGTCAGGTTGGCTATATTACCACCTGCATAGTATAAAAATGTTAACAAATAAAATTGAAGATCACTCATTGAAAACTTACTCCATAGTTGTGCTAACCTGCATTGGAAATATGGTATACTATGGCTTGAGTAGCTGTAAGTCCAAGAGGTGCTCCACTCTGCCAGTAGGATAGTAATTAATACTATTATAAAGCTGTAACAGAGCTGTGCCTGTACATTCAAGATATTTGAGAAAAAATGACTTTCTTTGCGCATCACTCAAAAACTACTGAACGGATTTTGATGCAATATTTTTTATTTGACAGCTCTTGATTAGACTTAAAAACTGGTATACATTTTATCCCGGTACTATATCGGGAAGCAGAGATATAAACCAAAAAATGTACTAACAATGTTAGTTAGTGTTGCTCAAGTTTTTTATCAAGGAAGTCAAGGTTTTTGTTTACTCACCTATAGAATTTAAGAGGCCAATTATGCAACTCTAATTATAGTAAATAGGCCTTGAAACTACTTGTCATTATTTGAGCAGCAACATTAGCTAATGGGGCAGTTTATTTTTATAAAAAACTTAGTTAGTACTCTAGTTATTAGTTGTTATTAATCAATTTCATAAAAGGTATTTGGGGTGTATCTTCTTATTTTTTTTTGTATGTATGTGTATCTAAAGAGCTGATTTAGGTAGTTAATTATAGATAGATATTTATGAAGATATTAAATACTTTTTTGATGTTAAAATTATTGTATATGATACCTTAACTGGGAATGATCATACTATGAAAACAATAAGTTAGCTTCTGACTAGTCAGTTACTGGTAGTTCAAATATGATCAAAATCACTAATAAATTTGAGGAAAACATGAATTTTGCCTGTGACGTTTGTCTTTATGGACTTGTTATAACATATATAGTTATGTCGCTGTACAACACATTAGGTAGGTGATTAATCTCTATCCGCCGGCGGACCACTGAAGGAATGTAATATGGTTCCGGTGGCCCATCAAAAAAGGCAGAGAGACGCCACACGGCGGGTTTCTTTAGTGGTTGAGGGCCCCACACTACCCTGTTCGTTGCCCCGTACGACGGGGTGCGCGGTTAGGAACACTTTTTCCCGCCTTAACAAAAAAAAAGGTACCTAATTATCTCTATGCAAAAAAGAACTATCCTACATCAACCAACCATTTTCATGTATAAAAAGTAGGCCTTGTCCTCTTCTGGGATTATATATACGTAATATATGGGCATTTCTCTGTAAGCTCGTACAGGTCCCATACAAATGCTGTCCTGGCAATTATTTTAGCCATAAGCCAAAAAACCATGTCCTATTTCGAAGAAAATTAACTATTATTTTAGCTAGATAAGGAGGCCCACTGAATTTATAGGTATATTCCGAGTTATTAGCGATTTTCCAAAAAATCATGACAGGGGACTGTGTGAGGTATCAGGGCACTGTTTTGAATGTGTGTCTGTTATGTGAGAGAGAGAACTGTTGTACTTGAAAAAAAATCATTTAACATTAATCGGACATTTATTGTTTTTATGACATATTTCCGCACCAATAATCAACAGTTTCTTAAAAAAAAAATACAAAATATAACTTTCTTTAAACATTCATATCAAAAATTTTACCCTAAGTGCTAGAAACATTTTGTACTCACTGAGATCAACATAAATTCTTATTATTACCTATAATATTTATCATTAAATGAAATAGGTACTTACTATTATTATCTAATATAATTATTAGAATTTAAACATTTATAACAAAAATTAATCTTAAGTGCTAGAAACATTTTGTACTCACTGAGATAAACATAGTCTTATGAATAATATCAATCATTAAATGCTTTATGCAGCATTCATTGAAATACTATTATTAATATAATTACTAGAAAAGTCTTTTCCCTCAAATATATGATATTTCAACTGAGATCTCCAATGAAATTCTAAGGATTTTTCTAAATCAAATAAGGCCTTGTAGGCACAGTATCTGCTTCTGGATCTGATAACGGAGTATTTTCTCGTACAAATGTGTTAGTGACGCTTTTCAGTCTTAGTCTTTTGGCCCGGTATACAGTACAATGTTCTTTCTACTTCTTTAAGGCAGCTCTGTGCTCACGAGGTGTCATATCCTTTACTAATTTTCGCAAACCTTTTTCTTTCTTCTTTTGGTACTTCAACTTCTCCTTTTCTCTCATTTGTTCTCTCTTTTCAGGGTCTTATTTTTTTCTTTCGTATCGTAATCACTCTGCTTCTCTCTTTTTCTGTAGTATCCTCTCGGGATAACGTTTTCTTTTTAGGAGCCATATCATGTGTGTTTTCGATCGGTCTTTGTAAAATAATATAAGTTTATAAAGGAAAATAATGCGAAGCAATGATACTTAAAGGATTCTTACATTAATAAAACAAACTAGCGAAATTTACACGAACAATACCTACATAAAAACAATAACCAATACGCAGTCCCCTATTGTGTAAAACAGTCCCCTGCTACATTTTCAGACAGAGGACTGTTGCCAGGGGACTGTGTATTTAGGTTAGATTTCAAAATATTTACAAAACTGATGTAAAATAGTTTTTTAAGAACCTACCGAACAATTTAGACATAAATAATAAAACAATAAACTTATATAGCGATAATTAAAGTCATTAACATATAAATATTATTACTTACCAGAGGACTGTGTGTGGTAGCGGATCAAACGCGTGTTTACCTCACAAATTACGCTCTGACACTAAACTAAATGGCGTCTCGTCGCCGCATTCGGTAAGGTTGCCAACTTCACAATAATTGCGTTTCGTTTCTCTCTATAAACACATTTGTAAATATTACAGTTCTTTTTATTATGGATTTAAATTTTTGGCAGGGGACTGTATGGAAATTCTGGGGACAAAGTTTACAGGTGTTTACTAAAGTAATAAAATTCGTAATGAGAACTTGTATTACGAAAATAATATTAATTTTAGTATTTTTCTTATTATATTAACTGCCAAATGTATGTAGTTTCAATTACTTCTTCGCAAATTTCGTTTCTAGGCGGAGATACAGTGACGGGGACAGCCAGGGGACTGTATTTTTAGGGCTTCTATCACGTCTAGAAAAAAAATTAAAATAGTTAGGGCTCTAAAATAATGGGCCCGTAAAGTTTCGGGGTTGAAGTTTCAATAGAAGTGATGTTTTTTTAAATAATTAATATAATTTTTGAAAAAAAACGGTCGGGACAGCCGATTGCGAGGTTACAGAGAATCGCCCATATCATGATGGCCGTGTGGGGCCGGCACCAAGAATAGCTCCACCCCGTCTCTTCCTATGGGAGTCGTAAAAGCCGACTAAGGGATTTCCGGGGAACCGGGCAACAGCGTTCCCCTGTGTACTAAAAACATCCACTGCAATCGCCAACCCGCCTGCCATGCGTGGTGATTATGGTAAAACCCCCAGGGAGGCCTATGTCCAGCAGTGAACGATGAAAGGCTGATGGATGGATGGATGGATTGCATGATAATCAGTTCAGTAGTTACTGCGTGAATGTGTAACAAAAAAACAAACGCATCTATAATATTAATAAAAATAATACCTACTTAAGCCCCTCCATAGCTACTGAACAAAAAAAATGAGACATATATATAAACTATTTTTGATGATGACTGTACTGGGGGGTTAGAATGTATCTCACTCTCGAGTCATCGTGATTGGTTGAGAGATCATCTTGATTATCTGGGGGATTATTGTGACATCACGCGTAGGTTTCTCTACCAATCACAAGCGAGACGATACGATGTCGATACGATTTAGTGAGTAAGATTCTACAGGCCTTATGGCAGAGTGATTTAGATACCGGCCCGAGTGTTGTGGGTTCGATTCCCACACAGGACAACTCTTTGTGTGATCCACAAATGGTAGTTCTGAGTCTGGGTGTACTTTGTGTCCATGAAATTGTGTGTTTATAAAGCCCCTGCGATATAAGGATTATTCCTTAGTACAGGATGTTGTTTTTTAAAAAAAAAAAACTAATTTATTTGTGTTCTCTTATTTATATTATGCAGATGATAATAATAAATCTAATGTCCACATCCATAGCCTTGAACAGTAGTAAATTAACATAATAATTACGGGTTAATCCTTAAATGATTATAGTTTATTATAAATATATACTTATTCATAATTCTCATCATACACGCTCGGCGGTTTCGGAGACTCCTGACTCCACCTTTCTTCAATACATGTCCGATTCGGTCTAGGTAGGTGAGTCGGTCTCCCCCTGTAGCTACATCCTTCCACTTTCGCATTGTATATCTTCTTAACCAGTCGCTCGTCCGGCATTCTTTCCACATGTCCGAACCATCGCAGCATTGCCTTTCGCATCTTTACACCAAAACTCTCTTTCATTATATTAAAAATATATAATCGGAAATAACTCGCGTTGTGGATCGATTTTGTCGACCCGGGTTTCGAGCATATTTGACGCTGATCATCAGGGCGAGCGCGCAGCGGTGTCAACGAGTTCCCGGCGAAATTCTAATATGTATCAATCTCACGATAGTTGCAATTTCAATACGAAAAATGATCATAGCTTACTGATAATATTTAATTATTGTTGCAGTAGTCACGTACTATCAGAAGACACTTGGAGCAGAGAAATCAGAGATGGCTGTCTATACACAAAAAGAGTTCTGACAAAGACAAACAGAGTTCCTAAATGGGGAGAACGGTATGTATTCCTATAGTTGTAGCAATTTAGTCTTGTTGTTTCACAGCAGAGAGGTATTGACATGTTCAAAAAAGATAAATATGATTAAATCAATACGAACGGTGAAAATTTTAAATCGAAAATGACAGATATAAGCAGGATTTGAATCTACATCTCCTGGAATCGTCACCCAAGATAGTAAGAAGGATTGTGTTATCGAAATTCGCAGTCCCGAGCAATTGCCACGATTGCTAAATTGACAATTTGGGACGATATTCTTGTTATATTTGTTGATTTTTTTCTATTTCACATTTTCGCACTTTGTTTTATTTATATGGCTTAGCATGTCAAAAAATATATAAAAATATCAAAATATGATTGAATTCTTTGAAACATACATACATAGATTCACGCCGGTTTCCCAGATGGGTAGGCAGGAATAATAGATTGCCATCCTTATCTATCCTTACTAATATTATAAATGCGAAGGTGAGTTTATTCGTTTGTTACGCTTTCACGTCCAATACAACTGAACCAATCGTCATGATACTTTGCATACATTATAGTCTGGAGCTCGGAAAAGGACATAGGGTACTTTGTATCGCTGAAACGGGAAATCTTCCCGTGGGATAGATATTTTTATATAGAGATAATTACGTCATATACTTATTAGTAATCATTGTATCGCGGGGGACTTACAAACATACAATTTCACGGACACAAACTACATCCAGTCTCAAAACAACCATTTGTGGATCGCACAGAGTTGTCCTGTGTGAATCGAACCCACAACACTAGGGCGGGAAGCCGGTATCTAAACCAGTCACCCATCTGTGCATTCTGCAGTATTTATATTCTAAAGTTCACTCGGACGGAGTTGCGGGCAGAGGCTAGTTTATGATAAAACAGCCACTTTTCGCCCTCGTCTGAAAGAGACGGGACGGGTTTCTAAAATCACCAAACATTGTATACAAATTTAACGTATTTATGGCTATAGTCTTGATATATCACTGGCCTATTAGCTTTTATATAGATAGCGACATCCCGCCAGATTGTTGCGGGTTCGATTTCCACACAGGACAACTCTTTGTGTGATCTACAAGTAGTTGTTCTCAGTCGGAGTTTAATTTGTATCTTTTTAACCGACGGAAAAAACGAGAGTTTCTCAATTCGACATGTATATTTTTTATATGTTAGACCACGCATACGACGCATAACTTTTTATACAGTAGACACATTTTGATGATTCTTTTTTTTATGAATAGGGCCCGAAGCTGGTCCCATTAAAATTTTGAACAAAAATTCTAATCCTAAGGGAAGAAAAATAGGGGATGATTGCTATTATTCACTCACTGATTTCACAGAGTTATGTCGTCAGTTATTTTTTTGTTATAAATTGTATGTTTATAAAATCCCGTGCAGTACAATAAGTATTACTTCCATCCATCCATCAGCCTTTCATCGTCCACTGCTGGGCATAGGCCTCCCCAAAATGGGGGTTTTACCATAATCGCCACGCTTGGCAGGCGGGTTAGCGATTGCAGTGGATGTTTTTAGTACACAGGGGAACGCTGCTGCCCGGTCCCTCGGTAATCCCTTAGTCGGCTTTTACGACTCTCATAGGAAGAGACGGGGTGGAGCTGTTCTTAATGCCGGCCCCACATGGAGAAATTTTAAATATTACTTAGCTTTGTCTTTAATAAGATACAAGATGAACGCCAATGCCATATTTGTTCCAGCAATAATTGATACAATTGATGTATTTATTATTTAAAGTTGAAGGTCGTAAAACATCTTGTTTGATATTAAAGTTTGTGTATTATTCATAGATCTATAATATACTCCATAGATTGGCTATAAGAGTAAAAGAGAACCACCGAAGCTATTAGTACTGTGATGTGTTAGAACGGGAGAGAGAGAGAGAGAGAGAGAGATAGAGATATTTTGTAAACGAGACCTTAAATTTTATTTGCTACCGAGCTATCAGTCTTTAGTGGCTTTGTCAAGTTTACACCTGCATGATTTGGCGATTATTTAACTGAATTAAAGTCTTTACCAATATAATTTATTTTTACTTTATTTATATTTATTTTATTTAGGAAACATACAGTCATATACAAGAAATAAAATACAAATCAAAGAGTACAAACTGACCAAAATTGTTCCATGAAATCATACAAGCTAATTTTAAATTACACAGGGTAGTTGTTGTACAAAATATGACAACTACACCATATAAAACAAAGCAAAACCTCAAATAAACCTCAGTGATGAACAAGGAATTTTTCTAATAATTAATATATATTTGGTACTCTATCAAATATAATATCACCCACTTTTTTCTTGTAGCTATCTAACGACAGCGAAAAAATATCAACGTTTTGAAGCTTATCATTGTAATTCCTACAGGCACGTCTAATATATGAGTTTCTAGCGTAATTCGTAGTAGAATGTGAGATGTGAAATGTGCTTTTTGAACGAGAGGAGATTCTATGGACATTGAGTTTAATCTTTCCAAGTAATAATGCTGAGTCAATTTTACAATTGATAATTTTATAAAGGAATATTTCATCTAAATACATACGTCTCTTTTCCGAAGTATCTATTTTATGTATTTTTGAAGCAGTTTTATAGTCTACAAAAAAATGTCTTGTCCGATATTCCAATGATTTCAGGAACTTGTTTTGGATTTTTTCCAGACGATCAATATGAACGGCATATTGAGGATTCCAGACGATACATGCAAATTCCAATATGCTACGAACGAAGGAATAATATAGCACTTTATATGTGAAAGTCTGTTTAAAAGGTTAAGCTAGGCGAAGTATCATTCCAAGTTGTTCATAAGCTCTGGATATAACGTTATCAATGTGAAGATTGAAATTTAACTTAGCATCCAGTATAACACCTAGGTCTCTGATGTTATTGACCCGATTGATTTTATTACCAGAAAAGGTGTAATTAAAAGTAATAGGATTACGCTTACGAGTATAAGATATGGTGTAACACTTTTCAGAGTTAAGAGACAATTGGCCCCTATCACAGTAATTTTCAAATCTTTCTAAATCAGATTGCAGCTTAAGGCAGTCGTCTGATGAGTTAATAATTTTAAAACCTTTGTATCATCTGCGTAAAGCAGATGAATTCTGGAAGCAAGAGTCTACGTCATTTATATAAATAGTAAATAGGTAGGGACCCAAATGTGATCCCTGTGGGATTCCGGATGATATTTCGAGGAATCATGAGATATAACCCTTCAAAGCTGCAGCTTGGCTTCGATTAGCAATGTAAGAAGTTAACCAACGAAGTTCGGTATACACGGTGACCCGTGTATACCGAACTTCGATAGTTTCATAATTAATCTTGAATGACTTATTTTATCAAAGGCTTTTGAGAAGTCAGTATACACTGCGTCAACCTGATAGCCCGCATCAAGAGAGTTAAGAAGATAGTCTGTATAAGAGATTAAATTAGTTTCCACACTTCGACCTCGGAAAAAGCCATGTTGCTGCTGCGATATATGACGGCATACGATCTGGCTTAACTTATTTGTAACAATTTTTTCAAGGATTGTTCCTAGTATGCATAGCTTAGAGATCGGCCTATAATTTCTGACGTCATGCTTGTTACTACCTTTTGAGATAGGAGTAATCAAGGCCTTCTTCCTAATATCAGGAAAACATCCTTCGTTCAATGATTTTTGAAATATAATAGATATAGGAACTGATAGCTCCTTTGACAGCTTTGAAATCAACAAGGGATGCACACCGTCCATTCCAGCCCCCTTATTGATATCAACCTCTTGAAGGTGTTTTTGCACCAAACTGCGTGTGACATTTATTTCAGAGACGTCAACAAGAGATTCAACAGAATAAGAATCTGATACGTCATTAAAAGCAGATGAGCTAGGATTATTGACAGGAACGAACACAGAATGGAAATAGTCGTTAAAGAAATTACAAACAGTTTCGCCATTACTCGATGACGAATCTCCGTAAGTCATATTTAAAGGAACGTTGTTAGCGGAGAATTTTGATTTTATAAAGCTCCAGAAATATTTAGGAAAATCTTCCTCGGAAAATTTTATATGGTTATTGTAACATGCGAACTGTAATTTTTTTACTCGGGATCGTAGTAATTGAAACTCCTGATAATCACGACGGTCATTATAGGTTTTCCATCTTGCATGAACTTTTAATTTTTCACGGATAACTTTAACTAGAGCTCGAGAATACCAAGATGGATGATTACGACTACAACAAATTCTGCGTTTAGGTACATGATCTTCTATTAGTTTATATAAGATTGTGTAAAAGTTGGCCACAGCTTGCTCTGTGTTCAATCCGTGTAGCTCCCGCCAATCAACACTCATCAGGCCTTTACTTAAATTAGCATAGTTTGCAGCGTGAAAAATATATCTAAGTTGTTCATTGTGTTTTAAATAAATGGTGTGAGTTAGTGGGTACGAAATTTCAATTGCCGTATGATGAGAATCCTCAGCGGTGAGTGGTGAAATACAAGCCGATACGCAGCAATCAGAGTTACTGAAAACGAGATCCAAAATACGGACATTCACATTAAAACATCTATTATATTGTGATAAATTAGTCAGGCTCATGAAGTCTGATAATAACACAGCTCTCGGATCATTATTTGTATTTAATGAAAGATACAAGTACTCTGATAATGGACCATGACGCGTGCGATATGTTGAAATCTCCCAGTATTAAAAATAAGTCATCGGGATTTTGGCGCACGCGGTCAGCAGCAGAATCAAAAAATAAATGCAATGCATTTGAGTGGTATGCACCGTGCGGAAAGTATGCGCACGCGATATGCAGAGCTGTAGGTGCGGGGGCATCAGCGGTGGTTGGGCGGGTCGCGGGGCCGAGTTCCAAAGTGAGCCACAGCTCCTCGGCGGCAGGCGCCGAGCGCCAGTCGTCGCGTCGGCGCACGCTCAGCCCAGCGCGCACAGCGATCAATACCCCTCCACCGCGCGAGCCTCCAACGATACGATCGCGCCTATAAACATTGTAATTCGAGTAAGAATACTCAGAATCATTAAAATCTTGCGTTAACCAAGTTTCTGTGAGAAAAATCATGTCATAATTACTATGTAGTACTTTTGCTAGGAAGTCGTGTGATTTGGTACGTAATCCCCTGACGTTCTGATAATAAATATTTAATAAATTTAAACGGGACATTTCAACTAAAAACTAGTACTATTTTGATTACTGGGTCAAAAGAAAAGCTACATATTACGCTAGAAAGCCCACAATAAGGATAACGGCTATATATCATTGTATACATATTTTAAAATAACGCTGCGGTACATTTATAAATTAAATTCATTATAACGGGCATGTCGGACGTTGTGGGTGATTACAATGATGTAGTTACAAAAATATTCGAATAAAAATAACAATTTGGAAATATAAAATGTTTATAAAAGTAATAATATAATCTGTGAGTAATTTATTTTTAATTTGAGTTACGGAAAAGTAAGTAATAAAATAAAAAGTTGTTAGATTTTTAGTATGAACCAAACAAGGTAGTACTCGTAATATGATTATACAAATTAGATATAACATAAATAGTCACTGCAATTTCAACAGATCAGCTTCATTAGAGATTTTAATTGTTTTAGAATTATCATTTTTACGCATTAGGATTTTACAATCGCGAATCCATAGATATGCATATTGTAGGGAAACCTTTAAAACCCGGGCTCGTTTCAGAATAAGTTTATTTGTGGGAGTGAGGTGTTCGTTGATGTACACAGTCGTAGCGGCTCCTGGCATCCCAATGTCCGCGGTGGTTATACCGCGTCGGGCTCGCGCCGAAGCGATCAGCTGGTTCTTGCGTTGACGTTGAGTGAAGCGTACTATTATTGATGGAGGGCGAGAATTAATATCTTGTTTACTATCAAGGCGAAACGGGCGAACTCTGTGTATAGTGTCGATGTCGGTATCTAGCAGTCATACCAACTTTCACACAAATGTCGTGTAAGATGGTGTGCAGATTTTCCCCGCTTTTTTGAGGAATACCTTGAATTTCAATATTGTTTAGTCTCGAAAATTGATCTTGATAATTGTTCTCATTTTTTAGTTCATCTATCACATGGTGGGCATCGACCAATTGTTTTTGTACCTTAGTAAATGTAGCCACCTTATCTTCGACACTGATTAGGCGCACATCCATACCGTCCAATCTTTTTTCGAGGTCACTCCACTTCAAATTTAAGTCGGATATGCTCTGTGTGGTAATGCGAAGATCTTCTTTGACCGTGGTAACGTCTTTTTTTAATGAATTCTAAAATCTTTACTTTCTTTTAATAACACGGCTAGGGATTCGGTTGAAGGAGACTTCATCGGAGATGGAGATGGAGCCCCACGGCATATTGCACAGCGCCAGGCAGTTTTCTTATCTTGCCCCATTTTCCTATAGGTTGATTCGGCCACCCCGGCGCATTGATAATGATAATGACCATTGCAAAATCCACCAAGACATGACACGAAATCAGTAACCGTTTCATTACATTTATAACACAACATTATTGTATATGTTATTGCGTAGGATACAAATTCAACTTAGGTAGAAAATGATTAGCGTAAGTGGGTAGATAACCGTACACACGCACACACACAACAATGACAAGAAACCATCGTAATAATAACATTATTACTTACTTGTGCAGTATCCGGTTGTAATTCTTCAAAGAAGGATAATCCACTTCATGTGCAGTACTTTCAATGCACATATTGACAACTCGCACACACATAAATAATTGGTTTTCAGTCTCATTCGATAGTTGACATTGCCAATCTCCATCCATCCATCCATCAGCCTTTCGACGTCCACTGCTGGACATAGGCCTCCCCAAGACAACGCCACAACATGTGTTTCGCTCATATGGGGGATAGTGCCGTAATCGCCACGCTTGGCAGGCGGGTTGGCGATAGCAGTGGATGTTGTTAATATTCGAGGGAGTGCTGCTGCCCACTCCTCCGGTATCGGGAGTCGTAAGAGCCGACTGAGGGCGGCTCTTACGACTCCCATGGGTGGAGAGGGGTGGGACAATTTTAAAGCCGGCCCCACACGGCACAGCAATTGCCAATCTATGGAGTATATTATACATCTATGGTATTATTAGCTTATAATATAGTCGCATCTGTCACTGTTGGCATCATATTTGTGGCACCAATACCATTCCGCTAGTGGTAGAGCCTTGCTTGTACCAGCATGAATGGGCCGGCTTGATCGAGGAAGTAATACCCTCTCGTAGAAGATCAGCGTGAACCAACAGTAGTGATACCTACTTGTGTTTCGTATGGTGAGTGGGAGTGCCGGAGGCCCAAACCCCCTCTATATCCTTTCCTTGTTATCCTTCCTATCCTCTCCTTAGTATACTTCCTATCCACCTTCTATAGGGCCTTCCTTCTATAGGGCTGGATACCAAGTGGGAGTACTCACTTGGTATCAGGCCCGAGCGGGTTGGTACCACCATCTCCCGTGTGACCGGCCATGAGGCACATCGTTGCGTTTTGGCTGTAGCAGGAGATAGCCGTTTATATTTCTTTTCATCAATGAATGAAATGAATTGGTGAGCAGCGGCTTGACAATACTCTCGGTATAGTCGAGTCCATGGGCGACGGTTACCATTTACCATCAGATGGACCGTGGCTCGTCTGCTACTAAATGCAATAAAAAAAAAAAAACGTAGCTGTCGAAATATAAATAAATATGAATGATAGTGCGGCCTACGTTTATATCACCTGTTGCTATGTTTTATCAGTGACATTGTGACGTGTATCGTAGAGATAACTCGATTGATAACATTGGCTGTAATCTATAACTACTTATATTATTTAAGTAGCCTTTGCCCGCGGCTCCGCCGCAGCCAAAAGCTAGTTTTTCGGTTATATCTCAGCTTTCCGATATCGTAGCGGGATAATATCCTAATCCTAAGTCTAATCAAGAGCTAAAAAGATAGAAAAGAGACAGACACAAAAATTCTAAAAAATGTTTTGTGTTTAGATATGCCTATATATTACAGTATTTTTTTTCTCAAATATCTTAAATGTAGGGACACAGCTCTGTTACAACTTAATAATAGTATAGATAGAAAATCAATTGCTGTTCGTTAGTGTCACTAAGACTCAAAACAGGCTTGACCGACTTTTTATTTGTTTGCTCCCATACAGGGATAAAATTCTAGACATAATTAATAAGAAAAATTGCATAGCATTGTGATTGTGACTATTACGCTGTGAACTTTAGGAGCATAGCAATAATATTGTGGGTTAATAATGTTAATTAGTGAATAAAGTTGTAGATAAGTAACAGACTATTACAAAGTATCCAGGTGATAAGATAATATTACATAAGATGATAAACAATCATTATATATGCATTGTTGTAATTACTAGATACCTAAGAATTTTTTACTCTATACTGTTAGACCCTTTTTTTTAAGGCGGGAAAAAATGTACGTAACTGCATACCCCGTCGTTCGGGGCAACGAACAGGGTAGTGTGGAGCCCTCACCCACTAAATAAACCCGCCGTGTGCCGCCTCTTCGCTTTTATCAACGGACCACTGAAACTGTTACATTTTATCAACGGACCACTGAAACTGTTACATTACTGCAGTGGTCCGCCGGCGGCTTACTTACCCTTTCGAGTACCCTCAACTAAGCGTCGCATCTTCGCGGGAGGCTTTGCGGGTGGCGGACGTTCCCCGGTCCATCCACCCGCAGCTTCGGCTAGAGTGATATCAGGCGCAGGTACTCGCGTCTGCGCCGCCTCAGTCGCTGGCGTCGGTTCGGGTCACAGGAAGGATCCTCCTCCCGGCGCTCTCCGCCGCTTCCTTCTGCGAGATGACCTCCTTGCAGAAGGCAGCGACCGCGGCCCAATTCTTGTCGCTGCCAAGCATCGCTCTGATGACGCTCGGCAGCGAGAGGTATTCTCTATTGCCGCAACGAGTTCAAAGATTGCCTCCCTTGCAGTATAAAAAAATTAACGTAATCATTACAGGAAAAATGTAAATCAACATCGTAACACTACCGCTTGTAAAGTGAACTATCAAATCTCCAAATTCTGTGCAAATATATATAACATTTGTTACAAGAAATACTAATATTGTTTCAGGTTTTTCAACGCTAAATCAGTGAAAATCATCGAAGAGAGTATAGTAGATCCAGAGAAGAAAATATTTGTCACTTACACAAGAAACCTTGGGTATACCAAAGTAATGGTATGTTATATTTTTAATTTAGAGTTAATTTACTTATAAGAGCGAGAATAGAAACATTTGCCTATGTCCGTGTGGTGACGGACTAAGAATACAATTGTTACCACCCCATCCTTTCCTGCCGGTGTCGTATAAGGCGACTAAGGGAAGTAAGCAATTATCACCCATTGCATTACTGGTGGTAGGGCTGGGCACCAAGTGGGAGTACTCACTTGCTATCGGGCCCGAGTGGGTCGGTACCACCGTCTCCTGTGACCGGTTATGAAGCACGTCAGTGTGTTTTGAATGTAGCAGAAGATTGCCGTTTATTCTTTCATTTCACATCGCAGCGGCTTTACTATACTTTCGGTATAGTTGTAAAAAACGCACATCACAATATGTCAAAAACACAAATTTACAATTCTTTACTGTTTTTAAAAAACTAACGACACTGATCCTAAAAATCATGCATACGTCACTAAATTATCATGTAACTATAAAATGCCAGCGGAGCTGACAGATGACGTCCTGCCTAAACGTTGGGATTGCCTTTGGGCCCAGAAATTAACATCGATATTTGTGTACTCGATAAAGGTGGTGGTGCACATATCGGGGTGTTTATGGTTAAATGTTTTGCAGCGATAACTGCTGAATCCAATTGTGAACCTAAAACATCCACATCCGTGATCATGAATGCTGTAAAGTATTAGAAACGTCGGGATAGTAGTAAAATCAAGTAAATGCGATAGATTCCGTAAACGTAGTTTTATTTCAAAATACAGTAAAATTACTTAAAATTATAGAAATATATAAAATATAATTAAGTATTCACTGAAGAACATAGTTTTCATGGTGAAGAAAAAATTCGATCCGGATACAACAAATATAAAATCATATATTTTTTTATTTAAGAGTGTGGTAGAGCGAGTGGAGTACAGAGCTGCAGGTCCAGGGCAGACGGTGGCGCTTCGGTCTGCCTGGATAGACTCACAGGTGTTTGGCTTCTCCCGCGCCATACGAGCCTTCGGAGTCGATAGGTTTAAAAAGAATTGTAATCAGATGGTATGTTAAGCTTTATATTACTTTACATAGTTTTATTGGTGGGTATGGCCTTCCGTCAGATGGGTCGATCGTTGAAAGTAGCACACACAGAATGGGCGGGAAATATATACAAATTTAGTGGATATCGTATGGTTAATTGAATTGTGTCTTTACACAACCCATTACCATCCTTTTGTTTTTTATTTTTGTTTAGGCGGGAAAAAATGTACCTAACCGCACACCCCGTCGTTCCGGACAACGAACAGGGTAGTGTGGGGCCCTCACCCACTAAAGAAACCCGCCGTGTGCCGTCTCTCCGCCTTTATTGGCGGGCCACTGGAACTATATTACATTCCTTCTGTGGTCCGCCGGCGGCTTACCTTTCGGGTACCCTCTATTGAGCAACGCATCCGCGCACGGCACGTTAGACGGATATTTTATTGATAGTCTTTAAGGCGTGCAGGTTAGCCCGCTATGTTTTCCTTCACAAAGCAGCAATAACTTTGTATTTTTTAACACACATACACACGCCTAAAATCGAAGTCAGTGTGGCTCTTATGAGGTCTCGTCTCGACTACTTGACTAGACACTGTCTTTGCAGTCCTTGGTCTTACCGATAGGTAATATAATAATTTTATTTGATGAAGTAGGTATAGAACATAATTATGTAACCGTAGTGGGGTTCTACGAATCACCCAATAGAGTGAATTATTTTTTAGCTGTCACTTTATAAATCTTATTGAGAAGTGTGAGCTTCCGAAAAAAGAAACTGGTACCTAATTCTTGGTTTACAAAGTCATGCAAACATTGAAACTAGGATCTAGGCCTATAAAATTGTACACAAGTCTTAAATAAAAAAAAAACCGTTCAAAATTTAATATTTGCGAAGAGCAGGTTGTCTTATTTAAATGATCTAATTTAAACATAAAATATTCTTTCAGTTCAACGGCTTCAACGACGTGTTGGACCGCATGTTCCCCCGTCCAATACCAACACAACACACAATGACACACACCTTCAAAGAAATGCGAGAAGCTGCCGCTGCGGCTACAGACCGCGCTAAAGCCAACGTACTATCATCTGTTAACCGGACATAACACGACCGCGACTGATTTAATATAAGGATGTAGTTTTACTTACTCCACAGAGTACGCTCATTTGGACGGTACGTTGGCAACACCGGTGAATGACATTGACAGTTGTCTAGATAGTTGGTATTGATTGGGATAGAACGCATACAGGTACAGTGTAAATGTAATTATGCTTACATATATTTGTTTTCACTTTAAATAATTTGTTTTACATTTTATTTGTTTATTATTTAGGAATTGGAAAATAGTATTAAAAATATAAAAGCTTTTTTGGTCTAAATATTCTGGCTAAGAGCTACTGCAATAGTCTTACAAATTTGTAGAATACAAAGGTGCTACGAAATTCGGTGTTGTCAAAAATAAGGCGATTAAATCATCCTCATATTTATACCATTTTGACGTTGATATATATTTTTTGAATGTTGGTAATTGCAGGATAGAAAGGTCATATTTGATTGTCAAAATGCATGAACAGGCAAAGATATATTTTGCTTCTACTTTTGAATATTTGCAAAATGTTTAATTTGGTATAAGAATGTAAAAAACCCTCATTAACATATGACGTCACATTTCTATTATTATATCGAGAATGAGTAGTGGGGTTTACATTCCTTTTTTTTTCATAAAAGCAAGTGTAGTATGGTTATTTGATTTGTCTATGGGAGAATTTGTTAAGTTTTTCGGAAGAGCCATTTCTTACCAGGATTTCGCAAAAGGTTTAAGTAATATTTGACTAGAAAAAGTGTAGGTTTTGGTTGTTTTGAAACAGAGTTGCCATATTAAAAAAATGCAAGTACATAATGAATATAATTATCAAACTTGAAATAGATTGATGATATAGTAAGAAAACGGCTGTAATATATATTTTCTGGCTGTTATTATATCAGGACACAATTTTTGTTATCTAATTAGTGACGAAACTTCTATGTCGATGCACCCATGGTCGCTGTGACTGAAAGTATCAACAACATTGGAAATAGCAATCTTATGTCAATAAATTTGGTAGTACACCATAAAATACACACGCAAGAGTCAGTAATATCGAGTATCATTTACTAGCATCTGACATATCCTTAAATTATATAACAGGTTTTAAACTTGTAGTAAAACATAAAATATTCAAGACATTTGAATTTGTCGACATCTTGACTTGAGGATTACTATAATGTTATTTTATTTAGCAGTGATAGAGTCTTGCGTGTCCCCTCGAATGGGCCTGCTCGATCGAGGAAGTAACACCCTCTGACAGAGGATCGGCGTGAACCAACCGGCGGCACTCCTACAGTTATATTTTGTATGGTAACTGAGCGCGCGGGAGGCCCAAATATACTCCTTTACGTCCATCCTCTTCTTATTTATTACTGGCGCTGCGCGAGTGATGCCTCTGGTGTTGCTAGCATCCATAGGCTACGGTAACTGCTTATCATCAATGGGACCTCATGCTTGTTTGTCACCCGCGTAGTATATTTTCATTCAAGCATCAGAAATGTTGCCAACTCTGTATAAAAACTACCACGGAGTAATGAATAGAATGCCAACAAAATTTTCTTTCGTTAATGACATACTTAATGCATTATTTGACAAGACTACTTTTATAAAGGAATGTTGTATTTAAACAGTCATTTGATGCATATTGATAAAAATCTGTTAATTATTGGATATTTATAAAATATTCTTAGTATGCATTAATTTCTAGACGATTTTCTCATCAGATTATCTATACAAACACTAAAGAGTATTTCAAATTATATGTCATAATATTATTCAAGATATAGAAACTTAGTATCAAGTATTCATTTGAATATTTTTATCAGAAATTATTGCCAGAATTACCTGGCAATTCATGACATGGTCATAATTATCTACTTTTGTTGCCATATTGTCCGTTGTTTAAAAAAATATTTTTTCTACTGTTTTATTGGGAATATTAGGTACAGTTGTGTTGCCAGATTATCTACCTACAATTTCTACCATATTACCGTATATTATCTATTTTTATTCTACCAGGATTGTCTATTATTTCAAATATTTAATAATTCTATATAAAATATTATTGTGGCTCTGTGAACCTTTAATAATAGGGTTACCACGGAAACAGTTTAATGCATTATAAATATACTGTGTTAATTTTCACTGCCATGAGCTATTTACTTGTACAAAACTACTTGTACCTACTCGTCACATTCCGAACGAGTGGTTATGTGTAATAACTGACTGACTTGTATCAAATACTACTTTTTTTGGTTTTGATAATCGATCTTGTGTTATAAATATGAAAACATTTTTTTTATAACAATTTGAGGTGTTGTATGCTAGTCTATTTTTTAGTGTAGCCAGATGCGAAAATTCATATTACAAACTTAGATTAATTATTTATCTAGATGGAGTGTCACTCTTATAAACGTCATAAAAATCGGGCGGGAATTATTATGCTAGTGTGCATTACGCTTATGCAATTTTTGTTTGTGTGCCTGCGTAATGATACCAGTTTCAGTGGTAGTATTAAATTATGGAAACATTATATTATCATAAATTCGAGACATTCTTATACTACAAAATGTTTTGTAGGTATATAGTCAATTATTTCTTTCTATTTACTCTCATAATCTTCCATCCATCCATCCATCAGCCTTTCAACGTCCACTGCTGGACATAAGCCTCCCCAAGAGAACGCCACAACGAGCGGTTCCATCATGGGGGGATAATGCCGTAATCGCCACGCTTGGCAGGCGGGTTGGCGATCGCAGTGGATGTTGTTAATACTCGAGGGAGTGCTGCTGCTCACTCCCCCGGTATTCCCTCATAATCTATATAATATATTATAAAAAAATATAAACTATATGTAACCTTTTTGAAATAAAACTTCGTTTACGGAATCTATCGCGTTTACTTGATTTTACCACTATCCCGACGTTTCAAATACTTTACAGCATTCATGATCACGGGTGGACTTAGATGATAGACGTCCAAGGCTGATATGTTATTTCAACGATCTCATCTACCCACAGTATTTATTTATGTTAGGTAATGTTTCTATTACTTTCTATCGTTAAAATGTCATCAACTTTGCAAGATTACGCAGGAAATTTAAGTTCATAAACTGGTATCACATAAAAAATACGAACTAAAATTAATTTATGTTCGGAATATTTAAATGACTTATTTAGCCAGTTATTGTATGAAATAATGTTACTAACCGATGATAAGAGATATCTTTAGTGCTCATTTTCCGATTTTTGTAGTTTCGGCACACTTTCATTACACACGTTAACATTTTAAATGACACACTTTTGCTTCTGGATACGACCTTGTCAAGTGACGTCACGATAAAAAGTGTGGTGAAAAGTTCACCCCCAATTTTTTTTTACGCGTTTACAACGCTGCGAATCTATCTAGATATATATCATTAATCTAAGATTACAAATTAATCCTTTGAAAACAAGTTTTATTTAACAAATATATCATCAAGTTAAATATTGGACTCATCTATTTTTATAATTTCTACATTTATTGCGCGGCAGGAACCGGTTAGAAAGGAGTTAATAACATAAACAATGTCCCCAATGTCGTATATGAAATTGTGGAAATAACATGCATAATATTTATCCAAGTACAACGTATAAATTAGTGTTAAACACGCTACTGGAGTGTTAATTAATGAAGACATTAACACACTTTTACTCTAAGTGACAGAATTTATTTTTAAAAATAATTTAAAGGCAATGTAAAAAAAAAATATTGATGACAACAAAATGTCTGTTTCGAAGCCATATTAAATAGTCATAAAATTTATTCAATGAAATTGTTAATTATAGTTGAAACATAGGAAATATTTTTAAAACTAAATATTAATGTTTTAGCCTAGTTTGTTTCTATAATTATACTGAAATTTAGGTCTAGAGCTAATGTTGTAGTGTACCTACCTATATATTGAGAAAGTCACTTTAGAGAGGGAATTGAAGAGAGTGTTGCAATTATGTAAAATATTTAAAATTTGCAAACAAATAAGTTGTAGTGAATATTCTCATTAGGATTTTTCAAATAATCTTAATAGGCATTATTTCTGATTGAGGCTTAAAACAAAAAATATACCAAAAAAAAAAAATGCAACTAAGGTGACATTTTTCAATTTAAAGTGATAGTTGTCTTGAATAATATATATTATTATTAAAATAGTGGTTATATAAATTTTAGATGTCACTCATAAAACATAGTGTAACACTTAGGAACCTACAAACAGATCCATAGTTAAATAAATTAATATTAGTTACCGTAAGCGATGATATTAAATGAGTCTATTTCATTTTTTTGTTTTATTTATTCTTTCTGACCAAAGAGGTTAATAACTGGAAATATCAGTACAAATTTATTTTGACGTGATAACGTCTTATAAATCGATGAACGCAGGCTGCATACGCGAAAAAGTCTCACGTTCCGAAAAATGTATGGAGACCGATGCATTGTTTGTGAAACTCTCGGAAAACATATATGACGTTATCGTTACGTAAAATTATCATCCGTAAACCGACTTTACAGACTACCATATATTTCCATTTCAATACATTCACCAGCTACCCTTATACATATTTTCGATCTTTCAATTAACTTATGAAGGTGTACCCTTGAAAAAAATTCTTTATCGTAGGCCAGGCGCTCTGTAATCCGTAGTTTCGGTATTACATATAAACAAGTATTCGAACCTCACGTTTCCAAAGAACATCGAAAATTAAAGAAATGCACATGAACCTTTAAGTAATTGGTCCGTGTCTTGTCTGTGGTGACCACGGCAAAAAAGGACCTGTTGATGTCTTCATAGATTAAAGTAGGTACCTAAGCAGACATATATAACAATAAGTTAGAACTTCACCGTGGCTGGAAAGGGTGCGTGGCAAGATCAAATCAAATAAAAGCAATACATACGAGTATGGTTTGTTACTACCATCACTCGCAATTACCTTAGGCCTAGACAGCATGAAGACGGCCGGTGGACCACTGAAGTAGGTAATGTGACACAGTTCCAGTGGCCCGCCAATACAGGCGGTGAGACGGTACACGGCGAGTTTATTTAGTGGCCGAAGACTCCAAACTACTCTGTTCGTTGCCCCGAACAACGGGGTGTGCGGTTAGGTACATTTTTTCCCGCCTTAACGAAAAAAAAGGCCAAGACTGCATACATATTAATCAGCTTAAAGTCCAAAGTTTCTCATACAAAGTGGCCCCGATTCACACTACCCTGTTCGTTGCCCCGAGCGACGGGGTGTGTGGTTAGGTAAATTTTTTCCCGCCTAAACAAAAAAGAAAACCGGCCAAGTGCGACTCGGACTCGCGCACGAAGGGTTCCGTACCATTGACTAGGTAAACAACATTTCACTATTGTAACTCTCTGTAACCATGGTGTCTGGCTGTTACCAAATTTTGCAAGTAAAATTTTACTAATTTCGTGGGTTTCAACTTAGACTTAGATGCGCATAACGAAACAGTTTTAAATGTAAGGAATTATGTTACCATTAGAGTCATAACTAAACGAGTCATAAGGTAACTGCGCAGTGGGTAAGCGTGCGCAATCGCATATATTTAGGACTAAAATGAATGGGTTTGCGCACTTTTACCCACTGCGCACATACTCGTATGACTCTAAGTAGGCGCCATCGTGGATGAATTTTTATAGTGTTAATTCCATCAGCTTTTTAAACTTTTATTATTATCTGTAAGGGCGTAAGAATTAGGTAAGTAATATAAAGAAAGTGGTGTTAACAATTACTTGATAGGTAGGTAGTAGGACCGCCCACTTTTGTTTATGATTTTCAATTAAGTACCTATCTACTTACTTTTCAGATAGTTTAGATAATATGGGAGCCCCCCTTAAATAACTGTTATATTTTAATTTAATTCTTTTTTTTTAAAGTGAATATATAACTAAATATTCTGTGAATATTTCAAGCATTTAACTGTCGCCGTTATCAATATCGAGCAAAAACGAGTAAAAAAATCACGTTTGTTGTATGGGAGCCCCCCCTTAAATATTAATTTAATTTTCATTTCATTATTTATTTTTAAAGTTAGTATATAACTAAATATTCTGTAAACATATCAAGAATCTACCTGTTGTTGTTATCAATAGCGAGCAAAAAAGGGCAATAAAATCACGTTTGTTGTATGAAAGCTCCCCTTAAATATCTTTTTATTTTATTTTTAGTAATTGTTGTTATAGCAGCAACAGAAATACATCATTTGTGAAAATTTAAACTGTCTAGCTATCGCCGTTCTTGAGATACAGCCTGGTGACAGACGGACGGGCAGACATAATATTTAAGGGGGGCTCCCTTAAATATTATTATTTTTTGTTTTTTGTATTTGTTGTTATAGCGGAAACAGAAATACATCATTTGTGAAAATTTCAACTGTCTAGCTATCGCCGTTCTTGAGATACAGCCTGGCGACAGACGGACGGACAGACAGACAGCGAAGTCTTAGTAATAGGGTCCCGTTTTGACCCTTCGGGTACGGAACCCTAAAAAAGGGTAAGCAAGTTATTATTGGTGGTCGTCCTGGCCCCCTTTTTCTTCTATATTATTACTAGCTGATACCCGCGACTTCGTCAGCGTTAATAATTTATTTTCTAAATTCGACACCTAATTTACCCGCGATAAAAAAAATCCTATGATAAATATAAAATGAAATTTAACATTCTTAATTCAAAAAAGTCTAAATGTGTGTGTTTCTATCTCTAAATTAGAAACCTACCAAACCATCCCCTTCTTCCCTAACTATTATTTAACTGACTACTTCCTTATCTCCTCTATATCATCATTCCATGTCCTACAGCATTTCTTGGGGTGGATTACTCGCGAAGGTTGCCTTTGGTCTATAGGCTACCACGCCAACCACTCAGGGGGTGACAAACTTACCGTCTTACTCAACATCAAGCCGTACAGCCTAGTATAATAAATAAATAAATATTCACTGACATTTTTAGTACAAATATCTGTGTTCATTACATAAATAATTGTCTTGAGTGGGAATCGAACCCACGACCTCGTGCACGGAAGTCGGTTACACTACCGACTACACCACGAGGCCCGTCAGTTATGTGTTACAAACATTTATGTACAAACAAACATAGAAAGAAAGAAAGAAAGAAGAATTCCCTGAAGAGGTAGGCAGAGGTGTATTACACATCCACGATTCACCAGCTATGTTTAAGTCCCACGTACGGGAGCGAGCCTATTGCTTTACCGGGCACATTTCCAAACTCCGGGCGGCTACTGTGAATTTTTCTTTTTACGAAAAAGCTTAATAACACTGCCCACCCGGGAATCGAACCCGAAACCTCAGGATCAGCAGTCACTTACACTACTCTGTCTCTGCACCACAGAGGCAGTTGATGTATAAAACAGAGAAGATCCACAATTAGGCACTAAAAGTGTCCACTATAAATTAGTGCAGATTACGCTTTCCTGCACTTATTTCGTTTCGTTTTCCGCAACGTATCAATACTAACTTTTAAAGATTCGTGAATTGTACACATATTTAAAGTAACACGGTCTTTTTTCGCGTATAAATTAGGTGAAGTTGAAAGTTGTCCCGTGACGGCTGCTGCAACGCAGTTGAAACTTCGGGCTAAAGGTAGTTAATAATTTCACCTTATTTACACGCAAAAAAAGATCGTTTATGTTACTTTAAATAACTTATCAATATGCCTAATAATACCAAAATCTCTTTTGAAAAGCTCATTGACTGTCTCTTTTTCTCTCGTTCTTTCTGAATAGTGTCATTAAGCTCAAGCACGCAGTTAAAAGTTGTTATTTTTTTATAAAATCATACATATTGTCTTTTTCCCGTAGGGGTAGGCAGATACCACTTCTCTCCACTTGCTACGATCCTGACACGCATCTTTCGCTTCATCTTCTTTTATCAGCGGTTTCATGCATGCTCGTTGGTTTCGAGTATTCTTAACCTGGCCTTCCTTAAGAACGTCTCCGATCTGGTCAAAATACGTTGCATCCGATAGGTGGAGTGGATCGTAAAGACAATTGTGATGTGGATATTGGGTATGGCCGTTGGTCAGTGCGACAGCTTAGTGACTTAGAGCACTTCCCCGGATTGGAAGGGACGCAGTTCGAATCCCATTCGCACTAAATTTCTCTTTTTCCACATTCACAATAATTTGTAACCTAAATTATAAGTCTTTAAAAAACTATTGTACTAATGCTACCTAATTGAAATATTCTAGAAATCGGAATATCTAAAATAATTCTTAAAAAAACTATTAAACTAATGCCAATTGAAATATTATAGAAATCGGAATATCTAAAATAAGTGTTTAAAATCTATTAAAGTAATGCCAATAAGTCATAAACATAACTAAAATTATTTTGTTAAAAATCTACTGTCAGTATGATGTTAATAAACACGTCAATGGTTACCAGTGCAACGGTTGACATGTATAATAGTTTGTGTTGTTGTGATAATAAGTGTAGAAGTCTGAATACGATAGCAGATAAAAATATATATTTAAGATAGGAGTTTCGTAAAATGTGGCGGGAAAAAGTGTACCTAACCACACACCCCATCTTTCGGGGCAACGAACAGGGTAATGTGGCGCCCTCATCGACTAAATAACCCCGTGCCCGTCGTGTGCCGTCTCTCAGCCTTTATTGGCGGGCCACTGGAACTATATTACATTGTTTCAGTGGTACATATCGAAGGCCTAGCTGATAGCCTTTTGCGTTTAGAAGCATAGTGTTTTAGAGAACTGGTAGTATCTAAATGCGTATCGTTATTCGATAAAATAATAGGTAATATAATTGGCGATTTCATGGCTGGTTCCTCCCGGATGCTCGGGGACTATATGGCTGTCTGTAAAGTTGGTTTACGGACGATAATTTTACGTGATAACGTCATGAAGTAATTAGATTTGTACTTTTAAACAATGTAGCCAATACTGATAGAAATCGAATGGTGTATATAAAAAGGTACGATCGCGCGTGCTGCTATAAAATAAATGAAATACGCGTGTTGCCCGGGTCTCGTTCGGGTAAAAAATGTCATGTCGGTCGGTGGGCCGGCCGCCTCCCTCCCGCAGATGATCTTCAGCCCGCGGCTCTCTTGTGGCATCGATCGCCATACATTTTTTGGAACGTGAGTTTTTTAAATATATACAAAAACAAAAGATCCTGTGGCCCAATAAAATCGACAGCCCACGATTTGGAGTTCCCGCGCTTTTGTTCATATAATATAGAGATAACAGTACAATAATAGGTACTTTTTATTCAAGTTCATGACATTCACAATGTCAATATGAATAAATGCCAGTTTCCTTAATCTAAGGAATAAATTTAATGATCTGTGGTATGAATTACAATATTTCTTGGTAATTATGAAACATGACGAAACTTAGTTGTTAAATTCTCTTTGACATGGCGTGTTGTCAATTCTTGTAAACATTATTTTATATTTGATTTATTCATCTAAAATGTCACTGAATTCCAGTTAAAATATAAAAGATAATAAACACAAATTATTTGTATAAAGCAGTGTTCCAGAATCAAAAGGCAATCTTCACCTGGAGTTAACCATGCGTTGGGTATTGTTGAATATGTTCGTTGTATTTTACTATTCATTTGATATTTGACTGTGCAATTCTTGTACCTAGGTTAGGTTTGGCTGTCCGATAATAGCCGTTAGCGTAGTCTATATGCACCAGGCAAGCACGTTGTCGACGCTGGAGTGGGAAAAGGGAGGTGGGGGCTCCCTCCTCCCGAAAAGGAGGATAAGAAGGATGAGGACATGGAGAAAGATAACGTTGAGGCAGGGTATTGGACTAGTTTTATTCAGGTTTTCTGATCTCAATTAGACTTAAAGAAGAGAACTTAACACTTAAAGTTTTAGGTACTTGTGGGTGTTATAATTCCTAATTTAAGATTGTCAAGCTGCCATCCAATATCATCACATATAATCCCATGCGAGTGGAGATATAGTGCATAATGTTGATGTTTCCTCATTACCCATGGAGTTGTATATTTAAATCGATGTCATTCCCCGGTTACTGCGTAGCCAATAGGAAGGGTTATGATTTTAGCAGTCAATGTATGTATTTACGTATGTCCCTCCGTAGTGCCTAAACTATTCTTCTGATTTGGATGAATAAGGTGTCAATCAATTCGTTATTATGGCCCGGGTAACATAGGCTATATTTTAACCGACTTCAACGATAGTTTCTTTTTTACCATGGGTTTTATTACTTTTATTTTTGCGCAGTTGGCTAGTAGTGTTTTGGGATTGGCCACCCTGGCAGTAAATTAACGCTAGAGACAGGCGTCTCTCGTGTAGAATCCCCAAATCGATGTGTCGCAAGCCTTTGCGACACATCGATTCTTACGGCCATATAATCAATGGTTAGGTTTCCAAGGCGGGATAATATTATACGGCCAACCGGTCCTAATACTTATCCAAAATACCTATGCGTACTTGCCTGTAAATTATTTATATCACACAGACAAGATGGTGAACAATAGGAATCGGCTTCCATTTTCCTTCTTTGGCAGTACTATGGCCTGATCTTTACTCCTTTATTCGGCTATTACCACAGCTGTAGAATGCGTTAGGTGGTGAAACCTATATAAATTTTAGGTTTCCGCCATAGATAAATAACTATACCTACGTACTGGGAAGTTTCCACTATGAAAAATGAATTTACACATTCTTATAGTCACGTCACGTCATTAACAGGTAAGGATTCTTGTCTCGTTTCACGCCAAACGAATGTGGGTGCAGCGAAAACGTTCACACTACGACAAAATGCATCAATATTTTTTGGATGGGACGCCAGGTTTGATTCCCGCACGCACTAAAGTTATCTTTTTCCACATTTCACAAATATTTGTTCTTTAAAACATCAGTTATTTTGATATTTTTATATGTATTTTTTTAAGCATTTGAAATGCTTAGACAAATAAATGAACACAAGGCGAAAATGTGAAATCAAAAATAACAGTCACGAGCAGGATTTGAACTTGCATCTCCTGGAATATCATCACAGTTGCTTTGCTAATTCAGCCATTGTGTAATTAATGACACTCGGGACAGCGAATTTAGATAACATATTCCTTCTTATTGTCTTGGGTGACGCCTCCGCCACCTGTCGGATGTATTTACATAAGTACATTAATCCAACCTGGTAAACTTCATTATTACAATTTATTTAAGTATATATCCATACCAAAATAATGACGCAGCTCTATAAATGTTTTATCTAATATATTTTTTAAGCATTTTCGAGGTTAGTAGTCGTGAGGCTATGTCACGATGGCTGAATTAGCAAAGCATCTTGAGTCGGTACTACAGAAGATGCAAGTTCAAATCCAGCTCGTGACTGTTATTTTCGATTTCATATTTTCGCACTTTGTGTTCATTGACATCATTGATCCAAAATATTGTTTTTTACTGAAGACACTAAGCAACTAAATGACAGTTCTACTGATTTTTTTTTTTGCTTTATCTAAAACAAATATTGTGTGTTACAGGTGCACAAGTGCAATTTCAAGAACAAGTGGAAACAAATACGTTTACCGGTACAGCGGCCTGTTAAAAAACTTTGTTTCTAAAGGCGCAATCGTATTTTGTTTCTCCTATCCGCTTCAAGTTGCGCGAAATTTTGTCGCAGCCGACTTGAGTGCGGACGATCAACAGCAGGTACACCCGTTGCGAAATAATTATATGAATCGATTCAAAACCGACGCGAAAAACTCGATGTTATTAATAAATCGACAAATTCCACGGTTGGCGTTCCGGTGTCTACGGTATATTTGACACAATAATATGTGTATTGCCAGGGTTTGATTGGTGATGAATATTTTATGTCATGGCTATGTAATTTGATATTATAATGTATATAATATGTTATTAAATATGTAAACAATATTCGACTGTTTTTTTTATATTGCTTATTGGGACAGAGGAGGTACGGGCCACCATGTAAGTGCTAAACGGCGCTCATGGAGACGATACTAAGGAAACTGCTAAGTCATTGCCTACCGAGTTACTAGGTATTTCATTTCGCAGATGAGAAATTAATGAATGGACAGGGATCACCCTACACGGTTATAACAACCATAATACAAGAGGTGGTACCGACCTGCTCAGGCCTGACAGTAAGGGAGTACTCCGACTTGGTACTTATCCAATCCTACTACCAGTAACGTAATAAGTAATATCTTAAACACAAAGTGAAAAATGTGAAATCGAAAATAACAGTCACGAGCAGGATTCGAACCTGCATCTCCTGGATACCGTCCAGATGCTTTGCCAATTCAGCCATCGTGACCCTTGCTCCGGACTGCTAATCTCGACAACACATTCATCGCGTCTTTGGGTGACGCCTGCGCCATCTGTCGGAAGTATTTTCATACATTATACCGACCAGGTAAACTTAATTTTACAATTAAGATTTTACCTAATAATGACGCAAACCCTATAAATATTTAGATATTTATGTATATATTTTAGTTGACTGTTATTTTCGATTTCACATTTTTCACTTTGTGTTTAATGTATGTTGCTAAGCATGTCAAATGCTAAAAATATATATATAAATATCTAAGTAATATCTGTTTAGGTAATTTCCTTAGTCGCCTACGACACCCACAGGAAAGAATGGGGTTCGCGTCGGGGTCACCAGTTTGGGGGTAAGAGGAACAGGGTGTAAGGTTCCTCATCCCCCATTGAAAAGGGAGGATCCTCCGACCAGACGGGTGTTATGTCTGGTGGGCTAACTGACCCGACTGTTGTGGTCGGGTTCTTTCGCTCGGATAACTTTTCATATCGCGATGTAGGATACGTCAGTTATTAGTTCGTATGTGGCGAGATAGATGTCGCTACTGGGGTGTTGACATTTTTTTTAAATGACACCACCGCTCTCGATTGAATAATCCTTGTAGCGCGGGGATTTTTACAAGCATACAATGTCACGGACACAAAGAACACCCAAACTCAGAAACACCATTTGTGAATCACACAAGAGTTGTTCTGTGTGGAAATTGCACCCACAATACTCGGGCAGGGTCGGTATCTAACCACCGAAGGAATGTAACATAGTTCCAGTGGCCCGCCAATAAAGGCGGAGAGACGGCACACAGCGGGTTTCTTTAGTGGGTGCAGGCCCCACACTACCCTGTTCGTTGTCTCAAACGATGAGGTGTGTGGTTAGGAACATGTTTTCTCACCTTAACCTAAATAAAAAAAGGTCAGTACATTTTGATCTATATTTTTTTTGCACTTGTCATGCTCAGCTACTTTTAAAGTAGGTACAAATTATTATTTGTGAATGAGGAATTGCGGTCGTATGCAATTTCTCATCACATTTGTCTTATCGACCCACGCCATCTATTGCAACACATTTACATGCAATTTTCCAGTATAGTGCTTAATTTTGCAATTAAAGGGTTGGTATCTAAAAAACTGTCTGTGTAGTCTTGGTGCATCATTACAGGAATAATAGGTTTTTTACACATTTACTTAAAAGATAGTGGTGGTTTAGAATGTAAATCCCTGGTGGATTAGAACATAAAGTCATACTTGCCCCCTACAATATATCCTTGTTGGTTTCCTTTGACATGAAGCATCTCAGTGTTTTGCACTTGCAAGAGATTGATGCTGATCCTGTACCCAAACTTCCAACTTTCCTCAGCAAGTAGCAGCTAGGCCATGCTCAAGGTATTACAAGGCTCATAATTGGCAGTTACTATTAAATTTTCTTGGGCAATGTTCTTATGTATAAAAAGCAATGATACATGATAGTAGTAAAAACTATTTTACTAAATAAATTGTTAATAAATACTACAGATTAGTTGATAACATCATTTTACTTTTATAGCAGCTCGTAACCTGGCACTACGGCTTCTAGGATTCTTCTCTACTTCTTCATCAGTTGGTACTGCTACATGTTTATTGATTGGTTGCCATGAAGTATCAAGAAACTTGTCTATGGTGTCCTGATCTTGAATCAAAGTTGGACTTAAATACTTCAGAGGAACAGGGTTTGCAACCTCATTAATAATGTTGCCAGCGACATGGCGTTTCACTATTGTGTCCTCTAAAGAATGGAACGCAATTGTCACCAATCTTCCATTTATTTTCAAATAATATCTTGCTAGAAGCATTCCATAGTTTAACTCGTTCAATTCATTGTTGACAAAGATACGCAATGCTTGAAAAATTTTTGTGGCATTTGATTGCGGTCTCTGTAACTTATCTAACCGTATCTCATCCGGACAACAAGAATTAACTAGATCAACCAATTCTCTGGTTGTTTCAATATTTTTGATCATATATCTAGCTTGTATGATAGTCTGTGCTATCTTTGCAGCTTTTTTTTCTTCACCATATATTTTAAATATTTTGTAAAGTTCACTTTCGGTGGCTGTTGCCAGCACTTCCCTAGCAGTTATCTGGTTTGGGTCTCTGCCAGCATCCATTCGCATATCTAGGTAACCATTTTTACTAATTGAAAACCCTCTATCTCCTGTGTCTAATTGCATAGATGAGCATCCAAAGTCAAATAAAATTCCATCAATTGATGCTTGTTTTATATTTTTTGATTTTAATAGCGCTGGAAGTTCACTAAATCTGCCTAATAAAGGTATAACTCTATTTGGATATTCTACAGCCAGCTTTTCAGCTTTTTTATAGGCAACTGGGTCTCTATCTAAAGTTATAAGTCTACAATTAGCCGATTCTAAAATTTTTCTTGAGTGTCCACCAGCACCGAATGTCATGTCTACATATAATTCATTGTCTTGTGGTTTCAAATATTTAATGGTCTCATTTAACATAACCGGTGTATGATCCTTGTATTTAACATATTCTGTAGACATCCTTCTCCTCAAGATAACCCTATTAAGTTGCATATAGCTTTTTAGAATCATTTTTTCTCTTTGCTAAAAATCTTTCTGAAAAATCCTTTGTCTTCCTCTTTCAAATAATCTAGAACCTCGTTTGATAGAATAATGTTACACTCTTCGTTACTAAGTCCCGTCGCTGTGCTACTAAATTTTCGCTTATACTTGTTTTTATAATAATTATCTGCTAATTTATTTAGTGAGTTGTATTGTCGTTTACAATGTTCAG
The DNA here is from genome assembly GCA_948253155.1 of Leucoma salicis. NCBI lineage: Eukaryota > Metazoa > Arthropoda > Insecta > Lepidoptera > Erebidae > Leucoma > Leucoma salicis. The sequence goes on from OX411821.1 coordinate 19,360,632, forward strand.
AATCTAAGTTATGTTTATTTGTTGGCTCAAATGCGCTTTGGACCTTTTCTCTGATAAATTGCCCGAGGTCTCTGTAACAATAAATAATAATTATTTTTTATTAGAAGTTTATAATCATAACCAAACTCCAAGAATGCAACATAACCTATTAATTATACTTACCGTTCAGCTTTAGTGTTATCAACGGGCCATTTAGCAATAAGCTTTATGAATTTCTTGTATTGAGTAGTCATAGCTAGTCAGTCAAAGTAACATTTTTGTTAAGTTATTGCTTGCGAGTAAAATTATTTGAAGGATTCTCGTAAACCAAAACTTTAATCAGATTTCGGACATTCATCTAACTGTCAAGAGTGTCAAGCACAGAACAATATTACTCAAGAGTGTCAAGTGTCAGCTGTGTCCACAGATAATTAGTGTGTCCCAGCTGTGTCTGACAGTTGTCAGTTACCAGTCAAGCATTTTTTTTTTTGGCACTGGCAGTCAATTGCTGAAGCTAAAAGCAACGGCAGATCGCCATAAGAAAAGAATGAATTTTTTTTAATTTGTTTTAAGGCATTGGCAGGACCATCATCAGCCTAACAGTAACTTATAAACATCATTATTCTCTGATCACAGGTAAGATTAATTCATCAAACAAGTCGTAGTTAAAGTCAGTCATATAAAGTCAGTCAAGTCAAAGTCACGCTCCAGTAAAACGATGGCGACCTTACTGAAGCTTCTATGGAGTTTTGGAAAACAGGAAAAAACACGTTATGTCGCATTACATCACTTGCCAACACTTATACACAAATAGTTAATAAGCAAAAGGCCACCACTTTTACACATTAACATTTGAAATAACACAAGTTTAGGAAAATAATGCAGAGCGACGACAATCATGATCTTCTTCGTGTTCCCGCCAAAAACGACTAGAAGCAGTCAGTGTCACCCATAGATATACTAACAACGCCACTAAGTCAAGAATTGAATTGATAATATACTATGGTGTCGCCAATAGTTTTGTAGCTCCCCACTAGATTCATCGTCTGAAACTACCCGAAAACCACTAACTTAAAATGGGTTCAAATCACAAAGTTTTCTACTACTTTCCTTTTTTTTTGTTATAAAAATTAAGCACTAATTAATTTAACAAGTCAAGATTAGGAACATTCAAATTATTCACTGACAACTTTTTTTATGGCATACTAGCTGACTAGGCGAACTTCGTACCGCCATATAAGTATTTTTTCATGAATAAATATTTTAATTATAAATTGAGATATAAAGTATCCTATTTCTTAGTTGGAACAACACACAATTTAAAAAAAAATAAAAGTTAAAATCGGTGTAGTAGTTTCGGAGTTCATCCCGGACAAACATCGTGACACTAGAATTATATATAATAGATGGTGGCAAACGAGCAACGGCTCACCTGACGGTAAGTGGTGACCGCCGCTTAGGAATTTAGCAAACTTAGAACAAGAATACTGCCAAGCCGCAGCTCACCATTTTATTTCACATAAGGGACGAATGAATGGACGGCTATCTCCCACCACAACCAAAACCCGTGTTTTTGTCCGTGTGGTGACGAAGAATACAAGTGTCACCACCCCATTCTTTCCCACGGGTGTCGTATGAGGCGACTAAGGGAAGTAAGCAATTATCATCCATTGCATGACTGGTGGTAGGGCTGTGTACCAAGTACTTACTTGGTATCGGGCTCCATCTCCCATGTGACCGGCCATGAAGCACATCGTTGCGTTTTGGTCGTAGCAGGAGATAGCCGTTTATTCTTTCATTTCACATCAGTGAAACGAAATGGTGAGCAGCATGACAATACTCTCGGTATAGTTGAGTCCATGACCGACGGTTACCATTTACTATCAGATGGACCGTGGCCACTAAAACCACCACCACTTTGTACCTAAACATTAATTATTTAAACTCTTGTATTAATTTGAATGATTTGAATAATATTTTGCTAATTGGCTTAAATGTACCAGCTCTACGTATAAAGATTTTCAAGCAGATGCATCGATTGATTTTTGTAGCAGAAACACAAATAATTGATTGTTGGATTGGTTGTGTTTGAACTTAAATAAGATTGAAATTACAAATTCCGCCATTTTAAGTGGCTGTAAAGTTTCGTTTTTCATTTTAAGGGTGCAGGTCTATTAACCTGCATTTGTCCACTTGTACCTTACATTGATTTTTAGGGAAAAATTGCGACAATTGACTTCACGCATATCAATTGCAGGCAGGGATAGCCTAGCGGTAAAACTAAGGACTGCAAAGACAGTGGTATCGAGTTCAATCCCCGATTCAAGGTTCAGACCTCGTACGGCACACACCTCTGACTTCAAGAGTTTATTAATTTTCGCTCTTTGACGGGCCTCGTGGCGTAGTCGGTGGTGTAACCGACTGTCGTGCACGAGGTCGTGGGTTCGATTCCCACTCAGGACAGGACGATTATTTGTGTGATGAACACAGATATTTGTACTGCGTCTGGGTGTTTTCTATATAATTATTATATGTATGTATTTACAAAAAAAGTAGTATTATATGTTATATCCGCAATCTGGTACCCATTGCACAAGCTTTAAGTTTAGTTTGGGACCAGAGGACGTTGTGTGAAAAATGTCCGTGAATATTATTTATTTATTTATTATTATGTGTGTATTGTTTACAAATTATCACTGCTCAGTAAAGGAAAACACCATGAGGAAACCTGCACGCCTATGAGATTTTCTCGACGGCTTGTTAATTCTTGGCCGTGTGGGGCCGGCTTTAGAATTGTCCCACACCTCTCTACCCACGGGAGTCGTAAGAGCCGACTGAGGGAATGCCGGGAGAGTGGGCAGCAGCACTCCCTCGAGTATTAACAACATCCACTGCGATCGCCAACCCGCCTGCCAAGCGTGGCGATTACGGCATTATCCCCCATGACGGGACCGCTCGTTGTGGCGTTCTCTTGGGGAGGCCTATGTCTTAACGTCTTGGGTGACGCCTGCGCCATTTCTGTCGGAAGTATTTTCATAAATTATACCGACCAGGTAAATGAACAATTATTATTCTGGTGATGAGATCTATCCTTCAGAACTATAGGGGTAGAGAACAATAAAACGCGTCTGTACTATCTCACGTATAATCACCAACAACGTACTTTTTTTTTATTGCTTGTAGTGGCAGACGAGCCACGGCCCATCTGATGGTAAATGGTAACCGTCGCTCATGGACTCAACTATACCGAGAGTATTGTCGCCACTGCTCACCATTTCATTTCACCAATATGAAATGAAAGAATAAACGGCTATCAAATTCTAATTCAAAAATATCTTTATTTCATAGGCCAATTAAATAGTACTTAAAATCGTCATGAATACACTAATAATTAACACGAGCGCCTGAGGCGAGTGCATCCGCAATACCAAAGTGGCGATTGCAATCGCCACAAGCGGCCGGATTCCGAAGTAAAGCCTTTCATGGGAAGAACCCGGCAAGAAACTCATGGGCCATTTTTTAAATTGCCAGTTTATTACAATTTAATATAATCTTTATAACTAAAATGACATTATATCATACACAACAATTTTGAATATTAATGAATGAGGAGCAGCTCGAGTCCCTTTTGTTTTATCCTCAAGATAATCCGAAACAGTGTAATAACCTTGATTACAAAGTCTAATTTTTATGGCTTTCTTAAACTTATTTAGTGGTATGTTTCGGACATTTTCAGGAATCTTATTGTAAAAGCATATAAGGTAAAAGCTCCTAATACGGCGGTAGTCAAAATCGCTTCCTATTACGGTGGTATTTCTATTTTCGAGTTTTATTCCTGTTTTATTCAGTTTAAGTACACCAAAACGTAAACTATTTATTCCAAAATTATTACTTCATGACTTAACTGATATTTGCAAGTATAGCACATAGACAACACTACAAGATCAATCAGTCTGTGTAACGGCATCGACGTGAGAGGCGTTTCCATACAAACGCGGAACAACAAAATTAAGTTTACTAATATTTATAAACTAAGTTTTTTGTATTATTAAGCCGTTCAAGTTTGTTTATGTATTATTTATAGCATTTTCCTACTATTACACCAACTATTTAAATTGCTTGTTTCATATTTGTAACTCATTTTTACCCAAAAAATAAGAAATAAAATGCCGCCGTAATACGATACGAATTTTATAGATTAATCCTTACACGGTGGTATAAATCCGAAATAGGAAAAATACTGGGCATGTTAATTGTTTATAACTTTTAATTTATTAACTTATTAAATTAGTTCCAAGTTTTGTTGAAATAATTAATAATCTCATAAATTAGAAACCATATTCTGCGGTATGTGTTCTTAATTAGAAATCTAGTTACATATCAAAACTGTTGAGTACAAAATGTTGGTTTCTTAGAAGGGGTAAAAATAGGAAGGTATATTTTAATTTATCACAAATCATTTATTTTGTATAACTGTTGAAGTGGGTTTTAACATCTGAGCCAAAAAACTGTTATCGTTTGATTAAGCATTTACACTTTTTTGTTTATCGAAATTTTGATGGGTCAGAATTAGGATTATTAAAAACACGAGTAGTTTTCCTATTACGGTGGTAGTTATTTGCAGGTAACTCTGTATTAGGTTATATGATCTTCTATTACAGCCCTATTCATAGAACATAAAATTACAAGATTTAGGGTTGCGTAAATAAATAAAAAGTTTTGTGTCTTTTTTGTTGTGGATTCCTATTTGATATGCATGTTTTTTTTTTATTAAACCAAAAGCGATAAAAACTTTTAAATTTATGCGAATATTTTTATTTAAATTTATGCAATCTACTTAATTGTTATTTTGTTTTTATAGACTGAGTAAGTATATGGACAGAAAGAAACGCAAGTGTTATACTAATGCGCAAGTGGCTAAAGCACTTTCATCAATTCGTCAAGGTATGAGTATTTACAAAGCCTTGAGACAATATAATGTACCAGAGACTACGTTACGGAGTAAAAAAGAAACCATGGACTCAAAAAAATGGTTTTTAGGTTTGAGGCAACGACATCCAGCAATGTCAAAACGTGTGAAAATAGAAAGATCTTTTTATACAGACCAATTTCACTTCGCTAATTTTTTTTCATTTTACTGAACGTAAAAATAAAAATCAACCTTATTTTAATAACTACATTTTTTTTAAACGTGTGTGTGAATGCACGGTTTCAATGCTATGTATTTGTAATATAATATATTGTGTAATTTCATCAAAAGTGAATCAATGTAATCAAATCAATGGTCAATGAATGAAAAACTTACAATTTACTTTACTTACACATTTATATTATTTAATAAATATTATTTGTACGGAACTTCAATGAATATAATTTCTGACCCTCCGATAGGCTCTGATCAAAATCATACCTCCGTATTAGGGAAAATCGACCCGACTAATTAAATATTTTTTTAAAATAAGAAATATCATTTAAAGAAACATAGACTCAACAGCAATACAAAATGTAAGTTCCACTTTTGACGATACAATTGCTTGGAACCTTTAAAAATACTTACAAATGCTTATTTTTGTTTCTTACTTTCAAATGTTGCGAAATACCTCCGTAATAGGTGCTTTTACCTTATACATTGCCCCATAAAAAATCTACTAATTCTGTGGAGACGAGTACTGTGTGTTGCAATCATGTTAACTCGCTTTGTAATTTGTGAATTTAAAAAAATATTGTTTAATTATGGAACTATTATTTTATTTCATAATCCTTGTGGAGGTTGATATTTTGAAAAACTCTCAATATTGTATTCTGACTAACTCTTATGACTGCACAGATGGCGGAGTGGTTTAGATACCGGCCTCCCGCCCGAGTTTGGGTTCGATTCTCACAGAGGACAACACTTTGTGTGAACCAATGGTTGTTCTGAGTGTGGTTGTATCTGGGTGTAGTTTGTGTCCGTGATATTCTATTATTGTAAAGTCCCCCTTGATACAAGGATTATTCCTTAGTACAGGTTATTATTTTTAATAAAAAGAATATATATCTATCCTTGTTAAAAAGAGTACAAAACACGAGCATTGTCAGTGATTAAACGAACTTACTTGTGAAGTTCTATCTAATACTTAAACAAGGGTTTTGTAGGAATTAGATTAGAAATTCATCCTCCTTACAACCTACTGTGCCGTGTGGGGCCGGCACCAAGAATAGCTCCACCCCGTCTCTTCCTATGGGAGTCGTAAAAGCCGACTAAGGGATTACCGGTGGACCGCGCAGCAGCGTTCCCCTGTGTACTAAAACATCCACTGCTATCGCCAACCCGCCTGCCAAGCGTGGCGATTATGGTAAAACCCCCATTTTGGGGAGGCCTATTTACAGCAGTGGACGATGAAAGGCTGATGGATGGATGGATGGATTACAACCTACATTTAGAAATGTCATCGTGTTCTAATTAGATAAAGAATCTAATCTAAGCTGGCCGACATCCTCTAAATTTAATGAGGGCCACCGGCCGGTGTGACTTTAGCGAAAAAAAACTCACGTTAGTGCAGATGGCGACACCGACATGTTTGGTCTCTTTTGATTTTTTTTTGTTAAGGTGGGAAAAAATATACCTAACCGCACACTTCGTCGTCTGGGGTGATGAGCTGGGTAGAGTGGGGCCCTCGGCCACTAAATAAACCCACCGTGTGACGTCTCTTCGCCTGTATTAGCGGGCCATTGGAACCATGTTACATTACTTCAGTGGACGCATCCGCACTTGAAGCGTTGCACCCACAGAGTACGTTTTAGTCGCACCTTCGCGGGAGCAACCTTTGCAACCTCACATAATTTATTATCCTCGCTAATCAAAGTTGCATATTACCTATAGTTATATTGCACGCCTCATAAGCGAAGCGTTGAGGTGGGTACTACTCTCACTTCACAAAGAACAACTGATTTTTCAAACAAAATGTCTCTATTGCACGCCTCATAAGCGAAGCGTTTAGGTGTGTACTACTCTCGCTTCACGAAGAACAACTGATTTTTCAAACTTAAAATGTCTTTATTTATCATATATTTCACTTGTAAAATAATATATACACACATATCAAGAAGAAACACTATTTTTAACACTTGATATTTTTGATGCCATTTTTGTTATTTAAACTAGTTAAAAAACTGTTTAAAAAAGTTCTGTCTTGGACGTCCGTGTGTTGTAGGTAATGTATGTTAACACGATAACGACCGAAATACTTTACTAATCGAGTCTTCTTTTTTCTTTTACGATTCAGTATAATTATATACGAATAGAGCCCTATCACTTTTCACGGTCTGATTCGATGTGGTTTGGCGCTATCTATGTGATTTATTGAAAACTACTTAGTAAGACCAATACATTATTAGTTACTTATCAAATAATCAATTTTCTTGTGAAAAATGAAGATTATGAGGCGTGCACTTTTGGATTTTCCAAAGTATTTGTCATATTTATTTAACCAATATGAAGTCCAGGGCTCGATTAAAGCCATCATGAGCACGTTTACAGACGATTTAAAATTCTCCTCACGAAGTAAAAGACAATTTTCTCGGGGAGATCGTTTGTACTTTAAATTGGAGTACTTATCGGCAATGTAATCTTTTTACCTTATTAAACTATCATAAGTGAACAGGTGCTAGAATATCCAATTATTACATATTATATTTCAGGAATATCCTTTGGCTAATATTTTATTAAAATTTTGTCATGTAACATATATTAGCCTGAAAAAGGATCTGTATTTAGGCGAAGAAACTGAAAATGTTTTGATATCATCAAAGCATTTTCTTTCCAGCCAAGTTTCGAGTTCAAGTTTAAGTTCATCAAAATCAGTAGTTTTTGCTTAATGCACGAATGAACAAACAGACAAACAATCTAAAAAAACATTGTTTTGTGTTCCGACACGGCTATACTCGTATAGCCTAATAAAGTATTTTTTTTTCTCAAATATCTTTTTAATAGTTAGGATTTATTGAATACTAACAGAACTGTAGATACTTCGCTATTTATGTTCCTACATATCTATAGGAAATTCTCAAACCCAAAATCTTTATTTGTATAACTAAGTAAATTACGAAAGATGTTAAATTTAAATTAATAAAGAGCAACTTAGTTGGCCTTTTCCAAGGGCAGCAAATTTAGATGAAAAAAAAAATCAAAATGTTTTACTTTGAATTTATCATTTTTATTTAATTATTTGTGAATAAGGAAAAATAGATTTTTAGTAGGAGCGGGGATCTCTTTTTCCTTATTCACAAATAATTTGTACTTTAAAAAGCAGCGGAGCATGTCAAATGATATAAAATATACATCTTAAATATGATTTTTATTTTTATAAATTAATTTATCATTTTTATTTTTATAATGTGTTTAAGTTAAAAATAGCTACTTATTTCATATGAGTAAAACACCACACTTTTAATATTAATAATTTGGTATAATTTACTGTGTACTAAAAACATCCACTGCGATCGCCAACCCGTCTGCCAAGCGTGGCGATTATGGTAAAACCCCCATTTTGGGGAGGCCTATGTCCAGCAGTGGACGATGAAAGACTGATGGACGGATGGATGGATGGTATAATTTATGAATTATATAAAACAAAAAAACATAAAAAAATGAGATGTAGATTCTGCTCGCGACTTCGTCCGCGTGTGTTTAGCATCTAAATAAGTAACTCAGCTGCACATTACATAGCTTCTTTTTTATTGCGTATAGTGGCAGATGAGTCACGGCCCATCTGATGGTAAATGGTAACCGTCGCTCATGGACTCAACTATACCGACAGTATTGTCAAGCCGCTGCTCACCATTTCATTTCACAGAATATGAAATGAAAGAATAAACGGTTATCTCCGGCTCCAAAACACACCGATGTGCTCCATGGCCGGTCATACAGGAGATGGTGGTACCAACCTGCTCGAGTCCAATAGCAAGGGAGTACTTCCACTTGGTACCCGAACCTACCACCAGTCATGCAATGGGTGATAATTGCTTACTTCCCTTAGTCGCCTCGTACGACACCCGTGGTAAAGAATGGGTTGGTCAGTGGCGTAACTATAGGGTGGCAGGGCTGGCAAAATGCCACAGGCCCCCGGCCCCAGTCAGAATTAATTTTAACACCTAACTCTACTGGAGCCTCCTTACAGAAGCCAGCCAGCCAGAAGTCAGCCAGCCTGAAGAAATCTCGGAGTTGTTGGTCAGCCATCAAAATAAATAAAATAAGGTCGGTGAAGACATTCTTACACAAACACGAGATGTGTTTCATTTTAACACCAAACTGTTCTGGAGCCTCCCTCCAGAAGCCAGTCAGTCTTTGCTTTTTTTTATGTTAAGGCGGGAAAATATTTACCTAACCGCGCACCCCGTTGTTCGGGGCAACTAACAGTGTTCTGTGGGGCCCTCACCCACTAAATAAACCCGTCATGTGACGTCTCGCCTCCTGTATTGGCGGGTCACTGGAACTATGTTACATTACTTCAGTGGTCCGCCGGCAGCTTACCCTTTCAGTTACCCTCTACTGAGCGACGCATCCGCACACAGAGCGTCGCACCTTCGCGGGAGGCTTTGCCTATTTTTTTGAGTGGCTGATGTTCCTCGGTCCATCCACCCGCAGCCTCAGCTAGGGCGGCATCAGGGGCAAGTATTCACGTCTGCACCACCCCAGTCGCTGGCAGCGGTTCGGGTCAGTGGAAGGATCAGCCTCCCTGGCCCTATCCGCCGGGAAATAAGAATGAACGGAACCTTGGAACGACTTCTTGGCTTCCACCACCTCGGCCAGAAGACACGCGTCTCAATATAGGTACATCGCAGTGCTTGTCTCAACACTATTAATGGAAGCGAGAGTTTGGTATGCAGGAAGGAGCATGAGAGCAAAATTAATGCAGTCGAAATGCGATCTCTGCGGAAAATCTGTGGAGTTAGGCTGACTGACCGCATTCGTAACGACGACGTAAGAGAGCGAATAAATCTAAAAGAGAATATTGGTGTAAAGATGCTGATGCCGATGGTTCGGACATGTACGAAGAATGCTGGACGAGCGACTTTTTAAGAAGATAAACAATGCGAAAGTGGAAAGATGTAGGTACAGAGGGACATCGAGACTAACCCACTTAGACCAAATAGTCATTTATTGAAGAAAGGTGGAGTCGGGAGCCTCCGAAACAGGCGAGCAAATATACATGCTCGACAGTTTCGCGAGCATAGCATTCGTCATACGAAGATAATTATGAATGCTGAGGAAGCAAGAGATGTATGCAAGAATAGAGCCTTTTATCACTGGTTGTCTCTTCTTACCCCGTCGGGAGATGGCGTGATAATAATTAAAGTACCATTTAGAAACTATATGGGCTAGGACAGGTTATGTAACTTGGCTATTTTGTCTCTTGAACATTCTATGGCTATTGGTCATAGTTTATAAAAATTAAACTTATTAGATATTTAACTAAAATGCACACAATATTAGTAATACTGTAAGTAATTAAGTGATTTATTAAAATTACATTATAAAGTGACGATATTTACTGTTCCTCTTTAAGGCCCAATCCAATGGATTTGCCACGGGCTCCAGATGGTATAGTTGCGCCACTGGGGGTGGTGACACTTGTATTCTGTACAAAAAAGCTATCCCACAGGAACCATCTATTTTTCTGGGATAGAAGGTAGTTTATGGCTTTTTCTGGGCTCTAGACTACACTATGCAAAATTTTGAGATGATGGGTTCAGTAGTTACAGCGTGAAAGGGACGATAGAGTGACGTATTTACATACTTAAGCCCACACAGACCGAGTCGCGGGCAAAATGTAGTTCTAATATCAGTAAGCAAGGATCCCAAATACCTAATTGATTTAAATACGAAGTAATCGGATGTCCCTTGCCCACGTGGATTTATAAAACGATTACCTAAGCGCTAATCTTTTTATCTTCTATATATATAAAAGAAAGTCGTGTTAGATACACTATTTATAACTCAAGAACAGCTTAACCGATTTGGATGAAAATTGGTAGGGAGGTAACTTAGAACACTTTTTTTTCTTTTTTTCCGTTCCCGTGGTACGTGACATAAAACGTGTATAACAAAACGCAACTGACATGTGCGTGGGCCAACGTCATTTGAGTCTCTACGGACTGTTAATGGTACAATATTCTCAACATATCGTGCTGCATGTGAAGAACTCAATTTACTAGAAAACGATACCCACTGGGATACGACAATCGTTGAAGCAATTATCTCTGCATCGCCAAGACAGATACGCACATTATTTTTTATCATCATTTCGATATTCTTTCCATCAAACCCTAGATGGGTTTGTGGCACAAATACAAGGATAATATGTCAGAAGACATATTCAAATTCGTGTCAGTTCAGGAAATCCCGATCTTGAGATGAATGAGGAAATACATAATCGGGCTTTGCTCTTGATCGAAGACATGTGTTACCTCATGTGAGGTAGCTTATTCGTCAGGTTAGGAATGCCAGCGCCAAATAGTGAAATGAATGACGCATTTAATCGAGAATTGGAATGGGAACGTGAATACGATCATCAGGAATTAGATTTAGTAATTCAAACGAATGTACCCCTGTTGAATCCCCAACAAAAGGAAGTTTAAGATACATTAATGAAGGAAATTGACGATGGAAATGGTGGTTTATATTTTCTGGATGCCCCTGGTGGAACTGGTAAGACATCCCTCATGTCAGTAGTTTTAGCCATTGTTCGTGAGATATCCAACATCGCGGTTGCAGTTGTTTTTTCTGGAATAGCAGCCACATTATTAGAAGGATGCCGTACGACTCATCCAGCATTAAAATTACCGTTAAATCTTCAAACTATTGAAGAACCAACATGTAATTGCAAAACACTCCGCAATGGCCAAAGTTTTATCAGCATACGACGAATGCACAATGGCGCATAAACGTGCGTTGGAAGCACTTAACCGAACATTGAAAGATCTACGCAATGACTCGAGATGTTTTGGAGGCGCAATGATTTTACTGTCTGGCGATTTTCGTCAAACACTGCCAGTAATTCCAAGATCAACTGCTGCCGACGAAATAAACGCTTGCCTTAAATCATCGAATCTATGGCGTTATGTGAAAAAACTTCAGCTGACAACAAATATGAGAGTTGCATTGCTGAACGATACATCTGCTGAAGATTTCTCTGAGCAATAGCTGACTATCGGTAATGGTCGAGTACCTGTCGACGCATCGAGCCGATTGATTTTATTTCCTCCGAATTTCTGTAACTTTGTCTCATCGAAAGACGAACTCACCAACAAAGTATTCCCAAACATCATTACTAACTACAAAAATAATGAACGATTGAGTGAGCGAGCAATTTTGGCGGCTAAATATAAAGATGTAGATGACTTAAACTACATAATTCAGAATGAAATCATTGGTACACTGCATTCATTCAAATCTATTGACTGTGTAACAAATAAAGATCAAGCCACCAACTATCTAATTGAATTAAACTCCTTGGATGGCCTGGCTTACCACCGCACAATTTACGACTAAAGGTTGGCTCCGTAGATATCATGCTTCGAAACATAAACTAACCAAAACTATGCAACGGAACGCGTTTGGTGGTAAGTAAATTGATGAACAGTGTGATTTACGCCACTCAAAAGAAAATTCGAAGGTGAGGAAGTTCTCTTTCCAAGGATCCCGATGATCCCAACCGATATGAGATGTTTGAGTTTAAACGACTTCAATTTCCGATCTGTCTTGCAATTGCCATGACCAATAACAAATCACAAGGCCAATCCTTGAAAATTTGTGGTCTGAATCTAGAAAATCCATGTTTTTCCCATGGTCAATTATATGTGGCATGTTCACGGGTCGGAAGACCATCTGCGTTATTTGTTCTTGCGCCTGATAATAAAACGAAAAATGTCGTCTATCACAAGATGCTTCACTGAAGAGAGCAACCCATGCATCAAAATACATGGCCAATAAAGAATCTTTAAAATACTTGATTTTTTTTCCCATCCATCCATCAGCCTTTCAAAGTCCACTGCTGGACATAGGCCTCCCCAAGAGAACGCGACAACGAGCGGTCCCGTCATGGGGGATAATGCCGTAATCGCTCGCAGTGGATGTTGTCAATACTCGAGGGAGTGCTGCTGCCCACTCCCTCGTTATTCCCTCAGTCGGCTCTTACGACTCCCGTGGGTAGAGAGGGGTAGGACAATTCTAAAGCCGGCCCCACATGGCAAGATTCTTTTTATTTATATTTATTATCCTAATAAAAATAAAATCCAAAATCTGCTCATTTATTGCCCCTAAGGCGGAACAAAGTTCGCCGGGTCAGCTAGTAAAAACTAAAAAAAACTTTTTTAAAACGTTTATAACATTGCCTCACGCTACTTCTAATACAGTCTTCCTCATACTTCATAAAGAGAACAATAAAAATGTGACCAAATACAAAAATACAATAGGATTAATAGGCTATAACTCAGAAGAGCTTTTAATAGTCCATCAGAGGAACTTTATAGACATTACAAAATGTGGCCAGTGGATTCCGGACGAATACTGTTTCATCCTAAAATAAGAGGATTACTTGTGTTGTCGTAATCCGTGGCAAAAATAACTGAGACGGTCTTAAGTTTTATTTTCTATTGTCTGTATGACTGTTGTATGACTGTTTAATATTATATCGGCTTCGCCGCAGCCAAAAGCTAGTTTTCCGGTTATATCTCAGGTTCCCGATATAGTAGAGGGATAAGATGTCTACCAGTTTTTAAGTGAAATCAAGGCCTTTCAAATAAAAAAAGTTGCATCAAAATCCGTGCAGTTTTTATTCGATGCGCTAACAAACAGACGAAAATTCTAAAAAAAATTGTTTTGTGTTTAGACACGCATATATATATAGCCTATTACAGTAATTTTTTTCTCAAATATCTTGAATGTACAGACATAGCTCTGTTACAGCTTTATAATAGTATAGACTACAAAGGTGACAAATAACCAGGCAGCCTGATGTTAGCAACACCAGAGGTAATAATCGCGTGTTTTACAAGCAAAGGGCAACTACTAAACAAGAAAACTAAAGTATGTAAAAGAATGGCAACTGATACTATACCAATATATATCGACTAGCTATAGAAAGTTAGTATTAGTTTTAAAAGAAAGAAAGAAACTATTTTTATTTTAATTACAAAGTTACCTATAGACTTCACATACACATACATATAAGTGCATAAGATTCAGTGTGACAATAAGGCCCACATTCAGCAACGATGTCACAAATTATATCTTAGGTAGATTCCTGATATAGTAGCTGGACCAGTTTTTAAGTCTTTTTTTATTGCTTAAGGTGGCAGACGAGACCACTGAACGAATGTAATATGGTTCCGGTGGCCCTCCAATAAAGGCGCAGCGACGGCACACGGGTTTCTTTAGTGGGTGAGGGCCCCACACTACCCTGTTCGTTGCCCCGAACGACGGAGTATGCGGTTAGGATTTTTTTTCCCGCCTTAACACGGCCCACGGCCACGGCTTACCTTATGGCAAGTGGCAACCGTCGCTCATGGACTCAACTATACCGGGAGTATTGTCAAGCCGCTGTTCACCATTTCATTTCACAGACATGAAATGAAAGAATAAACGGCTATCTCCTGCTACAACCAAAACACACCGATGTGCTGGGCTCGATAGCAAATGAGTACTCCCACTCCCACTTGGTACCTACCCCTACCACCAGTAATGCAAATAATTGCTTACTTCCCCGGATTGGAAAAGAAGCGGGTTCGATTCCCGCTAGTATAAAAAATATCTCTTTCCTTATTCACAAATAATTTGTACTTACTTTAAAAAGTGGCGGAGCACGTCAAATGCTAAAAAATATACTTAGATCAAATTTACAGAAGCAATTTTTGGGCATTATTATTGTGTCATGCGTTTGTACTATGTAAAATAGTCCGTATCTATACTATTATCTATTCTCTCTGCCTACCCCGTAAGGGAGATGGCGTGAAGATAAGTAAGTAAGTAATCTATACCAGGGGTGGCCAACTTGATTAGACTCAAGATCTACTTTTACACACTTACTGAAATTCTAAATGAAATAAGTACATAGTTACATAGTTCAGTGTACAGTATACTTACTTTTTTTATTTTGACTAATTTGCGCAGTCAGTTTTTTATATTTTTTGTCCTGCTGCGATCGACTGGACTAATAGCCACGATCGAACGGTTGGCCACTCCTGATCTATACTATTATAATGCTGTAACAGAGCTATGTCTGTTCATTTAAGATATTTGAGAAAGTTATTCTGCTATTCCGTGCTGAAACAAATCCAACAAATCAATTATGTACTACTAATCATAACAATCAGTCCAGCTGTTCTTTAGTTATAAATTTGTGTAATTAGCCCGACTTTTTTTATATTATATACGAGTAAGGTATGGGTTTTCTAATATGCCTACTGAACGTGACTGAACAGTTTGCGACATTACAACATAAGTGTTTGCGCAGTTCCATTCGTGATCTACATTCCGAATCGGGTCGCTCGTGATGACGGTATTCACGACACCACATTTCCGCAGATGTTCCTACATCTGTGAAAGTTGCTTGAAGCACATGTGTTTAGTTACGTTACATTCTAAGTACCCACAAGGTTATCCAACTTATTTCGAAACCAATATATAGATATAAATGTGCAGGTTATGGCTACCTTTTTTTGTTTAGGCGGGAAAAAATGTTCCTAACCATACAGCCCGTCGTTCGGAGCATCGAACAGGGTAGGGCGGGGCCCTCACCCACTAAATAAACCCGCCGTGTGTCGTCTCTCCGCCTTTATTGGCGGGCCACCGGAACCATATTACATTCCTTCAGTGGTAGGTTATGGGTACCTACGATTGTATTTTTAGATGTTTGTTTCCTGAGCTGAACGGAATGAAACTTAGCGCACATATAGCTTATAATCTGGATAAAAATATAGAATAGAGTTAAATTTAGGTACAGCAAATAAAATAGCTTGCTGCTGTTCTCAGTAAGTGCAGTTTTTTTATTATACTAGACGAGTGGCAAATACCTAAGCGTACTGATGGTAACCGGTCACCGCAGCCTGTAGATAGGCATCACTCACGCATCACCATCTCCGAGAAAGGGGATAGGAGGTGGAGAGGAAGTATAATAAGAAGTTCGTGTGGTGACGGACTAAGAATACAAGTGTCACCACCCCATTCTTTCCCACGTGGTGTCGTATGAGACGACTAAGGGAAGTAAGCAATTATCATCCATTGTATGACTGGTGGCAGGGCTGGGTACCAAGTGGGAGTACTCACTTGGTATCGGGCCCGAGCGGGTTGGTACCACCATCTTCCGTGTGACCGGCTATGAAGCAAATCGTTGCGTTTTGGCTGTAGCAGGAGATAGCCGTTTAATCTTTCATTTCATATCAGTGAAATGAAATGGTGAGCAGTGGCTTGACAATACTCGGTATAGTTGAGTCTATGAACGACGGTTACCATTTACCAACAGATGGGCCGTGGCTCGTCTGCAACTATATGCAATAAAAAAACATAGCACATAGGTCATCTTATTTTTCGTCGTAGTGAATTATTGATGTCAATCAACCTATATTATTATGCCATAGCTCGCACAATCCGTATATCACTTTCGTTTCCAATACCTAATATTTGACTACACAGATGGCGGTGTGGTTTATATACCGGCCTCTCCCACCCAGGTGTTATGGGTTCGATTCCCACACAGGAGAAATCCACAAATGGTTTTTCTGAGTCTAGGTGTACTTTAGGTCCGTGGAACTGTATGTTTGTTAAGTCTCCCGTGATACAAAGATTATTCCTTAGTAAAAAAATATCTACCTACATAATATATATATCTATTCAAGTTTAGCTTCTCAGTAGGTCTAAAATATGGCGCTAACTTATTTTATAAATAACTAGCCTTTGCCCGCGGCTCCGCTGCAGCCAAAAGCTAGCTTTTAGGTTATATCTCAAGTTCCCGATAAAGTAGCGGCATAAAATATATACCAGTTTTGTCTAATCAAGACCTAACTAATAAAAACGTTGCATCAAAATCCGTTCAGTAGTTTTTGCGTGATGCGCGAACGAACAAACAGACAAATAGATAAACAGAGAAAAAGTCTAAAAAAAAACGTTTTGTGTTAGACACGCTTATAGGTATTGCCTACAATACAGCCATTTTTTCTCAAATATCTTAAATGTACAGTCATAGCTCTGTTACAGCTTTATGGTGCGTTCACACGCTTGCGTTCAAAGCGACATTCAACGGGCACGAGCACGGGCACAAGCGTGTGAACGGGCTGCCCGTGACTGCCCGGCTGCTTGTGTACGCGCTCGGCGTTGAATGGAGTGAATGCCAGTTTTTGGCAAAGTTCAAAGGATGAATGTGCTTGCGCCCGTGTCCTGTTCACATGCGCGCGGTCACTTTAGTACCTCTTAAGCCCTCGAGGCGAACGGACGCGCAAGTATTAATGAAAAAAAAAAATTTAGAAACTAAGAAATTACGCGTTAATTTTTTCACGGGTTTATGAGCTAAAACAAACATCCCCACTTTACGCGTAGGTAGATTACCTTTTCCGCCGGCGGACCGCTGAAGTAATCCAACACAGTACCAGTGGCCCGTCAACATAGGCGGAGAGACGGCACACGGCGGGTTTCTTTAGTGGGTGCGGGCCCCACACTACCCTGTTCGTTGCCCCGAAGGACGGCGTGTGCAGTTAGGAACATTTTTTCCCGCCTAAACAAAAAAAAAAGGTAGAGAGTACCTACCTTTCATATTTTTGATCCCGAATTGAAATCAACATAACCAAACACCTATTAAAACTTATACTAGAAAAATATTAAGTACAAATAAGATTTTATCATATTTGTAAATTAGATAATATGAAATAAAATTGACGGGCCTCATGGCGTAATCGGCGGACTTCCGTGCACGAGCTCGTGGGTTCGATTCCCACTCAGGACAATTATTTGTGTGATGAACACAGATATTTGTACTGCGTCTGGGTGTTTACTATAAATTATACGAGTATGTGTGTATTTACAAAAATGTATATAGCCGTAATCTGGTACCCATAACAAAAGCGTTAAGCTTAGTTTGGGACCAGAGGACATTGTGTGAAAATGTCCGTGAATATTTATTTATTTATTTATAAAAAAAAAAACAAAGAGATAACTATTCCGAAAACCAACCCAATGAGGCAGGTTTTGATTTTACGTTTCTTCCCATATACTTTTTTGTTATTACAATATTGAAATTAATCACTATTAAACTGACATCAAGGCTCAAAGTCGCTCAGCGAACCATGGAGCGGGCTATGCTTGGTATTTCCCTACGTGATCGAATCCGTAATACGGAGATCCGTAGGAGAACGAGAGTGACCGACATAGCCCGCCGTCTTTGGCCCGTCGGTTTGCCATGCTGAAGTGGCAGTGGGCAGGCCACATCACTCGACAAACCGACAACCGTTGGGGTAGAAAGGTTGTCGAGTGGCGACCACGTATCTAACGGCGCAGCGTAGGACGGCCTCCCACCAGATGGACCAACGATCTGGTAAAAGCCGCGGGGAGCCGTTGGATGCAGTCAGCACAGGACTGCTCGTCGTGGCGTTCTCTTGAGGAGGCCTATGTCCAGCAGTGAACTTTGAAAGGCTGATGAAATGTGGATGGATGGATGAAACTGCTATACTATATATATAATATGACTGCCTCGGTGGTGCAGCGGTAGTGTAAGTGACTGCTGATCATGAGGTCTCGGGTTCGATGCCCGGGTTGGGAAATGTTATTGCGCTTTTTCGTCAAAAGAAAAGTTCTCAGTAGTAGCCTGGAGTCTGAAATGTGCCCGGTAGACGGCAATAGGCTCGCGGATGATAAGTTTGTTTGTTTATCACTAACTTGACTATTTTATTAAACACTAGCCAAAAGCTAGTTTTTTATAGTAGCGGGAACACTAGCCTTTGCCCACGGCTTCGCCGCAGCCAAAAGCTAGTTTTTCGGTTATATCTCAGGTTCCCATTATAGTAGCGGGATAGAATTTATACTTGTTTTTAAGTCTAATCAAGGCCTTTCAAATAAAAAAGTTGCATCAAAATCCATCTAGTAGTTTTTTTTTAAATCCAGTAGTTTCTAAAAAAAAATCTAGTTTAAATAATTTTCTAGTTTTTCGGTTATATCTCAGATTCCCGATATATTAGCGGGATTCAATGTATCCATCCATCCATTAGCCTTTTAACGTCTACTGCTAGACATAGGCCTCCCCAAGAATGGGGTTAGTGCCGTAATCGCCACGCTTGGCAGGCGATTGTAAAATTAAGTTTACTTGGTTGGTGTAATGTATGTAAATACTTCCGAGAGATGGCGCAGATGTCACCCAGGACGTTAAGTACGAATGTGTTATCGAGATTAGCAGTTGAGAGCAGTTGTCAGGATGGCTGAATCGACAAAGCATCTGGACGGTATCCAGGAGATGCAGGTTCAAATCCTGCTCGTGACTGTTATTATGATTTCACATTTTCCACTTTGTGTTTAATGTATATGGCTAAGCATGTACAATGCTAAATATATATATATATATATATATATATAAATTTCTAAATGATTGATATTTTATTTAAATCTTAAATATTAATTGAAAGCACGCACACATTCACAGTTATATGACAATAAGTACACGGAGCGTACTCACAAATAACGCGTATTTTGAGGCGGTTTTATCGTGACGTTTGTTTGCATTACTCCATCTAGGCAGGTATATAATCAAACCACTGAAGGAATATTATATGGTTCCGGTAGTCGGCCAAATAAAGGCGGAGAGACGGCACACAGCGGGTTTCTTTAGTGGGCGAGGGCCCCACACTACTCTGTTCGTTGCCCCGAACGCCGGGGTGTGCGGTTAGGAAATTTGTTTGTGTGTCTCATGCGTGTGAATAGCTTGCTTGGCCTGGAGGCTTAGGCAAGCGGCGCACCGAGGTGCTTCCCGAGCTGCATGCCGGTCTGCGCAGCGGGCCTGTAATCGTACAATAACCACCCTTTGCGTAAAAATCCTTTGAACTTTGCAAATAAACCGAAACTCACTCCGTTCAACGCCGAGCGCGTGCACAAGCAGCCGGGCAGCCACGGGCAGCCGTTCACACGCGTGTGCTCGTGCGCGTGCCCGTTGAATGTCACTTTGAATGCAAGCGTGTGAACGGACAATTGCGATGAATGCCGGGCTGTGCGGCGCGCATGTAAACGTGCCATTATAATAGTATAGGTAGATGCATCAAAAATTAAAGCAGGCTCAATCGCAATGGCTTTGTATAAGGAAAGATACATAATAAACTTGTAGAATTTATTGTCCGAGTGGTGACGGACCAAGAATACAAGTGTCGCCACCCCAACCTTTCCCGCGGGTGTCGTACAAGGCGACGCAGGAAAGTAAGCAATTATCACCCACTGCATTACTGGTGGTAGGGCTTGGCACCAAGTGAGAATACTCACTTGCTATCGGGCCCGAACGGGTCGATACCACCGTCTCCTGTGTGACCGGTCATGAAGCACGTCAGTGTGTTTTGGCTGTAGCAGAAGATAGCCGTTTATTCTTTCATTTTATTTATCTGAGAAATGAAATAATTTCAGAGGAAGTTTTGTGTGAGATCATCCCGTTCAGACGGGAAGATGCGCGGGGGCTTTGTTTTTTTATATTTATAGACATGCATTTTCTTATATATTTTTACTGCTTATGTTGACAGACGAGCCACGGCCCACCTGTTGTTAAATGGTAACCGTCGCTCATGGACTAGACTATACTAAGAGTCAGTCAGTATACTAAGAGTCTGTCAATCCGCTGCTCGCGCGGATGTGAAATGAAAGAATGAGCGGCTATCTCCCGCTACAACCAAAACACACCGTGCTCGAGTCAGTCTTTTTTCCGGCTAATCAGCAGAACGGCTGAACCTATTTTGAAGAGATTGTCACTAGTAAATACCTGATGTTTTACGGAGTAACTTAGACAAATTTAATTTGGAAAAATAATATAGAAAAACTAGCTGACCTAGCAAACGTTGTGTTGCCATATAAATTATTTCTACATCGGCAGTAGAAGGGTGAAAATTTAGGGTTGTATGTTCTCTTCTTAATTTCGATTCATAATAAAATAAAAATATAAAGTTTTGTCCAAAAAATAAAAATATTTAGGGTTTGGTCACCCGATAAGAAAACACAATATTTCATACAAATCGGTCCAGCCGTTTCGGAGGAGTTTGGTAACAAACACCGCGACACGAGAATTTTATATATTAGATAAATAAACTAAATTCTACGCGGATGGAGGGTAACAGCTGCCACTGAAGTAATGTTACACAGTTCCAGTGTTCTGCCAGTACAGGCGCAGAGAGACGGCACACGGTGGGTTTATTTTGTGGGTTAAGTGGGATCTGCACGGCTTTAAGCAAGATGTAAGCAAGTGTTTAAGCAAGGTGCCCCTCTCGGGACACCAGCGGATTGTGTTTCGGCTACACGGCTTACATCACGGCTCTAAACAAGATGTAAGCATAAGCGTTTCAGCAAGGTGCCGGTCACAGCGCAACTGTCTTTGGTAAGATTTAATGCGCTGGCCAGACGGTTGTAAACATGAATGCGCTCGCTGTAAGCTCGGATGTAAGCACGCAAGGACGTTGAAGATCAAATAAAACTTGTATTACATCTGCTGTCCACACGGCTGGCAACAAACAACGTCACCTCTGCTGGAACGCTTGCTTACAGCCATCCGGTCCTTGCTTAAGGGCCCTACAATACTCTGTTCGTTGCATCGAACGACGGGGTGTGCGGTTAGGTATATTTTTTCCGCCTTAACAAAAAAAGAGTAGCAGCTAGTAAGCCTAACTTAGAAGGTATATACACATGATTGTCTACATAGGTAGGCTTACCATTATATGAAGTGAAGATCATTTTTAAAAGATGACTTGTTAAAAGTACTGAATACGTATTACACTGTCAATATTTTAAAATTTGTTATACATTGCGTGTAATTTTTTTATTGTTATGCAGTACATGAAAAAATATTCAGCAATGGACTACAAACAAGCATGAATGTGTTGCTATGTAGTGTTCATGGTACGGGTTTACGCTGAACGATACAAAGCGTAAGCCTTTTGTCTAGAATAAGGTACGGTTTTGTTTGTGCGATTAATCGCAACTATAAAAAATTGTATTCAGTGATAATTGTGATGATAGATTGTATTCAGTGGTCTACCGTCTATGACAGCACAGATGATGGGAGCGGTATATATCCTCTGTTGTGTCAATTTCCAGGCTCATGTCGAGTCTTCCCAAGGTCTTTTAATTTTATGAAACTATTTGTATATCTATAGTCTTACTATTATAAATATGTAACAGAGCTATCTCTGTTTGTTAGGCTTTAAATGTGTTTGAACTCAAAACACCTTTTTGCTTAGAATTTCTTCTTTATATATATATAATAGTGTTTTAACCCACTATTATATTAGGAACCTATTACTTACCTAAAACTATTTTTTTTGCGGTGGCCACGGGCTATTGTATCCACTAGGTAGACCATAATAAAACTGTAACAGAGCTGTATCTGTACATTATAGATGTTTGAAAAAATTTGACTGTAATTATCCGATTATGAACCGCGTGGTGTATATTACCTTAACATCTTACTCATTTTGAGTGACAGGAGTATATTATGAAAAGAATTGTTAGTAACATTTGGACTTAGTGATATGCAATTATAAAATATCTGACAAGTAAATACTTATTGCATGACTTCTTTTAAAACATAGCATCACGCCTGTATTCACCGAAGGGGTAGGCAGAGGTCTATTACACACCCACGACTCGCCAGCTATGTTTTAAGTCCCACGTAATAGGGAGCGAGCCTATTGACGTCTACCGGGCACATTTCCAAACTCCGGGCTGCTACTGAGAATTTTTCTTTTTAGGAAAAAGCTCAATAACATTGCCCGACATGGGGATCGAACCCGAGACCTCATGATTAGCAGTCGCATACACTACCGCTACACCACCGAGGCAGTTAAAAGTAATAATTACTTTTCAAACCAAACGTTTACATGATTAAGGCAGCCTGTACGCTAGTTTTGACCTCGTTCGTCTCCAGTTGTAATTCAAAGTAGCTTCTTTGTTGAAGGAAAGCTATGCCCAATAATCGCTAATGTATGGACACGCAAATGTAAATAGCTTTATGTATTAGCGGAACGGCACCTTAAGCTCAGGGCGGGCGGCGCGCGCAACCGTCCGCCATTTCTATCTGCAGTCGAAGTCCGCGCGTCTCACCCTCACCATGCAACAACCGCCGCCAATTACATAATCTCACATTTAAACAATAATAAAAAAATAACAGTGAAGTGTCTCTTGTAAATCTAAAAACTCAAAGTGCATAGTGTATTTGTACTCTGTTAATTTGTTGACTACTCTGTGCGCGAATCGTTCATCAACTTTGCACAGGTATGCATCAATTTCATTTTGAATATATGTATACACTTACTACTGAACTATACCAATAATAAAATGTCTGTTTTTTTTCTTATTTAACATAATAATTTTTATTATTTGCAGTTTAAAGACGTTAGAGCTGTTTTTGATTATGCTGAGATTCTTTCTATGTTTGGTTTATCGATTTTTTTTTAACGGACGCATTTTAGGTTATATAAATTCAGTCGAATTTATATTTAAATATCAATTAATTTCTGTGCAGTTAATATTGACGTCATAAGGTTTACAGTAAAAAGTTTGTAGTGAGTAAAGCATACTCGTGATCCTGCTTACTACAAGCTATTGACCTCGCGTAACATTTCGTTGCGCGTCTATAATAACTGCTTTTTTCTGTTCTCATGACAGACTATGTTCCTTTTTTTTAAATATAATGATAGATATCTATGTTTGGTGTGTAAAAAAAATATTGCACACCAAACGTATTAAAAAAATAGGTTGGTATATATTTGAGGTAGGTATGAAAGAATCAATTGTTGTACTTAAATCAAAATTGTCTATGTCTTAATAAAACCTAGCAGATTCCAATAATTCATCATTATAGGTTTTATTATGACGCGAAAATTATTACACACACGTCTCTTTATATTTTTTTACTACGCTTGTGGCAAACAGGCATAAGTACGGCCCACTTGATGGTAAGATGTTACTGTAGCCTATAGATGCTAGCAAGCGAGAGGCATCACTCGCGCGTCGACAACTCGAAGGAAAGGTATAGGAGGTGGAAGGATAATAAGGAAATTAAGGAGATGGTTTGGGCCTCCGGAGCTCTCACTTACCATGCGAAATGCAATACTTCTACTGTTTTACACTGATCTTGATTGATCTATCAATGAGAGGGTGGTATTTTCCTGATTAAGCTGGCCCATTCATAAGGGGATAAGCAAGAGTACTACATTTCCATCGATATTGAAAACAACATTTTATTGGTTGGTGGCCTCGTAGCGTAGACGTTTGTAGTGGCGGACTAAGAATACAATTGTCACCACCCCATTCCTTCCCACGGGTGTCGTATGAGGCGACTATGGGAAGTAAGCAATTATCATCCATTGCATGACTGGTGGTAGGTTGGGTACCAAGTGGGAGTACTCACTTGGTATCGGGCCCGAGCGGGTTGGTACCACCATCTCCCGTGCGACCGGCCATGAAGCACATCGCTGCGTTTTAGCTGTAGCAGGAGATAGCCGTTTATTCTTTCATTTCATATCTGAAATGAAATGGTGAGCAGCGGCTTGACAGTACTCTCGGTATAGTTGAGTCCATGAGCGACGGTTGCCATTAACATCAGATGGGCCGTGGCCACTACTAGTGGCAGACGAGCTACTAGTGGCCCACTACATGCAATAAAAAAAACGTGACACGTAGATAATATATTAATTATATTATTTTTACATATCAGTGAACAGTGTTATTTTTTTGTTTAAATAGTATGAAAATAATACAAGCCATAAATAAAAAGCTACTGGCTAAAATATTTCTACGCAGAAGAAAAAAAATCACTGGTGTTCATGACTTGACTTCCGCTGCGCGCCAAAAGTGATATTTAATTTTAAATATAGTGTAAACAAAGTTAAAAAAAAGTTTCCATTTTAAAAACATATTATTATATACCTATATAGTATACTATTTAGATCGGCACATTCGAGATTGCCCAAATAAATAGCAAAAAGGTCTGTTACCTAGGCACCGATTGTAATCTTATTTGACCCTAATCGACTTGCGGTGATATCGATATTCGTAGAGTAGGGTTGTAGCACTAATATATGAGAATACTGCTATGAATACTTTTTATTTTGCCACTTACTTATTAATTGTTGTGAACGAACATTTTAATTGTGGTTTAATTGTTAATATTAGATTCATTTTACGTTTAACTGCCTCAGTGGTGCAGCGGTAGGTGTGAGCGACTGCTGATCATGAGGTCTCGGGTTCGATCGGCGGTCGGGCGGTCCTATTAGACTTTTCCTTAAAAAGAAAAAAATCTCAATAGCAGCCCGGAATTTGGCAAATGTGCCAGGTAATCGGCAATAGGCTCGCGCCGGGTTAGCTAGTATTATATATGAGGACGCGAGAGATGTATCCAAATATAGAGCCTTTTGGCAATCTGTACTCTCTACCTGCCCCGCAAGGGAGACGTCTTGATGATAAATAAATAAGTATATATGTGTCCCACTATTGGGCTCTTATAGCGAGAGGGATTTAGGCTGTGGTCTTCCATGCTGGCCTAATGCAGGTTGGCAGACTTCACAAGCAGTCGAGAAAACCTCTCAGGCATGGTTTCCTCACAAAAAAAGGGAAAAAGAGATTGTACAATACGATGTGATTCTTACCATTAAATTTTATGGTAATTAGCTCTGTTTACGAAATGCGCACGAGACATTTTTGGAGTTAGCATAATTTGCGCTTTATTTTTTTTATTGCTAATGATGGCAGACGAGCCATGGCCCACCTGATGTAAAATGGTAATGGTGGACTCAACAGAGTATTGTCAAGCCGCTGCGCACCATTTAATTTCTCAGATATTAAATGAAAGAATAAACGGCTATTTTCTACTACAGCCAAAACACAGTAAGTACTCTCACTTGGTACTCAGCCCTACCACCAGTAGTGCAATGGGTGATAATTGCTTACTTCCCTTAGTCGCCTTGTACGACACCCGTGGGAAAGGACCCCATCCTTTCCCACGGGTGTCGTACGGGTGACACTTGTATTCTTAGTCCATCACCACACGGATAAAAACAGTTTACACAATGGAACCCCTTTTCGATAATACCATAAATGTCAACGTCAAGATTTTTTTCCTTTTTATTATTCAACAAGCCTTTGCTAGCAACTCCGCCGCAGTCCAAAGCTAAGCTTTTAGGTAATATCTCAGGTTCCTGATATGGTAGCGGGATAAAATGTATACCAGTTTTTAAGTCTAATTGTTGTGTTTAGGGACGCCTTTAAAGCCTTTTTTTAAATACCGAAATTAGTAACCTATCCTCAATCATCAAAACCATTTGGTTCTCCAAAATCTCTTTATCCCTTTTAAACGTAGACAGTAACGTTTTATATGTGGTACAATAAATTTGATATTTTGCCGAGGCTAATTATACTGGCAACCCAACCCCAATACAATACTAAGTCTGATGATTATAAAAATTTGAATATTAAACAACACTCAAGTATGCAACAGCCAACCTTGAAGTCTAAAACGCGAATATTTTACCTCGAATTTTCGACGAGCAATGATAAACTTTAGCAGGCGGGTTGGCAATCGCAGTAGATGTTGTTAATACTCGAAGGAGTGCTGCTACCCCCTCCCCCGGTATTTCCTCAGTCGGCCCTTACGACTCCCATGGGTGGAGAGGGGTGGGACAATTCTAAAGCCGGCCACACACGGCATCGGAGATCGGTTAGTGAAAGACTTCTATAGACATTTTGCGAACGAAAGTGAACCATAACGCACCTTGTTTTTTTTTGTTAAGGCGGGAATAAATGCCCTTAACCGCACACGCCGGCAACGAACACGGTAGTGTGGAGCCCTCACCCACTAAATAAGCCCATCGTGTGCCGCCTCTCCGCCTGTATTAGCGGACCACTGGAACTGTATTACATTACTTCAGTGGTACCATCACGCCGCATTGGCCGTGTGGGGCCGGCTTTAGAATTGTCCCATCCCTCTCTACCCACGGGAGTCGTAAGAGCCGACTGAGGGAATACCGAGGGAGTGGGCAGCAGCACTCCCTCGAGTATTAACAACATCCAATGCGATTGCCAACCCGCCTGTCAAGCGTGGCGATTATGGCATTATCCCCCATGACGGGACCGCTCGTTGTGGCGTTCTCTTGGGGAGGCCTATGTCCAGCAGTGGACGTTGAAATGCTGGATGGATGGACCATCACGCGCTCCTAGACTCGGATTGGTGCGCTAAATCAGGTTTATTCGGTGACGGAACCCATAGTTTGATCTTAAGAATGTAACGCCAAGGACAATGTCCAATCCGAACAAAATCGACTAGATAATATTTAGGCGTCTTTAAAAACAAGTCTTTGTCTGTTTGTTTATTTGGGATTGGCATAAAAACTACTGAACGGATTTTAATGACACTTTTCTGTTGGATATATCTTGATTTAGATACTGTACTGATGCAAATCCTATCCATTACATTATTTTTGACGAAAGTCGACGAACTTCTAACGTTTGGTTCGGTGGTATTACAAAGAATAAATAAGACATCACTATGATGCGAGCGAGCCGCGGTTAATGCACTAGTATATAAATAAAGCTGCAGAGTTTGTTTATTTAAACGCACTAATCTC
The DNA here is from genome assembly GCA_948253155.1 of Leucoma salicis. NCBI lineage: Eukaryota > Metazoa > Arthropoda > Insecta > Lepidoptera > Erebidae > Leucoma > Leucoma salicis. The sequence goes on from OX411821.1 coordinate 19,388,436, forward strand.
TGGAACTACCAAGCGGATTAGAAAGAAACTTTTTGTATTTGGTAGAACAATAATTTTGATGCTTATTTAGATATTTTTATGTATATTGTTTAATGGCTAACCATTGAGAATTTGACATACTTAGCCATATACATTAAACACAGTGTGAAAATGTGAAATCGAAAATATATGTGAAATCCAGCTCGTGACTGTTATTTTCGATTTCACATTTTCACACCTTGTGCTTATTTTTTGATGCTTTTTTCGTTCACCGGAAGGAGGCTATTAGCTAAAATTTTATTTTTATGTTCATAACGATCAACGCGTGATACTAATCAATTAAACGCCATATGACGTCATTAAACTGAAACTGGATTGCATAAGCTGGACGTCCTGAACAGAGCTAAGCGGTACTTCACAGCGACGCAGCGACTTGTGCTGTATAAAGCACTAGTCCGCCCTCACGTGAAGTACTGCTCACATGCAGTCGCACCAAAATACCAGCTCGATCCACTTGACTCCCTGCAAAGGCGTGCTATTCGAATTATCAAAAAACACAATAAATTCTAGGCAGACGAAGTCGCGGATAGCAGCTAGTGCAAAAGTACCTAGTAGGTGAAACCGCGGGCTAAACTAGTATTTCTTATATTGTAGGTAGGTACTTACTTGCAGATACCTCTTCATTAGACCGTCCAATAAACAGAGTTATGGGCCGACATAGCACTTTGAGCGTACACCATTAAGTGACTCATAACTAGAGTGGCTATGTACTTATATAACACGTTGTAATAACATACAATTTTTGATTTTTTCTATTGCATGTAGTGGCAGACGAGCCACGGTCCATCTGATAGTAAATGGTAACCGTCGCCCATGGACTCGACTATACTGAGAGTATTGTCAAGCCGCTGCTCACCAATTCATTTCACAGATGAAATGAAATATAAACGGCTATCTCCTGCTACAGCCAAAACGCAACAGTGTGCTTCATGGCCGGTCACATGGGAGATGGTGGTACCAACCCGCTCGGGCCGGATACCAAGTGAGTACTCCCACTTGGTACCCAGCCCTACCACCAGTCATGCAATGGATGATAATTGCTTACTTCCCTTAGTCGCCTCATACGACACCCGTGGGAAACAATGGGGTGGTGATACTTGTATTCTTAATCCGTCACCACACGGACTTTTTATTTGTATACTAGTTTCTGCCTGCGATTTCGTCTGCTTGGACAGCAGAATTGGGTTCAGAAGAAATGAAAAGTCACGTGTAAAATTACTAGATGGCGCTCCACTATACAGCAGCTATTTTTTTTGCTGTATAAAGCATCCGTCCAACCTTTTAGGAAGAATTCAGTGACTAAGAGAAGATTTAAATATAAAGATATTTGTAAATACACACACATAGCATCACACCTGTATTCCCCGAAGGGGTAGGCAGAGGTGTATTACACACCCACGACTCGCCAGCTATGTTTAAGTCCCACGTAATAGGGGGCGAGCCTATTGACGTCTACCGGGCACGTTTCCAAACTCCGGGCTGTTACTGAGAATTTTTCTTTTTAGGAAAAAGCTTAATAATATTGCCCGACCCGGGGATCGAACCCGAGACCTCATAATTAGCAGTCGCATACACTAGCGCTACACCACCGAGGCAGTTGTAAATATACTTTGGAAAATCTGTTTTAGTGTCGTGTCGAGCGTAAATATTCACTATTTTTTTGTTTATTTAATAACAATTAAACCACATCGAATCAGACCGTAAAATGTGATAGGACTCTATTCTTAATTATACTGAATCGTAAAAGAAAAAAAACTTGATTAGTAGAATATTTCGGTTGTTATCCTGTTAACATACATTACCCTCAACACACGGACGTCCAAGATAGAACTATTTTAAACAGTTTTTTAACTAGTTTAATTAACAAAAATGGCATCAAAAGTATCATAAGTGTTAAAAGTAGTGCTTTTCTTGATATGTGTGTGTATATATTATTTTAAAAGTGCAATATATGATAAATAGAGACATTTTAAGTTATTAAAATCAGTTGTTCTGCGTGAAACGAGAGTAATCCTCAACGCTTCGCTTAAGAGGCGTGCACTAGTAAGTAGTTACAGTAGTAGGACGTTCAGTTCATGAATCGAAGGACTATTAACATAGAATAAGTACAGTGTCACTACCGCATTAATTCTATTGGCTAATCAAATGAAATTAGCGAGTAATATCAGCAGAGTGGTGTGAAACGGGGAATTCCCTACGGGTTGCTGCAGTTAGGTAGCTTCGCATTGTAGCCCTATTTTCTCCTGTTATGAACGCTCTAGCTCCGAATAAAAGGCATCCAGACCATAGTCCACCACGCTAGCCTTTTAGTTAAGCTTACCTGGTCGGAATAATGTATACAAATTGGAGATGGGCTGAATGTGATTTTAACCGAATACGAACTTCGGCCGAACATTCGGTAAAAATACAACATTTGGCTGACTTATTGTACATAGTGTATTATACAGCTATGACAGATTAAATCTATCTAAATTTTACTAGAAACTTTACTTTTCTATCATACCAAATGCTTTTTTATTGCTAATGATGGCAGATGAATCACGGCCACCTGATGGTATGTGATAACTGTCGCTCATGGACTCAACTATACCGAGAGTATTATCAAGCCGCTGCCCACCATTTCATTTCACACATATGAAATGAAAGAATAAACGGCTATCTCCTGCCACCGCCAAAACGCAACGATGTGCTTCATGGTCACACAGGAGATGGTGGTACCAACCCGCTCGGGCCCGATACCAAGTAACTTGGCGCCCAGCCCTACCACCAGTCGAAGCCTCATGTTATAATTAATCTCCATCCATCCATCAGCCTTTTATCGTCCACTGCTGGACAAAGGCAAAAATGCCCCCAAAATGGGGGTTTTACCATAATCACCACGCTTGGCAGGCGGGTTGGCGATCGCAATGGATGTTTTTAGTACACAGGGGAATGCTGCTGCCCGGTCCCCCGGTAATCCCTTAGTCGGCTTTTACGACTTACATAGGAAGAGACGGAGTGGAGCTATTCTTGGTGCCGGCCCCACACGGCGGGAAAATTAATCTCAACTCCTTTCAATTTCTACTAGGTTTGGCTCGCTAATTTGTCAACGTAAACTTCAGAATTGGGTCAAGTAAATATGTCACTGTATGGGGCATTCATTATCTTTATACAAATATCCATATTGCTTGTCAATGCTATCTACTTACATAATATCTTTATTTAGATATCAATCACTTCGTAGAAAAGTCAATTTTCGGCCGATTTTGATTACAAAGCCTATATTAATGCAGCTGGGACAGAAATGGCTTGCTTGTCGCCGCCTGAATACGTCAGCTCGATCAAGAAAGTATCACTCTAACAAAAGAACAACGGTAATTACTTCTACTGTTGTATTGTGAGTGAGAGCACCGCAGGCCTATTATATACCCGTTTCTCATCCTCTCATTATCCTTCCTCGGCACCTTCTATACCTTTCCTTGGAGTTGGCGATGAGTGATCCCTTTGGTGTAGCTAGCATCTATAGGCTACGGTTACCGTTTACGGGAAGTCGTATGCTTACTTGTCACCCTCGTAGTATAAAGAAAAACGAGTGTGCTTTATACCACACTACAGTTCGCGTCATGTAAAATGAACGCTGGAGGAAGGTGAAGGAGGTGTGTTTGCGCATGGGTACAAAAGCAAAAACTACTAAACGAATTTTGATGCAACTTTTTTTTATTTGAAAGGCCTTGATTTGACATAAAAATTGGTATACATTTTATTCCGCTACTATATCGGAAGCCTGAGATATAACCGAAAAACTAGAAAATTATTTAAACTATTTTTTTTTAGAGTTTATTTAAAAAAAAACTACTGGTTGGATTTTAATGCAACTTTTTTTATTTGAAAGGCCATGATTAGACTTAAAAAGTGATATACATTTTATCCCGCTACTATATCGGGAACCTGAGATATAACCGAAAAATCCCTGTCACATTGCTTATCCGCGAAAAACTCCTAAACTAATGAATTGATTTTAATAAAATTTTGCACATGTATGTAGTTTCGTAAAACTTGAGAGTCCTGATAGTGTTCATATACATATAAAAAATAACGTGTCACGTTGTTTTGTTTGTCCGCCATGAAATCCTAAACTAATGAACTGATTTTTATAACATTTTGCACATGTGTGCAGTTTGCTCCAAGTTGAGAGATAGGATGGTTTTAATCCCGATTTTTTTTGCAATATTAATGAACTAATTACCTATATGAGCTACAGTAACGCGTGTCTGCTATTACTTATATAAAATATCCTTGTCACATTGCTTATCCGCTATGAACTCCGAAACTACTTACCTATCCGATTTTAATCGTTTTGTTTTCAAAATCTGTAGAAAAGATAGGATAGCTTTATACGAATGATTTCCTTTTTTTAATGTAACATTAACGATGTTTATCGGGGTAGAGATTTCGGAAAGAGGACTTGAGAAACGGTTACCCCATCAATATTAAGTATCTATACTATTATAAAGCTGTAACAGAGCTGTGTCTGTACATTTAAGATATTTGAGAAAAAAATACTAATAGCTTAAGCTATATAGGCGTGTCTAAACACAAAACAATTTTTTTAGATATTTTGTCTGTCTTTTTATCTGTTTGTTCGTTCACGCATCACGCAAATACTACTGAACGGATTTTGATTAAACTTTTTTATTTGATAGCTCTTCATTAGACTTACAAACTGGTATACATTTTATCTCGTTACTATATCGGGAACCTAAGATATAACCTAAAAACTGGCCTTTGGTTGCGGCTTCTGTTTGTCAAACAGATAAACAGACAAACATAAACAGACAGAAATTCTAAAAAAATAGTTTTGTATTTAGAAACGCCTATATAGCCTATTACTGTATTTTTTTCTCCAATATCTTAAATGTACAGACACAGCTCTGTTATAGCTTTATACCTAATAGTAGAATAGTAGGTATAGATAATTGACCACCGAAGGAATGTAACATAGTTCCAGTGGTACCTACGCCAATAAAGGCGGGTTTCTTTAGTGGGTGAAGGCCCCACACTACCCTGTTCGTTGCCCCGAACGACGGGGTGTGTGGTTAGGAACATTTTTTCCCGCCTTAACAAAAAAAAGGTACCTATAGATAATTGAAATAATTGTTAGTGTGCTATAACAACGCGTGGCGGGGTCTTCTAGTAATACTTTAGCTTATGTAATGTACAGACAGTTCACAACCAATAGGTAATGAACATATGCAAGAGGTTAGTTTTCATTGAAGAAGCGTAGTGCACATAAATTTGTTAGCAGTTTCGTGCAGTAACCCGCTTCAAAGTTTGGCTAGCGCTTGGCTTCTATGAATGGTTATTTAAGATGTAGCTGCTGAACATCGTGTGAAGTATTTAAGGGTATAAAATAGATTTAGTTTCTAGTGGTATAGCTTTCCCTCTTTCCACCCATGGGACTCTTAAGAGCCGACTGAGGGAATTCTAAAAACTCCTTCGAGTATTAACAACATCCACTGCGATCGACAACCCCAAGCGTGGTGATTACGGCACTATCCCCCATTCTTGTGGAGGCCTATGTCCAGCAGTGGACTTTAAAAGGCTGATGGATGGATGGATGGTATAGCTTTGCTTCTTCCAGCATCAATGGGCCGCTTCGACCGGGACTATACCACCCTCTTACAAAAGTTCAGCGTGATGCTCCGGTAAGTGCTCTTATTGTTGGCTTTTGTATGGTGAGTTAGAGCGCCGGATGCCTAACCCTCTTCCTTATGCCCTGTCTATTAACCTCCTTCCTGTTCTCCTACTCCACTCTCTACTCTTTAAGATATTTGAGAAAAAATGACTTTTTAGCCCCCGCACATTATGGCCACCAGTCGCCGCTACTAAACGCGACCACCAGTGGTTCAGTCAGACCACTCACACCGCCACCAGTGGCAGCCACTGGTGGCTGGATGCGGCCTTCAGTGGCTGCCACTTGCGGCAGTTGTTCAAGTGTAAGAAGTCGGCGACTGTGGCTGTGCGTGCGCGCGAGTCGAACGACTTAACGGAAAGAATGGAGAAACGCGTCCGCAACTTGTGGCGGCCACTAGTCGTTCTAGTGTGGTCGCCTCTAGTGGCTTAATGTGCGCTCGCTCTTAGTGGCATCAATGGGCCGCTTCGACCTGGACTATACCACCCTCTTACAGAAGATCAGCGTGACGCTCCGGTAAGTGCTCTTACTGTTGAGTTTTGTACGGTGAGTTAGAGCGTCGGACGCCCAACCGTCTTTGTTATCCCTATTATTCTCCTTCCTATCCTCTTACTCCAAAACAGATTGGCAGATTTTACGAGCTATGGAGAAAATCTCTTAGGTATCCTTACGATTTTTTTCTTTACAGAACACCCATCCATCAGCCTTTCGACGTCCACTGCTGGACATAGGCCTCCCCAAGGAATGGGGGATAGTGCCGTAATCGCCACGCTTGGCAGGCGGGTTGGCGATCGCAGTGGATGTTGTTAATACTCGAGGGAGTGCTGCTGCCCACTCCCCCGATATTCCCTCAGTCGGCTCTTACGACTCCCATGGGTGGAGAGGGGTGGGACAATTCTACAGCCGGCCCCACACGGCTACGTTACAGAACACCCAAATAGTTTTATTCCAGAAAAATTTGAAAGACAGATGTCCTATCCTAACCTTGGACTGGATCGGAATCGAACTTCATACCGATATCTCTGTGGTCCTTGGTTTTACCGTAAGGCAATCACTGAAGCCGCAGGCTTTCTCTTCGGTCCTACATCGGACGATGATCTAGGCTTTTGCACGAATGCACTTGACCTGACGTTTAAGGTCACAGCGTGGCGGTATTCACCCATTCATGCTGGGTATAAGGATTAGCTTTATTTATAAATACAAAATTACATCAAAGAAACGGTGCTTGATTATACTTAGTAACATTATTAATATAATAATTATGTTTTTCATGTCCAGACTTGCACAATTACTTCAAAGCCATTCAGTGACCAAAGAGAGCTTTATTTTAAAATACACAAGTTAAAAATTTGCCAGTTTTTCCTAATAAAGTATGAATTTGAAAAAGGGTTGCTCTTTCATGTATTCTGTAATAAAGAATTGGTTCATTCGGGAATATTAATTAAAAGATTTTTCATTCTGGTAAGTTTTTTTGAAAAATATTACCGGGCTTAATGTATAAATAACTGCCGCTATAGTGCAGTGGTAGTCTGAGCGACTGCTGATCATGAGTTCTCAGGTTCGATCCCCGTGTTGGGCAGTGTTATTGAGCTTTTTTTTGTGAAAAGAAAAATTCTCAGTAGCAACCCGGAGTTTGGAAATATGAAACAGGCTCGCGCCCTATTACGTGAGACTTAAACATAGCTGTCGAACCTCTGCCTACCCCCTCGTGGAATACAGGCGAATGATGCCTATGTTATTTTTATGTACAAATATTACTTATGTATATTATAAATCAAATCAAAAGAACGCGTTAATAGCAAACTTATATACAAAAAGTGAAAACTTAATCCTACATTAACATATTTTAAGATTTTTAAATATTAATAGAAGATTTAAGAAACATTGAACAACAACATAATTGGAAGATCTGTGATTATTCTTTATATCCAGTTCCTCAGCTGGTAAAGCTCATAAGCGACCAGCCTGACCGTGTGTGAAGCGATGGTGTTGTTTGGACTTGGTTGCCATTCGTTCGAGCGCGAACTCCTTACGTGGTGAGAACAGCGCATGCTGCCTAATTCTCGTTATATCATTTTCATATTCAGAGTTATGGTTAAGCTCATTCTGTAACACACCTTAACATTAGATCCAGTAAACCAAATAATTGGGCAGTATTCATTGATGTACAAAAAAGAGAAGATCCACACATAGACAAAAAGTGTCCACTATAAATGAGTGCAGATTACGCTTTCCTGCACTCATTCCGTTTAGTGTTGTTTCGACGCAGCGAGCAGCCGCAACGCCCACAACGTACCTATCAACATGATTAATAATCATAAAATATCTTTTGAAAAACTCATTGACTGTCTTTTTTCTCTCGTTCTTTCTGAATAGTGTCATTACATTCACGCACGCAGTTAAAATTTGTTACTATTTTATAAAATTAGTGCGAAATTAATGCTATACATTTAATTAAGATTATATATTATACAACTTTTGGCCTCGATTTCTAAACACAATTGTGTTTCTTTAATTTATAGATATCAGTTTTTTTTCTATTTAGGCAAAAAAGTGTCGGTACAACAGCGGCGCGGACAAATATCACTTTTTCTGATTTGCATATCCAACAAGTCAAGATAAATTGTTATGTCAGGAATTCTCTACTTTGTCAGCGTGGCCTTCGAGGGAAACAAAAAATGTGTGTGAGTTGTTTACAAAATTATTTCACGTTTCATATCGCTTGCGCTGGAAAAGAGAAAATTAACTGTATAAAGAGGTCGGCGATGAAGTTCAGTCATAACAACAACAACGACATAGCATCACGCCTGTATTCCCCGAAGGGCTAGGCAGAGGTATATTACACACCCACGGTTCGCCAGCTAGGTTTAAGTCCCACGTAATAGGGGGCGAATCTATTGCCGTCCACCGGGCACATTTCCAAACTCCAGGCTGCTATTGAGAATTTTTCTTTTTACGAAAAAACTCAATAACACTGCCCGACCGGGGATCTAACCTGAGATCTCATGATCAGCAGTCATCGTAATCGCAAGTTCAGTTATAAATCGGTAATATTAACATAAATAAAATTGATTACAGTCAGTAAGCCTGGGTTGAATTTCTTTGCGTTAGCCTGGGTTATGAACTATTGTTTTTCTACCCTTTTCTGTCCCACTATTGGGCACAGGTCTCTTCTTACGGAGAGAGGGATTAGGCCATAGTCTACCACGCTTGGCAGACTTCACAAGCTGTCGAGTAAATTTCTCAGATATGCAGGTTGCCTCGCGATGTTTTCCTTCACCGAGCAATAAATTGTAAACAAATACACACATAATTCCGAAAAATCTCACATAGTCAGAGGTGTGTGCCGTAAGAGATCTGAACCTACCTACTACTACTACTGGCCCTACACTGTTCTTTGCCCCGAAAAAAAAAAGGCTAACGCTACCTACTGAGCAGAAATATCGGCTCAGTAATCTCGATATCAGAATGGAGGTAGAACTTGATAATTCTATGAGCATTCATCACTTTTACAGCCAGGTTATACCTGTATAAATACCACTACAGCTAAAATATTCTATTCGCCTTGTATAACTGTCCGATGTTATAATATATAAACACAAATGTAGCAAACCAGCTGTGTTCGCAAATCATTTCCTTTTCGTTGGGTACACAGTATATAATATAACAGAAGAACATGTGTACCATTGATATATTTTCACAGAACTTTCACAGAATGTGGAATAATAAATTATGAGAAATATCTGTGAAATGAAATGGTGAGTAGCGGCTTGAAAATTATACTCCCGGTATAGTTGAGTCCATGAGCGATCGTTACCATTTACCATCAGGTGGGCCACAACTCAGGTGCCACTAAACGCAATAAAAAAAACTTCTTTTTTAGGGTTCCGTAGCCCTTATGGATGATTCAGACAGTCATGTCTGTCTGTCTGTTCGTCCGTATGTCACAGCCACCTTTTTCCGAAACTATAAGAACTATGCTGTTGAAACTTGGTAAGTAGATGTATTCTGTGAACCGCATTAAGATTTTCACACAAAAATAGAATAATCAATAAATTTTGGGGGTTCCCCATACTTAGAACTGAAACTCTAAATTTTTTTTTCATCAAACCCGTACGTGTCGGTATCTATGGATAGGTTTTCAAAAATGATATTGAGGTTTGTAATATAATTTTTTTCTGAACTGAATAGTTTGCGCGAGAGACACTTCCAAAGTGGTAAAATGTATCCCCCCCCCCCCTGTAACTTCTAAAATATGAGAATGATAAAACTAAAAAAAATATATGATGTACATTACAATATAAACTTCCACGGAAAATTGGTTTGAACGAGATCTAGTAAGTAGTTTTTTTTAATACGTAATAAATCGTAAACCGCAATTTACCTTTCATACACTATTATTAAAACATCGATCAAAGTTACAACGAACTACAAGAACTTTTATAAGACACGTAACAAGTAACACCCAGTGTAAATAAGTGTTTATTCTGTAGGGCATGTCTAGTTAGGGCTCCAACTATAAGTCGTAGCTGAGGCCTATTCATTAGCCGTAGCTTACGTGACAATCCGGGGCTAATTGTCGCGAGGGCCTCTCTAGCTTGCCTGCATGTACCTAGATTAGACCAATATTGTTGATGCTCTACCTTGGTGTTTTGTCACAGTATTTTCCGATGAAAGGCGAATGGTAGGGGCAGAATGGGCTCAGGGCCTATTGCTGTCGTCTCCGAGCCTCCTCTTGCCAATTCATCAGCCGCGTCATTACCGCGTGAGTCGCTGTGTCCCTTGATCCACTGTAGGGTAATATCATTGTCGATACATACCTGTGACAGGGCTCGATGACCTTGTATATAAGCCTAGCGGTAAAACCAAGAATCGAATTCGAATTCGATCCCCAGTCCAGTCACTGGAATGTATTTTTAGATTTTCTAAATTTATCGAAACCATGTATTTTGTTGACAAATTATAACTGCTCGGTGAAGCAAAATATCATGTTGAAACCTGCATGCCTGAAAATTTTTTTCGATGGCTTGTGAAGTCTGCTAACCCGCACTGAGTCAGCATGGAGGACTACGGCCTGAATCTCCCCCTCAAGTTCCGGCCACACTAACGGGCAACGTCAATGCCCATCATCGCGATAATTATTGGATTATTGTGTTAACTCGATAAATTAGGTGGCCACACTTAAAGGTTCAATCTCTTTGACGTATCGCCACTGGAGTTCTCGCCTAACGTCAAACGTCAATGTCAATGCCGTTGTAGAATTCTCGCTATAAGTCAGGGTTATACCAACATCAAATTAACGGCGTTTAAACACAAAGCGTCACCCAAAGACGTTAAGTATGATGTGTTATCGAAATTAGCAGTCAGGAGCAATTGTCAGGATGGCTGAATTGGTAAAGCATCTGTATCCAGAAGATGCAGGTTCAAATCCTGCTCCTGACTGTTATTTTCGATTTCACATTTTTCACTTTGTGTTTAATGTATAGTGCTAAGCATGTCAAATGCTAAAAATATATATAAAAATATCTAAATATTAACGGCGTTTCCCATTATTGTGACTCGAGTATCACTGTGAGAGTAGATCAGTGCCCCATAGTCAGACTAATGGGTTGAAATAATAAAGATAAAACTTAAGTACCTAAATAACATGTAATATTAAGTCTCCCGTGACCACGGTTGTCCGAAACATCGAGATGGCAGAAAATTAAATAAACAGATTCGTTTAGAAAAGCCTATCGGATCAACCGCGAGCAAGAGCCATGTCTAAAGCAGGGTCAAATGCGTAGGCCGACCCGGTCCGGACACCATTAAATATTCACATGTATAAATGTACCTATTTACCTTCATTATATTTACCTTGAAGAGAACTTTAGTGCGAACGGGATTCTCTTTTTCCACATTCGCAAATAATTTGTTCTTTAAAGTAGCTGAACATGTCAAGTGCTAAAATACAGATCAAAATAGGAAAACAAAATTAAGAAAATTTTGTTTTTATAAGAAAATATTAATAACTTTTTTTAGTTTCTTCCACCTATAAATATTAGTTTTGATGTAATATTTCAATACTACTAACTCTATTAAAAAACCTGTTGAGGAGGTCATAGCTAAGTTGTGCACATAGAACGATTGGTAAGGATAAGCAACTATCTCTCGGCTGGCAATCAGATGTGTGAACAAAAAGTGACACCAGTTTATAGACACTTTTTTTTAGTTTAGGCGGTAAAAAATGTACCTAACCGCAAACCCCGTTGTTCGGCGCAACGAACAGGGTAGTGTGGGTCCCTCACCCACTAAATAAACCCGCCGTGTGCCGTCTTTGCACCTTTATTGGCGGGCCACTGGAACCATATTACATTCCTTCAGCGGTCCGTTGTCAGTCCTGGATAAAACTATCTGAATCCGGTCTTGTTCTACTGAATATAAATACGTCACTCTACGACACGTTAATATGATCTATGAAAAAATATATATCCCACAGAAATAATTTATTTTTACGGGATAAAAACTGTCCTATGTCCTTTCCAGGGCATGCAGAGCAAGCAAAAATTTATGATGATTGGCTCAGTAGTAAAGGCGTGAAAGACATATCACCACGCCTGTATTCCCCGAAAGGGTAGGCAGAGGTGTATTACACACCCACGATTCGCCAGCTATGTTTGTGTCCCACGTAATTGGGGGCAAGCTTGTTGACGTCTACCGGGCACATTTCCAAACTCCAGGCTACTACTGAGAATTTTTCTTTTTTTTTTTACGAAAAATCTCTATATCATTGCTCGACCCGGGGATCAAACCCGAGATTTCATGATCAGCAGTCGCTTACACTACCGCTGCACCACAGAGGCAGTCACATGAAAGCGTAAAAAATAAATAGTCTTGTCGCATTTATAATGTTAGTAACGAAGTGAGGATGAATAAGATTGTTGAGGAAAACCCTCAACAGTTACGAAAGAACAATATGACACAGAATATATAACTTGTGAATCTCAAGGGTACGTTTGTGTGTGACGTTAAGTACAGAACCTGCTGTTCACATAGCTAGCTTGTTCAATATCTCTTAGCGTCTCACAAAACTGTTGGATATATGACACTGGGTTTTACTGCCATTGGATAAATGTATTTGTTTTGTTTATAAGCAGAAATAATTGTTTATTTTTAATACTACGATGGTGGCGACCAAACAGTAAGTGGTTGCCGTAGTCCATAGACGCTAGCAACACTAAAGGCATCAATCGCGCTTTGCCAACTCCAAAAAAGTTATAGGAAATGGAAAGCAAGGTTAATAGGGAGTGGATAAAGAGAGTAACATGCCGTGTGGGGTAGAATTGTCCCACCCCACTCCACCCATGGGAGTCGTAAGAGCCGACTGAGGGAATACCGGGGGAGTGGGCAGCAGCACTCCTTCGAGTATTAACAGCATCCACTGCGATCGCCAACCAGCCAAGCGTGGCGATTAAAAAAAAGAAAAAGAAAGAAAAGAAAAGCTTCTTAGTCTTAGCTTTTGGCAAAATCAATATATTTAATAATATAAACTAATAACCAAGATTGTCTTCTTACTGGTAGTAATTGGTAGTTTGTGGTAGAATTTTTGAGCACTAAATAAAAACAAAAAATTTACAATTTAAAGAGGAGTATTATACTCATTTTAATATACTAACTTAAAGTCTCATACATTGTAAGCATAAAAATTTGAAATAGATATTTTCACTGTTTCTAAACGAATATTAGGTGGGTTAAAATAAATAAACCAAAAATTTTGTAAAATCATATACTGTGGTTAGATGAAACCGTTGAAATAACATATCAGCCTTGGACGTCTATCATATAAGTCCACCCGTGATCATGAATGCTGTAAAGTATTCAAACGTCGGGATAGTAGTAAAATCAAGTAAACGCGATAGATTCCGTAAACGCAGTTTTATTTCAAAATAGTATCGTTTTATCCCTCTACTATATCGGGATATTGAGCTATGACCTAAAACTGGCTTTTGTATAAAATAGTATAATAAAGTCTAAAATAAAATAAAATTTATGTTGTTTTATGGCTGCACCCTTATTTTATCAAAAAGCTAGAGAACCGTTGCCTTAGTCGCTTACAAAATCCATAGATCGGAATATAGTGATACTACATAGTACACAAAAGAAGTTCAACAATGGAAAATATTGCGCTTTGAGAACACATCAAATCATTCGCTGGGTTGAAAACGCCGTCTTAGGAAGCAAAAAATCCTTTAGAGCTGGTAAAAACCGATGCGCATCGGGCAAAATTGTCCGGGGCCGGTGCCAACTTTCCGCTTGAGCGATGTCGGGGATGACTGGGCACTTCCCTAGTGGAATGGTTCTTTCAGTGACTAAACTTTGGATGAGCTATAAATTAATTGCTGTTTTTGTTAAGTTTTTAAATTTGGAACAAGTTTTGTTGATGGTGTTGTTTTGAATCATTCAGTAACAGTTTAAACTGTCGTTCCGTACTCCATTTGTTTTAGATACGCTTTTTTTAATTATGCTACACGGTTTGAGTATTTGCTAATGACTTATTTAGAGTATATTTTTTTTCTTCACAGGTAAGTTTGATTCATCAAACAAATCACAATCGAATTTAATGTCATATAAAATTAAAGTCATAATCAAGTCAAAGTCATACCTAACTAAAGCGGTGGTAACTTTACAGGAAGCTTACTTAGAAAAGATATGGTATACCGCATTACATTACATGCCAACTTTTACTTGTTTATACACAAATAGTTAATTAGTAAAATACCACCACTTTAACACGTGAATACTTGAAATAACATAAGTCTTAGAAAAAATCTAGATGTAGAACATGAAAGGCCGGGTCGATCGGGGAAGCAGCACCCTGTCACAAAATATCAGCGTGAAACAATAATAATTGTAATTTCTCCTACCATTGTTTCATATGGTGAGTGAGAGCGTTGGAGCCTCAAATCCCCTCTATCCTCTCTTTATTATCCTTCCTATCCTCTCCTTATAATCCTACCTATCCCTTTCCTTGGAGATGGCGCCAGTGCTGCCTCTAGTTGCGTTGACTGTAGGTGGCCCCGTTTAATAGTTTGCCAACCACGTAGTATAAAAAAAATATGTAGAGCGACAACATGATTTTTTCATGTTCCCGCCAAAACTCCCTTTGACTGGTTTTGACATGCTTAAAGGTTCGATAGTTAAAACATTACTTTGTCTATGGAACACAAAAAGTATTTACTTATTTTAATACAATCACAAAAAAATTAAAAAATAATAAACTATAACGCTGTTACGATCTTTAAAATATTAGTTGGAATTGTATCTTAAAAAAAATGCGTGTACCTATGTACGCGCGTGAGAAGTTATACTTCTTTGGCATCATTTAATAAATAAAGTAATTATTAAATTCGTAACTGCAAAACTTGTCACAGTTATGTTTTTAAATACCTTGTTCGATAAAGTAATTATGTCTAATGTCACTAGATGGCGTTAGTAACAAAACTGTGGAACACTCTTCCTCATCTAATAAGAAATAGCTGTTCATTGCGTGTCTTCAAAAAAAAGATAAAAGAGCAAAAATCAATAATAAACATATAAGTATAGTATGTATTATATTGTATATTTTTTGTTATGTTAAATTAGATATATAAGTATGTATTATATGATAATGGTAAATATATATTTTATTAATAGGTAATAATATCCTCCTATCTTGTTGTTGTACAAATAGTTTACCGACTCGATTTTTAAAAGCTCCGATTTTTATGGGTTAGCTGGTAGAGAACTCAAATTTGAGTTAAGTTCGCCCTATTGTATATATTTGTTTTAATATTAAGTTTATAATAAGTTTCTATGTACAATTAAAGTATTAAATAAATAGTAAAATTTTGAAAATACTTATGTCGATGTTAAGAGTTTAAGTGCTTGGAGGAGGTATTCCATAGTAGCGTTAAACGTTTAATGCAACCTTTTGCAAGTCGTATTAGAAGTATAACTTCAAAAAATATAAGATGTGGTTCTATTGGAACTTTTCTTTTTCTTTTCTATTAAAATAATTATATTACTCTACTAACGAATATAGGTACTTTAGGAGTAACTTTAACTTAGCGTTATATAATGAAACCCTAAGTAATTTGGTGTGGTACATAAAACGTGCCTTAATTGGCTTATAAATCTGATTTAGTAAATTGAAAACATGAACAAACCGAAGGTCTGAGGATTTTCATTCCAATTAGTAATAAGTCAGCTTGGTGTTTCGTAATTTCGGTTTCTTACGATAAGGTATATAGGAATATTTCATGTTTTTCCTTTTTTATTGAAGTGCTAATGGGCAGACCACATCATTCGGCAAACTAATAACTATTCGAATTGAAAATGATTTTGGAGTGGTGTATTGGACGTTGCAGCGTAGGTCGGCCTCCCACCACGTAGTTCAATTACCCAATTAAAGTTGTAGGGAGCTGTTGGATGCACGCGCACAGGACTGTTAATTGCGGCGTTCTGTCGGGGTGGCCTATGTCCAGCAGTGGATTCTGAAAGAAAAAACAACATATATTTTCTCTTTTCTTATATTTTCTATCTATAGAGAGGTCTATGAATGAGGCAAATGGTATTTGAGGTTCTGTGGTGATTATGGTATGGGGTCTACACTCCTGATTCTCTATATCAACTATTTTACAGTAGAAAGTCAGTCCCTACGTAATCATGAGTGCTGTAAAGTATTCAAAAGGACAGGAAAGTACAAAAACAATTAAACGCTATAGATTTAATGAATGGGTCGACTCTATCGGGGAAGTACCACCTTCTCACAGAAGATAAAACAATAGTAGGTACTACTATAGTTATGTTTCGTATTGTGAGTGAGATCGCCAAACAAACCCTTCTCACTTATCCTCTCCTTAGTATCCTTCTTCTCCACCTGCTATCCCTTTCCTTGGAGTTAGCGACGCGCGAGTGATGCCTATGTTGTTGCTAGCGCCTGTAGGCTACGGTAACCGCATACCATCAGGTGGGCCGCATGCTTGTTCGCCATCCACGTTAGTATAAAAAACAGCAGTAGTTTTATTTTATGTCATCTGGTGAAAAATTGTTTTCCAAAAGCCAGCAATATTATATATTTTAGTTTTTTGAGTGTCATCTTGATTTTTGTTAAAACAATGGTCCCCATGTTGGGATGTGGTAACAGCAAGTCATAGACTTAATTTTGGAGGTAGAGTAGTAAAGTCCTTCTTTATAACTGAAAAACTGAGATGCTTCACGTCTGGTTGAAATTGTCTGCTGTTGGTGGTGAGGTATAAGGCAGATAGTTTATAGTGTGTACTATTTTACATACCGCATCCAAACTTTAATACATCTGAGCTGCCGGCCTACTTTCGTACAGCTGCAGCTCTTTTATGATATCCAAGCGGCTTTTACCTGAGCTAGATTCTTGTCATATTTATATTGAGGTATCGCTCTTTATGTCATTACTTTATAAAACATTTAACGGATCTATCCATCCATCCATCCATCAGCCTTTTGACGTCCACTGCTGGACGTAGGCCTCCCCAAGAGAACGCCACAACGAGCGGTACTGTGCGCTCATATGGGGGAATAGTGCCGTAATTGCCACCCTTCGCAGGCGGGTTGGCGATCGCAGTGGATGTTGTTAATACTCGAGGGAGTGTTGCTGCCCACTCCCCCGGTATTCCCTCAGTCGGCTCTTACGACTCCCATGGGTGGAGAGGGGTGGGACAATTCTAAAGCCGGCCCCACACGGCAACGGATCTATACACGCATCAAACTTCTCATAATACTATTATTTTGACTAATCTCGACGTTTCGGCTGAGTTGCACCAGTCGTGATCACGAGTAGGTAGTACTCTGGTCAGGTAGACCCATTAAATGTGTTAAGTATAATGAATATAAAACGCGAAAGTTAAAAAAAATGTCATTACTTTGTTGGAACCTGCACATTGTACTGTAATACCATCAACCAAAATGTAATAGGTATCTTATACTATTATAAAGCTGTAACAGAGCTGTGTGACATTTAAGATATTTGAGAAAAAATGACTGTAATAAGCTATACGTATAAACACAAAACAATTTTTTTTAGAGTTTTTTCCGTTTATCTGTTTGTTTGTTCGCGCATCACACAAAAACTATTGAACGGATCTTGATGCAACTTTTTTTATTTGAAAGGCCTTGGTTAGCCTTAAAAACTGGTATACATTCTATCCCGCTACTGTATCGGGCACCTGAGATATAACCGAAAAACTAGAAAATTATTTAAACTAGATTTTTTTTAGAATTTATTTAAAAGAACTACTAGATGGGTTTTGTTGCAGCTTTTTTATTTGAAAGGCCCTGATTTGACTTAAGAACTGGTAAACACTTTATCCCGCTACTATATCGGCAACCTGAGATATAACCGAAAAACTAGCTTTTGGCTGCGGCGAAGCCGCTGGCAAAGGCTAGTAAATGTATAAAAATACTAGTCGACCCGTGCGGAATTCCGCAGTGCGCACCAAATCATTTTGTGTGGCATTCCATTTTTTAAAAAATTGGGAGAAATGACATTTTAAAGAAGAAGAGAAAAAAGTAAACAAGTACAAATTGTAAGTATCAAATTTAAGAGAAGCGGTACTTTTTAAGAAAGAAAGCTCTCATGAATTATGTATGTATGTACATACAAAGCAAGCGCGTTAAATTAGGGAAAAAACACGTACCTACATTCAAGTAGAGTTTTGCGCCATATTACGCGACAAGCGAAATAGAATGACATTTCGCGTCAGTCGAGGTATAATTACGCATATATTCACACAAATTATGTTTATTGTGGTCGTAGACTATGATGTATATGACTATAGTTAAAGAAATAATACAAATTATAATAAAGAAACAAATAGTGTTACTTAAAATGGAGCTGAGTAATAGTTTGGGAGTGGGCAATCGATACTTGCCACTAATGGTTAACGTTCAAATAAAATAATCGATTTAAAAATCACGTAATTCCGAATTTTCGAGTAATTTGGAGCAACCTTACTATAAGTATAATTATTCTTAAATAAAGGTTTGTTAATATTTATGGTTATTATATTAACGGTATATATGCTAGGTTCGAGCGATCGCGTTTATAATTGAAATTAACTCTAACATTTTACGAGCTAGATTGAACCTAGAAAATCTTTATTTTATAGACCTAAATAGCTTTCTATTTTATTTTTATTCCTTAAAATAACTGACATTTCATAGGTATTATATAAATTGATTACCTAATTATACAGTAAAATAAAAAAACGCTATAATCATTTATGTGTCCCATTCTTTTTTTTACTCCGCACTAAGGAATAATCCTTGTATCGCGGGGACTTTTAGAAACATACAATTTCACGTATAAAAAGTATATCCAGACTCAGAACAACTATTTGTGGATCACACAAAAAGTTGTTCCTGTGTGAGAATCGAACCCACTTCACTCGGACGGGAGGTCGGTATCTGAGTCACTCCGCCATCAATGCAGTCAATAGTAGCAGTAATCATACAATTGGAATTGGTCTCAAAAGGAACGTGTTTTACATATATTCAGTATTCCAACACATAGATATACCTGTCTTGATCATGTGATCTTAAAGACTAGAAGACCAGCAAAGTGTTTTGTCGCGCATACCACCATTACTGATCACTACACCGTGATTCTCAGCTTGGACATGGTAACTTCTAATATAAAACAGCCCAAAATATGTAATCAGGTTAATTATCAAGCCTTAGACAAGCTTATCTCACACGAAGACTTTGAACCCATATTTAAAATGAATGATGTTAATGATGCTGTCTCTTTACTAACGAATATCTTAAACGAAAAGCTTTTTATTTGTACCAAAACAGTAACTACACCCAGTCGTAAATATATCATAAAACCCTGGATTACAAATAGTATACTACGTTGTATAAGAAATAGAGATAAACTGTATAAAAAGTTTAAAAAAAATCCCGAAAATGAAATTTACAAAGTAACTTTTATGCGATATCGTAATTTATGTAATTCAATAATAAAAAATGCTAAACGGGATTACGAAAAAATAAAGATTAATATGGCTAAAAATGATAACAAAAAGCTCTGGAGTATAATAAAGAAAATTACCTATACCAACAAGCCAAGGACTCCAAGTATGGAACTAATATCTAATCATGACCCTATTGAGTCAGTAAATCCAATAAATCATCATTTTATTAACGTAGGACACAATTTAGTATCAAATTCGCGAAATTCAAAGCGTAATAATTTAACCGACATTTATGCGTCCCCTATGCCTATAACGCAACTACACTCATTTGCTCTCCTCCATACAGATTCAGACAAAATTGATAGAATAATATGTAATCTCAAAAAAGACTGTGCCATTGGATTAGACAATATATCAAATGGGCTGATCAAAAGGTACAAAGCATTATTAATTAAACCATTTGCACATATATGTAATTTAGCTTTCACTACCGGTACATTTCCATTCATTTATTAATGACCTCTGTCAACTTAAAATAAGTAACGGAAAGATTATCACTTTTGCTGATGATACTTCCCTTATATTCCATGCTGATTCTTGGGAAAGTGTGTATGGATACGCCCAGCAAGGAATGAATATGGTCTCCAAATGGCTTACTACTAATCTCCTTACCCTAAATGTAGAAAAATGCAACTTCATATCGTTCTCCCCCAAAGATAAAAATATCCCCGAATCAACTGGGCACATATTTGTTCATTCTTGTAGAGAATACAGTCCATGCTCCTGTCAGGAGATTCAAACAGTAACGAAAACAAAATACCTAGGAGTGATAATAGACCGAAACCTTAACTTCCATGCACATATTGAATTGTTAACCTCCAGAGTACGTAAATTGAATTTTATTTAAAAAAATATTCGGCATGTCGCTGATCATAATATATTAAAGATGACATACTTTGCGTTATGTCAATCGATATTAAGTTATTGTATATCCTTTTGGGGTGGAGCTACAAAAAGTAAATTAATAAGTTTGGAGCGCGCTCTAAGAGCGGTTATAAAAGTTTGTCTCTTTCTACCATTTTTTCATCCCACAGCTTTAGTATATCAAAAATTTAACGTTCTAACCGTGCAACAACTCTTCGTTCTTCATGTTATCTCTAAAACGCATTCTACTCTTACGTACAATCCTACTATTATTTCAACAAAGCGTCGTAAAAATACAGTATGTTCCACCAGTTCTTATAAATTAAGCCTTTCTCGTAGGTTTTGTTGTTTTCTTGGCCCATACTTATACAATAAAATTAATTCCTTTTTGCCTATTTACAGCCTTACAAAGCACACATTAAAGAAAGAGTTAAAATCCTGGTTAAAGAAATTGTCATATGATGCAACTGAAAAAATGCTTACACTATTAGCACACAAACACACACACACACACACACACACACACACACACGCACGCAAACACACACGCACGCACATACCCACACACACAATTTTTATTACTATTCTTACTCATGTCCGAAGGGTGGGAGCCTGGTAATCTGTAACACAGGTCTACCTTTCGCAGATACCAGCCTCTCACAGAGGAGTCTTAATATGTTATTTTATTGTAACCTATGTAAGAACCTTTGTGAAGGAAATAATAAACTTTATTATTATTATATCACTGAGACGTTTGACAATGTATCTCACGTAGTCCCTTTAAAACTTCCACAACTTTTACATTTTGAAAGCGTGTGCAACAAACAGGCTTTTAGATATATAACATTAGTAAAGATGGTAAGGATTTGTTGCTAAATATGCATTAGATCAATAGACTTTTTTTTTATTTATTTATTATAGGTTTTGGCAGTGCACTCAAAATAGCTAGATACAAGGAGTTTAATTGAAAAAGTTTTTTTCCGAACTCAAGGACTCTTTAGTTTCCAAGGATTAAAACTCAATATGGTATATATATATATATATAGACTCCACTATACCAGGAGTATTGTCAAGCCGCTGCTCTTCATTTCATTTCACAAATATGAAATGAAAGCATAAACGGCCTCCTGCTGCAACCAGAATACACCTATGTGCTTCATGGCCGGTCACACGCGAGATGGTGGCACCAACCCACTCGGGACAGACAGTAAGTGAGTGCAGCAGACTCCCACTTGGCACCCAGCCTTACCACCAGTAATGCAATGGGTGATTATTGCTAACTTTCCTTTAGTCGCTTTGTATGACAACCGTGGGAAAGAATGGGATGGTGACACTTGTATTCTTAGTCCGTCAACACACGATCGATCACGATTCAATCGAATCAAAAAGATTCGCTCAATCACGAGCGACACAGGTCGACCATTTCCCATCAGGTGGGCCATGGCTCGTCTGCCACACACCAATAAAAAAAAAAAACTTCGGAGTGTTCAAATCTATTGCTGTATTGAACTACAAAATGTCACTGATGATAGTTGCGGGCTTAAGTTTTTAGTTGCGGGGAATTCTTCCAGCAGTCAAGGGGTATGTAACAGTCTTAAAGGAGTACCATTAACCTTAATTTCCTTTGTTCCAGCTGCAAGAGATGAAACGCAGAAGGTGTTATAGAACCGGCGTGGCTTGGTGACGTGCGTCGCGATGTCGTCAGAAGACGTGACCACCATGCGCTACATACTCTTCTGTCTTCTGTCTCTTACGTTCAATAGGAACCTCGCCTTCGTTCTCGACAAACAGAACCCCTACTCACAGTTCCGCAAGTGGAACGTCGGGTTGAACGGAACACTCGAATTTGAATTTAAAACTGATCAGCCTAACGGTCTACTTTTGTATACTGATGACGGTGGGACTTATGATTTTTTTGAGTTGAAGCTTGTGAATGGTGCGTTGAGGTTGAGGTATAATTTGGGAGGTGGTGCTCAGATTATTACTGTCGGGAATAACCTCAACGATGGACATTGGCATAAAGTTCAGGTAAGGAGATAAAATAGAAATTATATGTAACAATTAAGATTTTAAATAATGGAAATAATTGCCTCTGTGGTGCAGCGGTAGTGTGAGCGACTGCTGATCATGAGGTCTCGGGTTCGATCCCCGGGTCGAGCAGTGTTATTGAGCTTTTTCGTAAAAAGAAAAATTCTCAGTAGTAGCCTGGAGTTTGGAAATGTGCCCGGTAGATGGCAATAGGCTCGCCCCATACTACAAAAAACAAAGCAGTCATGAGGACTGCCGATAGAAGTGAATACTTAAAACTATAAACAATCAGTTGTTATTTTTGGATATCGAAATTAATTGTTTGATCTTAAATTAAAACTTGTAAATCATAATTATTCATTAATTCATTAAAAAAAATATATTTAAAATTATTCATTTCTTCATTCACAGCTGGCCCAGCGCAATAAGTTATCGATGACGACTTACATGAATTTACTCCCTATCCAAACCTTCCTATAGAAGCTTTCACTTAAATATAAGAATAAAATCTTATTGAAACTTGGAAAGTTATTTATTTGGAAATAGGAAACAGTAGTTTTAGCGGGAATATGAAAGAAACATGGCGTCGCTTAACATTAGATTTTTACAAAGCTTGTTATTTCAAGTATTAACGTCTTTTTCTGTGTTGCCTTCAAAACTCCAGCAACTTTCAGTGAAGTCGTGACCACTTTACTGAGGCATGCATAGACATAGAGTGGACAGCGAAAAAATGCTACGCCTACTTAGGCATGACTGTGACTTGCTTGACTATGACTTATTTGATTCAATTTACATGTGAAACTTGATACTGACAACCATAGCTTCGCTTCGGCTGATGGCCATAATCAAAAAAGTAGATTAAGAAAAATGCCTTAATTATTTCATTGGCAAATACCCAAACCGAGTAACCACAATTTAAAAAAAAAGTGAACTCTTCGATCAATAATGCAATAGATATCACGTCAGCCCAAAAACTCCATACTTTATTTGTTGCTATTTAAGCTTGATTTCACAGTGAATGTTATTTGTCTTTTCAATTTTAAGTGGCAGTAATAAATTATTACTTTGCTCATTTTTGAGACGGATGACAGTAAATGTAAGATATTATTTTAAAGGTTTGTAATTTTATTACTAAGTGCCATGAATGATTGTAATT
Source organism: Leucoma salicis (assembly GCA_948253155.1). Taxonomy (NCBI): domain Eukaryota; kingdom Metazoa; phylum Arthropoda; class Insecta; order Lepidoptera; family Erebidae; genus Leucoma; species Leucoma salicis. Next base: position 19,412,221 of record OX411821.1, read on the forward strand.
ACGTTGAACTTAAAACTATTTTAAAACCTTTGTCTCAGTTCGTTAGTAAACAGATGTAGTCGTGTAAGTATATATTCACACGGACAATTTTTAGCTTGACTATGTTCGTGACACTGTATCTTGTCGTAATTGATGATCGAAGAGTGAACTGCTCACAGATATCATTCTGATATCTGCGGAACTGCTCCATCTGTGATTGTAATCGATCATTGCTTGTGATCTTAGATAAAAAACCTACTTGTGATAGTTAAAGATTGTTTGTTATTTGTCCGCCCGATGCGGGCAAGCGGGCATCTTGTAGAATTTCCTAGCGTACAACAATAAAGTACATTATCATTGAATGCAGAACGCAATGAGTTTACTAACAACTAGTCCCTTAACAGGAAATACGTAATAATGTGAGGAAATAATGTTTCCTCCGTAAACAAGTTCTGTTTAGCTGTTGTTTGTTGTGCAATTTTCATAAGGTTTTATTAAAAACACTGGAGATTCATTCTATTAATGGGGCGATTGGTAAAATTAAAAATATTATATTTGAAAGTGGAAAAAGAGAGCTTTACTACGAGCAGGATTCGAACATGCATCCCATCCAGTTCGGGGAAGTGCTCTAGACTGCTAAGCTATCGCAGTCGCCCAACAAAATTAAAATCATATCTGTTGCAAATAATTATATAATCTAATGTCTGTTGTATTATTGAAAATTATTTCATTGGCTAACACTTAATTTGGAGAATTAATTAATCCTTACTAATATTATAAATGCCAATGTTTTATTGTTTCTTATATGTTCGTTTTCACGGTGTAACTACTAAACCGGTCCAGAAAAGATAGGTTACTTTAAATCTCGGAAAAATGGATGATTATAAAAAAATATATATATAATTATAGTAGTATTTAGACGAATACGGATAGTAATTTTTTGATAATTAATATGTCGTAGAGTGACGTATCTTCCACGCGGACCAAGTCAGTGCCTATTATAAAGCTGTAACAGAGCTGTGTCTGCACATTTAAGATATTTGACAAAACATGACTGTAATAGGCTATATAGGCGTGTCTAAACAAAACTATTTTTTTAGATTTTTTGTCAGTTTGTTCGTACGCGCATCATGCAAAAACTACTGAACTAATGTTCATGCAACTTTTTTTATTTGATAAAAATTGGTGTACATATTATCCCGCTATTATATCAGAAACCTGAAATATAGCCTAAAAACTAGCTTTCGGCTGCGGCGAAGCCGTGGGTAATCTATTAATAAATTTAGGACACATGTTTTTAAGTAAAATATAGTTATTTTTGTATAGTTACGTTAGTAAAACAGGTACTTAATTAATTTTCGTTACCAGATGGCACGTCGGGATGAGCACACGTCTCTTTCCGTGGACGGTAAGATCCAGAGCAAGACATCTCGAGGGAAAGAATTTGCCTTTGGGAAATTCAACACAAACTCCGATGTTTTCGTCGGAGGGATTCCGCCTTCGTGAGTAATTTAATTCATAAAATAGATATATAAGAAATAAACAACACTAGTCGACCTGTGCGGAATCCCGCAGCCCAATATTTATTGAATCCGATTTCGAATAATCTACGCATCGATTAGGAGGAGGGGAAAGGACTTCTTCTTAGATGATTTTAAATCTCGAATTTAAGAAGCTGAACATTTTTAGAACGTGTGACTATTTTTGGTCATTAGCCGGCACGATAAGCTTTTAAGTAGGGTTTTAAGGGGTAAATCATAGAATTTAAGGAAGATCTCGCGGACTCATAGGAAAACAGGCTAGAAGAGAAATAATATATAAGATAAGACAAAATTTCTCATCGAAGTAACTAAATAATGTCATAATTTTGAAGTTTTTATCAAGAAACTCATTATCCTTCACAGATTTTTCCCACCAGTTTTTATGTCCCGAATTTCACCAATCTAGACTTAGTTAAATCAGTCAGTACTAACGATTTTATAACTTTAGATATTCCCAGTCGGTTATGAGATCTATTATAGTATATCTTATCTTAATCAAGCCCGTAGAATCTCTAACATAATCATGCTTCTGGGTTAATTTATTATAACTACTAATTTACCTGTCAAGATAATAGTCGAGCTACTAGATTTATTATTGTTATCTATTACGAAGTATACTATAGCTGAAAATGATAGATGAGACCAGTTTCAATATCGCAGTTTTTAAAACAATCCTACTAATATTAGAAATGCGATATCTTTATGGCTTATACTTATTTCAACGAAGAGTACGCATCGACTTTTTGTATTGAAATAATTTATGTTTAACTTAGAATATTTACGTAGATGAGACATTTTTAAAGAAGCATATGTTATATAGCTACCAGTCGGATTGGTCTACGTAATATACATATTTTGTATTTTTTTTAAAACTGCCTCGGTGGTGTAGCGGTAGTGTATGCGACTGCTAATCAGAGGTCTCGGGTTCGATCCCCGGGTCCGGCGCTGTTGAGCTTTTTCCTAAAAAGAAAATTCTCAGTAGCAGCCCGGAGTTTGGAAATGTGCCCGGTAGACGTCAATAGGCTCGCCTCCTATTACGTGGGACTTAAACATAGTTGGCGAATCGCGGGTGTGTAATGCACCTCTGCCTACCCCTTCGGGGTATACAGGCGTGATGCTATGTTATGTTTTTTTTAAAGTTTCATAAAAATAAATATTTTCGTTTTTTATTTTTCTGCCCTGTGATCAATCATGTAGCACTTCGATGTGTTTTAGTGCTAGCGGGAGATGGTGAGCAGTGGCTTGATAGTATCTCTTAGTATAGTTGAGTCCATGAACGGCGGTTACCGCTTGGGTAGATCATCCACCATTAGAAATAAAAAAGACTAATAATTTTGGTGGGGGACTTTACATACATACAATAGGATGAACATATTATAAAATAATATAAAAATAATAAAATAAAACACAAAGCACCACCAGACTTACAATAACCATATTTTGTGGATCACACAAAGAATTGCCTAATAATCATCCCACAACACTCAGCGCGGTAGCAATGTGATTAGTTGAGAGATCACTGTGATTGGCCGAGGAACTATTGCGACATCACGCGTCGGTTTCCCTACTGTCGATACGATTTAGTGAGTTACATTCCACGGGCCCAGGCCTCACCTGTTAAATAAACCCGCCGTGTTCCGTCTCTCCGCGTGTATTGGCGGGCCACTGGAACTGTGGTCCACTAATAAAACACCCTATAATATTTCACTGACAAACTTAGAATATCTATTTTAAAATTATCTAAACATATGTAGGGAATTTGCATCCTTGTATAAGGCTGCAGGTGCAATTTTATACTGCAAGGTTTTAAGACACAAGATTCGAAAATATCGCACACGCTTTTCCAGCAACTTAAGTCGCTTTAAGCGGCTTTACATACACTTTCCAGCGATGGAATAAACCGTTATTACATATCTTAAGATGCAGTGTTGAATATCATAAAATATTTATATTGGAATTACAACACCTGTGTTCTTGTAGGTATGGGATTTTATCCCCACTCTTGAGGGATATCTTATACATTAGCAACGATTATCCGTGTGGTGACGGACTAAGAATACAAGTGTCACCACCCCATTCTTTCCCACGGGTGACGTATGAGTCGACTAAGGGAAGTAAGCAATTATCATCCATTGCACGACTGGTGGTAGGGCTTGGTACCAAGTGGGAGTACTCACTTGGTATCTGGCCCGAGCGGGTTGGTACCAACATCTCCCGTGTGGCCGGCCATGAAGCACATCGTTGCGTTTTGGCTGTAGCAGGAGATAGCCGTTTATATTTCATTTCATATCTGTGAAATGAATTGGTGAGCAGCGGCTAGACAATACTCTCGGTATAGTTGAGTCCATGGGCGACGGTTACCATTTACCATCAGATGGACCGTGGCTCGTCTGCTACTACATAAAAAAAAAGCGATTGGTCTGTGCCTGTGGCGTATTTGTGTTATAATAGTTATATAATTGAGAACTTCAATCTATTTGAAATAAATTTAACGCAAACGACGCTTTTTTAAATAAAAAATATACCTACTGTACACCTCGCCGTGTGGGGCCAGCTTTAGAATTGTCCCACCCCTCTCCACCCATGGGAGTCGTAAGAGCCGACTGAGCGAATACCGGGGGAGTGGGGAGCAGCGCTCCCTCGAGTATTAACAACATCCACCGCGATCGCCAACCCGCCTGCCAAGCGTGGCGATTACGGCACTATCCCCCATATGAGCGAAACACATGTTGTGGCGTTCTCTTGGGAAGGCTTATGTCCAGCAGTGGACGTCGAAATACTGATGGATTGCCACCTCGCTGATCGGGGAGATAACGGGATAGTATGAGGGTTCTACCCACTAAACAACCCGTCGTGTGCCGTCACTCGCCCGTATGGGCGCGCACTGCGACTGGCAACGCGTATAATCACTTCAGTGGTACCATTTTCTGATGAGCCTAGCTCCTAGAAACGCTTGCGGAACATGTAGTGCATAAGTCTGGACCTCAGATAGAGAATTGTAACTGTCTTTATTGCTGGCGGGTTTGTTACCAAGAGGGGGTACCCACATGGGTCGATACCACCATCTTCCGTGTGAGCGACCGTGAAGCACATCTGGTTGAAGCAGGAGATAGCTGTTCTCATTTCCCATGCGAGAAATAAAATGGTGACGAACGGTTTGGTGGTATTCTTAGTGCTGATAAATCCATGAGCGGCAGTTACCACGTAGCAATGAATCGTCTGCCATCTTAAACAATCAAAAATAGTCTTTTACTAAATGTATTTTTTATGTGAAACATCTAATTTGGAGGGAGGGTAAAACTGGCTGTTAGCGTGGCGACGCTTTTATTTTACTGGTCTCGTTCAAATCTTGCAAGTTAAATTTGACACACTTCCCGGTCTCCGATTGAGCTGAAATACACGCATGTACCTATATATCGAGTGACAATGCAATATTATGATGACATGGAGCTGATCTGATGGTGGAGCTGAAAGGTGGACATAGGAACTCTATAATGAAACGGCGCAGCCCTATCGAGTTTGGACTCGTTTGCTTCGTCTTGATGAGTACTTTGTCTCTAGATATTATCCAGGGCCTGATGATGATGATTTATGTCCATTTCCGTTATTTTACACATATCATAATTTTATACAAGCACACATTAAAAAAAATTAGATTATTTTATTTCTATTCATTATTTCTACAAAATAATTTCGATGTTTTCACATCTGGCAGACGTCCTGTGACGTCTATTTTTAATTTGCAGACTCATTCAAGTGGCAGCGAGCCGTTGAAATTTATTTTTGTGTGGGCCGTGATTCAGTGACCTTTTAGGTGTTACTCACTACATTAGATGTGAAATGAAATAGAAATACACATATTATATTTAGCTCTATGTACCCTTGCCTCGTGTGGGTGGACAGTGATATCTGCCTCAATTTATTTGCAGATCTAAAGCAAAATAAGGATTTTTTCACCATGAATGGGCCCAGCTTGATTGGGAAGTATTTTCTTCTCACTTTCGCACTTCAACCGCAGATGACCCATGTAGTCGGATTACTTTAAATACCGCCACCTATTTTTATGTTTTAGCAAATCTGGGCGGAACGTGAAACTTTTTCGTGCGTGCGGCCGGCGTTCACCGATTTTTAAGACGTTATCACGTCAAAAAAAAGTAGCCAACAGCTTCACCCAATCTCCACTTTACAGATGCTTCTAAGACCTTTACGAGCTTTTTTATAAAAAAAAAAATACATTTTCAGTGCATATCGGCATTCTGTTTCCCGCTTAGATAATAGCGCCAAAGAGATTTACTTTGCTTAGTTGCTTAAAAACTCTTTATGGAGTAATCCATCTTGAATAATACTCCATAATAAATGGCAACATTTCTCGAGCTAACCTTTTTTGTATTCCTTATTCGACTGGAATTATTATAACAAGTCATACACGATATAAAAATTGCAGGAACGTCACGTAAAAGTGTGTAGGATATAAAACTTGAATGGGAACATTTTTTATGTTGGACCCAATTCGACACGAGACGTAATTGGTACAAAAGCGGAAAATATTTTTTGTTAGTTTCGATTTAGTTCGGTATAAATGATTCCTTGTGGTGTTTTTTATTGCAGTGGATTTTTGTGTTGAAAGTATACATACTATTCACTACATATACACATAGGCACTGTGTCCTCATCACTTATCTTAAGTATCTGACTAATCGCGCCTTCATAAGCATTTAACTAAACTGTTATTTAAATTTTTTTTATGAAAGTGGATAAAGATAAATTTATTTCTAGTTAAATAGATCTTGTCAAATACTAAAACTCACAGTATAATTATAACTTTGTATGAACTATATATGAACTGGAAGCTTTTATCTATACTATTATAAAACTGTAACAGAGCTGTGTCTGTACATTTAAGATTATTTGAGAAAAAATGACTGTAATAGGCTATATAGGCGTGTCTAAACACATAACAATTTTTTTTAGATTTTTTGTCTGTTTATCTGTTTGTTTGTTCGCGCATCATGCAAAAGCTACTGAACGGATTTTGATGAAACTTTTTTATTTGATAGATCTTGATTACACTTAAAAATTGGTATACGTTTTATTCCGCTACTATATCGGGAACCTGAGATACAACCCGAAAACTAGCTTTTGGTGGCGGCGAAGCCGCAAGCAAAGGCTAGTAATAATATAATAATGTATATTATGATATGTTTTTAGCATTTGACACGCTTAGCCATATAAATTAACAAAAAGTATGAAAATGTGAAATCGAAAATAACAGTCACAAGCAGGGTTTGAGCCCGCATCTCCTGAAGTACCGTGGTATTCTAGACGGTATTTGAAATTTTCACACTTTGTGTTAATTTATTTATAACATTCCAACATACAACAACGGAGTGGGCCGCAGCACTCCCTAGTGTATTTACAACATCCACTGCGATCGCCAACCCGCCTGCCCTGCGTGGCGATTACGGCACTATCCCCCATATAAGCACAGGGCCGCTCGTTTTGATGTTCTCTTGGGGAGGCCTATGTCCAACAGTGGACTTCGAAGGGCTGATGGATGGATGGATGGATTCCAACATGGCGATTTAAACTCTACCTAGCTTGCCTTTTATTTGAAGTTATCAAATATAAAGAGCCAAGCTACCTGTACAACAAGATGTCTTGGTTATCATCAAACAAACCATATGGACGTCGTCAGTGTGCTGATCAACTCTCTTTACGTTGTCACCGTTCCGCTACTTTTCGAGGTAGATTCCAGTATGTGGCCACAAGATGTTGGAACAATATTCCACCCCTTATCAGGAATCTAAAAAGTTCACATAGTTTTAGAACCCGATTAAAGATATTTATTTTTGAACATCAAAATAGAGAAGGCCCTTTAAGACATGACACTAGTGCCATTTAAACTTAGAAACCATCTTATTCACATATCTATTACTTTCTTGTCTGCTAATTAATCGTTTAACATTTTTTTTTAATGCAGACTTCCGAATGTTTTCAGCGTTAACATTAAATATTACATGCACTAATTTTATTTTAAATCTTACTGTTTTTATAGTTATGATTTAGTTTCTTGGTTTATTTGGTTTTTATTTTTTTAAATCTTTTTTGTTTTATTTTTAATATTTTTGAGTACGTTTTTTTTATTTTCTTATTTTTGTTTTTCTAGTCTTAATGTCTATTTTTATTACCTATTTTTTAATTTCATTTTGTATTATTAAAGTTTTTTACACTTAGGTATATATGAGCAACTTTGTAATTTTATTTTATGTTTATTTATACTAAATAGTAGTAGGTAGGTTAGTTTTATATATATGTTAACTTCTCGCTATTGTTTTTGGCATCCGTGAAGTAATTGCATGCCGGACCAACGGAAGATCAGCGCAGGTTTGCTTATTGCAACCTGCTCATGCTGAGTTGGTGCCGTTTTGCGACGAGCTCAGATTGCAATTTATTAAATATGTATTGTTATGTTTAACCAATTTATGCTTGTTGCAATAAACGTCTCTTTCTTTCTTTCTTTCTTTCTAATTTGATGGTGCTTATTCCGGGAGTGACTGGGTGGGATATTGTATAATTATTACATAGTATAAAGTAAAATCCTTATCAGCGTTTGTTGTGTTGTCTATTGTCTTCTTTTAAACAGGCATGTAGAATTGATTGGAGCAGGCAACTGCAACTGACAGGCTGGAAACAACAATATTTTTGAAACGATTTTCACCGTCGTGCAGATAATTCTTCAAGAATGGTTTATATGTATAGGTAATATAATCTTAATAACTTTTTAACTCAATAAATTACATGTTGTTTATCAAGTTTCTTTGTGACATACGCTGGCTACGCCTTAAGATATAGATACTTTAAAATATATTATGGTAATACAGAGATATACCTACTCGTAAGTCTTCAAAAATCTTATAGATAAATAATTACCCTCGCTTCACACGGATGTAATTGACTAATACATAAGTATACATAAGTATTAGTCAATTACATCCGTGCGAAGCGAGGGTTCACTAGTCAAGAATACAATTTGCAAAATATGAATAGTTTCTTATAAACAAAAACTAATATTAATAACTAGTCCATAAAATGAAAATCGACTAAACCATTATTTTTAAGTAATGAAAGTCACGTAGAAGGAAAATTATTTTAAAAGTGACAACAAACTATCGGTTCGCGTGTTATTCTCGTTGTATGTTTCAATGGTACTAATTGTAGTTCAGTTTAAAAAGTTATAATGCCGTTTTAAAATTGTTTTTATTTAATTTGAAAGAAAAGCAATACCGATATAGTATATTTTAATAAATACTCACTCGTTACAATTATTATTAAATTGTTAGTTGAAATTCGAACTTAATAATTTGCACGTTTACAACTTCTTCTACTTTCTACGCTAACAGAACACAAAGTGCTACGTTAAGTTGTAAGTTGGTAGATTAGGTTACATAGGCGAAATGTGGGTCGTGTTACACCTCTATGTGCCTCTTCTTGTAAAAGAGTGATAATTCTCCTTGGATAAATAAAAGAAATGCGTATCAAGACACATTTGATAGAAGTGTAACTTCTTAAACTTTTATAAACTTTTGGTCCTGTTCATAAAGTTACTGTGACACGCGCAAATTAAAAAAATACGATTTAAGCACACATATGTAGACTCCATGACTACATACTTAAGTATAGTCTGGAGAGCAGAGCGTTCAGTCAGGGGTCGTGGTTTTGGAGTACCACCGCAGCACCTACGCCTGCACTTCCACATGATATAGACACGTATTTTAATAGTGGTAGAATCTACATTTGTGTGCTAAATCTTCTTAATTATGTCTTTCTTCTCTCTCGTGTAACGAAATGTGTGTAAACGTTACACATCCTTTTATTTCTTGACGGGCCTCGTGGCGTAGTCGGTAGTGTAACTTAGTTCCGTGCACGAGGTCGTGGGTTCGATTCCCACTCAGGACAATTATTTGTGTGATGAACACAGACAATTTGTACTGTGTCTGGGTGTTTTCTATCTGTTATATGTATGTATTGACAAAAAAAGTAATATATGTATTATATCCGTAATCTGTATCCCATAGCATAAGCGTTAAGCTTAGTTTGGGACCAGAGGACGTTGTGTGAAATATCCGTGAATTAATTATTAATTTATTATTATTATATTTCACTCTAAACTATAGACTAATTGCCAATTATAGAAAGCTGTTTAAAAAGTTCCACTTCAAATCAAAAATAACTACATATAAGCCTTTCTTTACAACTAACATCAAACATATTCCACGCCATCAAATAATCGTAACATAGTGTTATTAAAGAAAAATGACTGGCAACTTTTTCTATTAGACCAACAATAGCTAAGAAATAGGGTAAACTGTCTGTCAGAAGGTCGCTGGTTCGAATCTGACCCACTTGGACTATTGTTAACCACTTCGAAATATTTCAGTTGATGTTAAAAGCGTTTGAGAATAAAAGTTCAACATATTTTGACAAATGGGTGTTCCATTTTAAGCCTTTTGTGCCAGATTTATTACTAGTCTAGAATTTTAGACTGTACTGAATTAAGCCTATGCTAAGCATAAACTAGAATCGGAGAACTTCTTTAGTTTATTTATTTAACAAAGTGGAGAATGTGAGGTTTTATTGTTATACTACCTATTTACTTGCTATTGTCTAATTCGACGACAATAGGAGGTGAAAGGTAATCAGGGAAGACACGGTCATTTAAGCCTGCGGCACTCCTTTTTAATTTTTTTTTGTTAAGGCGGAAAAAAATCTTCTTAACTGCACACCCCGCGGTTCGGGGCAACAAACAGGGTAATGTGGGACCTTCAACCACTAAAGAAACCCGCCGTGTGCCAGTTCTCCGCCTTTATTGGTGGCCAATGGAACTATGTTACATTCCTTCGGTGGTAGCTTCCCGCACTCCTACACTCTGAGCGATATAAACCAGTAAAGTTGTGACTATTAACCAATTTTATGTGACATATCACATACCATAGTAGTGCGTTTTGGTTAAGACGGTACGGTACATTCATGAAATCAGAAGGACTGCTTAGTACTAACTTACCATCCCCGTGAGTAAGTATTTCCCTGGTTCTACGGATAGATGTTTTTATTGCATATGGTGGTAAATTACCCCGCTTCCGATCTTTTTTTTATTGCATGTAGTGGCAGACGAGCCACGGCCCATTTGATGGTAAATGGTAACCGTCGCTTATGAACTCAGCTATACCGAGGGCACTGTTAAGCCGCTGCCCACTACTTTATTTCACAGATATGAAATGAAAGAATAAACAGCTATCTCCTGCTACAGCCACAACGGAACGATGTGTTCATGGCCGGTCACACGGGAAATGGTGGTACCAACCCGCTCGGGCCCGATACCAAGTGAGTACTCCCACTTTGTACCCAGCCCTACCACCAGTTATGCAATGGATGATAATTGCTTTCCCTTAGTCGCCTCATACGGCACCCGTGGGAAAGAATGGGGTGGTGACACTTGTATTCTTAGTCCGTCACCACACGGACAGATCTGTCCTATTTTAGGTGATCCATCAGTATTTAAACGGACTGCCTATCTGACCTCCACGCCTCCACGAATGGAATAATTGGCTACCTTAGAACAAGACCGAAGTCAGATTTTTCATGTAGGACTCTGACAAGCTGTAACGACTGCTAGGATGTTATTGATACACCACAGCTTACTGAAACGCGGAGGAGGTCAGTTAACCACAGATAGGTGTCACTTCTTGGTCACCCATCTGATATCTGATGGCAGCCGAGCAATTTTAACCTTGCCAATAGTTTGCAAGTGAATAACTAAGCTACGAGCTCATCCATATTAGATACTAACGGCCAGTCCCGGCTTCGCATCGGACATTTATTTTTTAAAACATTTTGGGATAAATATAGAGTAAATGTATATAATGCAGGACATACACATTATTGAAGTTTTAATGAGAATCCCTAATTGTTTCTAGTAAAAAATATAGCCTATATTACTCAGGAATAATGTAGCATTCAAATGGCGAAGGATTTTTGAAATCAGTCCGGTAGTTATTGAGTTTATTCGTTACAAGCATACAGAAATACAAATCTTTCTTCCTTATAATAGTAGTTTTTTTCTAGTGATAAATGTAGCCTATACTTACTCTGGGATAATCCATCCATCCATCCATCCATCAGCCTTTCGACGTCCACTGCTGGACATAGGCCTCCCCAAGAATGAAGGATAGTGCCGTAATCGCCACGCTTCGCAGGCGGGTTGGCGATCGCAGTGGATGTTGTTAATAATCGAGGGAGTGCTGCTGCCCACTCCCCCGGTATTCCCTCAGTCGGCTCTTACGACTCCCGTTGGTGGAGAGGGGTGGGACAATTCTAAAGCCGGCCCCATACGGCCAATGTATAATGGGATAATGTAGCACGTTAATGGCGAAAGCATTATTGAAATAGGGCCAGTATTTTTTAGTTTATTCGTTACAAACATACAAAAATTCAAATCTTTCCTGTTTGTAATATTAGTGTAGATATCAGTGATATTGCTTTGTGAATGATGTCATGATAATCTTGGTAATGCAGACTACTTGTATATTATAATATGCTATAGCATTCAAATGTTTAAATAATTTTTGAAATCGTCCAGTAGTTTTTGAGTTTATTCGTTACAAACATACAAAAATACAAAGAGGAAGGTTTGTAATATTAGTGTAGATATCAGCCATATTGCTTTGTAAATGATGTCACGATAATCTTGGCAATGCAGACTATATTATAATATGCTACTTGGCAACGTTTGGCGTCATCGTGAATATCTCCATTAAGCCCGGAGTTTATGTTTCAAATGGATTATCATTACCATTTAAGCATTTAACACAGTGATTTACGATACTATGTGTTTCGAAGACATTCGAATCTGACGTAAACGGGTGGATTAGCGCTTGAGTTATCCGCTGTCAGCGCGTGGTCCTTGAGTCTTAAGATAAGCGCTCAGCCTACGTTTCAAGCTTGTTTAAGTAATAGTGGTAATATTTTATGGCGCTTAAATATTAGCCTCAAGTGCGCTAATTATGTTTAACTAGTGACTTTATCCAGCTCGGCTCGGGTACATTTAACTAATGAAGAAGATAGCTAGAATTGTCGTAGAGGACGAGTCGTTAGCAAATATAACGTCTTTATATTACTGAACTCTAACTGCCTTTGTGGTGCAGCAGTAGTGTGAGCTACTGTTGATCATGAGGTCTCGGGTTAAATTTTTCGTAAAAAGATAAATTCTCAGTAGCAGTCCGGAGTTTAGAAATGTGCCCGGTAGACGGTAATAGGCTCGCCCCCTATTACGTGGGACTTAAACATAGCTGGCGAACCGTGAGTGTGTAATACAACTCTGTCTAGTCCGTCAGGGAATACAGGCGGGATGTTATGTATGTATGTAGTGTATATATATTACTTTAACATATTATTTGCATTTGCCTACAGTTTTGCCGCGGATATAAGCTTATTATTGTCATATTATACAAGTAAAGTTCCCAGTCGGTGTGGTTTTCCGGTCATCTTCAACAGTCTCCTTCATACTTTGACTAGTTTTCATAAGCTTATAGAATTATACACCAAATCCTTCCACTTGAATCAGTTTATCAATTGGTGGTAACTGCATGAAAATCCGTTTGGTAGTTTTTGAGTTGATGGCGTTCAGACAGCTAGGCAGCCATGACAGGTTACCTACTTTATAATATGTATATATGCATCTCACAGTAAGAGAATAATTATACAGTTTCACCTTCAGTCACTGAAGTAATGTCACGCAGTTTTTTTTTATTGCTTGTAGTGGCAGACGAGCCACGGCCCATCTGATGGTAAATGGTAGCCATCGCTCATGGACTCAACTCTACTGAGAGTATTGTCAAGCCGTTGCTCACCATTTCATTTCACTAATATGAAATGAAAGAATAAACGGCTATCTCCTGCTACAGCCAAAACGCAACGATGTGCTTCATGGTCGGTCACACTGGAGATTGTGGTGCCAACCCGCTCGGGCCCGATACCAAGTGAGTACTCCCACTTGGTACCCAGCCCTACCACCAGTTATGCAATGGATGATAATTGCTTTCCCTTAGTCGCTTCATACGACACCCGTGGGAAAGAATGGGGTGGTGACACTTGTATTCTTATTCCGTCGCCACACGGAAACCACTGGTCTGCCGATATAGGCGGAGAGACGGCATACGGCGGGCCCCATACTACCCGTCGTTGCCCCTAACGATGGTGTGTGCATTTAGGTACATTTTTCATTTTTCTTGACATATTTGACAGTGTATTCACCATTATATGATTGCTTACGCTTCAACATATCTTTAACGTTTCCCGCCTTAACAAGAAAAATTTAGGAAGCATATCACTTGATGGTACGCGGTTACCGTAGCCTATAGTCGCTAGCAACACCAGAGGCACTTCGCCAACTGCAAGGAGAGCAATAGGTAGTGGAGAGTAGTGGAGATGAAGTATAATGATAAGGGGGCTCATTCACCACATGAAAGACAACAGTAGGAATAGGTACCACCATTGTTTCAGGACAATCTCAATCTCCTCTGGGAGTGTAGTACTTCGGTCAAGTCGGCCCATTCATTCTGGGACGAATAAGGCTTTACCTCTCTACCTTTAACGGATAAAAGGTACAGATTTTTACTTACAGATAGTTTATTTTGTCCGTGTGGTGACGGACTAAGAATACAAGTGTCACTACCTCATTCTTTCCCACGGGTGTCGTACGAGGTGACTAATGGAAGTAAGCAATTATCATACATTACACTACAGGTGGTAGGGCTGGGTACCTAGTGGGAGTGATCACGTGCTATCAGGCCCGAGCGGGTTGGTACCACCATCTCCCGTGTGAGCGGCCATGAAGCACATCGTTGCGTTTTGGTTGTAGCAGGCGATAGCCGTTTATTCTTTCATTTCATTTATGTGAAATAAAATGGTGAGCAGCGGCTTGACAATAGGTACTCTCGGTATAGTTGAGTCCATGAGCGACGGTTACCATTTACCATCAGATGGGCCGTGGTTCGTCGGCCACCATAAGCAATAAAAAAAAACATCCAACATTGCAAGATGTCAGAGTCGTGATTTATGAATACATACGAGAAACGCACAAATCTAATAAAAGCTGTCTCTTTGCTGTTTGATTGATTTCAATGTCGTGTGGTTATTGCCAAGTCGACATAAACACGCGAGCGAATGTATTGCGAAACGATTTAGATGATGATCTACATTCAGTCCATGACGTACGGGTACTGTTCAGAAGATAAGATTATCGTTGTATGTCCTACTATAATATTATTAATGTGGAAGGTTGTAGGTAGATGTTTGGACGTTTGATAATCTATCACAAAGAAACAACTGAACAGGCTACTACCTACTACCTTAATTTTTACCAATTAACGTTTTTGAAAGACTTAATTATCATCACGCTTACGGGATAGGCAGCGAGAACAGTGCCAAAAGGCTTTATTATTGCATACATCTCGCTCTTTATGCATGCTCGCCAGTTTTGTAGACTCCTGACTCCACCTTCTTTGACTTCATGCCCAATCTGGTTTAGGTAGGTGAGGCTTGGTCTTCCCATGTACCTATATCCTTCCACTTTCGCATTGTATATCTTCTGAACCAGTCGCTTCGCACGCGCTTTCGCATATTTACACAAATACTCTCTTTCACACCTACTCGCTCTCTTACCTCGACGTTACGGATGTGGTCAGTCAGCCTAACTCCAAAGATTTTCCGCAGAGATCGCATCTCGATTTTACTCCCATGCTTTTTTTTGCATACCCTACACTTACTTCCATTTTTGAACTACATATTTAAAAAAAAAATATTTTAAGGCTTTTGTTTCGCAGAACCATCAGCCTAACAGAAACATAAAACCAACATTATTATTCTCTGATCACAGGTAAATAAATTTATCCTCGAACTGGGGAGAGGTTAGATATCAGAAGTGCTTTCAAGGTCCAGACTTCGAACTCGATACCACTGTCTTTTAAGTAGGTACTTCATTTACAGACAGACGAGCAGAAAAAAATAATAGTATCCCTGCAGATTGTTGTTGAAGTAAGTAACCCTAAGACGGGGTCTCAAAAGCCTTGAAGGTGTCAGCTAGCTGTCAATAGTTAGGTACTTACTTCCCAAGTTTGACTCAAAATAATTGGGTTCAGAGGTCAGACAGAATTGCGTGATATTAATATTAATAATGTAATTAGGTAAATGAAGGTGACCTTTAACGTAGGTAGAGGCTTACTGACAGCGTCATGGCGTCTAGATTGAAGCGTTTTATAAAATAACTAGTGGGTCACCCTCGCTTCACGCGGATGCAATCGACTAATGCAAATATCTTAGAATATTTAATAACTACAACTCTCTATTACAGTATTACAAATATACACATATTCTAACTGCCTCTGTGATGCAGCGTAAGCGACTGCTGATCATGAGGTCTCGGGTTCGATCTCCGGGTCGGGCTGTGTTATTGAGCTTTTTCGTAAAAAAAAATTCTCAATAGCAGCCTGGAGTTTGGAAATGTGTCCGGTAGACGGCAATAGGCTCGTCCTCTACTACGTGGGGCTTAAACATAGCTGACGAACCGTGGGTGTGTAATACACCTCTGCCTATTTCTTTGGGGAATACAGGCGTGATGCTATGCTGTTTTTCTTGAAAAATTTCGAAGAGTCGGAATTGTAGGTCTTGACCTTAGGGTGGGGATCGAACTCGATACTATTGTCTTTGTAGTCCTTGGTTTTGTTACTAGCCTATCAAAGCTTGTTATGATGAATTCACTTGTTAAAAAAGACATTTGATTAGTCTACTTAAAAAAGGTAATTAGAAGAACTAGTCAACCTATGTGGAATTCCGCAATATATACAATTTAGAATTATATACACGAAGCCGATTCGATATCTTTCGAAAAATCGACGCATTAATTAAAGTACCTCTTCTTAGATAATTTTAAATCTCAACTTTAAGAGCAGCAGTAGATTTTTAGACTGTGGGTGTTTTTAATCATTAGCATGCACGATAAGCTTTAAAATGAGGGGTAAATTATGGCATTTGATAAAGGAATGAGGAAGATCTCGCGGACTGACAAAAAATTGGGGTGTTAGAATGTATCTCACTCAATGGTATTGGCACCGCATCGTGTTAATGCGATTGGTTGAGAGATTATCGTGAAAAATAAAAAAAATACTAGACGTCGCGTGATGTCTATCAGATGTGAAAACATCGAAATTATTTTGTAGAAATAAAATGATCATAACTTGACAAAGTACTCCTTAAGACGAATCAAACGAGTATAAACTTGATGGGCTTGGGTCGTTTCATTACAGAGTTACTGAGGCCACCTTCCAGCTCCATCATCAGACCCTGGATACCATCTAGAGACAAAATACTCGTCAAGACGAATCATACGAGCCCAAACTCGATGGAGCTATGTCGTTTTGTAACGGAGTTCCTATGGCCACCTTCTAGCTCCATTATCAGACCCTGGATATCATCTAAGTCTGGAGTACTAGTCGAGACATTTCAAACGAGCCCTAACTCGATGGAATCGCAATATTTAATTACAGAGTTTCGCATGGCAACCTTCCAGCTCCATCATCAGACCCTAGATACCATCTAGAGACAAAGTACTCGTCAAGACGAATCATACGAGCCCAAACTCGATGGGGTTGCGCCGTTTCATTATAGAGTTCCTATGTCCACCTTCCAGCACCATCATCAGATCAGCTCCATGTCATCATAATATTACAATGTCACGTGATATACATATATGCGTGTAAAATTTCAGCTCAATCGGAAACCGGGAAGTGTGTCAAATTTAACTTGCAAGATTTGAACGGGACAAGTAAAATAAAAGCGTCGCCACGCTAACAGCCGATTTTACCCTCCCTCCGCATTAGATGTTTCACATCAAAAATAAAAATTAAAATTCTCAGTAGCAGCCCGGAGTTTGGAAATGTACCCACCCGGTAGACGTCAATAGGCTCGCCCCCTATTACGTGGGACTTAAACATAGGTGGCGAGTCGTTGGTGTGTAATACACCTCTGCCTACCGCTTCGGGGAATACAGGCGTGATGCTATGTTTTTTTTATCAAAATCAAAATCAAAATGTATTTATTCAAAACAAAGATACAGGTTTACACATTAATGTACTTCTGCCAAACTGCATAGCAGTTTGTTGGCAGATGCAACTCCCGGTTTTAACTACTTACATTATTACCCGTATTTAACCCGTATTATCAATTTAATCCATCAAACACAGCATTATTAAGTAAGCAATACATACATATAGATACATCTATAACATATAGGTAGCCACATACAAGAGTAGTATTTATCTATGTATAGGCACCCACACATACGAACAACTTACTTGAGCGCATATGTAGGTTACCCAAACATAGACACAACATGTACATATAATATTACTTTAAACAATTAATAAATTATGTATTATAATATTTTAAATCCTACGTTTTTTAGTAAGAAGTGCCTTATTTCTTTTAAAAATATGCGTCTAGGTACGTTGTTGTTCAATAGGGCCATCGGCAGTTTGTTAAACGGCTTAGGTACTAAACATTTCCTGTTTCTTTCACCATAATAGTTGCTAGAAGGAGGTATTTTTAATATATTATTTTTACGCCTGTTAGTTCTATAACGTGTTAAATAATTCCTAAACTCATCGCTACAATGTTGTTCAACTGCTATCAACATTAATACCTTTTCATGGATTGGCAGCATTTTACATTCTATAAACAATTGTTCATAACCGGTACTTTTACAATGTTGTTTTATCTTTTTGTCTACCATTAATTTCATGAATCTTATTTGTAATAATTTTATCTTATCTAAGTAAGTTTTGAAAGTACGGCCATAGCTGGTTAGTCCATAAGATATTATCGAATCAACCAATGCATAATATACTGTATATAGGGTATTTCTATCCAAGATATCAAGAAGAAGATTAAGGTGATGAAATTTGACAAGTACTGCTCTTAATTTATTACACAGGTTCAACACATGAGTTTTCCAGGAGAAACTGGAGTCTACAATAAGGCCTAAGTACTTGTACTCATTAACAACCTCGATGCTAGCACACTCACAACTCGTCCCGGCGTTATGCAAACATGCGTAGTTGTGGCCAACTATGACCGGTGACCGGTCACTACTCGTATGCTTTAAGTACGGGGAGCGAATGCGCATGCATTTAGTTTTATTAATATTAATTACAATGCCGTTATCATGCGCCCATTTTATAATATTAGTGAGGTCTTCTTGAACTTTATTTTCTATGACACTAAGTTCTTTGTCGGCATACAATAAACAAGTGTCATCCGCGTACATATAAATACGGCAATTGCGCACGACATTACACATAATTTACATGCATTATGTACCCGACGGGGCCGAACACAGAACCGGTGGGCACACCGCAACTAACTTGCATAGGCTCGCCACTGACACCATCAACAACAGTACATATTTTTCGCTCTGAGAGATATGCTCGAAACCATGTTAACACTGGTCCAGCAATTCCAACTCCTCCATGGCATGAAGCAGCTGGTGGTGTACTAAAGTGTCGAACGCTTTTTTAAAATCAATGTACAGTACCACCACCTGCTTCCGCTGGTCCAAAGCCTTATTGATGTCATCAGTGAACCGCCCCAGAACAGATGCAGTACCTCGGCCCCGCCGAAATCCATGCTGGACGTCAGATAATATATTATGTTTTTCCAAAAATGTACTTATTTGTGTAACAATATATTTTTCTACAATTTTATTAATTACTGATAGGATAGCTAGCCGTGCTAGCTCCGCCGTGTGGGGCCGGCTTTAGAATTGTCCCACCCCTTTCCACCCATGGGAGTCGTAAGAGCCGACTGAGGGAATACCGGGGGAGTGGGCAGCAGCACTCCCTCGAGTATTAACAACATCCACTGCGATCGCCAACCCGCCTGCCAAGCGTGGCGATTACGGCACTATCCCCTCTTGGGGAGGCCTATGTCCAGCAGTGGACGTCGAAAGGCTGATGGAGGATAGCTATGGGCCTATAATTTGAGTAATTGTAATGCGATCCTTGTTTAAAAACTTTTAAGTGCTGTCTTGAGCTGATGAGGGTATACTCCCTTCTCAACACACAAGTTAATAAATAGGGCAATGATAGGGCTGATCTCAGTTTTAAAATGTTCAAGATCTTTTATTCTAAGTGAGTCTACACCCTGAGATTTATTGCAGCTTAAATTGTTAAACACAAAGTGAAAAATGTGAAATCGAAAATAACAGTCAGGAGCAGGATTTGAACCTGCATCTTCTGGATACCGTCCAGATGCTTTACCAATTCAGCCATCCTGACAATTGCTCCTGATTGCTAATTGGGTGACACACACCCAAAGACGTTAAGTATGATGTGTTATCCCGCCGCTAGATGGCGCTTTAGTTAATATTTTTGTTTTTGAAATTGCGTGATCCGTAGGTAATAAATTGATCACACAATAACTGAGCTCACACTTGATTAGGGATTTTGTAAACTGTTATTCAATTTTATAAAATTGTTGCATTCTAAAACATTTTTTGGAAATATTTATTGACAATAGCGCCATCTATATTCTTTTGTAGACACTAAACTGCTAAGATGGTACAGTTCCTGCACAACCAGACGGCGCAAAATAGAACACTATTTTTTGGTGAGCCAATGTACGGCAGTTGCACCCCCCTGGTTACGATCCACTGGCCACACACACGCCTATAAGATAGTGATCTGATAGTTTACAGGTTAATATATAGGCAGAGACCGCGCGCTTGGTTCGAACCCAAGCGTGATCTATGTACGTCCGCGTCACTGAGCCACCGTACACTTCTTCTCGCGTCACATAACGCGCACTCCATACCTAGCTCGGACATATTATTTGTGTATAAACTACGCACACCACTACAACCGGTTTCGCATAGTAAGTCAATGTTCATGTCGCCGATCACTACCACGTCACAATTGCTATGGATTCTTGACAATAATTGGTGCAACTCCTCCACAAAACGATGTTTATTTGTTTTCGGAGGTCTATAAATTACTATAATATGTATAGTTTCCGTTCCACCTTGAGTTAGCAGACCATGTAGTATTTCCGAGTGGCTGGCAGATTTTGTTTTAGTACTGAAAATAAGGTTTTTCCTCACATACAGCAAAATGCCGCCTCCTCGGTTTGTCTCTCTCGCACTTATGTAAGCATTGTACTCTGACAGTTGGTATAGTGACAGCTCATTTTCCTTAATATTTATCTCGGACAATGCAATAATATCTAGATTTTTTCCACAACCTTCAATTAATATTTGGAGTTGATTAAATTTTTTTCTCAAGGATCTTATGTTCAAATGTATTATATTCAGGTCCGACGCACACTTATTGATTGATCTATGCCATGCGCCTATATCTACGTATTTACTGTATTTAACATTTGATTCTATAAATGATATTTGGTCGACGAATTTAACACAGTTAATTAATCTGCGTATATAGCTGGATTTTGGCTCATTGACCTAATTATGAGTCGTTGTTTGAGTACATACTAATGTCTCCCAAAGTACGAACTACTCTAATTCTCGCATCCTTTGAGTCAGCCTTTTTTATCAGTAGTCTGCCATTTTGGACCCAAATGTATTAAAACGTAGGTTTGAGTTCGTTTTTAGCTGTCCCCAGTAGGTTGCGCATGTACTTGGTTAAATCCTCGTTCACATATACCCGTTGTTTGTTTCCGTTGGCTGACACGTCATGGTTAGTTAACTGCTTAGTTTTCCTTGTAGCCAGCCATTGGGTCCTAGCCTCATAAGTAGCCAGCGTGATCATAACCGGTCGCGCCTTTCTCTCGCGATGCGTACCTGTAGCGACAGCGGCGATATTTTTTATTTCTCCTACCCGCTTTGCCTCACAAATCTTGACATGCTTAGCCATATAATTTAATTTTCACACTTTGTGTTGATGTATACAGAATTCTTTTTCTGACTGTCAGTGGTAAGCTAGCATCGTCTCTTCGATCATTCAAAATAGTTCACGCGATAATTGATCCTTTGAAATGTAATCATAGACTAGATGACACTCGAGGTATTTGGGTCAACATAGTTTGGGCGTAGTCAAATTATCTATACACATTCATTGGTATCACAAAAGCCGATATAAGGGTACTTCAGTCGCACGGATTTAGTGGTAAATCTATAGTTTAATAAGTAAAAAAAAACACTGAAACCCCCAAGTCCTAGTTCATTAAATAGAAAAAAAACACTGGAGCCCGAGTGTCACTTTGAATGGTATTTCGCTAATCGCTGGGGCCCATATCACACTAACTTATTTTTTTTGGTATCGTTGTGGAAATGTATTTATGCATCTCTCCGTCAGAAACGGGGGGGGGGGGGGGGGGGGGAGGGGGGGGGGGGGTTTGGGGTTTATGTAAGACTCGCCGAGCGTGAAATGATAATAAGGAGAGGATAGGGAGGGGGTTGGGGCTTTCATTGCTCTCATTCACCATACAAATCACAACGGTAGGAGTAGTTACCGTTGTTTTACGCTGCTCCTTTGTGAGAAGGTGGTACTTCCCTGATCGAACCGGCCCATTTATACTGAGATAAGTAAGGTTCTACCACTAGAATAAAAGGTTTACAGTTTTATAATAGTACCTAATAGATTTTCTCTTTCATCGCGCTCGCTATCACAGCAGTAGCAACTGTTAGTCAAGGCACAAAACACAGCTGTAATTTTAATAAAGGTAGTCTTTGCCAGTGGCTCCGCCGCAGCCAAAAGCCAGTTTTTAGGTTATATCTCAGGTTCCCGATATAGTAGTGGGACACAATGTATACCAGTTTTTAAGTTAAATCAAAAGTTATCAAACACAAAAGTTTCATCGAAATCCGTTTAGCAGCTTTTTTATTGCTTATGCTGGCAGGCGAGCCATGGCCCACCTGATGGTAAGTGGTAACCTTCGCTCATAGACTCAACTATACGGAGAGTGTACTGAAGCCGTTGCGCACCATTTCATTTCTCAAATGTGAAATGAAAAAA
The DNA here is from genome assembly GCA_948253155.1 of Leucoma salicis. NCBI lineage: Eukaryota > Metazoa > Arthropoda > Insecta > Lepidoptera > Erebidae > Leucoma > Leucoma salicis. The sequence goes on from OX411821.1 coordinate 19,434,821, forward strand.
TAAACGGCTCTCTTTCGCTACAGCCAAAACACACTGACGTGCTTCATGATCGGTCACACAGGAGATGGTGGTACCGACCCGTTCGGGCCCGATAGCAAGTGCGGTACTTTCACTTAGTACCCAGCCCTACCACCAGTAATGCAATGGGTGATAATTGCTTACTTCCCTTAGTCGCCTTATACGACACCCGTGGGAAAGGGTCGGCAAAAACAAACAGACGCATTTCTAAAAAAATATTGTTTTGTGTTCAGCAGAGACGCCTAAATTGGCGAAAGCATTTCTATTACAGTTTTATAGATAAACAAAGCTTGGCTGTGTGGGGCCGGCTTTAGAATTGTCCCACCCCTCGCTACCCATGGGAGTCGTAAGAGCTGACTGAGGGAATACCGGGAGAGTGGACAGCATCCACTGCGATCGCCAACCCACCTGCCAAGCATGGCGATCGGCCGCATCATCCCTCATGACGGGACTACTCGTTGTGGCGTTCTCTTGGGGAGGCCTATGTCCAGCAGTGGACGTTGAAATGCTGATGGATGGATGGATGGATGGAGATAAACAAAGCGTGTATTAGATCAAGAGTACTTTTATTTTGTTCTGCAAACGAATGAGTGAACTATTTATAAATAAATACATTCATCTGTTCAGTCGTTATAGTGACAGATGTAGGACTATTACCGTCGCGATTCGTGCGTACATTATGCAGACAATATGACCGGGACAGGCAGAAAATGAGTTCCTTTCCCTGCGGACTGCCCGCGGTAAATCATAGTTTTAGTAATGTTTCGCAGTCTGGGAATAAGGTAGATGGTGTTTTGTTAGATTATTTGGGTTCATTCAGGAATTTCTGCCGTGCTGTTTATCATTTGTCGCAGGTGCTGTCTTTGACAAAGTTGTTTTAGTTGATTTGTATTGTTCTAAAATGAAGATTTGATTATGTTTCTCCATTTTGATTTATATTCACGGTTAGGTACAATTTGGCTATACTATTGCTATAAGTGGCCTATGAGTGGCAGTTGTCACTGATTTATTAAAATATAAATAAATAAATATAATTATTAACGGATATTTCACACAATGTCCTCTGCTTCCAAACTAAGCTTAACGCTTGTTCTATGCAATGTGTACTTTCCAGATTACGGATATAATTATACTACTTTTGTTTTGTAAATACATACATATAATAAATAGATAGAAAACACCCAGACGCAGTACAAATATCTGTGTTCATCACACAAATAATTGTCCTGAGTAGGAATCGAACCCACGACCTCGTGCACGGAAGTCGGTTACACTACCGACTACGCTACGAGGCCCGTCAATGTGTCACATGAATAATTTAGGAATTTGTTTCTGGACTAGAAAGTAGTACCTATTAATCGTAGGTCCACAAAGAAATGAATACTTTCTGTCATATTACTTACTTACTATTTATCATTATGCCATCTCCCTTGAGGGGTAGGCAGAGAGAACAGAGTGTCAAAAGGGTCTATTCTTGCATACATCTCTCGCTTCCTCAACATTCATAATTCTCCTCATACACACACGCCGGTCTCGGCGACTCCTGACTCTACCTTCCTTCAGTACATGACCGATTTGGTCTAGATTTAGAGTCTCAGTCTCGCTGTACCTACATCTTTCCACTTTCGCATTGACCTTCTTGCCGGATGATTCTTTCCGCACGCCCGAACCATCGTAGCATTCCCTTTCGCATCTTTACACTTTAAGATAAAATAATAGAATTTAAATAACTCTGATACTAAATAATCCAAAGTAGGTTTAATGCCAATTTGTCCCAGAAGCGAGCGAGGCTATAGGCGTGACCTCTAAAGTTGATTTTATCAATAAACGTTGCATTCCAAGGAAAATATTATTCAGGTATACTATATCAACTTTTTAAGCAATAAAGTTAATACATTTCTCAAAGTACACACTACAATTTCTGTTGGCAGATAGATGTGGACAAAGCATTCTCTCACATTGACAATGGTAACTAACACAATAGAGACAAACCCAAACTATTATTGGAATCAATTGAAGAAACTGCGAGGAATAATCGGATATTTGTTGAGATGAAAATGTACTCTCGAGTGCTTTATTGTCCTAAAACAAGGCTCCTTTTGTTCAAGAAGAGGGTTTGTATGAAATATTATAGTTTGTTTACAATATTTGTACAATAACAATCATTGTTCAAAATAATTAGGTTGCCGGCGCGATATCATTCAAAACTAATTGTTTTTTTTTATTTTAAAATATAGCAAAGGACTTTATCGTTATGCCAGTCAGTTTTCCCGCCATATTCAAATGAAGTAGTTCGCTAGATTTTTTAAACAAAGTAGCAGGTAACACTAACCTAATAATAATTGTTGAATGTTATACAATTTAGATGGAAAAGTTTACAGTAGGTGGCTAAGTTGTGGCTAATCGTTTTCTGAAATATACTAAATGCTTGATTTTATATGAAGTATGGCCAATATGGCTTACTCAAAATTGCAAATATTGGCTGTATTTTTTGAATTTTTACCTACTTATCAACATAGTTTTATGTGACTAGTTGGCATCCCCATATATTGCGTGAAAAATTATGATACACCAAATGGTTTTCAAATCTTTTGCCTGTGAAAATGAGCGAATTTAATAATTTACATTTTCCTTAAAAGAAAAAAATTATTATTGTCATCTGAAAAAGAGAGTAAACCGATGTGTGGTTTTCTAGGCTTCTATAACATATAGAGTGGCTACAATAAAAACACTGTCAAAAACATTCACGAATGAAGTATTACCAATCTGGGAACCATTATAACTTATTTACATGACAAATGCTACGTTTCAAATACATATATTCCAAAAGATTGACTCGCAATTTACAAAACGCGATCACATATTCATAAATATCTTGGTTTCTAAAAGAACAATGTCGATAACATACCGAGCATTTTACATATTATAAGTACTTCTGTAAAATGCTCGTTTCCCATTGTCAGTTTATAGTAAGTTATATCCTTAGATACTAATATTACAAACTAGCTGTTACCCGCGACTTAGACCGCGTGGAATTTTGTTATTTTCTTGCGGACCCGTAATATCTTTTTCAAAATAAAAGTAACCTAAGTTACCCCTTATAATATCAGCTATCTGACAGTGAAAGTCCCATGAAAATCGTTACAGCCGTTTTGGATATTAGCCGGAACAAACAAAATGCCAGACAGATAAACAAAAGCTTTAAAAATTTGTATTTTCACGCATTTAGTAAAAGCCATTATTTAGATATCACAAGCAGACACTTCAATTTTATTTATTTGTATAGATTAACTATAATGTTTGTATAATTATGTTTCTTACAATGCTACCTAATTTCGTACTGGCTACCAAGACGTAGGTACTTCATCAAAAAGGAGTATGAAATTCACTCTCAATAGTGAAGAGGTTTTAGTTTACAAAATTTATTGAATACAATTGCAAAGTTTGGTTAAGAAAGATCAAGTTGGGTCTCCCGCTGGTATCGTAGCGACTAACGGGCAGGAGGTTCTATGCATACAAATAACATTTCCGCAGCGCCTTCTTATTAAAACGCGTACAACAACCGCTAGGAAAGACTTTTGGGAATTTTAAAATTGTTTTATATAAATTGTTTAGTATTGGTCGAATTTGGTGTGTTAATACCTTTGTGATTTTAATTTTTAGTATTTAATGTGCTTAGCTAAGTAAAAGTAAAGAAAAGTGGGTAGTGGGGAGAGTCGCAGGTTTGAATCCTGCTCGCAGATATCTGTTTTCCCGCTTTCACATTTTTTTTGTCTAGTAAATTTAAATGTGGGCTCCAAACCGTCGATCTTGGTTAAAAAATAAAAAAAATCTGCTTGTACGACGTGAACGTTGACGCTGAGGGGAAACATGTACCTATTATCCGTTTTTTTTTGTTAAGGTGGGAACAAGTGTCTAACCGCACACCCCGTCGTGCGGGGCAACTAACAGGGTAGTGTGGGGTCCTCACCCACTAAATAAACCCGCCGTGTGCCGCCTCTCCGCCTGTATTGGCAGACCACTGGAACTGTGTGTCACTACTTCAGCGGTACATGTATTTTTAGGCAAGGTGCTATACCTTACCTTCTACTTATAATATATATCAAACTAAAGGAAAATTTACATAGTCAGGAAGTGAATACAGCACTAACGCAATCAACTTACACTACATCCGCAGGATTGGGGTACTAACTTGCTTGAATTCAATAACTGACTCAATATAAATCTGCCCCAATAAAGTTCCTTATTCGAAATTCTACTTTAAAACGCAAAAAATAGTAATATTTTAGGTTTTTATTTTAATCTCAAACATTATATACGCATGCGGAAATCTCCACACACGTTTGAAGCAATATGCTACAGTCCTCACGTAACCCCCATTATTTAACGCTAACTGAATGGCCAAATTTAGAACAGATCCGCTGGTTCCCTAACGTTGTTTATAAGTAGAATAATTTTATGAATTTTTTACGAGAACAACGGAACTTAGATTTTTATTGGCTGGATTCGCGGTATTTGTTGAATCTAAATAGGTACATCAAGAGTTCTGTTATATGTTGTGATGCTATAAAATAGAATAGAATATTTAAATGATATTTTGCAAAAAGGTTGCTTACTGCAGCATATGTAGTCATTGATTATTGAAACTGAAATAGCCCGCAATATTTTTTGATATTGATGCGAATACTACACATTCTGAAATTATTATCTTCCTAATCTTATGCGTAGTCTTTGGGTCGGCTTGTGATCTGTTCGGATATAGCTGAGCAACCACTATTTACACGGAGCAACTGCCTATCTACCCTCCACGACCCAGCTAAGGGGACTACTGGAGGGCTTAATACCAGACCGTAGTTAGATTCTTATACAGGTGGGTAAGAGACCCCGCGAAGGTGCGATCCGACGCTCCGTGTGCGGATGCGTCGCTCAGTAGAGGGTACCCGAAAGGCTAAGTGGCCGGCGGACCACTGAAGTAAACCAACACAGTGCCAAAAAAAATAAAGGTGGCTAAGACACCCCGTTCGTTACCCAAGAACGACGGTACGTGCGGCTAAATATATTTTTTCCACCTTAACAAAAAAAATTGGTGTAGACATAAAATACCAAGGTGTCACTTTTTCGTCACATCTTCGAGGTCAGCCGATTGAAAGTTGCTTTATTGACTAATTATTTACGTAAGTATTATTATATTATATTATATGAGATATATTATATACACGACTGGTTTTTTATTTAATATCAGGGTTACTATATTATCTAGATGACCGAGTAATCCTATAACACCATTTTTGTACATTTGTGGCCGTAACCCAAGTTTACATCAAAACAGAGATACACGCTGAAAAAATGCCCTTTTAAAAAATTAAATTGTAAGTGGCTGCGCTCCGGAGATTTATGATATTTGCCCTCCGTGTCTGTAAACATTGTGACGTGTGCGCTCTTTTAAAAAATAAAAGGTATGATATTTTATCTATGGTTGTTTCTGTTGCGTGAAATGATGCGTTTTTTTGTTGTATTTGGAACCTCGTGCAAGAAAAAATGATTGGATTTGATCCGGATATCTCCCCAGTCAGATCAAAAGATCAAAGATAATTTATTGATTGCCATGTAAACATGGCAACACAATCAATAATTGTTTAACTTCCGTTGCGCCTCAACCAAATAATTCCGTCGGTGTATCTTAAAAGTATCAGCATCATTTACTAGTCTGATAGGCAGAAGCAAATTGGTCCAAATCTTTGAAGCAGTATAACGGAAGCATCCCGTAGACGCGGCCAAGCTCTATTTGGGTACATAAAGGCTAAGTATTTAGTAAATAAACCATAGTCAATTTAATTGAAATATACCCAGAAGTTTTTCCGTGATGTGCACACTACAGCAAGACCTCCATCATTTTATTTAAACAGATTACTTCGAAATGTCATTGACTTTATACAAATAAATTTAAACTTCTACTAACTGTTCAGTAACCCACAATAACCTATTTCTAATTTTTCAAACATTTATCATAAATACATTAGTAGTTTTTACTACTTCACTTACTTCATGGACATTTAAAAATATTACGTCCATGACTTACTTATTATTACGCCATCTCCCTTGCGGGGTAGGCAGAGAGAACAGAGTCCCAAAAGGCTCTATTATTGCATAATTATATCTCTCGCTTCCTCAGCATTCATAATTCTTTTCATGCACGCTCATCAGTTTCGGAGACTCTTGACTCCACTTTCCTTCATACATGACTAATTTGGTCTAGAGGTATGCGAGTCTGGGTCTGCCCCTGTACTTATACCCTTTCACTTTCGTATTATACTACTCTGTCAAGAAAGTACCGGGAAAAGATCAATAATACACAAAATTTTTGTTATTCATTCAAATTAATTTTATCACCTTCAAAGTATGCTCTTTCAGAAACGATAGACTTACGCCAACGAATAATCTAATCATCGAACAATTTTTTAAACGCTGTTTCCGGAATTGAGTTCAGTTCTTGCCGCGAATTCTCCTTTATGTCTTCTACCGATTGAAAACAGGTGCCACGAAGTGGTAATTTGAGTTTAGGAAAAAGAAAGAAGTCGGCTGGAGCCATATCTGGTGAACAAGGTGGTTGCTCGATGGTATTTGTTAAGTGTTTGGAAAATTCATTCACAATGATGGCCTTGTGCGAAGGCGCATTATCGTGGTGCAAAATCCAAGAATTTTCTTTCCACAAATCTGGCATTTTTCGTCGAATTTGCTCTCTTAAACGCCGTATAACGCTCAAATAATATTCTTTATTTACCGTTTGACCTTCTGGCAAGAATTACGAGTGCACAACAACGCGCTAGTCAAAGAAAATAGTCAACATGACTTTGACTTTTGATCGGCTTTAGCGTGGTTTTTTCGGTTTCGGTTCAGTTCGAAGTCGCCACTCCGAAGTTTGTTGACTAGTTTGTATGTCAAACTCGTAAACCCACGTCTCGTCACCAGTAACAATGCGTTTTATTAATGTTGGGTCAGAATTGACTCGTTCTAGCATGTCCTCAGCGACTCTCATGCGATTGAGTTTTTGGAGAAAATTCAGGTATTTTGGGACTAGCCGAGCGGAAACATGTTTCATAGCCAAGTGATTATTTAAATTTGGTACCAATCGACTCGTGAGACACAGAAAGTTCGACGGCTATTTCTCTCAAAGTTGAATGAGGATTTTCAGTCACTATTTCCTTCACTTTTGCAATGTTAACTTCGGTTGCAGACGTTGATAGCCTACCAGAGCGAGGCAAATCTTCCATCACATCTCAACCGCCTTGAAACGCTTTATACCACTCATAAGCACGTGTTTTTGATAAAGTCGATTCACCGTAAGCCTTCTGTAACATTTTCAGTGACTCCGAACACGAAATTCCATTAGCGATGCAAAATTTAAGACAAACTCTTTGTTCGATGTTTTTGTCCATTATGAAATTCGCAATACACACTAGATATGATATAACTAAAAATAGCACTGTATTTAATATAAATAACAGATACAACTCAAACTCCGCGCCAAAATGGATAACAGTTGTGCCTACCTAACAACAACAACAAAAACAAAAATTTGAATTTGGAACCATAAACAAATCATCCATTCCCAATACTTTCTTGACTGAATGTATATCTTCTTAATGAGTCGCTCGTCCAGCATTCCACATGTTTGAACTATCGAACCATTCCCTTTCGCATCTTTACACCAATACACTCTTTCATACCTACTCGCTCTCTTACATCTTCGTTACGAATGCTGTCAGTCAGCCTCACTCTACAGATTCTTCTCAGAGATCGCATTTCGACTGTATTGATTTTACTCTCATGCTTCTTTTTGCATACTCAACTCTCGCTTCCATATAATAACGATGGGACAAGCACTGCGTTGTGTATTGCCACACGTGCCTTCTGGATGAGGTGGTGGCTGCCGAGAAGTAGTCCCAATGCTCCGTTCACTCTATTTCCAGCAAATACTCTTCTATCTATATTAGTGGCGTACCTTCCATCCTGACTGAATCCACATCCAGGATATACAATTCATCCACTTGTTCTAGCACACCATTACCTATTGATACTTTAGAGCTCTTAGCATTGTAACGTTGATTACCTATAACGTTTTAATATTTCTTACAAGTTCCACACTAACACTCAGTTCTACGAGGTAGTTATTTTTCACTGACAATTTAACTCGATTACGTAAACCCGCATCTATCTGTTTGTCGTAGCTCTGCCACTATTTATTTTGCCAAATCGTTGGGAAAGTCATGCCAAAGAAAGAGGTCAATCCTTTTTTGTCTCGAATTCGTTTATGGTGCTGAGCTATTGACCTAGTCAGTATTTGGGTAAATGATACTGGTTATCAATGTGTTTTTTTGGTAGAAAAAAAATTAGTATCTTTTTAAATGAGTTCTTGTTTTTAAATGACGTGGTACAAAGAGTATATACTAAAAAACGTGGTACATTAAATAGCGTATAGGAAAATACACATGGTACTTGCCAAATTACGAGCCAAATACATAGTATTTTCACATCTAGAGTAATATAAATTCTAGTTAACCTATTGTCAGCAGTTATTTTCTGAACATAATCCAGATTTGCTAAATTATATTGAGGTCAGCGGAACGCCACAGCACATCTAATATAATTATGCTTTGTTTCATTTGACTAGAATATATTTAATAGGTTTAGGGGGACTTACATAGGTGACATGTTTGTTGTTAAAGAAGCTTTGACAGCAGTCCTAAGCTTACCGCATGTTTGCTGTAAAAACCTTGATGCCAGAATATCAAGTCAAAATTATAGCTGTATCCTTGAAACAGACCAAGGACTCCGAGGACATAATCGTCAGCGCAGGTTTATTTAACCTGCATTACGCTGAGTTGGTGACGTTTTGTGACAAAACTTTTTTTTAATAATTTGGTATAGTTTAGGTACTTTTTTTTATAAATATGTTTTTTTTCTCTCTGTTTTGTTGGAAGATCCAGCTTACTAGTCAAGGGGGTTCATCATAATTACCTAGTTGACCTCCTAGTCTGACAGACTGCAAATTCAATTACAATCTGAACTATTATAAAGCTGTAATACAAAGCTTTATCTATATATTTAAGCTATTTGAGTAAAAATTACTATTTAGGAGTCACCAATTTTACATTTTATCCCGTTACTATATGGGAAACCTGAGATATAACCTAAAAATAAATGTTTTCCGGCAGAAATGAAACTTCTTTATATTGAAGACATCTTTACTTTTCGAAATTTTGTGTTTTAGGTCCTGAAGAACCTTAAAAATGGTTTTTAAGTAATTTTAATAAATTTCAAATTACTTGAAAAAAGTTTTTTTCCGTGGGGTGACGGACTAGGAATACAAGTGTCACCACCCCATTCTTTCCCACAGGTATCGTATGAGGCAACTAAGGGAAGTAAGCAATTATAATCCATTGCATGAGTGGTGGTAGGGCTGGGTACCGAGTGGGAGTAATTTGGCAGCGGGCCCGAGCGGGTTGGTACCACCATCTTCCATCTCTCTTCTCTGTGACCGGCCATGAAGCACATCGTTGCGTTTTGGCTGTAGCAGTATAGCCGTTTATTCTTTCATTTCATATTGGTTTTAAACTTCAAAAGAAATGCATTCGCATTCTGTCCAGTATAAGAGGAATGGACAGTTGTAAGCCACACTTCATTGCACTTGGTATTCTTACACTAGCGTCATTATATATTTCAGAAATCTGCTTGTTTGTTAGAAAACATATCCACCTTTTCCCTATGCATAAGGATAATTACTCACAATCACGGAATCTACGAAACAAAAATAAACTCGCACTACCTTTGTCTCGTATGGCATTGTTTCATTCGGGTCCATACGTCATGTGCATTAAAATATATAATAAACTCCCCGACAAATTAAAAAATGCTGAAAATCAACGAATGTTTAATAAAAAAATACATGAATACTTATTAAACAAATGTTATTACACATTGCGAGAGTTTTTCGAAGATGGAGGAGTATGACGATACTTATTCTAAACTTTAATTAAATTGTTATAATTTTAGATTGACGACATGTAATATTATAGGCGAATAAACTAAAACTATTTAAACTTGCAACGCCCTGTCAGGGTTTCATGTTGAATCTATTTAATTGTATTACCAACTCTGTATAAACACATGAATGCAATAAATAAATAAATAAATGAAATGGTGAGCAGCGGCTTGATAATACTCTCAGTATAGTTGAGTTCATGAGCGACGGAGAGGGAAATATTCTAAAAAAATTGTGTTGTGCTTAGAGATGCCTAAATAGCTTAATACTGTATTTTGTCTCAAATGTCTTAAATGTCCGGAATAGCTTTGCTATAGCTTTATAATAGTTACCCCTGAAGTATTGTAACACAATCCCAGTGGTCTACCAATATAAGTAGGCGAAGAGACGACACACGGCGGGTTTATTTTGCGGTTGAGGGCTCCACACTACCTACCCTGTTCGTTGCCCCGAACGACGGGATGTGCGGTTCAAAAGAAGTCTTTTCAACCGTAGTGAACTAGACGCCCTAAATCCTTCTTATTTTAAGAGAATGGTACCCAAAAGTGGGACAAAAATGGATTGTTAAAAATATTCACGTGCTTGTGCGGTTCAAAAGAAGTCTTTTCAACCGTAGTAAACTAGACGCCCTAAATCCTTCTTATTTTAAGAGAATGGCAGCCAAAAGTGGGACAAAAATGGATTGTTAAAAATATTCACGTGCTAATTAATGGAATAATCACCCTTTACAAAATTTATTACCAAATATAACGCGATATTTAAGCTTTTATATATTTTCCAGCTAATCAGGAAATCACAAACGTTGTCCTCAAGTAAACCGTGACCTTTGATACCTGTATAAATCAAAACGATTAATATATCACAAACGGTATTATATAAAACACAAACTGCAGTTTTATATTGAACTTTATGGCGCAAAAATAAGGTTAGGTTTAATTTGAAACACATGAAAGGTTTTCGCGCTGCGTGAAATGTTATTGCTCGTAAAATTGTGTAACTGATAAAATAATAAAAAATGAATTTAATATCCAATTATAATGATTAACATAAAATCGAAATGAAACTAACCTTAAAATAATTTGATTAATATTATTAACGGTCCTATAAATAATTTAAAAAAAATAAATATAGTATGTATTTGACTTTTGACGTTTTATGACGATCTTTTGCAATAATTATTAATATTATTTTCTACTTTTAAGTTGAACTATTAAAGCTTTCTTTGAAACTATAAAACATAGCATCACGCCTGTATTCCCCGAAGGGGTAGGCAGAGGTGTATTACACACCCACAATTCGCCAGCTATGTTTAAGTCCCACGTAATAGGGGGCGAGCCTATTTCCGTCTACCGGGCACATTTCCAAACTCCGGGCTGCTACTGAGAATTTTTCTTTTTACGAAAAAGCTCAATAGCACTGCCCGACCTGGGGATCGAACCCGAGCCCTCATGATTAGCAGTCGCACACACTACCGCTATAATAATATATTTTTATGTTTTTTAGTCTCAAAACATCATCAAAGCCTACATTATAAAACCTATTAGGTCTTTACCTATGACCACTGAAGTAGTCCAACACAGTATCAGTGGTCCGTCAACACAGGCGGAGAGACGGCACACGGCGGGTTTCTTTAGTAGGTGAAGGCCCCCCACTACCCTGTTCGTTGCTCCGAACGACGTGGTGTGCTGTACAGTTACATTTTTTCCCGCCTAAACAATAAAATGAAATTGCCATTTTAAATAAAAAAAAGCAGTTAATTGATTCCCTTCTTGAAGAAATCAGCTGGACGGGAGGCAACACATTCTTCAAAGGCATTTTGCACTGCTTCTGGGAATTCTTTTCCCGCCAAAAAGCTATCGAAATTTTGGAAAAAGTAGACTAAGCACTAGACCACCAAACAGTCACCCTCATTTGTCTATGGGTAAGTTTTTGTTTAGGGCATTGTTTAGGTGCTGAACCAGGATCCAACCAACTTGCTGAGTACTTGCGATATCATACAGAATTCATGTTACGTCGCAGGTGACAAAGCGGTTCAAAATTCCTTAATTTGTGTGCCTGTTGAGCAGTGCAAGGCACGTCTCGACGCGCACTGGCGATCATTGAGTTCGTGGGGGATCATTGAGCTTTTTACCTTGCCAATTTGACGCAAATAGACCAATATTGTTTTGATGCTAACGTCTACCAAAGTTTTCGGACGACCACGAGGTTCATTTTTCAGGTCGAAATTTCCAGAACGGAAGCGGGCAAATCAATAAAAGTCGGTGCGTTGAATTGTAGAATTAGCTCCGTAAACGTCGTTGACGTCACGTGCCGTTGTCCCGCGTTGCTGCCTCGACGGTATTCGTATTCTATAACTATTTTAGAACTGACCGCTTTTGGAAAAATAATTCTATGTTTTTATAATAAAATTAATTTGAAATTAGAATTCTTAAAACTTAGTACGACAATTTCATAGGTAAAGACCTTATATAGGTAAAGACCTTATATAGGTATTTCTTTTTTTTGTCGGTGTTACATCGACGCGTGTATTTATCACTTGTGATCTATTTGTCCAAAAAAAAGAAAAAGTATAACTTCAAAATCAGTCTACGGTATCCGTATTTTATTGAGGTTAAATTTATTTCTACTTTCTATAGTAAAGCACTAGATTTTTATTTTCTGTCACAACCGAACGTAACATTGATTGATAGCAGTCTATAAACGCTGTCATTGGCAGTACAGCTTTTTTTCTGTATCAATAAAAAATGGCGGCACGCTACATTGAAACCTAGGTCACGCTACTTGCGGTATTTGTTACATAACGATTATTTCAATGTGTCATAGACAATAATTTTATTTGAGAGACCTTCAAATATGTATGATAGAGTTTTGGCGGGAACATGAAGGAATAATGCCGTCGCTCAACTTTTTTTTATTACTGTAAGCACTTATCGTAGTCTATTGACGCTAGCAACACCAAATGCATCACTCAGGCGTCGCTAACTCCAAGGAAAGGGATAGGAAGGATAATAGGGAGAGGATAGGAAGGAGAGGACACGAAGGATTATAAGGAGAGTATAGACAGGATACCAAAGAGAGGATAGGTAAGTGGTGCCGCGATAGGGTTCCACGATTTTTTCTTCAATTTATTCTAATGTAAAAACAAATATACCTTAAAACAACATTTGACACAACAACAACCCTATTTTATTTAATGAAATAATGTCCTTAGTAGCTGAAATAAATTACTCCATTCAAACGAAACTCCAATGTTCGGACAGGACGACGTCTCTCAGGTCCTCTAGTATTGAAGTAAAACTGCTTTAGAGTATCTATGGTCAGTGATGTACATCCTCTCGTAAGCCTGGATTGATCTGATTGATCTGTCATAAAAAAGGGGAAGAAATCTATGAAAACCTCAGACTAACTAGACGGAGCCACGGCGTGGCCGCACTTGAAACAGCAATATATTTTTTAAATGTTGCCAGGTTGACAAATATTTAACCATATTTGGGCAAAATAAACGATAGTTAGAATGAGGTCTGTAACTTAATCGTAAATAAGAAACTCTTCATAACAAATATTTAACTATTTTAGATATTTTTATATATATTTTTAGCATTTGACATGCTTAGCACTATACATTAAACACAAAGTGAAAAATGTGAAATCGAAAATAACAGTCAGGAGCAGGATTTGAACCTGCATCTTCTGGATACCGTCCAGATGCTTTACCAATTCAGCCATCCTGACAATTGCTCCTGACTGCTAATTTCGATAACACATCATACTTAACGTCTTTGGGTGACGCCTGCGCCATCTGTCGAACGTATTTTCATACATTATACCGACCAGGTAAACTTAATTTTACAATTAAGATTTTACCTAATAATGACGCAAACCCTTTAAATATTTTAGATATTTTTATATATATTTTTAGCATTTGACATGCTTAGCACTATACATTAAACACAAAGTGAAAAATGTGAAATCGAAAATAACAGTCAGGAGCAGGATTTGAACCTGCATCTTCTGGATACCGTCCAGATGCTTTACAAATATTTAAAGGGTTTGCGTCATTATTAGGTAAAATCTTAATTGTAAAATTAAGTTTACCTGGTCGGTATAATGTATGAAAATACGTTCGACAGATGGCGCAGGCGTCACCCAAAGACGTTAAGTATGATGTGTTATCGAAATTAGCAGTCAGGAGCAATTGTCAGGATGGCTGAATTGGTAAAGCATCTGGACGGTATCCAGAAGATGCAGGTTCAAATCCTGCTCCTGACTGTTATTTTCGATTTCACATTTTTCACTTTGTGTTTAAAATATTTAACTGAAAATCACAGCGTTTATCAAAATATTTATTTAAAAGTAAATCTACCACCCCTTCTATTCATCCTACCATCAGTCTTTAAACGTCCAGTGCTGGACATTGGCCTCCCCAAGAGAGAACCAGAACTAGCGGGCTTGTGCTGTGCATCCAACGGCTCCCTGCAGCTTCGACAATATATTTAATCCATCTGGTGGGAGGCCATATTACGCTGCGCTGTCCGATACGTGGTCGCAACTCGAAAACATTTTTCCCCAACGATTGTCAGCTCGTCGAGCGATATGGCCTGCCCATTGCCACTTCAGCATGTAATACCTGGCAGGCTATGTCGGATATTCACGTTATACGGATCTCCGTAATAAGAATTCGATCACGTAGGGAAATACCAAGACTTTGAGCCTTGATGCAAGGTAAGTATTGCTGCTCCATAAATTGCCCTTCTGTTCGATATATCGAGATAGCGACTGCTGATCACGAGGTCTTGGGTTCGATCCCCGGGTCGGGCAGGGCTACTGAGATTTTTCAAAACAAAAAAAAAATTCTCAGTAGCAGCCCGAAGTTTGTAAATGTGCCCGGTATACATAGCTGGCGAGTCGTGGTTGTGTAATACACCACTGCCTACCCCTTCGGGAAATACAGGCGTGATGCTATGTTTTTTGAAGTTACAAAGACTTTAAAAGCTATACCTACATGAACATATTCACTGCCAATGATTTTGCTCCCAACGTTACTATTTTCTAATTATGTATAATGTAACATCAACAAAATTTCGTAAAACATATTTTGAGTATTTCGTGGGATGCCTCGTTTTCCCGTAGCATACACCCATTTCGATCTCGCATCTGGATTAGAGGGAAACTTAAAATAGTAAATATTTATCATCATCTCATAAATTACATATAAAGGAGACTGGCGGTTTTCGGCCTGAACTCTTACAGAAATAAAACTTATACGAAAAAAAGTACATATTTACTCATAACTTTTTACTTCAGTCCATCGATCCATCAGCCTTTTAACGTCCACTGCTGGACATAGGCCTCCCCAAGAGAACGCCACAACGAGCGGTCCTGTACCGACCGCATCCAACGGCTCCCCGCAGCTTTGACCAGATCATCGGTCCATCTGGTGGGGGACCGTCCTACGCTTTACTTCAGTACTATTTCCAAAAAACTTGTCTGAGTGGGGACAAATAATTTTTAATATTGCGATTATATTGTGAAAAATCGATACTATTAAATCATCAATACTCAACCTACTTTGTACCCTAAATCAGATTGGTTCCTTTATTATTTACATTCCAAGGTATAAGGTAGATATTTACCAAGGTAATGAGGTATTTTATAGATTTTTTTATTTCATTTTACAGGTTTTTGTAATTGATTATTTACTCAATACTTATCTTTTTAAACTATTGTTTTTTTAGGATGCCAACCTAACCTGAGATGCCAAGAAACTGCCACTTGTCAATCATTATAGACATTATATCATTTCAACATGAGGTAATGCTTAGCAAGAAACTCTACAACGTTATGTTGTCGTTGTTGTCTGTGATCCCTGTTCCCGGCGCTTTGTAGAATTTTGTCTGTGCTATCAATTATTATTTTTGACCATAAGGCATCCGTTGCTGGTCTCGTATGATATTCACTTCATATGAGTCAAATAACTTCATTGATAAAATATTTAAGAAGTTTTCACGCGTGATAACCTTACGTCAATGTCATAAATTAATGTTTTATATCTACTTTCAGACAAGTTTTTGGAAAAAGTGACAACCATAAATGGTTTTCTAATTAATAATGCTATCAGGAAACATTAAAATTATTCGGGTAGGGGACCAGGCCGAATGCTCCTAGGAAACCCGCTAGTCTCCTTTTAGTAAAGTGAAAACTGGGCAAATTAAATTCGCAATAAGGCAACACCGAAACAATTCTCAGTAATAGAAACTTAGCTAGAAAACGTGTTTTGCGAGTGTATCTTAGTAGCAATTATTAATTTTGAGTAAAAAAAGCCCATTTTATATCACTTTATAGCATTCAATCATTAATTTTTTTCATTTTCGACTACATATGAATGAAATGTTATACCTGTATTTTTTCGCTCGCTGTAGCTTTTGTAGCATAGTACATTATTATCACGTAGTCTTTTTCTCAAAACACTCATTAACACAAATTAACATTAAATTTTAATTAAAACCCGATTTTTTATAAAAATGTTCGATTATGCCAGTTGAATCGTGACAGACAAAGCATTTTGACATCGTGACAATACCAAAAACTGGCCACGGCGACAAAGATAAAAATCTATGACTTTATCTGTTTTTTGCACCAGTAAATTGTATCTTACGTTCTCGCTCATACATGTCAAAGAATTTTCTTCCCTCTGTCTAGGACGTATTTAGTCTGAGATGAAAACGAATGCTCTTTTTAATTCTATTTCTATTAAAAATCAATTTATTTCTACGGAAATAATCCTAACTCAGCTAGGACTTTATGACTTCTATAAATTATTCGAAATGCTTTACCGTACCAACCATACTAATAATACATTATTTTATGAAAAATTATCATGTTGCCAGTTGTATAATAATAATATTATATACTTAGCTTTAATGCGTTAAAACACGCTTTAAGTTGCTGCAATCTACTGGACTCTTTATAACGAAACATATGAGTATTAAATGAATTTGTGTTTAATGTATAGTGCTAAGCATGTCAAATGCTAAAAATATATATAAAAAATATCTAAGTATTAAATGATTTTAAATTGATAAAGCCTTTTAAACACATAAACTGTAAGTAATATAAAAAATCTAATCACTGCGTAGGCTTTGAGAGATCAGTGCGCTCAGACTAACAGAAAACAAATCTTTTAGCTATATCATATAAAAATTTCCTGTCATAGTGCTGGTCCACGATGAACTTGAAATTAACGTTTTTTTTAAATTTGTATTTCGTTCCAATAAGGTAGAATAGTTTTTACGCCTTTTTATTGTAAAATTGTTTTTATCCCGAGTGAGAAACTGAGGCACTGTTACCCCAGCAATATTGTTTTAATTTAAAATAATTAAACGAAGCAATGCGTGGCCCGGGCACATTTCGCACGCACACAAACACACATACATATCACATTCAGACTTAGAGTATAAAAAAGTATTCAGACCTTTTACTTAATTATATGTATATGTAATATACTAATTGCGCTCCGCGGTTTCTCCCGTGTAACATTTGATTCCGCGGGAAACGCCTACTCTATAGAGTAGGGAACGACGCGGCGGTGGCGCGCGGCGTTGAACGGTTCGTTTAATAGTATTGCATTCATTACTTTTAACATTTTTATATTCTATTGATGATAAAACTATTTATTGATGCCGTGTGGGGCCGGCTTTAGAATTGTCCCACCCCTCTCTACCCATGGGAGTCGTAAGAGCCGACTGAGGGAATACCGCGGGAGTGGGCAGCAGCACTCCTTCGAGTATTAACAACATCCATTGCGATCGCCAACCCGCCTGCCAAGCGTGGCGATTACGGCACTATCCCCCATATGAGCGAAACACATGTGGCGTTCTCATGGGGAGGCCTATGTCCAGCAGTGGACTTTAAAAGGCTGATGGATGGATGGAAAACTATTTATTTATCTAAGAAATAATAGGTACTACGATACGAATGTAATCAACTTTTTTGTTACATTAGTTCTCTACCAGCGCGACGCTCTAATAAAATTTTAGAACATACTTACTTACTTATCATCACGCCATTTACCTTGCGGGGTAAGCAGAAAGAACAGAGTGCCAAGAGGCTCTATTCTTGCTTCTTTTCTATTCTCGCTTCCTCAACATTCATAACTGTCTTCATACACGCTCGCCGGTTTCGGAGACTCCTGACTCCACTTTCCTTCAATACATGACCGATTTGGTCTAGGTAGGTGAGTCTCAGTCTCCCCCTGTACCTACATCCTTCCACTTTTGCATTGTATATCTTCTTAACCAGTCGCTCGTCCGGCATTCTTTTCACATGTCCGAACCATCGGAGCATTCCCTTTCGCATCTTTACACCAATACTATCTTTCATACCATAAATACTCTCTAAAAAAAAATGCAAATTTCTTAAGGATCTCTAATTTTTTAAAGACATTATAGCCTATGTTAAACATCAGTCCAGTAGTTTCGAAGCTTATTGAAAACATAGCAGCACGCCTGTATTCCCCGAAGGGTAGATTAGGTGTATTACACCCACGGTTCGCCAGCTATGTTAAGTCCCACGTAATAGGGGGGAGCCTATTGCCGTCTACCGGGCACATTGGCCCGACCCGGGGATCGAACCCGAGACCTCATGATCAGCAGTCGCTTACCCTACCGCTGCACCACAGAGGCAGAGAACATAGCATCACGCCTGTATCCCTGAAAGGGTAGGCAGAGGTGTATTAGACACCCATGGTTCGCCAGCTATGTTTAAGACCCACGTAATTTCAATTTTCAATTTTCAATTTCAAACAAACAAAAAACCTTTCCTGTTTATAATATTAGCTTAGATAAAAGGATTGAACATAGCTTTTTGTCGTATGAATAAGTTTAAGTACTATTAAACCATATCATAATACAAAGTCCATGTGAGTCTTGAATTTTTATACTTTTAGTTTGCATAGTCATAAGTCGTTACCTTGTAATATATCTACGCGAGACTAGACGTTATGTGTGTGCTTAGTGAAGATCGGGATATGAGTTGGCACAGCAAATATCGTCCTCTGACTTCAAAGGCCGTCTACACACAGACAAGGAAACTATTCATATATAACTTTATGTCTGTGCTAGTTTCTATTCGCAGCCTCTTTAAAAAAATAATGTGTTAAAAAAGTTTCTAATAAGGCTGTATTACAATGAATTAATATCTGTCTTACGAACAGCTAATCTTGTGACAATATTAAGTACTAAATTGGTAATTTTAACATTTTATAACAGTCAGTAAACCACTTTATATCACTAAATAAAAATAATGTCGTCTGTTGATTTGGTTTACAAGCTACGTGTGTGCCAAATTTCACACAACTGATTATGTTGAGCCTTTTTTTCATGATTGATTAACAAACTAAAATTTTCACGTTTATAATATAATCGCTTAATGGTGACTTATTTACGACCCACGCCACCTATCAGATGCATTTACATATATTTTATTGGAAAGGACTGCTTTTAATTCATAACTACTGATCTACAAGGATATTATTCCTTAATGCAAGGTTTTGTCTTAAAAAATCAATAAAAAAAACCGCTAAATATAAAATATGTTGACTAATCTCCTTTGTAAGGGAGTTTTGGCGGGAACATGAAGAAGATCATGTCGTCGCTCTGCATTATTTTCTTAAACTTGTGTTATTTCAAGTATTAATGTGTAAAAGTGGTGGCGTTTTGTTTATTTACTATTTGTGTATGTGAATAAGTGTTGGCAAGTGATGTAATGTGGCATAACTTGTATTTTCGTGTTGCCTCCAAAACTAAATTGAAGTTTCAGTAAAATTGTCACCGCTTTACTGAGGCGTGACTTTGGCTATACTACAACTAATTTTATATGACTTTGACTTCGACTTGTTTGATGAATTAAACTTACCTGTGAACATGAAATAAACCCTAAATAAGTCATTGGCAAATACTCAAACTCGAGTGGTCATTATTAAAAAAAAACTTCGTTATAACTTGTAAGTGTGTAGCTTCCCTGTACTTACACTTCATCTGGGGGGGACTCACATATATAAACCTACTACATATTATTAGAGACACACTTATGCAAGTCACATGATTAGAATCCGTTCGCAAATAGTCTTTCAACTCTGAACTTATACTGCCTTAATAATAAACGTTGTATAATCTCTAAACAGGTTATTCAGTGTTTTGTCTTTGTCACTAATATGACAGTTTAACGTACAAATTATTTGTGAATAAAGAAAAAGAGATTTTTAGTAGGGGCGGGAATTGAACCACGCATCTTTTCCAATCCGGGGAAGTGCTCTAAGCCATTGAGCTACCCTACTGACCTTTCGATCATCCCAAATTCTTAATCACATTTGTCTTACGACTAACGCCATCTACCGGCAAGCATTACACGCATCCAATATAGTAAGTTTAATTTTGCAATTAAAATTCATACTATTTGATGGCGCGATTTTTTCTAACATTTTAGATCTATTTCTTTTAGCAATTGACATGCTAAAAGAAAAAGAGAAAATCTTTTTTTCTTTATTCACAAATAATTTGTACTTTAAAAAGTAGCGGAGCAATTGCTAAAAGAAATAGATCTAAAATTTATGACAGTTTAACGTTAAAAGAACGGAACAAAACACTGAATAACTATTCGGAGTTTATACAATGTTTATTAGTAAGGGGGATATTGTTCGAGTCACATATCAATTGTTATTTGTATGATAGACTAGAGTTGTAAGTAAATCCGGCGAGCCACTGAAGTAATCCAACACAGTATCAGTGGTCCGTCAACAAAGGCGGAGAGACGCCACACAGCAAAAAAAAAGGTATTGTAAGTAAATAATAGTAATTTTGTATATCAGATATGGTCTTATATAAATTTAGTAAGCGTTTGCCTCATGGTTTCACCCACCTTTTGATTTCAACGAAATCTAATGATTCTTATAGTTTTTTTTAATTTTTATTTACAAACAATGGTAACACAGCGGTACATTTTTGAGAAAAAAGTCGTCTTTGTTTCACACCTCTCGCAGAAGGTGTTCTGGGTTTGATTCCCGCAGGAAAATTCTTTGTGTCATGGACAAATGATTGTTCCAAGTCTGGGTGTAATTTGAGTTCGAAGTTATTAAGAAATATGTGACGTCAGATGGCGTTCTTTGATTATACTTATATTTGCTCAGTCCTTAAGAGTTAGCGTAATGTTAAATGATCTATAACCTTAAATTAAACACAAAGTAGAAAATGTGAAATCAAAAATAACAGTCACAAGCAGGATTTGAACCTGCATCCCCTGGATACCGTCCAGATGCTTTGCCAGTTCAGTCATCATGACAAATCGCTCTTGACTGCTAATTTCGATAACACATTCATACTTAACGTCCTGGGTGACGCCTGCGCCACATTATACAGACCAGATAAACTTAATTTTACAATTGAGATTTTTACCTAATTAGCAGTCGAGAGCAGTTGTCACGATGGCTGAATTGGCAAAGCATCAGGACAGGTATCCAGGGGATGCAGGTTCAAATTCTGCTCGTGACTGTTAATTTTCGATTTCACATTTTCCACTTTGTGTTTAATGTAGGTAAATGGCTAAGCATGTCAAATGCTAAAAATATATATAAAAAAATCTTATTTGTGCACTGTGATTATATAACTGCAGTGTTGGGCATTGTGGGATCTAAATGATCCTTCCTCAGAATTTGTATATGAATTTACGATAATGACGGGTAATAGTTCTAGAGTGTGCACAGAGAAAAACACGATCGTTCGAAATGTATTTCGTACACAATTTTATTTCGCATACGAACGGGAACGAGTGTTTCTAAATAGGTTCCCAGACTCGTTTCTATTGCACATTATATCTCGTATACTTCCCAGCGGTTGATTTTATATACCTATGTTATGGTTATGTGTTCCCATTTAATCCGTCCTTTATACCGCGTGGCTGCTTCTGACAGACGTATTGAGTGTAATCTCGTTCGAAAATATGAGGCAACATTTATATATAGAGGTATTATTTACGCAGAGTAGACGAGCCAAGCAAGGAATCATCCTGTTGATAGAACGAGAAAGAGAACGAATTTGATTTGATACTCCTTGCTCACTCCTTAAAGACACTGTCATGTCAATATTATGTTATTCACGTCCGTCAAATAAATAAGATTGTAATAAAATACGACTAGCTAACAGCCCTTGCTAAGTATAGGTGTAATTTATTAGGGAATAAAGGTTCAAGGTAACTGTTTATGAAACAATAGCTTTGCCGCGCGAATTTACTCACCTTTTTTTAAATTAAAAATAAATTAAACTGCTTATAAATAATTTAAGGGCAGTTGCTTCTGACTGCTGTAGCATAGAGCTAATTTTTGACCATGTTATAATAATTTTTGTAAGACTTTTTATCTTTTTGCTCCGTCACCGGTCGTCGCGTGATGATGAACTAGCCTTCTTTACGGGTTTGAATATTTTATATTTGTAAATAGATTTAATCGAATTCTATGGGTAGTTTCTAGATTCGCCTTATAAACTAATTCTTCAGCTTTACCTATATATTATTAGACATAGGTTAAATTTCTCTGCTTATCCCATTCCTATACTTAAAAATCTTCCTTCATTAAAAAACAACTAAACTGCAATGAAGGCCGTTTTTTTTATACTATTATACTATTATAAAACAGGCCGTTTTTTTATACTATTATACTATTATATTTATACTATTATAAAACTGTAACAGAGCTGTGTCTGTACATTCAAGATATTTGAGAAAAAATGACTGTAATAGGCTATATAGGCGTGTCTAAACACAAAACAATTTTTTTAGAATTTTTGTCTGTTTGTCTGTTTATCTGTTTGTCTGTTCGTGCATCACACAAAAACTACTGAACGGATTTTGATGCAACTTATTTTATTTGAAAGTTGATTGGACTTAAAAACTGGTAGACATTTTATCCCGCTACTATATCGGGAACCTGAGATATAACCGAAAAACTAGAAAATTATTTAAACGAATTTTTTGTAGAATTTATTTAAAAGAACTACTAGATGGATTTCGATGCAACTTTTTTTATAAAAAAGTTGCATCGAACTTTTTTTATAAAAAAGTTGCATCAAAATCCAAAAGGCCTTGATTTGGCTTAAAAACTGGTAGACATTTTATCCCGCTACTATATCGGGAACCTGAGATATAACCGAAAAACTAGCTTTTGGCTGCGAGAAGCCGCTGGCAAAGGCTAGTTTTTTATAAAGAGGTGTTCTCTTTAAAAAAAATATATAAAAACGCAACGGGTTTTAAAACAGCCTTGCTGTAGCAAATAATCTTTGTCTATTCAACCACTCACTTAAAATTTGCACTTTAAAAAGTGGCGGAGCATGTCAAATGCTAGAAAATATAGAACAAAAATGTTTAAAAAATCGCGCCATCAAATAGTATGAATTTTAATTGCAAAATTAAACTTACTATATTGGATAATTGCATGTAAATGCGATTCTGATAGATGGCGTTGGTCGTTAAGACAAATGTGATAAGGAGATTCGGATGATCGAAAGATCTGTACTATAGCTCAATGGCTTAGAGCACTTCCTCAGATTGGAAAAGACGCGGGTTCGATTCCCGCTAGTAAAAAAAATCTCTTTTTCCTTATTCACAGATATATTTAAAGTAACAAAAACGGGTGTTTTTTCAAATTAGGTCAAATTTTCACTACCATTGGCCCGACGTTATTTGAAGATATTTTGTTATTTTTATATACGAGTATTACTAGACACGCTCGGCCATTTTTCAGAAATCCACGAGCAAGATTGGGGCCTCCGCATGCGTCTTTGAGATAAGTATGTAGGTATATGATCATGATGTGTCTCTGTGAAAGTTTTCTGTTAAATGCGCATTTATGATTCACCTACTCTATCAACATAATATCTCTGTGGAAAATTCTTGTTTACAATAGCATGTAATTTCATATGAACAATAATGTGAAATTAATTCGAAATTGAATGAATCGTTTTATTTTTGTTTGCTTTATGAATGTGACAGGGATTTTATTTGTCCCCTGTGAAATTACATTTACCGCACTGTCGGTGACGCACGAGGTGTATGAACTTGCTGACGCGGCCCTTTTATACTAAACAAAACAGGAACAAAATGTATTATTTCTCTCTTTGTTTTTATATTTGTATCATGTAACTAATCACCATGATAATATGCATAAATGTATGAATACGAGAAATATTATTATTTCGTGGTACCTGTGATATCGGTCCGAACATAACCCATGTAATATTTAGTTCTTACAATCGCGTAGATATACCTTTTTGTTGTTAAGGCGGAAAATATGTACCTAACCGCACACCCCGTCGTTCGGGGCAATGAACAGGGTAATGTGGGGCTCTCACCCTCTTAATAAATCCGCCATGTGCCGTCTCTCCGTCTTTATTGGCGGGCCATGGAACTACTCGTATGTACATTACTTCAGTGGTCCGCGGGCCGCGTAGATATACCTACATAGTACATCATATGTATAGATTCATCATTAGAATTGTCTATACATACGAGGAGGGATCAAAAAGTACTGAGAATGAGATAGAATATAATGACTATTGATAACTTAATAATTTATTTTTCTACATAGTCTCCGAGTCTCTCTACACACCGAGTCCAGCGCTTTTCCAAAGCTTCAATCCCCTTCAAAAAAAAACTTTTGTCTTGGTCCTGCAAAAAGCTCTCCACGGCATCCATCACCTTGTTATGTCTTCGTACCTGTTTCCCCTTAAGTATTCTTTCAATTTGGGGAACAGATAAAAATAGCTAGGCGCCAGATCTGGTGAATAAGGTGGTCAACCAATTCGAAGCCAGCTTGCTGAATGGCAGCCATCGCAACTGTCGACCTGTGCGCGGGTGCGTTGTCGTGATGAAACAACACGCTCCGTCGAAGTTTCCCTTTCCTTTTTCTTTGATGGCATTCCTCAACTTGGGAACTAAAGCGGCATAATATTGGCCTGGAATAGTGGTTCCACGCTCCAGGTAATCAATCAACAATATCCCTTCTGAGTCCCAAAATATTGAGGCCATAACCTTGCCAGCCGATGCCACTGCATGAAACTTCTTTGGGGTGGAAATATGTATCTGAGCTATGCCTGCCAGTATTTTTTTTTTTCTTATTTTATACTCCTTGTATGTCGTTCTCACTACTTTTTGATCCCTCCTCGTATAATGGAAGCATTTTACCACAGAGACCTAATTATTTCATGTAATATTACGGATAAAATGTAACGAGTAGACAAAATATTTATTTTGTCTAGACAAGTAGACGTCTAGTACATTATGTATGTGATTAAGATTCATGTAAGGACTTTTCCAGACTGCACCAGAAAGGTCCCTCATTTTTGATAGTGTAGCTACTTAGGTATTTCTGGACACGCCACTGAAGTAATGTAACATAGTTTCAGTGGCCCCATACAGGCGGAGAGACGACATACGGAGGGTTTAGCAAAACAAAAAAAAAAACAGGTATGTCTCCGAACACAATTTTTTTTTTAAATTTTTGTCTGTTCTTTTGTTCACGCATATTAGGGTTAATCTTGTACCTTATGGAACCATTCTATATTATAAAGTAATGTCACACAGTGGTCCTCATTACAGGCGGACAGACAGCACACCGCGGATTTATTTAGTGGGTGAGGGTTCCCAACAACCCTATTCGTTGCCCCGAATGACGGGGTGTGTAGTAAGGTACTTTTTCACTCTAACAAAAAAAAAAGTACTACTGAAACATCGGAATTATTTAGTAGAAATAAAATGATCATAAATTGACAAAGTACTCCTCAAGACGAATCAAACGAGTATAAACTCGATATGGTTGCGTCGATTCATTAGAGTTACTGTGGCCATCTTCCAGCTCCATCGTCTGCCTCTGGATACCATCTAGAGACAAAGTACTCGTCAAGACAAATCATACGAGCCCAAACTCGATGGAGTTATGGCGATTTATAACGGAGTTCCTATGGCTACCTTCTAGCTCCATCATCAGACTCTAAATACCATCTAAAGATAAAGTACTCGTCAAGACGAATCAAATGATTCCAAACTCGATGGGGTTGCGTCGTTTCATTACAGAGTTACTGTGGTCACCTTCCAGCTCCATCATCAGATCCTGGATATCATCGAGACGCAAAGTACTCGGCAAGACGAATCAAACGAGCCCAAACTCGATGGGGTTGCGCCGTTTCATTATAGAGTTCCTATGTCCACCTTCCAGCTCCATCATCAGATCAGCTCCATATCATCATAATATTGCATTGTCACGCGATCTACACATGCGTATAAAATTTTAAAGGGGCTCGTGGCGTAGTCGTTAGTGTAACTGACTTCCGTGCACGAGGTCGTGGGTTCGATTCCCACTCAGGACAATTATTTGTGTGATGAACACAGATATTTGTACTGCGTCTGGGTGTTTCCATCTATTATATGTATGTATTTACAAAAAAAAAGTAGTATATGTATTATATCCGTAGTCTGGTACCCATAGCACAAGCGTTAAGCTTAGTTTGGGACCAGAGTACGTTGTGTGAAAATGTCCGTGAATATTTATTTATTTATTTCAGCTCAATCGGAAACCGGGAAGTGTGTCAAATGCTTGCAAAATTTGAACAGAACTAGTAAAATAAAAGCGTCGCCACGCTAACAGCCGATTTTACCCTCCCTCCGCATTAGATATTTCACATCAAAAGTAATATATATTATGTATTATATCCGTAATTTGGTACCCATAGCACAAGCTTTAAGCTTAGTTTGGGACCAGAGGACGTTGTGTAAAAATGTCCGTGAATATTATTAATTTTCGTCTGTTCTTTTGTTCACACATCACATTATAATAGGTATAAATTTGTACCGCATGGAACCATTCTATAGAGATGTCACTATTTATTCTTATACCTATCACTGTTGGGAACAGCTTGTCTCCCAGAATGAGTACCTAAAACTTAGGTAGCTTTTAATTTTGAGAAATAATTAAGTTTCCGCGCAAAAGAACTAAGTTCCATGCGAACGAAGTCGCATCTAGAAGCTAGTCGATAATAATACAATAGCACTCGATGTGTCTTTACGTTATTTAGCTGCACAGATGGCGGAGTGGTATAGATATCGGAGTCCCGCCTGAGTTATGGATTCGATTCCCACACTCTTTGAGTGATCCACAAATGGTTGTTCTGAGTCTGGGTATAGTTTGTTTTTGTGAAATTGTATGTCTTTGAAGTCCCCCACGATACAAGGATTATTCCTCAGTGCAGTGTTGTCTTATGAAAAATAAAAGTTAAGGTACGTCCTATTACTATAGAAGATTTATTGTATACATTTGTTAAGGAAATAATTCCGTAAATAATTATTCCCAGCACATTGTAAGCTATCCCCATTAATATCCCACACAACATGCTCCCAAAACAACAAATCGAGAAACGATTTATCAAGAAAAACAGTTTTTCTCACCTCGCGACGATGCGCCGCCATTTTTCTTAGTCAACATTTCACAAAGTTCACAACATAAATATTAATAGCTGCTACATATTTATGAGTGCTGGGTACTCCGTGTTTTTATTTAATTCAATTATTTCCACGATTTAGCACACTCGGATATTTCTTTGTTATATTTCCCGGGAAAAATGTAGGGACTTTCTGTATTTTGTTTTTTTCTATTCATAAGATTCTTGTAACTTTTTGCTGTCCAATGAGTCTAAGAAAACAAACTCGTACTGCCTGGGTTTTATATATCAATGATTGCCTTACTAATAAACGTTGTATAATCTGTTAACTTTGAATAGATTCAGTGTTTTATCTTTGTCACTAATATGACAGTTTGATGTTGAAAGAACGGAACAAAACACTGAATAACTATTTGGAGCTTATACAATGTTTATTAGTAAGGGGGTACAGTTTACGTCATCCTCTGAAACAAAAATAATTTCTATAAAATTGGTAGTTATACAGAAACCCTCTATTTTACTATGTTTTTAGTAACTCGCTTTCTTGTATGTCTGTCCGGGTGGAATTTTGTAATTGATTTTAAACTAACTTTCCGATGAGCTAGATACTTGAAATTTGGACATAGCTCAGAAGTGGATGACAATGCATGAAAATTTGAAAAAAGAAGAACATAACCCTATTATGGCACGCTATTAATGCATTAATTATCGGCTGCGTCTATACTTTTTAGTCCTCGCCTTATTATCCTTCCCATTTTCTCTTGATTATCCTTTTTAACCTCTTTTTAATATCATACCTATCTTCTCCTTATTATCCTTCCTGTCGATGTCCTATCCCTTTCCTTGGCATTGATGACGTGCGAGTGATGTCTCTGGTGTTGCTGGCGTCTATAGGTAACCGCTAACTATCAGGTGGACCGTATGCGTGTTTGTCACCCACGTAAATTAAAAAACAACAAGAGTTCATAGTTATTAATAAGACGTGTTTGTAAATTGAGATTTACAGTCATCTATATCTTTATACTACGAGGCTGACAGCGCGTCGAGAGGATAAGAAGGGAGTTTAGGCCTCCAACGCTCCCATTCGCCATACGAAACAACTATAGGAGTAAGCACCATTCACGCTGATCTTCTGTGAGAGGTTGTACTTTCCCGATCGAGCCAGCCCATTCGTGCTGCGTATTTATTTAAGAGAAAACCACTTTGAAAGGGTATGCAAAGTTTTTATGGAAACGTACCGACATCTAGTAAGATATATGAATACGATATCAAACGAAACGCAATAAGTCTTTCAATTCTATACAATTTCAATCACATACTTCTCTAAATAATTTGCCGAAATATTCAATATAGAAAACCTTGATAATATCATAGCCCACTACTAACTCCGTATTACCATACGTACGTGTGTATGTCACTGAAATCCTGATCAAAAAAAAATCAAGAATCATGGATCAAAACCACAGGATCAATTTTGATGTTTTTTTTTTTGTGTTTGAGTGGTTTGATGTAGGTAGATGGCGCTACAATTGTGTACCAGGAATTATATTATAAATTTTAGCGGCTTTTTTAATCTTTTTATGATACAAAATGTCATTCGCGACAATGTCTATCGGCCTCAACTACTTGATTATGTTTGTAAGCTTTTGCTATACGCTAGTATTAAAATGATAGACCAATCTTTATTTATTAAGGGCAAAAAAAAGTTACTTACATAATACGATTACAACAAAAGTTCTTAAAATTGATATTAGCTATAATATATTTATGTATCCAATATCCACAAATATCAAGCTTAGTAAAAGGAAGAATACAGACTACATCACATCGCGCTTATTACCTTTATGTTTCCGTCTGTACACAAATGTACACAATGTACATTATTTTATATGTTTAACTAGATGAAAACCCGACATCGTTCGGGTGAAATGTGACTCATAATACACAATCTTTTACGAAACTGATAACCTTAACGAACTCAAGATGGCTGCCATCTTGAGTTCCATCTGATGGCATCCGTGTGGCCAATATGGCGACTGCCATTTGCACTATTAGAATTTAACAAAATACTCGACAATCCGAATTTTGCGGATATATGTTGTCGACTCGAAATCATTATTTTTTATGTTTTATTATTCAGGTAAGGTTTCAATCGAGTATACCGTACCCCTTGACCGAATTATTAATATAGATTTATGAATCAACATTTGCTTAAAATAAATTAACAAATGAAAGATGTTTATGTTTGAAAAATGATTATTGAAAACGAAGTGGCGAGGTTGAGTAAGACGACGAAGAGGTGGTTTTCACTTTATATTTTTTAATAGCTCTGCAAAATGTCTTGTTGAATTGTGTCGTTGCGTAGTCTGTAGAAATAAATAAAAATATTGTAAATAAAATATTTGTTTATTTTTCGCTCAGTTTGATTTAGATCTGTGTAATACGAAGGGCACCATGAGTCTCAGATACATCGCTGCTCGTAAAGTTATCTAGGGACGATGCGGTTGAAATCCGATGATTTTGTGAAACACCGCGGTATAGTTTGGTGTGTTTCGTGAAATTGTTTTCGGAGTAGCAACATTGTAAATTATATTTCAGAGTACCTTTTTGAAATAAAGCTTCTCTAGGATACCACTCCTCGTACAAAATACACTAAGTCGTTTATTGGTTAATTGAGACACTTCCAAGTATGGGTTCTTCTTGTGAAATCTGCAGTTTATACTGTCTTAACTAACTAACCAGTAAGGACTGTGTGTGCATAATAATTATTTTGTATGAGGCTCGGGTAAAAATAATCCCCTATTATTTTTTGAATTAAATACTTCTTTTGTCGCGACTTGAAAGTAACTCATGTTTTTTTTTCGGACGGAAGTAATTCAAACGGAAGTGACGTTCAGTAAAATAACGTACAGTTCCTTTACGGGAGTAGCTTAACTATAGTGTGAGCATATTATATAAGTATGTGTTATTTAGCCATTAATTTATAATTTTCAGTAATACATTATACTTAAATGTTATAATAATAATAATTTAATAACTTAATTTTATTGCACGCCTCATAAGCGAAGCGTTGCGGTGGGTACTACTGTCACTTCACCAAAAACAACCGATTTTTCAAATTTAAAATGTCTCTATTTATCATATATTGCACTTGTAAAATAAAATCTACACACATACATAAAGAACAAACACTATTTTTAAAATTCATGATATGTTTGATGCTAGTATTGATATTTAAACTAGTTAGAAAAAACTGTTTAAAAAAGTTCTAGCTTGGACGTGCGGATCCTGTATGTTTGTTAACACGATAACAACCGAAATACTTTACTAATAGAGTCTTTTTTTATCTTACGTTTCAATATAATAAGGAATAGAACCCTATCACTTTTCATGGTCTGATTCGATGTGTTTTAATTGTTAAATAAAGAAAAATATTGGCCGTGTGGGGCCGGCTTTAAAATTGTCCCACCCCTCTCTACCCACGGGAGTCGTAAGAGCCGACTGAGGGAATGCCGAGGGAGTGGGCAGCAGCACTCCCTCGAGTATTAACAACATCCACTGCGATCGCCAACCCACCTGCCAAGCGTGGCGATTACAGAATTATTCCCCATGACGGGACCGCTCGTTGTGACGTTCTCTTGGGGAGGCCTATGTCCAGCAGTGGACGTTGAAAGGCTGACGGGTGGAGGGATGAAACAAAAATAGTTTGAATATGTGTGGTTGATTCGATCATACACTAAAACCAGCGCTATCTACCTTATTTAGTGAGAACTACTTCTATAGAATCAATAGTACTTTTTAAAATTAGCGCCATTTATATAAGACATGAGAACCACATTAGCACTTTTTGAAATTAGCGCTATCTATGTAATATTATGTGCCGTGTGGGGCCGGCTTTAGAATTGTCCCACCTCTCTCTATCCACGGGAGTCGTAAGAGCCGACTGAGGGAATACCGGGGGAGTGAGCAGCAGCACTCCCTCGAGTATTTACAATATCCACTGCGAACGGCAACCTGCCTGCCAAGCGTGGCGATTACGGCATTATCCCCCATGACGGGACCGCTCGTTGTGGCGTTCTCTTGGAGAGGCCTATGTCCAGCAGTGGACGTTGAAAGGCTGATGGATGGATGGATGGATGGATGTGATTTATTGAAAACTACTTAGTAAGACCAATACATTATTAGTTATTTATTGAATGAAAAATAAAATTAAGAGGCGTGCACTTTTGGATTTTCCAAGCTATATTATTTAAATACTGGGTCGTATGTCATGCAAAGCAGTCAACGATACACTAATAACAGAAGCAAAATGGTATTTGACGTTTACAGAGTATTAATAAGAGATATACGAGTATGTCGCCATGATAGGAATAACAGGTTCACGGTCCACCATTTTGTTGTTGTGTGGTGCATTCGCCTACAGGTTACACGGACTCATTTGAATTTAATTAAGTCATTGGTAAGGTAGGGTCACCACTGGTAGTATAACAGTTCAAAGTGCGAAATTCCTTTTATTTTATGAATAATCTTTCTAGTAATATCTATCATATTATTCAGTTTTACTTCAACCGCGCGGAAAGGTTACAGGCAACTCATTTTTTTTTATTACTAAGTGCATATTTATATTTTTCTTTAAAAAGCTATTGCAGGCTATAAATGCAGTTATCAATTTCTATGTCACAATCTTTGTTAACATTTTACGTTTTCTATTTTCACCAAAGTCCTTTAAACAAAATATTACAACGTTTTCACAAACAGGCGACGCATTAATTAAGTCATATTTTGCGATGCACTGGAATAAGTTGTAGACTAAGTTTTCAAGACCAAGTATTCTTAGTTTGTATATGAAAAAACTGCGTATTGTTCACAAAATAAATAAAACATTCTATGTAACGGTAACTTTAAGAAAATTCAATTCGATACACAAAATCTACCGTTCTTACATACCCTGTTCCCTAATTAGGTATAATTATAAAAACTCTGAAGAGTTCTCCTTGGGCCCTCGTCGTCCAAGGACCTCTCTTACACCGAGGTCACGGTCTTATAAAAATTACTGGGAATCAGACACCGCATATAAAAGTACTGTTTGGTTAGGATTCGGTGTTTACAGAAACGTGGCGTTGATACACATAATAAAAACGGTTTGCGTTAGGCTTTTTTGTTTTGGTTCACGTTTGATATTAGATTCGAAGTTACCATTTTGTTGGGGGTGAATACAAAAAAAATATCGCTAATGATTACCGTTTATTTTGGTCACGCAGTGGACAATGCAGTTCCACATCGTTGCCGTGATAAAACTAGTTTTATTTCTAGTCGGTGTACAATTTTCGCATAGGAATATGTGTGTATTAATTATGAGTAGTGATGCATAGTAATGTATAATTTGTAATTGCAGTTTATTTTGTATGATTCCATACTATTATAAAGTTGTAACAGAGCTATGTCATTAACATTTACATCTAAAGTCCATTTTTGAGAAAAAATTAATATTATGTTGAAATTTTCAGTTACAATTTAACTTTAGATGGACAGTGGGCTAGTAACTAACTACTAACGTTGATAATAAAAAAAAAAACTTGTGATAAACATGGTATGGTTTGTCTGTCCATTTGTACCAGCTAATCCCCGAACCGCCAGACCGATTTGGAAGGGTCTTTCACTTGCAGAAAACTGATGTCATAAGAAGTAACATAGCAAGTTTTATTTTAAAAAAAACGTTAAGGCAAATGTGATGAGGAAATTCGGTATTTCTAGAAATGGTACGATAGCTCAATGGATTAGAGCACTTCCCCGGAAAGGAAGGGACGCAGGTTCGATTCCCGCTCGTACTAAAATACTCTTTTTCCTTATTCACAAATTATAATTTGTACTTTAAGAGTAGCCGAGCATGTCAAGTGCAAAAAAATAAAAAAAAAAAAAAAAAAAAAAAAAAAAAAAAAAATATAGATCAAAATGTTTAAAAAAATAGTTAATTTTCAGCTTATAACAAAATATAACAAATTCCACGCGGGCAGAGTGTATATAGATACACATAATAATAATAAAAAAAATAAAAAGCTGACAATTTCATTCATTCACGTGGGCTTTCTAACAGGCTAATTAGTTATTACGAAACTAATATATCCTTTAATATATATAGGACTTCCTATTACGATATATTTAAGTGGTATTTTTCACAAAATTACACTTATAAAAGTGCTGTGGAAACGCAATAGGAATTTTAATTGAGTTGCTCGTTTAAATAATGGTACAATTTGAGAGAGCAAGCGAATAATTGATTAATTTTATAATTTCGATCAATTATCCCCTGAATATTAGGTATTCCCATCTGATTACAATGTCAAATGTCTTTAAAACTGGAGTGAATAGGTTTTGACTAAACTACAGCGTCTTACCATCCTAGATTTTATTGCCACTTACCACCATATGTACGGTATAGTCAAGCGCTCGCAGATACAACAAGAAAGCTCTATATTAACTTATCTGCCTAGTGTGGCACGTGGCGTGTGTGAGTACGTGAACCTCTTTTCAAATGTCATATTTCACGTGGGAAAATTGTGGGCAGACAAATGCTATAAAACAGTTGTCTGCCTTATTTTTATTTCTTGTCACGGCACGTCTTGTGAATCGTATGCAGTACAATGAGCTTTCTGTAATTTAATTTTTGCGTAAGTTTACTTATTTCCTAAAAAATTTAAAAACATATGGCATTAGGCAGGGATTAGTAAAATAAGAAGAAGAAGAAAGCAGCATTCATCACTAAAAAAAGACGATTTACACGTCTTATTAAGTATAATGTTGTGTGTTACTTAAAATACATTAGGTGTCGAATATATTACCACTGAAGTAATGTAACACCATTTCAGTATTCGGCCAGTATAGGCGGGGAGTACAGTATAGGGGGATACCGGGGGAGTGGGCGCAGCACTCCCTCGAGTATTAACAACATCCACTGCGATCGCCAACCCGCATGCCAAGCGTGGTGATTACGGCATTATCCCCCATAATGAGCACACAGTTCTCTTGGGGAGGCCTATGTCCAGCAGTGGACATAGGCCTCCCCAAGGTGGGTGGTGGCAGTCGAAGGGCTGATGGATGGATGGATGGAGGTTTATTTAGTAAGTGAGGGTTTTACAGCACCCTGTTAGTTGGCCAGAATGACGGAATGTGTGGTTAGGTATACGTTTTCCTTTTTATGGTGGCTGAGGACTGACTAATTATAACAAGTGTTGTCAAAACACAATTTCACTGTTGCCCACAATTACATTTCGTGGATGTGAAATAAGAGAATGAACGGCTATCTCCCAAAACATACTAAGGTGCTTCATGGGCGGTTATATGGAAGACGGTAGTACCAGCCAATAGGTATTTACTGCTTACTTCTCTTAGTCCCCACGCACGACCTCCCGCGGTTGGTGACACTTGTGTTTTTAGTTCGTCACTATAAATCTCGCTGCCTCTTATCACTTGCATCTGTACGTAAATACCCTGTGGGATCCAGAAAAAAGATGTCGTCTACGAAATATTGCGCCATTAGTATGAAAGTACCTATTTCCTTCTTTAATCACAAATAAAAAAATCTAAAACGGCTGCATTGTTTTTGTTGTTATAGTCTATCGGCTACTTCGTGTTATTTTTGCTGAAGGAAATGCTACGTGTACACAGAGTTGCGTTTTGCACGCAGCGTGTGAAGTGCGTGATAAACACGTTCAACACATTCCCCCATTATTTCTCGATAAAGTGCGATTGAATGGTTTCAGTTTTGATATATTTACTTACATTATTAGAATAAAAAATAAAAAATGGCCTTCGCCACCTGAAAACAAATTCACGGTGGGCCGTGGCGTGGTGATCGACTAAGAATACAAGTCTTACCACTCCATCCTATACGCGGGTGTCGTACGAGGCACGGCAGGTAACCAGTTATCACCCAACACATTACTGGTAGGGATGGGTACTTGTTATCGGGTCGAGCGTATCAATAAAATCGTTTTCCGTGTTACCGACGACAGAATCTGAAAAAACGTATTAGAATTTTATCTATGTACATACATAGACTCACACTGTTTTCCTCGGCTAAACAGAGGTCTATACTGCTCGAGACCGTTATTTTCGATTTCACATTTTCACACTTGTGTTAATTTACAGAGGCAAAGCATTTCTATATGTCATGAAACAGCCTTACATTGTCCATTTTTGCCCCATGGTGTACTGTCGAACAACGTCATCGTCATTCCGATGTTTATTTAATAACATTAAAACTAGAATAATAACAATATTGTTATTAAAATGAGCGCTCATATTTACATGCGATAATGGCGTTAAATAATACTCCAGGCTATAAGTGTTAGTAAAAACTATTTTGAACCGGTAAACCGGCAATAACTGGCGAAGACTTATTTTCAAATGCTAACTGCGTGAATCGTGACCCAGTTAAAATCGTTTCGGGGTGGTTTTGCTCGTTACTGGCGACGGAAATTCGCGGGAGGCACGTCCCATGTCCGTTAAATTGCATTGTCGTTATATGTGCTATTTATGAGTTCTGTTATCATCTCTGTTTGATCATGAGGTCTCGGGGTCGATCACCGGGTCGGGCAGTGTTATCGAGATTTTGCGTAAAAATAAAAAATTCTCAGTAGCAGCCCAGAGTTTGGAAATGTGCCCGGTAGACGTCAATAGACTCGCCCCCTATTACGTGGGACTTAAACATAGCTGGCGAATCGTGGGTGTGTAATACAACCTCTGGCTACCCCTTCGGGGAATACAGGCGTGATGCTATGCTATGTTATAGAGAGTGCATATCATTAAGTAATAATTTCATTCAGAGATACGGCTTAATTTGTGTTAATCTGTGTGGTGACGGACTAAGAATACAAGTGTCACTACCATTCTTTCCCACGGGTATCGTAAGGGAAGTAACCCCATTGCATTACTGGCGGTAGGGCAGGGTACTAAGTGGGAGTACTCACTTGTTATCAGGCCCGAGCGGGTTGGTACCACCATCTCCCGTGTGACCGGCCATGAAGCACCTCGGTGTGCTTTAGTTGTAGCAGGAAATAGCCGTTAATTTGTTCATTTTATATAGGTAGCATATAGGTAAGTAGGATCTGTGAAATGAAATGGTGAGCAGCGGCTTGGCAATACTCTCGGTATAGTTCAGCCCATAAGCGACGGTTACCATTTTTCATCAGGTGTGCCGTGGCTCGCCTGCCACCATATGCAATAAAAAAAACAAACGTAAAACATAGCATCACGCTTGTATTCTCCGAAGGGGTAGGCAGAGGTGTATTACACACCCATGACTCGCCAGCTATGTTTAAGTCCCACGTAATAGGGGGCGAGCCTATTGACGTCTCAATAAAAAAAAAATAAGAAACGTTTCACACGCGTCTCAATTAATATTAATAATAAATACGCTTATATAAAATACGCATGCGTTATTAAGGAGATCATGTAGAGAAAGAAGTTTACCGAATATGTGTTCTTTGTCCTTCTACATATGGGTAAAGAGACACCAGACTTTCCAGTTCCTTTTCCTTTTCGACAAACGCTACAGTTCCGTACGATACACCAATACCCAAAGTGTTCCATCTTAGTTACCTAGTTTTTATGATAATCCCACAGAAATCTATATTTTTCTGGGATACAAGTATCCTATGTGTTTAATCCATTTGTGTGCCAAATTTCATTGTTTTTCAGCTGTTTTAGAAAGATTGAGTAAGAAAAATTTTATACATATAAATTTTCAAATTTGTAATATCAATAGGTCCTTTCATATGAAATTGGTGATTTGTCACTGGCCACTTTGATCTCACATATCTGGCGTTTAGTTAGGAATTCCAAATTTCAAATTAATTTCAAATTTAGGCTTGTGTATTTGTGTTTCCAATTTAGCGACTCATTTGTTTTCGTGTGGAACCTAACCAGAGCTAATATACTTAGAATCATAAAATAAACCCTCAAGACTCGACACAGAAGGTGGGTACCTATATAAAGCAATACGACGTCTGTGGTCAATTTGAAAAAAAATATTGTCGGTCTATATAGCTAGTACATTATTTTGATATATCTTATAAGGTAGCGTGTGCCGCAAATAGATTTTCCATGACTTGATTATAATGTTTTTCTCTTTTTGCTTTTTCGTAAAAGAGAAATTCTCAGTAGCAGTCCGGAGTTTGGAAATGTGGCCGGTAACGTGGGACTTAAACAGTCGGCTAACCATGGCTGTGTAATACACCTCTGCCCACCCTTTTGGGCTTTAGTCTATGTGTTGATTATAAAATGCAATTCTCTATTAAAAAATCGAAACAATCAAAATACAAACATATCAGATTCTTGCTCTATAGTAGTACAGTTCTCAATACCATTGTACAATTAACAGAATAGAATTTTACACGACTACTATGATATCTAGTAGTGTTAATAAAATAGGTCAGCAAGACCATTTATATTCGATACCAATATTGGCAACATTACTGGTATTCAGGACACATTACTTTCACAATATTATTTTTCACAGTGAAAGCTTGGATGCTCTACGAGGCTGTGACCTGATTCTAAACTCTTTTCTTAAGAGAAAGAAAATAAATTGAAGTTGTAGTATTCGTTTTTGTATTAAAATAGTAGATATAATAAGACTTTATTTAAGCCTATATTCAGCCAGCAACTTTGTCTGGACTTTAGGTTTAGTAACCTATAGATACTTTTATAAAGCTGTAACAGAGCTGTGTCTGTACATTTAAGATATTTGAGAAAAAATGACTTTATTAGGCTATACATATAGGCGTCTAAACACAAAACAAGAACCTGATATACATATAAGTAACCTAAAAACTAGGTTTTGGTTGTGGCGGAGCCGCGGGCAAAGGCTGGTACTATTATAAAGCTGTAATAGAGCTGTCTGTACATTTAAGATTTTTGAGAAATAATGAATGTATTTGGATATTGCGTCTTTGAACACAAAACAATTTATTTAGAATTCTTGTCTGTTTGTTTGTAATGGCATCACGCAAAAACTACTAAACAGATTTTGATGAAACTTTTTTGTTTGATGGCTCTTAATTAGACTTAAAAACTGGTATACATAGCTACTATAGCGGGAACCTAATACACGAGTACCTATAACCTAAAAACTAACTTTTTATTGCGGTGGGGCCGCGGGCAAATACTATTATAATAAAATAAATAAATACTTAATAAGAAACATTAAAAAAATCTGAATACTCTAAAGAGAAGAAAATAAACTTTAAATTATATAAAATTAAACTTATTATATTAAATAATTTAATTATATAAAATAAAAGTTTATCGCAGGATTTTATAAAAACATAATATTATTTTTTTCTTATGATATTATCATAATTGTATTCTTGTTTATCTACACAGGTACTTTAGATATTTTTCTATTATATTTTAGGCATTTGACATGCTTAGCCATATAAATCAACACAAAGTGTGAAAATGTGAAATCGAAAAAACAGAAACAGCTCGTGACTGTTATTTTCGATTTCACATTTTCACACTTTGTGTTGATTTACACAGGTTATGTTTTTCATTTCTTAATATCATAGGGGTTCATAAAAAAATATTGCCCATCATCTTTAGTCCGCCATATTAGAATAAGAGATGATGATGATGTAATTTTTGTTTTGTTTTTCGTAATCTTTTATTTGATACCCATATCGTTGGAGAGCAATAGCTAGTCCGCCATCTTGAGTGGTCCGCCATATTGGAATTAGAATGACGTCACTTAGCTAACGTCAACGTTTGCGTCATTATTAGGTAAAAATCTTAATTGTAAAATTAAGTTTACCTGGTCGGTGTAATGTATGAAAATACTTCCGACAGATGGCGCAGGCGTCGTCCAAAGACGTTAAGTATGAATATGTTATCGAAATTATTAGTCAGGAGCAAAGGAGGCAAAGCATCTGGACGGTCTCCAGGAGATGCAGGTTCAAATCCTGCTCGTTACTGTTATTTTCGATTTCACATTTTCACTTTGTGTTTAAGATACAGATGAAGTTAAAAAAATTAGCCGACAACTGCCTCTGTGGTGTATCGGTAGTGTGAGCAACTGATGATGGTCTCGGGTTCGATTCCTAGGTCAGGCAGTGTTATTGAGCTTTTTCGTCAGTAGCGGCCCGGAGTTTGGAAATGTTCCCGATAGACAACAATAGGCTCGCCCCTTATTCAGTGGTTCTTAAACATAACTGACGAACCGTGGGTGTGTAATACATCAGTGCTTACCCCTTCGGGGAATACAGGCGTGATGCTATATGTATGTAAAAAAACTAACTAGTTTTATAAACCGTATAATCCGTTAAATAAATAACGTGGTATATGGCACGTTCTATATAATTGTGAGACTGTTTCTTAATCGTTATCATCTGAGTTGGCGCTCTATTTAATTAAGTACTTTAGAGGTTTTAGTTTAAAATGAAACTTAAGCACCTAGTTGTGAATTTCACAAGAATATTCAGGAAATTTTGATTAATTGCATCTTTTCCTAGAGTTTTATCCATTTTGATGTAAATATAAATATTTTTTTTATACTAAGTCACTTACCGTAACCTATACCTAGATTCTACTAACATCAGAGACATCACTCGCCATCTCCAAGGAAAGGGATCGGAGGTGGAAAGAAAAATAGTGAGCGGATATGATGGATAATAAGGACAGGTAGGAAGGATAATAAGGAGAGGATAGGGAGGGGAATCGGGCCTCCAGCGCTCTCAATCACCATGCGAAACATAACGGCAGGAGTGCCTGGTGTTGTTTCACGCCAATCTTCTTAGAGTGTGGTACCTACGTCCCCGATCGAGCCGGCCCATTTATGCTAGGATAAGCAAGGCTCGACTACA
This sequence comes from Leucoma salicis, assembly GCA_948253155.1. Lineage (NCBI taxonomy): Eukaryota > Metazoa > Arthropoda > Insecta > Lepidoptera > Erebidae > Leucoma > Leucoma salicis. Next base: position 19,475,215 of record OX411821.1, read on the forward strand.
AAAGTATTTACATAAATACAAACCTGTACCGACCTATTTTTTTTTGTTAAGGTGGGAAAAAATGTTCCTAACCGCACACCCCATTGTTCAGGGGCAACGAACAGGGTTGTGTCACCACTAAAGAATCCTGCCGTGTGTCTCCGCTTTTATTGGCGCGCCACCGGAACTATATTACATTCCTTCAGTGGTAAACCTATATCAACCTACCGATTATCATATTATGATATTTGATCTCAACGCACGAGTATATCGTGTTTTGTCATGTTGCTATTCTTTTGGGTGATCCTTCCATCCATCCATCCATCAGCCTTTCAACGTCCACTGCTGGACATAGGCCTCCCCAAGAGAACGCCACAACGAGCGGTCCTACGCCGACCGCATCCAACACCCCCCGCCACTTTGAACAGATCATCGGTCCCATTTTTTGTTGCGTGCTCATTATGGGGGATAGTGCCGTAATCGCCACGCTTAGCAGGCGGGTTGGCGATCGCAGTGGATGTTGTTAATACTCGAGGGAGGCTTTGGGTGATAAAGCATCATAATTATAACGATTGGTATATTTATTGTACAATTTGTTGTTTACTAGACTAATTGACTGCCTTAGTGCTATTGGAAAGTTCTTTTTAATTCGATTCCTAATGTGCGTACCCATGATCCTTCGAAGCTATGTGACATATTCAGTTGTAACTTATTGATTCTTATGAACATCTATGACTTTTTCTACTCCTCTCCTACTTACATCAATTGTAAAAAAATGATTTTTTTAAACAAAATTACTAACATTTGTCGTGAGAGTTGGTACTTACTATTAAAAATTGTAAGTAATTGGGCAACTCTTAAGTTCGTAAGAATAATATTGTTTAATATATTAAAAAGAAAAATGCTTCTCAGTGAACTAAATATTTATATTTCTTTTGAAACTAGATGTCAACAAATAATTGACTGACTTCGTGGAACAAATCTAGCGAGCGTCACTTTGATATATTGTTAATATTGTGTGAGAGAAAGAAAGAAGAGAAATAGTCGCGTGCCGTTTCTGTCACTCTGTGATGAATGTTCTTTAGTGATCGTTTCATTAAAATTTATTTAAAACATATACGTAATTGAGAAACGTATGTATCGATGCTTTGTCGTATTTGGTGGAACGATGAGAACAATTGTATGACATTTTAATTCTTAGACCAGTCATCACTAGTGCATTGCCATCTCCAAGAAAAGTGATAGGAGGCGGAGGGTAGTTAATAAAGAGAGGATAGGATAGTTAGTAAAGAGAGGATAGGATAGTTAGTAAAGAGAGGATAGGATAGTTAGTAAAGAGAGGATAGGATAGTTTATAAAGAGAGGATAGGATAGTTAGTAAAGAGAGGATAGGATAGTTAATAAAGAGAGGATAGGATAGTTAATAAAGAGAGGATAGGATAGTTTATAAAGAGAGGATAGGATAGTTAGTAAAGAGAGGATAGGATAGTTAGTAAAGAGAGGATAGGATAGTTAATAAAGAGAGGATAGGATAGTTAATAAAGAGAGGATAGGATAGTTAGTAAAGAGAGGATAGGATAGTTAATAAAGAGAGGATAGGATAGTTAATAAAGAGAGGATAGGATAGTTAATAAAGAGAGGATAGGATAGTTAATAAAGAGAGTATAGGATAGTTAATAAAGAGAGGATAGGATAGTTAGTAAAGAGAGGATAGGATAGTTAATAAAGAGAGGATAGGATAGTTAATAAAGAGATGATAGGATAGTTAATAAAGAGAGGATAGGATAGTTAGTAAAGAGAGGATAGGATAGTTAATAAAGAGAGGATAGGATAGTTAGTAAAGAGAGGATGGGATAGTTAATAAAGAGAGGATAGGATAGTTAGTAAAGAGAGGATAGGATAGTTAATAAAGAGAGGATAGGATAGTTAGTAAAGAGAGGATAGGATAGTTAATAAAGAGAGGATAGGATAGTTAGTAAAGAGAGGATAGGATAGTTAATAAAGAGAGGATAGGATATTTAATAAAGAGAGGATAGGATAGTTAATAAAGAGAGGATAGGATAGTTAGTAAAGAGAGGATATGATAGTTAATAAAGAGAGGATAGGATAGTTAATAAAGAGAGGATAGGATAGTTAGTAAAGAGAGGATAGGATAGTTAATAAAGAGAGGATAGGATAGTTAGTAAAGAGAGGATAGGATAGTTAGTAAAGAGAGGATAGGATAGTTAATAAAGAGAGGATAGGATAGTTAGTAAAGAGAGGATAGGATAGTTAATAAAGAGAGGATAGGATAGTTAGTAAAGAGAGGATAGGATAGTTAATAAAGAGAGGATAGGATAGTTAATAAAGAGAGGATAGGATAGTTAGTAAAGAGAGGATAGGATAGTTAATAAAGAGAGGATAGGATATTTAATAAAGAGAGGATAGGATAGTTAATAAAGAGAGGATAGGATATTTAATAAAGAGAGGATAGGATAGTTAATAAAGAGAGGATAGGATAGTTAGTAAAGAGAGGATAGGATAGTTAATAAAGAGAGGATAGGATATTTAATAAAGAGAGGATAGGATAGTTAGTAAAGAGAGGATAGGATAGTTAATAAAGAGAGGATAGGATAGTTAGTAAAGAGAGGATAGGATAGTTAATAAAGAGAGGATAGGATATTTAATAAAGAGAGGATAGGATAGTTAGTAAAGAGAGGATAGGATAGTTAATAAAGAGAGGATAGGATAGTTAGTAAAGAGAGGATAGGATAGTTAATAAAGAGAGGATAGGATAGTTAATAAAGAGAGGATAGGATAGTTAATAAAGAGAGGATAGGATAGTTAATAAAGAGAGGATAGGATAGTTAATAAAGAGAAGATAGGATAGTTAGTAAAGAGAGGATAGGATAGTTAATAAAGAGAGGATAGGATAGTTAATAAAGAGAGGATAGGATAGTTAATAAAGAGAGGATAGGATAGTTAATAAAGAGAGTATAGGATAGTTAATAAAGAGAGGATAGGATAGTTAGTAAAGAGAGGATAGGATAGTTAATAAAGAGAGGATAGGATAGTTAATAAAGAGATGATAGGATAGTTAATAAAGAGAGGATAGGATAGTTAATAAACAGAGGATAGGATAGTTAATAAAGAGAGGATAGGATAGTTAGTAAAGAGAGGATAGGATAGTTAATAAAGAGAGGATAGGATAGTTTATAAAGAGAGGATAGGATAGTTAATAAAGAGAGGATAGGATAGTTAATAAAGAGAGGATAGGATAGTGACTAAGGCAAATATACATCCATAATCCATTGCAATATCTATTGGTGGTGGGACTGGGTACCAAGTGGGAGTACTCACTTGTTATCGAGCCCGAGCAGGTTGGTACCGTCACCTTTATCTCCCGTGTAACCGGCCTTGAAGCACATCGTTGTGTTTTGGTTGTAGCAGGAGAGCCGTTTATTATTTCATTTCATATCTGTGAAATGCAATGGTGAGCAGCGGCTTGACAATACTCCCGCTATAATTGAGTCCATTAGCGATGGTTATCATTTACTATCAAGTGGGCCTTGGCTCGTCGGTCACCATAAGCAATAAAAAAAACATTAATTCTCATCAGCAGAATCTCTATTAACCTGTACTACATTTGTCACCAGATACGATGCAAAACTCACAACCCTGACATTACCATCAGTGATATTCGAGCCAATGTTCCGTGGATCTGTGCGGAACTTGGTGTACTCAGACTTACCTGGCCAGCCACCGCGGAGACAAGAACTTAGACATTCCAGAGATTTAAAGGTAAGTAATTTATGTAGACTGCGAGCAATGGCGTTGTTGTTTTGTGTTTGGATGTACCTAAAATCCGTAAGGCGTAAGATTTTTTTCGATAAAAATTTGCAAGACTTAATAATTATTTATATACAAGAGCATCAATATTGACTAGCTGCTTCCTTTTCTGGTTCGTCATTAAATGAGTCAGTTTCTTCATAAAGACGTTTTACCTTTCACCTACCGGTTCTTCGTGAGAAACTAATGCCTGAAGTAGGTTTCTGAAAAGAAAACTGTAACACAGGTCACCAGGTAATGGATTTTCACTTGTATTATATTCATAATATATCGCTTATTTGAACGGAAAATTGGTTATAAACACGTTCAAAATATTAATTATACAAACATTTTTTTATATATTAACATTTTTTTTTTAAATATAAAAATATAAAAAGAATCAGTGATTTTTGACAGATGACATTTTTTTAATAATTGTTGAAAGGACAGTGCCATTTTTTGCCCTGTACGATAGTAGCATCGGGGCTATGATAATTATTAGTATTTTTTATAATGCACATTGCATATTTCCATTTAACACGGACTAGCTCCATGTCATAATGAAATGAAGAAAAAAGTATTCCAAGATTTATTTGTACTTCCGATGTGCCTGCCATGTTTACCTGAAGTCAATACAATCGCTTCTTTTATAGCATTGTTAGGTTTATTTTAAATCTGAATTACACTTGGAGTTGATTTAGAAATTGTGTGTAAAACGTCACAACGTAAAATCAAGATCAGTTCTAATATTATAAGTTACATTATAATAAATCTAGACAAAAATCAGAAGTTTTGTTTTATTAAAAGCTTTTTGATCTCACAATTGGTTTTGTCAATAGATTTTGTTAATAGATGTCCCTGCTTTTATAAGACTTATTTTTATTATCAATATTAGAGTTTTTTAATAGATGTCACTGCTTTTAATAGACTTATTTTTATTATTAATATAAGAAATACTTAAAATGTCATTATGAATTAAAATGATAAAGTAATCTGATCTTTATTGTATATAGAAAATGAATAATTAAAATATTTTTTGAAACACGTAAAAATTTAATAGAGCACCATCTAGCGTCAGAAATACGCAACTCTAGGATTATAATCTAACAGAAGTGAAAACTATTACAAGAGGTAGTGAAACACCAATCTACTGTCATACGTAAACTGATCCATTCAAGTTCATTTTTATAAGTTTAAAACGCCCAGCTCATGACCTCTAGATCAGACAGTATTTGTAATAGTATGATTTTTTATGTATGATTTTCCAGCTAGTCCGCTATTAAATGATAATTCTAATATAATAATATATATTATAGTCCGCTATTAAATGATAATTCTATGGGAATTCAGTAATATATTTTAATACAACACATGATTTAGTTTTGAGGTTTTTTCAGAGCAAACTATGTATGGACGCAGAGCATTGTCCTTTAATGCAATTTGTAGAGTTCCTCACAATTCCAAGATTATTACTCCGCTTAGATATATGGTATACTCTTAGTTCGATTCTTAATAAATGCATCGAAGAATATTACAGGATTTTATAAAAGTTCCGGCATAATTTTGAGTTCGGACATTAATAACAAAAGCATACAGATGGTCAACATACTGCAGCAACTGGAACATTACTTTAGGGTCGCCAACCCTGTGAAAAGAGATAGGAAATTGAGAGGATGGCGCTGTCTTTCACCGTTTGATATTGGGAGATCCATTTATGCAGTAATAAGGCTCTACCATAAAAATATTATATATTTCTACGTAATATGGTTACTTACCATTTCTTGATCATGAAGCTAACGTATAAAAGGATTTCTTAAAAAACTGTTTCTCAGAAATATGACTCTCTATATGAATAAGATTATTCAGGTATTACCTGAGAAATATTCTCCGAAAAAGCAAAAGTATCGTGTTACAATAACGTAATAAAATATAAGCTCCCTAATATCTTCATACCCACGCAGTATGTTGGTAGAATAATAAATACCGTCGCTTAGTAATTCTTTGAATATATTATATCTTAAAAGCATCATTTACTTTGCTCTTCGAGAAAAAAAAATCTAATAAATTCGTATATTTTGAAATCTAAGATAGAATAGATTGTTTTGTTTGTCATTTCATAAGCTTCCGTAGATCGAGGTAGGCCTTGCTTGTCACAAAATCGGCTCAACCGGGGAAGTACTCGTAACTCCCTCTTACAGAAGATCAGCGCGAAACAATAGGTAGGTGCTCCTGCTGTTGTGTTACATATGGTGAGTGAGAGTGCCGGAGGTCCAAACCCCCTTCTTATCCTCTCCGTAATGTCTTTCTAATCCGCCTCTTATCCTTTTCCAATTGAAAACACGCGAGTAATGCCTTTCGTCAACTCTGGTGTTGCTATCGTTTACAGGCTACGGTTACCGCTTACTAGCAGGTGGGTCGTATGCTTGTCGATCACCCGTATAGTATCGAAAAGAACAAGTTTACTACCCCCTAATCACAGTCATCCATTGCAATATGAAAGTAAAATGTCGGTACGGTTGGAATGTATTATTGACTTGATTTGATAACTGGATGAATCCGTCTCGAAGTGACCAAAATGTTCAATACAATGTTTGATAGATTGAAATCGTCAATTTGAGCATAAAAGACATGTACTCACCGGGTTTTAATTTTTCTCGAGGGTCCCGGATGCGCGCACGTCACCTCGGGCGATGTTCAAATTGATAAGAAAAGGTGCGAAGGTAGTCGCACACTGATGTCGTTCACTCGTGCGAACGTAACACCGGTTTAGAGGAGTGACATCTCAAAGCGCATTACCCAACACTGTTGGTAAGGTTGTGTACCAATTGAGAGTGTAAATGGGCCTGAGCTGGTCACTACCTGTTGTGTGACTGTGAAGCAGCTCGATTTGTCCACGAAATGAAATGGTGAGCAGCGGCGTAGTATTCTTAACGTCCATGAGCGGTGGTTACTTACCACATAATCGGGTGGGCCGTGGCTTCTCGTCACTATGTTTATCAATACATATTTATCCATAAATTATCACTACTGAAAATCGTGAGAAAACCTGCATGCTTGAATAAGTTTCTCGACGGTATATGAATACTTATTAGGCCTTCGTGGTGAGCTAAGCCCTAAATTTCTTAGGCTTAGTGAAAAACCCGTACCTGTGAATGAGAAAAAAAAAAATCTCTTAAAGTACTTTCAATTTGAATTTCGTATATTTTGATAAGCTTTTATTTAGCTTCATCGGGTGACCGTATGTCTGTAGTAAAGCCATGCAAGTTATATTTGACCCATTTCCCGGTTTCGATTAAACTATTTTTGTATATAAATCGGGGAATTACAATGACATCGAGATTGAAAATGTTATAAGTACACAAAACTTTTTAGTTCTTTATAACCACTAAAAAAGCTTTATAAAAATATATTTTTTGTAGTAATTCAAATAATTTATTCTTATTGAAATAATACAATGCCTATACTTACACCTAATTTAATAAATTGCTTTTTTAGATCTATTTCTTTTAGCAATTGACATGCTCCGCCACTTTTTAAAGTACAAATTATTTGTGAATAAAGAAAGAGATTTTTAGTAGGGGCGGGAATCGAACCACGCATCTTTAGCACAGTGGAGAGATTAGAGCACTTCCCGGGATTGGAAAAGATGCGTGGTTCGATTCCCGCCCCTACTAAAAATCTCTTTCTTTATTCACAAATAATTTGTACTTTAATAAATTGCTTCAAAAATCCAATGCTTAATTTCTACTTTTACTTACCCTTAAAATCTTAGTACTATTGACAAGTACAAACTAAAATAAAATTAACTTGCAAAATAATTCGTGTCAACAAAATGGGTTTTCATTAAAACATCCAATACTTTCCTTGTCACCGATCGCATCTACTCTGTGCAATATTAACTGAAAACGAAATAACTCAATAACCGAGCGAATGTGATACGTTACGTTCGATGCCTTAGCTTTTTAATAAAAAAATATGATATCATCAAACGTGTGCCTTTAAAGATTTTTCCACATGAGCGATGAGGTCTGTTTATGTTTTAGCAAGCAAAATTGAGTTATTTTACAAGTTAATTTAAATAAAGGACGGTGCCCATTTTTGGGCCCAGGAAAAACAACAATATGCCTAAATAAATTACTTACCTAATTTCATACATTTTTTTTTTATTGTCAGGCAATTAATAATATAAGTTTTCGTACCGGACAAAAAAAAAATATAATTAATAGTCATAAAGTTGCTTATATATCATATCCTCTATTCATTTCATACAAAATTTTGCCAGGATTTAATAATTTGTTGTTATTAAAAAATATCAAATCGATTTCCATTCGATACTAATTAAACAAACAGCAAAGCTTCAAACATATAGTATAACTCTGTAACTGCCTCGGTGGTGTAGCGGTAGTATATGTGTACGTGGGACTTAAACATAGCTAATCGTGAGTGTGTAATACACCTCTGCCTACCCTTTCGGGGAATACAGGCGTGAAGCTATAACTCTGTGGTAATGTATGTGTTGAATGTATGATACCGTATATTTCGGGTGCGATACAATACGCAAACATATATGTGTCACAAAGCATAATATTTGAAGATGGCAATTAATGGGTGACGTCTGAAAGCTGACGGATAGCAGTTAGTCAATTTAAAAGGAGGACAGACGTTCCTACGATATTCATTCGATTGGCAAGAGCGCGTACAGTTGGTCGTGGTCGCGATATAACTAACCTCACTGCATTCCATGTGATTATTTTGAGAGTTACATCCTTAAATATTGTGAGCATTACTTGTTATTTTGTTACCAAAACTAAGCTATCCATAAAGATCAGTGTTTTGAATAATAACCCAGTATGATTTCAAGTTGGGCAATCTTGAAATCACACTGCGTCATGTCTGACCATCATAATGATACATGAAAATGAAGATGTGCCCTTGCCCTCGTTATATGTGCATATTTGTTTCTAGGATAACTAACTATCATATATTTGTAGTGGTTTAGTTATAATACACGTACCTGTGTAATAATTTTAATTGGGTTTTAATATGACTCTTTTTATTTATTTTTTATCATTCGATATTGACAATCGAGTCCAAACTCATTTTAATATGGCAATAATAATTTAATACTTCACAGAGCTGTCATGTCACCTGATCCATCACAACACAACAATTGAGTTGAATTACAAGTTTATCAATTCATTAAAAATTAAAAAAAAAAAACCTGACATTGGCGAAATCATCGGGACCGCCAGAATGAAGAATTGAATTGAAATGAATTACAAGTTTCTGGTTATATGTATTACTCTTTCATTACAAGAATATATATTCCTCCTAGGATAGGTGCTTTTATTACGATACTATACGCTAGTTTTGTTTGTACCTTCCCCCCGAACGGGTCGGTACCACCGTGTCCTGTGTGACCTGTGGCCATGAAGAACGTCGGTGTGTTTTAGTTGTAGTAGGAGATAGCCATAAATTTTTTCATTTCATATATGAGAAATGAAATGGGGAGCAGCGGCTTGACAATACTCTCAGTATAGTTGAGTCCATGAGCGACGGTTACCACTCAAGTCAATCCAAGACATTTAAGAAGGAATGTGTTATCGAAATTCGCAGTCCCGAGCAATTGTCACGATAGTTGGATTGGCAACGCATCTGGGGCGGTACCTATTCCAGGAGATGCAGGTTCAAATCCTACTCGTGACTGTTATTATTGATTGCACATTTTCGCACTTTATGTTAATTTATATGGCTAACTTTGTCAAATGCAAAAAAAAAATATATAAAAATATCAAAATGATTTACAAACTTACCAACTGAAACAAGCGATAAGATTCTACTACGGAGAGCTTGTGCAAGTAAATGGCACTTATTGTTATTTACCCGTAATACTAGGTCAAAATAATTATTTAATCAGAGCCAGAATCAAATCACAACACGTAACAATAGAACTCACAATAGATGTCGCAATAGAACTTATTATTCTTATTTACTAATTAGTAAAGACTAAAAAAGCGATTTTGTTTAGAACATAACAGCTTCCTATTTTAGTTATAGGGAAAGCGTGTGCACACTTCTAGGCCACCATAGGGACGGATGGATGGACCGGGGAACGTCCGCCACCTGTAAGCCTCCCTGCGAAGGTGCGACAATTCGGTGTGCGGACGCGTCGGTCAGTACAGAGTACCCAAAAGGGTAAACCACCGGCGGACCACTGAAGTAATGTCACACAGACACACAGTACCAATAGTCCGCTAGTACAGGAGGAGAGAGAGATAGATGGCTCGTTTATTTAGTGGGTGAGGGCTCCACACGACGCTGTTCGTTGCCCCAAACAAGGGGTGTGTGATTAGGTATATTTTCTGTTTAAAGAAAAGGACGATGTGCACTCACTATGACTGTACTATCACTATGGTACCTGAGCTGGGGCCGCTTTAATGATGTAACTGCTCTATCTCGATGTTTAGACAATATCTTTGACGTACAAAATCAAATGTCATGAGAGTTTTGGCGGGAACATGAAAGAAACATGTGGTAGCTTTACATTATTATACAAAACTTGTGTAATATATTAATAGTCAATATATTAATGTGTAAAAGTGGTGGCATTTACTAATTAACTACTTGTGTATGTGCATAAGTGTTGGCAAGTGACATAATGCGCTGTAACTTCTTTTTTCGTTTTTCTACAAAACTCCGGAGAAGCTTCCAGTAAAGCCATCACCGCTTTACTGAAGTGTGACTGACTTGACTATGACTAATTTTCTAGGAGTTTGACTTGTGTGACACATTAATTTTACTATACTAACTTGATGCAACGTGAAACTTGATAATAGCAACAAATGGCTTTGGCTGATTGCCATCGCGAAGATGCGACGCTCCGTGTGCGGATGCGTCGCTCAGTAGAGGATACCCGACAGGTTAAGCCGCAGGCGGACCACCGAAGGAATGTAACATAGTTCCAGTGGCCCGCCAATAAAGGTGGAGAGACGGCACATGGCGGGTTTCTTTAGTGGGTGCAGGCCCCACACTACCCTGTTCGTTGCCCCGAACGACGGGGTGTGCGGTTAGGTACATTTTTCCCGCCTTAACAAAAAAAAGGCTGATTGCCATAATCCAAAAAAATAGAAGAATATAATAAAACTTTTAAAAATAAGCTTTTGTTAAATATTTATTTATTACCATATCCTAAACTTGGGATATTATTTAATTATTTATTCCTAAGCTTGGGATATTATTTTCTTCTTGTCTGTTCATTAGTATGCTCATAACATGGTTGTTTTTTTTTATTTATGGATAATTTCAAAAATCTCTCAGGCATGCTGGTTTTCTCAAGATATTTTCTTTCACCGAGCAATAATAAATAGTAAAAAAAAATATGCCGTGTGGGGCCGACATCAAGAATGGCTCCACCCCGCCTCTTCCTATGTGAGTCGTAAAAGCCGACTAAGGGATTACCGGGGGACCGGGCAGCAGCGTTCCCCTGTGTACTAAAGACATCCACTGCGATCGCCAACCGCCTGTCAAGCGTGGCGATTATGGTAACACCCCCCCTAGGGTGGCCTATGTCTAGCAGTGGACGATGAAGGGCTGATGGATGGATGGATAGAAAAAACAATACACACATAATTTCGGAAAATCTCAAAATGTCACAGACACACCTCGTCTGTGAATAAATAGATAAATGGGCTGACTAACGCACAAGGATTTTTTTGAAATTGGAAGGATAGTTTCTGAGACTACTGCGTCTAAACATACACACTCTTTGGTTTTTAAATAGTACTATAAGATAGGGTACAAACTGCAAACATGCACGCGGTTATCAGTGCGCGTATATATTCTGCTTAAAATGCAGCGAACGCTCTGTGATGACTAGGTACATGTATCTAACATTATTCAGCACAAGAAAAAATATAAAATATTCCTAACCTCGCACCCTGTTGTTTGGGGTAAAGAACAAGGAGGTAGTGTGGGGCTCCCACCCACTAAATAAACTTGTCATTTGACAGCCTGTATGCCATTACTTCAGTAGCCCGCCGGCAGCTTACCCTCAGGTACCCTCTCTGAGTGACGCATCTGCAGACCTAAGGTAGTATCTGCCGTAGCATCCATGCCTGGACTGCACCTGCACCAGTTGGAATATAAAGACTTGCCCACTCCTTCAGCATCGGCTGAAGGGCTCCTATGGTCCACACTACAAGACCGTAGGGGTCTTGATGAATATTCTAGCCATTCTAACTAGACATAGACTAGTTTTCAGGATAATAATTCCCTATTTTTTGCCGTGTGGGGCCGGCATTAGAATTGTCCCACCCCTCTCCACCCATAGGAGTCGTAAGAGCCGACTGAGGGAATACCGAGGGAGTGGGCAGCAGCACTCCTTCGAGTATTAACAACATCCACTGCGATCGCTAACCTGCCTGCCAAGCGTGGTGATTACGGCACTATCCCCCATTCTTGGGGAGGCCTATGTCCAGCAGTGGACTTTAAAAGGCTGATGGATGGATGGATGAATTCCCTATAAAACATAGGTGACTAGGGAACCAACTTAAGTAGTAGTTTAGTCGTGGTTTCAGTCAGACTCCGAACTATTATTGATTAGTTTCCTGATTGAAATTATTGTTCTGAACAAATAAATCATAAATTCTAGATTTTTAAATAAATTCAATTTAAGGCATATTCATTTAAATAAATTCAGTTTAAGGCGTATTATAACCTCACTTTATTAAATTAAAACACGAATTTCTCTTTAACTCGGGTACCGAAATGAAAACTATTTATAGATTATGAAACTAGACATTTTTTTCTATTAGATATATGAGAAATCAAGAAGGCACATGGATTATTGTACTGGGTCTAATCACCTAACAAAATTGTCATTCTCCTTTATGTTTGTCTTGCTTTTAAAAAAATAAGTTGAACACACATAGTTTTTTTACATAGGAAAAAGCTCAATAGCTTTGCCTGACCCGGGGATCGAACCCGAGGCCTCATGATTAGCAGTCGCATACACTACCGCTACAACACCGAGGCAGTTTTTTTTTAAACGATGGGAAGTAAAGATAGAGAATTTGAAAGCGCCCATGATTTGGAGTTTTGGCGGAAACATGAAGGAGATCATGTCGTCGCTCTGCATTATTTTCCTACTTACTTACTTGTGTTATTTCAAGTATTAATGTATAAGAGTGGTGGTTTTTTGCTAATTAACTATTTGTGTATGTGCATAAGTGTTGGCAAGTCATGTAATGCGGCATAGCTTGTATTTTCGTGTTGCCTCCAAAACTCCATAGAAGCTTCAGTAAAGTCGCTACTACTTTGCTGAGGCATGAATTACTGAATATGACTAATTTTATATGACTCTGGCTATGACTTATTTGACGAATTATTTTTAATAAACTTACTTGATGCAACATGCAACATGAAATTATGCAACATGCAACATGAAGTGATGCAACATGAAATGATGCAACATGAAATGATGCAACATGCACACACAACATAACAATGACTTGTTTGACGAATTATTTTTAATAAACTTACTTGATGCAACATGTAACATGCACACACAACATAACAATGGCTTAGGTTGATTGCCATAATCAAAAAAGAAGAAGAAGCATACATTTACATATTAGCTGGCATCGTAATAATATCAGTAATAAATGTCATAGATATTCCTTTGACTTTTACATATAAATGTCTAAAATGGCTCGACGTTATAAATAAAGGTTCGATGCGTTTATTCACCCCGACGTCCCTCGAACACGATTTATTTTAACACTTGTTCACGAAAGTCTGTCTGAAGTTCAATAGTTTTTACAATTGAATTTGAAATTTTATCTTATTGCAGTTTTATACAAAGAAAATAGGTATGATGTTAATAGATTTGTTCAAGTTTCATATTTAGAATATTAAGGGAACAAATAAAGGGTAATTACAATACTAGTTTGGTATTAAAACTTTTTTATAGTTTAAATTATACAAGCGAAAGGAAAAATAAATTAACTGATACCAAACGAGTTGTTTTTGAACATAAAATAAAATGTAACTTTGTAAATTTACATATATTGGCCGTGAGAGAAAATTATTAATATTGTCTTATATTCTTCTATTGTCTTATCATACTTGTTTCCAGAGTTTGGGGATCTTCACTGTAAGCAGCGTCTTGGCTGTATGCTATCAGTACCATAAACCTATTTCTATATCACCACAAAAAAAAATTCTAAGCTGACTTAAAATGTTCTGTTTCAAAACAGTAACAAAACGATATATTTAGGAAATAATTTTAGAAGCAAACTTCCATTTTTAAATTAAAATCTGAACGAACATCGATCAAGTTACAAAGAGCGGGAACCAAACGCAAGTCATTCTCAAATGAATTGGCTTGATGTCAGCTTTGTAACGTCAAGCGACTTTATGTATTTTTTAACAAGCGCGGGAAAGCGTAATTATTCTTATTATATTGTCGTTACGTGTCAATCATTTTCAATTATAGAGGATATTTTGAATCTAAATAATAAGACGCAATTTGTATACTATTTGGAGTTGCGTTAATACATTTATTTTTACCAAAACATGTGGTGGATCCGCTTTTAAATACACAAACGATGGATTAAAGACGATTTCCACACAGTAAAAATGTAACACATATTATATAAGAAATAATATTATAGATAATATATAAACTATGGATTAGTTCAGCGCTTCTCGGGCCGTAAAATTTTAGACCTCTAGATTTCCTTCATTATGTTTCGTATGATGAGTGAGAGTTCCAGAGACCCAAACACCCTCATTTCCCCGTAAGCCGTAGCCTATCTACTATAAGCACTTACTATCTAGTGAGTATATACTTGTTAACACTCTCATAGTTAAAGTAACACAGATAAAGTAGGTACAACCAGCCGGCCTGATACAATATATGTTTGGTATCTAATTCTATCACCAGTAATGCCATGGGTGATAATTGTTTACTGAAATATGGATTATATATACAGCAGGACCGTTTTCCTCAAAACTTCTTTATCTACCCAGCAGTAGTAGGAGGAGGCGTATCCATGAAGTATTGTCGAAAAAAATGTATTAATATATATTTTTTTCACGTGCGGTAGAGTTTTGAAGGCAACAGATGTTCGTTGGAATTGTTCGTGCGTAATTATTTCGTATTCAAGAAGCTGTGAGACGAAAGGTAAACAAAATTATGATATTTTGTTTAATAACTTTTATGTTACTTTTATATTTTAAAATACTAAATGGAAAGGGTATGAAAGTAATAGATAAATAACATTGTAAACGGTATTTTTGTATTATTTATGCAGAACTATACGTATTTTTTTAAAATTAAGTTAAACTTCAAATTATAATTTAAATATTTGATATGCACTTTAACTTAAGTGGGGACATAATTCTCAAAGTTGGAATGCATTTTAATACTACCAAGTAAAATTATTAAAACCTCCTTAGAGCCTAATACCTACGTCACGAGCATGTCGAGGTCACCGCGTCACCGCGAACCCATAAGTATTTTCCCTAACAAAAATCGCTCAACGCGGCTAAAGAGGTTTTCACTTCAAAAATAAAGCTCAAAAATCCAATTAGCAAAATAGTTAGGTATACTGTATCATAAAATATGTAAAGTTAGGAATACCTACTGCTGTTTCACGCTGGCATTATAACCTAAATCCGGAGCCACGGGCAAAAGCTAGTTAATTATAAAAAAGTATTCAGTAAAATTTCCATGCCATGGTGTCAAAAACACGATTTACTTGTTTAAGTATTTAAAAAAAATTGTTTGAAGTATCCCTTGTTTAAGGCGGAAAAGGTACATTTCAGAATTTTGTTTCACCTGACGTTATGCGAAACTTTTGAAGGTAAAAGTTATCTTCTTTTTAAATAATTCTTTTAAAATTATATATTTTCTGTGGCTTTTGCTGCGTAGTAAACGACTTTCCACACTAAAGTGTATCTGCGGTTATAAACGGAGATTAATTTTGTAAAATTTTAAGCTTTTTGTAACTTTTGAAACTTCGAGAACAAAAGAAAGATTTATAGATATTAGACTTTATTTCTGTATATTTAAAATCCAAATCTTCTGTGGAATGAAATATGCCTGCTCGCAAAACGAGACAGTGGCATCCCAACCGCTCTGGTTGGGTTAGAACCCACGGTCCGCCTATGCCATCCGATCCCAGGACGGTTTTTTTTAGCCTGAACCCTATATACCGTTGCCCTGAGATACACCCGACTCACCTTAGAAATGGCGTTGTAGTTTACCATACTGTACACTATCTTAGAAGGAGCAATCGTAGAGGGTAGTGTGTGCTCTACCCTAATGTGGAGTAGAGTTGAGGGGCTGCAGGTTTTCACATATCCAGCGGTATGGACGCCCATGTATTGTAGCCTTAAAACAAATGTAACGAAGCGCATAGATTATCTTTTATATCCCGATTAGAAATTCCTGTGAAGAACTAAGCGTGTAGCCACTTAATGCATTCGAACTTCGAATTCCACGCAGACCAAGTGATGCATTATTTGCACAATCCAGGAATATCTATTTATAAGCATATATTTATTAGCTTAATATCATTTTTATGTCGGTCTATACTATGATTATGAAAGTTCGTAACAGGGTAGTGTTTTTAAAAATAAGTCATGTAAATAACTTGATAATTCTTTTAGCTGTTCAGTGGTAAAGAATGTTAATCAGATAAGAATATTTAAGTGACTTTCTGCTAATAGCGTGTACATGATGATATAATCGCAGTAATAATAGCAACGTCGGCATAGGAATTAGTATAAAGTAGGCCATGAAATTTAACCCCAAGTTTACTTGAGAATTTCTAAGAGGTTAGGCCGTGAACTAATGGAGGTTTTAAGGTCAGACTTTCAGTTGGCCCTGACTTCTGAAATGGTCAATATAAGGCAGCGTTTCTCAAAATATGACAAAGCATAAATATATATGTGCAAGTGATGCCGACATATTTAATATTTGATATATTATAGATATGTATAATAATTTAAAATCGATTTAAAAAATATTCTTGTATCACACATACTGTTTTCCTTATCAAACCAAAATATAAGGAGGAGATGCAGGTTCGAATCCTGCTCGTGACTGTTATCTTCGATTTCACATTTTTCACTTTGTGTTTAATGTATGTTGCTAAGCATGTCAAATGCTAAATATATATATAAAAATATCTAAATAAAATGTATTGGACTCTTTCTGTTGTTCCATCCATCCATCCATCAGCCTTTCACCGTCCACTGCTGGACTTAGGCCTCCCCAAGAGGACGCCACAACGAGCGGTCCCGTCATGGGGGATAATGCCGTAATCGCCACGCTTGGCAGGCGGGTTGGCGATCGCAGTGGATGTTGGTGTAATACTCGAGGGAGTGCTGCTGCCCAGTCCCCCGGTATACCTCAGTCGGCTCTTACGACTCCCGTGGGTAGAGAGGGGTGGGACAATTCTAAAGCCGGCCCCACACGGCACAAAACGCCACATCGACATAAGATTTCTCCTTGAGCTTAGGATCGACTGACTCGCGAGCAACTACTGTTCACGCGAAACCCTTCTCCACGTCGGTCCTCCAGGGCCTCGCTGGAGTATTTGCTACTACCACCAAGATCTGCACCGACGGAGGCTCCAAGCGGGCTTACGCCCAGACCCTTCTGCGCACTCCGCCGCGCACGTCCTACTCGTTACGGCTTAATGACACTACAGTGAAGAGCGTCGCACATGCCCGTAACAGTAGTGTATAGGCAAAACGCTTCAGCGCCATCCATTTTCAGGGCTGGTTGCTTCGGCAGGTGAGTCGTTGCACACTCCTTAGTGGATTCCGGCTTCCATGGCCACCGTCCTGCTACTGTTGTTACTGCTGTGAAAATACAAAAGAAATTTACGGATTCTTACAACCCTATATTAAGCCCGAATAAATTCATTACAGTGAATGTTTTTGAATTAACGTTTTCTTTTTTTTTTATAATTATTTATTCATAAACATTTTTACAATCTTTTAACAACAAGAAGCAGCGAAAGAAAACCGTAATGGTTTATGTATAGCTGCATTATCACTCTAAGTTGCGAAGATAAATATTTATAAACTACCCATACATACACACCCATGAAGGATACATTCTTTATGAAACTGCTATCAATATAGAAAGACAGAAAAAAATCATAGAAAATGCTGAGGCTTGTTGTCTACCTTCTCGGTCAGGAATACGTATTTGAGGAGGTCTCTGCAGTTCTCCGTGTTATGTAAAAGTCTGTCTACAGTATCTTTGTTTAGCTTGTTTAACAGAGACGGCAATGCATATTCCCAAACACGCATTCCATAAGAGTTATTGTAGGATGGTAGCACATGCATCGGTAAATATGGTAAGTTACGTAATTGGGCTAATCTTTCCCTTGTTGTTAGACGGTGTATGTTGTGAATTTCATCACAAATTATGTACATTTTCATTTTATTATAAATGTCCACGATTTTACAATAGTGGAATAACTTGTGTTTTTAATTTTTATATTTATATTTAGTATTTAATGGTACGATCGAATTTAGTAATTTTATTTGCAATTTATATATATCATTTAAATAAGTCTTGTATGTTCTATCATAGCTACTTAGGCCATAACCTATGACTGAGTCTGCCAGAGCATTATATAAGATTCTTAATGATACAAATGGTAATTATGGCTTAAGTAAAGTTAGTTTGCCTAATACTGCTCTTAGTTTATTACAAACGTAGTCTATGTGTGGTCTCCAATTAAATTTGTCGTCTATTATAAGACCCAGATAGGTATGCTGAGAAACTATATCTAGTGATGTACAATTACAGTTATGATTTACTGCCGTGGATTGATTATGCAAACATTGATGTGAGTGCGCCCGTATAATTGGCCTTATTTTAGGTATGAGATGGAAAGAATGAATGTTCATACTCTTCGTTTTCTGAAAGTTTATAACTAAGCCTACGTCATGCGCATTGTGATTTAAAATACCTGAAAAAAGCTACCTCTTAAAAACCAAAATAATCGAATTGATACGAAACTATGGTTTAGCTTACAGGTAATTTTAATTTCTTACTCAAATTTCATTTAGGATATCCTGCGGGAAATATCTTTCAAATTATGGTGACGATGAGTAAGCAATCACGGAGCTCAAGTGATGAAGGTTAATTTAATCCACCAGAACTTGATTCTAAATTTTGTCCTTCTGAACTCTTGTCACGTAAGGTGTTTTATAAAATTTGGTATTGCTGACGATTCATAATTTTGGGGTCTACAATAGTTCATTACTTTATTGTATTGTGACTGTGATTGTTACATAATAAATAAGAGCTTCGTAGCTCATAGAAAATAGCCTTGAATCTTACATATCTAAGTAGGTTTACTAGTACGGCAGAGCCTATGTGGGTAGGTACCTACATTACGGAATGGCTCATTTGTTGTCGAGCGTTCCTGAGGATGCCTCGTTTAGAGGTGAAACACGTGTCAAATTTGTATTCGGTTTTTTGAGGAATATTGCAATGTTGTGGTTCTGAGAGTCCTGCCGTATCACATGGTTGTGTCGCGTTGGTGAGTTTTTTGTCATTATTGTGCATGCTACTTTGCTATTATCACATTCTTCTCTATCTGTAAGAGTGCGGATTGGCAATCTTAGATTATTTTGTCTAAAGATAACCGGGATTGACAATCTGTGGGTTAGTGGTGGGCTCTTCTCCTAAACTATCCATTCTATAATAATAACAATGGACTTCTGCCAAGTGTCGCCTCATTCAATCAATTACAGTACGGAATTAAAAACTCATGAGGCACTTTTTTATCTCCAATTTCTAACAATGTTTCAATTTATATACTTAACTAATGTAGGTGCTAACCAAAAACATACTTATGAGTAGTTTGAATCCCAGAAAAGGGCTTAGTCTCTTTTTTATCATAGAAAAATAGATGGTCCCTGTGGGAAAACTATTCTATAGCCGGAGATAAAAAATGTATGTGCCGTAGAGTGATGTATTTATACGTTGAAGTCCACTTGGTTGTAGTCTTGGGCTTTGACTACGACACCCTAATCGAATAACTATATTTGTAAAAAAACAGCACCCATACTTGTTCACACCAACACAGAACTTCGATCCGCGTTTCGTGATTCCCACAACACCTAAATGAGGGCCAACCTGACAAAAAATGTTGAGAAACAATGGTGAAACTAAATTACGAACGAAGCTTCAGTTACAGCTTGCCCAGTCAATTTCCTGTAACTTTTTGGGTACAATTTTGAGTTACAAAGTTGTTATAGCGACACATTATTTCCTTCGGAAAATTAGATTTAGATGATTTTTATCAGTACCTTATATTGCGGGGAACGGAAATTATGTAATAAAAACTGTTGCCTGTGACTTCGCCTGCGTGGAGTTTAGTTTTATTTAAATATTTTACGAGTATAACTTTTTTTTTGCAGAAATGCAATTTAATTTAACTAAAGCTGTATTTTGATCTTAACATGCTCAGCTACTTTAAAGAACAAATTATTGTGAAAGAGAGCTCCCGTTCGCAGTGAAGCTCACTCTTTTCACTTTAATAATACTTTGTTCTACTAAAGCTGATCCCTGATACAATTTTTATATACCGTGAAAACCGCATCAAAATCGGTTCAGTAATTTGATAGATTTACGCTAACAACAAAATAGTAAAAAATATACAAATAGTAATAATTATTTTGTGTTCTCTTTTCGTTCCCTCCCCTGTTTTGATACATACCTATATCTACACTATTATAAAGTTGTAACAGAGCTGTGTCTGTACATTTAAGATATTTTAGAAAAAAATTACTGTATTAGGCTGTATAGACGTGTCTGAACACAAAACTATTTTTTTTAGATTTTTTGTCTGTTTGTTTATCTGTTTGTCTGTTTGTTTGTTCGCGCATCACGCAAAAACTACTGAACAGATTTTGATGCAACTTTTTTTTATTTGATAGATTTCGATTAGACTTAAAATCTGGTATACATTTTATCCCGCTACTATATCGGGAACCTGAGATACAACTCAATAACTAGCTTTTGGTTGCGGCAGAGCCGCAAGCAAAGGCTAGTATTACTTAAAGATATCAAGAAAAAGCTGGCGGCGTTTTAGAGCGTTTGACCAGAAGCATGAGGGTGCTGTTCTTCAAGAAAGGTGGTAGAAAACTTTTGAATAATTATTGTCCCTCCTCGCTATAGAGCCACGTCTATAGAGCGAGACTGCAACAAGCCGGTTTCCTAAAAAAGCTATAGTACTATAGACCACCACCACCTATAGTGCCAGATTATACAGAAGATCGAGGAGTACAAACAGCATCTGTATCTAGCGATCATAAATTGTGAGAAAGCCTTCGTTCAATTCAATCGAAATTTGGGCGGTGCTGCAGTCCCTTCCTCCTCCGTCAACGCCACCAAGTTTATTCCAGTTAAGGATAGGAGCACGAAACCGATCAACTGCAGAAAGGTCTTAGACAAGTAGAAGTCATGTTTCCGAAACTCTTCACCACTGCATTGGAAGCTATTTTTAAGAGCTTGGACTTCGCCGGATTAGCCATCAACATCAATGGCGAATACTTACCTTCGACTTGCAGATGATATTGTGATCATAGCAGTATTGCAGGAGGACCTTAGTACCATCCTCAATGAGCTCAGCAGGATTTCTAGACTAGTAGGTGTAAAAATTAATATGGGCAAGATGAAAGTCGAATGTATAATAACCATGCCATTTCAACACCGGTCTTGGACGAGAATGCGAGACTCAAAGTCGACGACTAATGTATACCTGGGACAAAGTTTCTAGTTAGGTAGACATATCTTCGAGAAAGAGGTCAATTGACGAATCCAGCTCAGCTGCGCAACGTTCGGGAAGCTGAGGAAGATCTTTTTATCCAATACTCCACAGTGTCTGAAAACGAAGGCCTACGACTAGTGTGTGTTGTCATGACGTACGGACCCTTTAATGTATAATAAAACTCGAAGTCGCTTAGCGTTCCATGGAATGGGGTATCCTCGGGACTTATCTACGTGAAAGAATCCGCAATACGGAAATCCGTAGCAGAATAGGAGTGACAGACATAGCCCGCCAAATCATCAATGTGATCATATCGTTTGACGAACTGACAACATTCTGGAAAAATGGTGCTAAAGTTGCGCTCGCGTATTGGATGGTGTCCCATAAGGTCGACTGATGGCCCAGTCAGAGTTGCAGGCAGCCGTTGGATGAATGTGGCACAGGACCGTGCGTTGTAGCGCTATCTTGGTAAGGTCAATGTTTAGCAGATGACGATGGAAGAATGATCGATGGATAGTCACGGGTTAAAGATGCTAAAGAATAAATATTCACGGACACTTCATACAACGTCCTCTGGTCCCTAACTAAGCTTAACGCTTGTGCTATGGGTACCAGATTACGGATATAATACATATATTACTTTTTTTTGAAAATACATACATATGATAGATAGAAAACACCCAGACGCAGTACAAATATCTGTGTTTATCACACAAATAATTGTCCTGAGTGGGAATCGAACCCACGATCTCGTGCACGGAAGTCGGTTACATTACCGACTACGTCACGAGACCCGTCTTTTTATATAATATATTTACAGGCAATAAAACACTAGTGGACGAAAGCACAGATAAAGGATTTTTTTTTTAATAGTGCTGAAGAAAGTTTTTCTAAGTAACTGGTCTATGACATATAGCGCCAACAGAAATGATTTTCTAGAACATTCTTGTCATTAGAAATCCATTACTCTGCAGATGGCTTCTTAATCTAAATGCAGCCTTCTACCTCTAGATGTTCGTGCTCTCGTGGTAAGATTATCGTGCGATGCAAACATTTATGCTTACTAAAGGAGTAATTTTTTTTCTGGGCCCATTAGAAAACGTTGCGTTTAATGATGGCACTGTACTCTAAAATAATAACTTATTTTTCAACGTGATTACTCGAAGGTTGAAGTATAAATGAAACCGGAATAATGAAATCTAGAAATAAATTGTAATAGTATTGATTTTAATTGTAAATAAACTATTCATCCATATAAAAGGTTACACGCATAAATAATTCCTGTAAAGGAAAATCGAGGTAGTTCAAATTGAAAAAAAATCATATTCAAATACGCATGTAGTAAATAAATAATATTGCGATAAAAGATAATTTAATATTATTGATTAAACTGTATTTAACTGTATCTGAAACATTTGGATTACATTTTTTTTTACAATTTGTAAGTGGTCCCATTCCTCATATAAAAATAAATTGACTCCTTTGTTTTTAAAAAGAACGACCTATTTCGTTAGTTTGATTTTAAAACAAAGTTAGCTTAAATGTCATATTTTGATTTCAATACCCATTACTGTCCCACTGAAACCTCTTTGGTCCACTGTCTGATATCTATCCGGTCGTGTCGGGATGCTATCCCATCGGACTGTGAGAGTAAGTGTGAAGAGAGTGTTTGTGTGCACCTTAAGTGACTAGACTACTTAGACTAACTAAAAAATAAAGACAACCGCATTGTCAACTAAAAAGTGAAGCCGCTTTTTGAAAGATGTGTGCGCGAAAGTTTTGTGACTGGAAAGAAATAATCTCTACAATTTGGGTATATTTTTTAAAAGCTTTATCTTTAAAATATAAAGGAAGTAAAAGTATAAAGGAAATCATATAGGGAATATGATAACGCTGACGACGTATTCATGTACGTAATACATTCAAAATCAAAAATATCTTTATTTCATAGGACTATCAAATAACACTTCAAATAGTCAAGAATACACTAAAACAAACAAAGTGGCCTTTCATGAGAAGAACCCGGCAAGAAACTCATGGACTACTTTTTTAATTGCCAATTTATTAAAATTTAATATAATCTTTATAACTAATATGATATTATAACATACAAAACAATTTTGAAAATTAATGAATGCCTCCAGCTCAAGCCCATTTTGTTTTATCCTCAAGATAATCCAAAACAGTGTAATAACTTTGATTACAAAATCTCATTTTTATGGCTTTCTTAAACTTATTTAGTGGCATGCTTCGGACATTTTCAGGAATGTTATTGTAGAAGCATATACATTGCCCCATGAAAGATCTAGTAAATCTGTGGAGACGAGTACTGTGTGCAATAAGATTGCCTTTGTTCCTAGTATTAATGTGATGAACGTTGCTATACTTATCAAAGCTTCAGATGTTTTTTTGACATACAACAGATTTTCATATATAAACTGAGATACAACAGTTATATTTCTTTAACGTACGCACGAAATCGAATCATTTGGGGCAATTTTAAATCATACTCATGGTTTCTGACACTTCGTTTTGGTATGGTTTTATTTATATGGCTTCACTGGATTGTTCGTAATGCTCCGTATAATATATATATTTTTAGTTAGTCTAAGGTGTGCACACACCCCTGTCTTATAATATGGCTAGTGTTGACATGGCCGCTGTGATCGCACTTACAGTATGGATATTATTATATTTACTACTTTAAAAATATGGGATTTAGTAATTATAATTCTTCGCTCTAGAATACAAATGCACTCAACCCTCATTACCCATCATGACTGACACACTTTAGAAGCGCGGCCGTCCCAACGGTAATTAAAAGTTAATGAATGTGTACAATTTAAACCAGTTCTTCTGTTTATCTCTTAATATTATCCATTGCAGGTAGTTAAACAAACTATATTTTGTTCATTAAACTGCTTGTATGGAAGCTTTTGCGATTGAGTTTCTCTCAATGTAATTACGTGAGTATGAAAGCTTTAAAGTATTCGAAATATCAGAATAATAGAAAAAATACTTAACGCGATAAATTCCGTAAAAGTATTTTTATTTCAGGGCAACAGCTAGTTTTTCGGTTATATCTCAGGTTCCCGATATAGTAGCGAGATAAAATGTATACCATTTTGATCTATATTTTAGCACTTGACATGCTCAGCTACTCTTAAAGTACAATTTATAATTTGTGAATAAGGAAAAAGAGTATTTTAGTACAGGCGGGAATCAAACCTGCGTCCCTTTCTATCCGGGGAAGTGCTCTAATCCACTGAGCTACAGTACTATCTTTTAGACATACCCAATCTCCTTATCACATTTGTCTTATCGACCAACGCCCTCTATCGGAACGCATTTACTTTAAGAGTAGCTGAACATGTCAAGTGCTAAAATATAGATCAAAATGTTTAAAAAATCACGCCATCAAATAGTATGAATTTTAATTGCAAAATTAAACTTACTATATTGGATTAATGCATGTAAATGCGTTCCGATAGAGGGCGTTGGTCGATAAGACAAATGTGATAAGGAGATTGGGTATGTCTAAAAGATAGTACTGTAGCTCAGTGGATTAGAGCACTTCCCCGGATAGGAAGGGACGCAGGTTCGTTTCCCGCCTGTACTAAAATACTCTTTTTCCTTTTTCACAAATTATAAATTGTAGTTTAAATGTATATCAGTTTTTAAGTCTCATCAAGGCCTTTCAAATAAATAAAGTAACATCAAAATCCGTTTAGTAGTTTTTGCGTGATGCGCGAACAAATAAACAGACAAACAGATAGACAAAAAATGTAAAAAAAACGTTTGTGTTTAGACACGCCTATATAGCCTAAATCAGTATCTTTTTCAGTAAGTGCGATGCTCCGGTGTACGGATGCGTCGCTCAAAAGAGGGTACCCAAAAGGCTAAGCCGGCGGCAGACTTGAAGTAATATCACACAGTTCGCCAATACAACCAGTGAAGGAATGTAATATGGTTTCGGTGGCCCACCAATAAAAGCGGAGAGACGGCACACGGCGGGTTTCATTAGTGGGTGAGGGCCCCCACACTACCCTGTTCTTTGCCCCGAACGACGGGGTGTACGGTTAGGAACATTTTTTCCCGCCTTAACAAAAAAAAGGTCTCCAATACAGGCGGAGAGAAGGCACTCGCGAGCTTATTTAGTAGGTGAGGGCCCCACACTAACTTGTTCTGTTGAGCGACGAGGTGTGCAATAAGGTACGTTTTTTGCCGCCTTAAAAACAAAATCATAATAAATAACCTATCGAATTTGCTGTATAGGTAGGTACCTACTATAACATACAAGATTTTAGACAAAAAGACTAATGAAGTTCATCAAATTAGGTTATAATTTACGTGTTTGTACCTACAATTATACAAATATTTTGCGTTTTCATCAAGTTTTTTCTTATACTACTGAGTATAAAAGAATAGGTGTGAAGTATTCATAGACATAAATATTAGAAATTATGAAATAAACTAGTTTAGACTAAATTTTACGGCGTCATTTTTACGGTTCATGACAGAATAGCGTTATTTTATGTGTTCCTTAACCATAAAATCTTTAGATTAGGAAGGTAATAAAATGTTAATCTTTCACGAAGTTTTAACGGCATTTTTTGATGAATAGATAGTCAAATGACACGAATATTACGAACCCCAACAAAATGGTACCTATTGAATACCGTAAATCGTCAAAAAAATCACTCCGATTGAAGTATAAAGTTCAACAAATCCTCGTCTGAAGCTGAGGCTCTAAATTTTTCGAAATGATGCAGTGTTCACAAATAATCATTACCCAGGGGGGTTAGAATCCCACCGAAGGAATGGGACATAGTTCCAGTGGCCCGCCAATAAAGGCGGAGAGACGGCACACGGCGGGTTTCTTTAGTGGGTGAAGGCCCCACACTACCCTGTTCGTTGCCCCGAACGACGGGGTGTGCGGTTAGGAATATTTTTTCCCGTCTTAGCTCTCTGAGCGACAAGACTCTCAACTATCAATTTCGTACGGTTCATATTTTACACCCCCCTGGGCCTAAAGCCGCTTACATTTAAAAAAGATCTGGAAAACGGTTGACCCTAAAGGCCATCCCTGCAACTGCCCGCTAATTTGATACTTAAGCGCTCAAAATTGCACTTATTACGAAAATTGTACTTTTTAGCTCTTCGAGCTCAAAAGTATAATTTTCGTGTCATTTTGAGCTCTCCGAGCTCAAAGAGATGACTGTTCTATGCTTTTGAGCTCTATAACTTTTGAATTAATATGCACCGACTTTCTCGTAGTTTACGGCATTCAACGTAGATTAAATTTCATAGAAATTCTGAAAAAGACATTTTTTTCAATTTTTTTTTGACAACGATATCTTACGAACGAATTAACCGATTTTGACTGGATTGGCGGCGATCGAAGTACGCCTCAAATTGATATCTACGTAATTTAATTTTTGTTAGTTAAAAAACTCAGCCACCAGGTGGACTGATGACCTGGTTAAAGTCGCAGACAGTCGTTGGATGCAGGCGGCACAGGACCGTTTGTTGTGGCTTTCTCTTGGGGAGGCCTATGCTCAGCAGTGTACGATAGAAAGGCTGATGGATGGATGGATAAAACTTAGTAGGATGTACAAATAAACAAAATTGAATTGTATGTTTGTAATGCCTGAATAACAGTTTTAACGATTATATACGTTCCTGTTAAAATGTACTAATTTTTAAAGGTTTTGTCTGACTAGTGCTCGGCACAAAAAAAGATAAAATTCCATGCGGACTAAATCGCGGGTAGCAGCTATTTATAAATATAAACCTTCCTAAAGTAAAAACCGTTAAAAAATCCATCCGTTGTTTAAAAAAGGGAAACCATTCAAACAGACAGTTTAGATATTTTCGTTTTGTTATTTTAGGAGAAAACGAAACCTTTTTGGTTCGTTTTATCGTTTTTAGCAGACATAATAAAAACGGTTTTTCGACTCTTAATTGTCGGTTAAAATATTCTAATTTTTGTCCTGTTATCGACCCTGTGATTGCCCGGAGGATTTTACCCTATGACGTCATCAAAAACTCTTAATTTCTCAGATAAAGAAAAATATCATGTCACTTATATACAGTGTACACAAACACATTGAAAGTATCAATGACACTATGAAAACTATTTCTTGTAAGCCCCGAAACTGTTCAAGTAAGTTTGCGTCCTCCGCGCTGTGAATATTGATGGGGAGCATCAGCCCATGGAGACATTGTCCTGTTTTATACTTAAGTGTGGGATATTTAAGCCGTGATAGACCGAGATAAGAGGGCCCAGATAATGGTTAGATCGAGGACTGTGAAAGAAGAGATAGAGTTTGGACACCAGTCTATAATAATACGCTAGGCACTTTCATGAGAGATATTATGTGAAGTACCAATTTTAAAATATTTAAATTACCATTATAGTTCAAGACTGCATCAAAATCCGTTCAGTAGTTTTTACGTGATACACGAACGAACAAACAGATAGACAAAAAAACTAAAAATAATTGTTTTGTGTTCAGTGACGCCACAGTGCAGTATTTTTTTCTCAAATATCTTAAATGTACAGATGTAGCTCTGTTACAGCTTTGTAATAGTTTGGATATATTATCATTGAGTTATTTTATATTTACACTTAAAGTACAAATTATAATTTGTGGATAAGGAAAAAGAGTATTTTAGTACAGGCGGGAATCGAACCTGCGACCCTTCCTATCCGGGGAAGTGCTCTAATCCATTGAGCTACAGTACTATCTTTTAGACATACCCAATCTCCTTATCACATTTGTCTTAACTAGCAACGCCCTCTTAAGAGTAGCTCAACTTAAGAGTAGCTGAGCATGTCAAGTGCTAAAATATATATCAAATAATTATATTTACACTGCTTGCATTTCCATTTATTTAGATTAAATATTGTATATATATACCTCTGCTAAGCTACTAACCTAGGTACCCTACACCCCGTCGTTTGGGGCAACGAACAGGATAGTGTGGGGCCCTCACCCATTAAATAAACCCGTTGTGTGCCGTCTCTCCGCATTTATTGGCGGATCACTGAAATTGCGTTACATTATTTCGCGGTCCGCCGGTGGCTTACCCTTTCGGGTACCCTCTCAGTATAGGAGGAGGTCGTTCAGTAGCGACGCATCCGCGCATGAAGCGTCGCACCTTCGCGGGCGTCCTTGCGGGTAGCGGACGTTCCCCGGTCCATTCACCCGCAGTCTCAGTTGGAGTGGCTGAAACACAGGATTACCTAGTTTAGGTAGTAGTCTGATTCTGGACCATGAGGATGATGTCTACGTGGTCTAAAGCATATCTGTATTTTAGAAATTGTGTGATTATTAGTTTACAATCTATAGCTGCCTTGTGAAGAAAATATCGAAGAGAAGAGGGATTGAAGAGTATGTTAGTCCTGTTAAAATTTTAATTAAGTGTATTAATTCGTAATTCTTTGTTCGTAGAGCATA
Organism: Leucoma salicis; assembly: GCA_948253155.1. Lineage (NCBI taxonomy): Eukaryota > Metazoa > Arthropoda > Insecta > Lepidoptera > Erebidae > Leucoma > Leucoma salicis. The sequence goes on from OX411821.1 coordinate 19,504,274, forward strand.
ATTACATTCAGTTGTTACAATATTAATTAAGATTTTTAAATATGCTCTCTATGTTTTACCAATACAATTGGTGTACGAAATATTACCTTATAACTATATCTAGATGAGTCAATGAGCGACAGGCATCACTTACCATCAGAAGAACCCAAGTCTCCTCCATTAACAATAAAAAAATAATGCAGATAAATTATACGCTACAACTCGCCGCTCCAGGGCACTTAAACTTAGCACATACTCATAAAGGGTTACCAAAACACTGTTATATTATGTACATAAATTATATTATTTACTTGTAAACGTGACGGTTCATACCCGAGGGTAAGCCAACCCTGTAACAATATGGAAATTGTATGCTAACCGATACTGAAAATAGTAGGCATGCATGACGTAAGACATTTTAGGAACTGGTGAATCATGAAATCTGATTGCACAGATGACGCAATAACTTTATATATCGATCTCTGGGCCGAGTGATATAAAATTATTATTCTTTCCCGCGAGTGTCCTACGTGGAGAATAAGAGAAGTAAGCGATTTATCATCCATTGTATTACTAGGAAGTGGCTTCAACTAAAATAAAATATATGAACGGGCTTTAACTTCCTATTAAAATTCAAGTCAATATAATAATAGTGTATTTTTTAAAAAAGAGATAGCGAATATAACGACTACGTGAGAAAGAAAGAGCACCTGTGTTTATCTGTGTCTCTGGAACCGTTAGACAGCAGTTTTGAATAAAACAAGATGGTGGCTAACGGTAATTATTTAAATTATTTTACACTTTAGAAAAAAGTAGAATGATAAAAATGTGACGCATGAGGTTTTATTTTGGTTATTCGTAGTATTCTTGCATTACGCAATGACACATGAAGTCATATTTTTGGACAAAGTTAGAACATAAAATATTATCTCTTCAAAAATGTGTTTCTTTTGAATTTTTTTATCGAAGACATGTGGTATATTTCCAAGTGGGGGTACTCACTAATAGAGATCTGAGCAAGTCAGTTCCACCGTCTTCCGGAATGAAATGAGCCGTGTCTTAGAAGTAGGTATTCTTAATATTGATGAGTCGGTTACCACTTAAAATCAGGTGGGTGAAGCCTCGTCTCCCACCATAACAAAAAAACGTCTATACTGCATGCCATGTGGGGCCGGCACCAAGAATAGCTCCACCCCATCTCTTCCTATGGGAGTCGTAAAAGCCGACTAAGGGATTACCAGGGGACTGGGCAGCAGCGTTCCCCTTTGTACTAAAAACATCCATTGCGATCGCCAACCTGCCTGCCAAGCGTGGCGATTATGGTAAACCCCCATTTTGGGGAGGCCTATGTCCAGTTGTTATTTAAAAAACACTGAAGTAATGTAACATAGTTCCTGTGGCCCGCTAATAAAGGCGGAGAGACGGTACACGGCGGGTTTATTTAGTGAGTGAGGGCCCCACACTACCCTGTTCGTTTCCCCGAATGACAGGGTATGCCGTTAGGTAAATTTTTTCCCGCCTTAACAAAAATCGGGTGTTTTATTTAAAATACAAATCAAATTTATTACAAGCTTCATGTTACTTTGAAGCCTATACCTAGGTTCGTTATTATATATAAGTTATTAATAGCGAAGTTCCCTCTAAATAATTTTAAAGCAATTAACTAATTAATTCCGCCGATACCTGTGATTCCGCCTCCTATTAAATGTCACACGAACCGCGCACGTCTGACACGTAACTGAGCAATTAAAATTATAACGAGCTGGGTAGTCGTTCACATTGATATTTGAGACGAAATGGGTTGGATCGTATGTTATGTAACAATCGTCAGTAAATAGTACCAATGCGTTATAGTTTCTCAAGTTATATTGTCCTTGTGTTGACGGACTAAGAATACAAGTGTCACCACCCCATCTTTTCCCGCAGATGTCGTACGAGGCAACTAAGGGAAGTAAGCAATTACCACCCATTGCATTACTAGAGCTTAGGTACTCTACATTGGTAGAGCTGGGTACTAAGTGGGAGTACTCGCTATCGGGCCCGAGCGGGTTGGTACCACCATCTTCCGTGTGACCGGCCATGAAGCACATCAGTGTATTTTGGTTGTAGCAGGAGAAGGCCGTTTATTCTATTCATTCATTTCATATCTGTGAAATGAAATGAAAAAGCGGCTATACAATACTCTCGATATAGCTGAGTCCATGAGCGACGGTTACCATTTAACATAAGGTGGGCTGGTGGCTCGTCTACCATACGCAATAAAAAGAATATAATATATGTATATGTTTTCTCACACATTACACAAATATAAGGCACCCTTACTAATATTTTGTGCCATCTCCATTGTTTTCAAGACTAAACTCAACATAATCATACGTGACACAGAACTTAGAAACATGCGATTAAATGACTTGGATAGTACCAGGACCACTGAAGTAATGCAGATTAGTTCTGTCATAGTTTTGGCGATACAGACGGGGAGACGGCACACGGTGACTTTATTTAGTGGGTGAGGGCCCCACACCATCCTGTTCGTTGCCCTAAGCGATGGGGTGTGTGGTTAGGTAAATATTTTCCCGTCTTAATAAAAAAGAATACTATATCTGGAACTTTTGTTTGTTGTCTACGGGCAATGATTGCACTTAACTGGTATTAAAACTTATTTCACGCCAGCCTCTGTGCAGGCACAGTATATTTTTTAAACCCGTTATTATACACTACGTTAGGACGTTTTTTTATATTTTTTAAGCATTGGACATGATCATTAACACAAGTGCGAATGTTTGAAATCGAAAATAACAGAAGTTTGGAATAATGTATGCAAATACATCGAACTAGCAAAGCATCTGGACGGTATCCAGGAGATGCAGGTTCAAATCCTGCTCGTGACTGTTATTTTCGTCTTCACATTTTCCACTTTGTGTTTAATATACCACTTTTTAGTTTAACGAACTATAGAGGCGTGTTTGTTCTTTAGTTTTTGAACCTATTGAAGTCTATGCAGTCACGGGTTGAACCTAGTTATTACCTAGAACACAATACACAATAATTCTCAAAACACAAGTCTTGTAAATTAAGACCGTTGTTTCAATCGATCTGTCTGCACAAGTCTCGTGTGGCCGGGAGCCCTTACAACTGCCAGCGCTCCCTTAAGGGCTTTTCTGTCTACCCCCGAATTAAACCTCAATTAACAATGAAAATTCACCTTGATGAACAACGTATTGTTTTACTAAAACGTATATATTATACTACAATATGTACCTATATGTACATATTGTAGTACTTAAATACCAAGTTATATTTTGTTTTCATCAGCTATGTTTTAAAAATATTATCTGATGATATTAACGATTATCTGTCATAGATTGGTTTTACTTATCTTAACCCAATTTTCTCGATAATTGCTCGGCTCATCCTATTCTAAAGCTGTAACAGAGCTGTGTCTCTACGTGTAAGATATTTGAGAAAAAATGTCTGTATTAGGCTATATAGGCGTGTCAATACACAAAACATTGTTTTTAGATTTTTTGTTTGTTTGTTCACGCATCACGCAACAACCGACTGATTTTGATGCCACTTTTTTATTTGAGAGCTCTTAATTAGTCTTATTTTTTTATCCCGCTACTATATCGGGAACCTGAGATATACCTAAAAACTAGCTTTGGGCTGCAGCGGAACCGCTGGCAAAGGCTAGTTTATAATAAATCCCTTCATTCCTTTATTGAAAAGTAATTTCACAATAAACAACCGCTAGCAACACTTAACTTCAATCTCTTTTATGGTCTACGTTATATAGTAAATTAATTAAAATATGGCAAGACCATCGAATTTCATATGAAAAATATACGAAAATATAAAACGTTATGAAAATAAATCCATTTAAAATAAGCCTCAATTAGCGAGGCAGTTGGGGGTGACGTCACATGCATTTATTTCACTATCAACATTTAATATTCGTTAGCGGGCTGTCACGATGACGTCACAACATGGCCGCCGCAATCGCCGTCGAGTACCGTGTCAGGGCTGATATTTATGTTGTGGAATTGAATGTACACTACGTGTGCTGTTGACGAGTTATGCTTTTTATTTTAATATTCTGTTGTGGTAGGTTGTGAGAAATGTTTTATTTGAATCAAGCCATATTAATTATTCTTTCTGTCTAGTTCTATTAAATAATATAGTTAGGTGCATACGAGCGGTTAAAGTATTAATACTTACCTACTATACACATAGTGAATATAAAATAACACAAAGTGCGAAAATGTGAAATTGAAAATAACAGCCACGAGCAGGATTTGAAACCTGCATCTTCTAGAATACCGTACCAGATGCTTTATCAATTCGATGTATTTGCATATATTATTCCAAACTTCTGTTATTTTTGATTTCAAACATTCGCACTTGTGTTAATGATCATGTCCAATGCTTAAAAAATACACAAAAACGTCCTAATGTCCTAATGTCCTAATAATAAATGTATAATAATGGGTTTAAAAAAAATACTGTGCCTGTGTTTATAATAAATTTTCTTTTCTTTATTTTTCAACCCTTTTTTTGTCTCACTATTGTTGATGGTATGGGTCACCTCTGGTGGTGAGATAAATTGTAAACAAATACACACACACACACACACACACATTTTCGAAGTCTCGAAAAGTCAGAGGTGTGTGCCGTACGAAGTCTTGGAACTTTGGACTGTCAAACTCGTTACCACTGTCTTTGCAGTCCTTGGTTTTACCGCGAGGCTATCACTGCTTTTTTAGCAATAAATAATAATGATTACAAATTGTGCTATGTCGAATACCATTCCATTGAATTATAAGAATAATTTAACTGCCGCGGTGGTGTTGCGGTAGTGTATGCGACTGCTAATCATGAGGTCTCGGGTTCGATCTCGGGTCGGGCAATGTTATTGATCTTTTTCCTAAAAAGAAAAATTCTCAGTAGAAGCCCGGAGCTTGGAAATGTGACCGGTAGACGTCAATAGGCTCGCCCCTATTACGTGGGACTTAAACATAGTTGGCGAATCGTGGGTGTGTAATACACCTCTGCCTACTCCTTCGGGGAATACAGGCGTGATGCTATGTTATAAGAATGAGTGAACAGAGAGTGCACTTGCACTATACTATCTTTTTTTTATATTACTTGGGTAACAAGCACATCGCCCACCTCTTGGTTAGCGGTTACCCTAGCCTATAGACGCTAGCAATCCAAAAGCATCACTCGCGCGTCACCATCTCCAAGAAAAGGGTAAGAGTGGAGAAGAAGGATACTAAGAAGAGGAAGACAGGATAATAAGGAGACGATATGGAGAGGTTTGGCCCTCCACGCCCTCACTCACAATAAGAAACGCAACGGCAGGAGTACTTACCATTGTTTCACGCTTGTCTTCTCCTGCCTAGGGTAAACTGTATAATGATTGGCAATCTAAGCATATTAAGAATTATATATTTAAATGATATATTTTAAATTGATAGGTGTTTAAAAAGTCAGCAAACTTTGATACACATTTCCAAACTCCGAGCTGCTACTGAGAATTTTTTCTTGTTAGGAAAAAGCTCAATAATATTGCCCGACCCGGGGATCGAACCCGAGACCTCATGATTAGCAGTCGCATACACTACCGCTACACCACCGAGGCAGTCACCAAAATAATGGTTTTTGAAAGAGAACAAGCCAGAACAGATGTTAGAGTAGCAATAGGAAATGGTGTGCTAGAACAAGTGGATGAATTTGTATATCTTGGATGTGGATTCAGTCGAGATGGAAGGTACACCACTGATGTTGAGAGAGTGAATGCCTTTATTGGCGGGCCACTGGAACTATGTTACATTCCTTCGGTGGTCCGCCGGCGGCTTACTCTTTCGGGTACCTCACAAAAGATCAGCGTGAGTGTGTGTACGTATGGTGAGTAAGAGCGCTGGAGGTCCAACCTCATTCTTATGCTCTTTGTTTTTTGTTTAGGCGGGAAAAAATGTACCTAACCGCACACCCCGTCGTTCGAAGTAACGAACAGGGTAATGTGGGGCCCGCAATCACTAAAGAAACCCGCCGTGTGCCGTCTCTCCACCTGTATTGATGGACCACTGGATCTGTATTGGATTACTTCTGTAGCCTTTAGTATTTTCTTTTCTACCTATCCTACCCTTGTTATCCTTCCTATCCAACTTCTATCCCTTTCCTTGGAGATGGCGACGCGCGAGTGATGCTTTTGGTGTTACTAGCGTCTATAGGTTACGGTAACTGCTTACCATCAGGTGGGCCGTATGCTTGATCGCCACCCATGTAGTAAAAAAAAAAGGTTTTTTTTTATTGCATTTATTGGCAGATGGGCCGTGGCTGGTGATGGTAAATGGTAACCTTCGCTCATGGACTCAACTATACCTCTCGGTATTATTGTCAAGCTGCTGCTCACCATTTCATTTCAGAGAAACAAACGGCAATTGAAAAAATAAACGGCTATCTCCTGCTATAGCTAAAGCGCAACGATTTGCTTCATGGCCGCTCACACTGGAAATGGTGGTACCAACCCGCTCGGGCCCGATACAAAGTGAGTACTTCCACTTGGTACCCAGCCCTACCACCAGTAATGCAATGTATGATAATTGCTTACTTCCCTTAGTCGCCTCATACGACACCCATGGAAAATAATGGGGTGGTGACACTTATGGACAGGACAAACCACAACAAAGATAAAAACTAAATACTCTAATAAAGTTATACGGAAACAAAATACTAAATACTCTAATAAAGTTATAAGGAACCGTTGACTAACTATACTTTTTTCAATGCAGCACAGCCTCAGGGGCCTGTAGAATGTAACTCACTAAATTGTATCGACATCGCATCGTGACATTGTCATTGGTTGAAAGATATTGAAAGATCATCGTGATTGGTTGAGAGATTATTGCGACATCACCAATGACAAATAAGACGATACGATGTCGATACTATCTTGTGAATTACATTTTAAGGGCCGGCCAGAGATGTTTGTGCCAAATTTAAATATTTTATGAGAATATACTTTTCTTGTATTTTCAAAATTGTATAAATTTAGTCACAATAAAAAAATCCGTTAGCTGTACAACTACGCTCTTATTTACGATTATCTACTTAATAAAATCATAATTTACTTACACCATAAGGGTTAGGCAACTTGTTTTTCTTTCACACGAATCTTATCTATACTAATAAATGGAGAGCCGGTTGTTTTGTTATACTGCAAAAACTACTAAACCGATCAGAATAATACTTATACTATCATATGCAGCGTGTTTCGTAGAAGGTTTTAGTATGTGATATGTTGGTGATTACTTATCCCGAACCTACATTTTTTGTTTTTAGATATTTTTATATATATTTTTTAGCATTTGACATGCTTAGCACTATACATTAAACACAAAGTGAAAAATGTGAAATCGAAAATAACAGTCACGAGCAGGATTTGAACCTGCATCTCCTGGACCGCCTGCGCCATCTGTCGGCAGTATTTTCATACATTATACCGACCAGGTAAACTTAATTTTACAATTAAGATTATACCTAATAATGACGCAAACCCTATAAATATTTAGATATTTTTATATATATTTTTTAGCATTTGACATGCTTAGCACTATACATTAAACACAAAGTGAAAAATGTGAAATCGAAAATAACAGTCACGAGCAGGATTTGAACCTGCATCTCCTGGATACCGTCCAGATGCTTTGCCAATTCAGCCATCGTGACAATTGCTCCTGACTGCTAATTTCGATAGCACATTCATACAACGTCTTTGGGTGATGCCTGCGCCATCTGTCGGCAGTATTTTCATACATTATACCGACCAGGTAAACTTAATTTTACAATTAAGATTTTTTACCTAATAATGACGCAAACCCTTTAAATATTTAGATATTTTTATATATATTTTTGGCATTTGACATGCAAGCACTATACATTAAACACAAAGTGAAAAATGTGAAATCGAAAATAACAGTCACGAGCAGGATTTGAACCTGCGTAACAGTCACGGAACAGCAGGATTTGAGCATCTGGACGGTATCCAGGAAATGCAGTTATCTAATTTTATCTATATTGATATAAATTACTTAAAGTTTAAAACAACGATTTTTATAAACACATAGTAAGCAACGCAGAAGGAGTATACCCGCTAGTAATATTTACTTAAAAATTTTGCATTAAAACCGTGTGGTGACGGACTAAGAATACAAGTGTCACCAAACCATCCTTTCCCGCAGGTGTCGTACAAGGCGACTAAGGGAAGTAAGCAATTATCACTCATTGCATTGCTGGTGGTAGGGCTGGGTACCAAGTGAGAGTTCCTACTCACTTGCTATCGCACCCGAGCGGTTTGGTACTACCATCTCCTGTGTGACCGGCCATGAAGCACGGCAGTGTGTTTTGGCTGTAGCAGCAGATAGCCGTTTATTCTTTCATTTCATATCTGAGAAATGAAATGGTAAGCAGCGGCTTGACAATATCTACTCTCGGTTTAGTTAAGTCCATGAGCGATGGTTACCACTTACCATCAGGTGGGACGTGGCTCGTCATTCATTATTCGTCATCATAATCAATAAAAAAAAATATTTTTCTTCTACGCAATATAAGCCTGTATATTATTTAGTAGATTCGGGATTAGGTTACAAAGCTTTTTAGGATCAAAGGATGATCGATTTAAGCTACATTCTTTGCGATTCATAAACACCTACAAAAAAATATCTAATAAAATGTAACCTTTTTCATGTTCATAAAGCGAGAAAAGTATGTTAATACATCCGACAGATGTCGCGGGCGTTACCCAAGACATTGAGAAGAATTGTGTGATTGAAATGGATGACCTCGAGTGAATGTCGCAATGAGTCTGTTGGCAGAGCGTTTGAACGGAACTCAGAAGGCGCGGGTTCAAACCCCGCTTGTAGTTATCATTTTCTATTTCACTTTTTCGCATTTGTGTTCATTTATATGGCCAATCAAGTCAAATTCTTGAAAAAACATCGTTTATTGCCAACGGTGGCAAACGAGTAAACGGTCCACCTGATGGTAAGTGGCAACCGCCGCTCATGCACTTTGGCCAGGCTGCCGCACCAGGGGCGCAGCCAAGCCACCGCCTACCGTGAATAAAGTGCTCTTCTCAAACGTCGTTTAAAGAAGGACATATTATATAAAAATACAAAAATGAAGAAATTAAGTTTGTACTTTTAAACAATGTAATACTGATAGAAATCGAATGGTACATATAAAAAGGTACGATCGCGCGTGCTGCTATACAATAATTGAGATACGCGTGTTGCCTGGGACGCGTTCGGGCGAAGAAGCTGATTGTGATGTCGGTCGGTAACTCGGTGTATCGCAGGTGGCGCCGGCCAACGCGGCCGGCCGGGTCCTCCCGCAGACGCTCTTCAGCCCGCGGCTCTTTTGTGGACGCGAACATGAAACAATGCATCGGTCTATACATCAATGATCGGTCGCCATACATTTTTCGGAACGTGAGACTTTTTCGTGCGTGCATCGATTTATAAGACATTATCAAAAAAGGTGTAGTTAGAGGCGACTAAGAGAAGTAAGCAATTACTACCCGTGACTCTGTCCGCGTGAACTTCAGTACTAGATAATATAAATACGTCATACTATAGCATACTAATTATCTCTATGCAAAAATGGTTATCTCATCCCATGGGAACTATGAATTTTTTGGCACAAAAATTAGCTTCATAAAACTGCCTCAGTGGTTCAGCGGTTGTGATTGCTGATCATTACGTCTCGGGTTCGATTTCCATGTCGGGCAATGTTATTAAGCTTTTTCATAAAAAGAAAAATTCTCAGGTGGGTGAAGGCCCCATACTACTCTGTTCGTTGCCCTGAACGACGGGGTGTGCGGTTAGGAACATTTTTTCCCGCTTTAACAAAAAAAAACAAAAAAAGGTCTGGAGCGCAGAAAAGGATATAGGCAGGTTACTTTTTAAAACATAACATAAAAAAACATAGCATCACGCCTGTATTCCCCGAAGGGGTAGGCAGAAGTGTATTACACACCCACGATTCGCCAGCTATGTTTAAGTCCCATGTAATAGGGGGCGAGCCTATTGACGTCTACCGGGCACATTTCCAAACTCCGGGCTGCTACTGAGAATTTTTCTTTTTAGGAAAAAGCTCAATAACATTGCCCGACCTGGGGATCGAACCCAAGACCTCATGATTAGCAGTCGCATACACTACCGCTACACCACCGAGGCAGTAATAAAAATAATTTTAGCCAAAATTACTAGGAAAACTTACAACGGGTCAATAATAGGGTATATCTTAACCAATTGATATATAGCGATCTCTCACATATCGCGGGATACATCTCGAGGGATGCCAGTTAATAATAAATTGCCCAAATATAAGGTTGGTTCTATTACCTTATATCGTAAATATTTAGAGGTAAGTTGTTGCGTTGAGTGCGTGTGGTTATACTCGTAGACTAAGAAAGTAGGTATATTATTGTAGCATCAAAACTTCAACCCATTAAAATTATGCTGTGAGACGTGAACGAAGAAATATTTGAAATTTCGACAGCCTAAGCCTCTTGACGTCCACTGTCCACTGTTGGACTCCTCCTGTCCAAAAGAGCGACCAGTTTGTCGGTCTATCTGGAGGGCCTTCCTTCCTTTAATGCATTCAACATGAATGGTGTCATGATGACTGATTTTTCAAAATCTATTCTATGAAATTCAAAAGTATCTAATAAGTGCAAATGTATCACATTTCTGTAAAAATAAAGGTTTTTTATGCAACAAAAGGAAATTTAAATTTTAAGTTTCAAACTCACGTCAAAACGCACTCCGATGTCATTCCGTTTGTCACGTCACGCCTCAGTACGGCAAAAGTAAACATTAGAGTCAAAGAGAATGTAAGACACTACAATAACGTTTACTAAGACATGACATCATTCGCCCTGATTGGTGTTTAAGCTATCATGGCGGATTGTTGTATTTTGTAGGTATATTTTATCAAATATATTATTAATCTCGCCATCAAAATAAGAATGAATACATTTTTCGAAATTTCTTGAATCCTATTTCGTTATATCACTTTAATATTTTGGCGATACTTGATTACTGTCATCAAGCCTATTATGTTATAAAGTAAAGTATATTCGTATCCCTTTTAGAGTAAGGAAACTCGCAGTGTACAGGAAGTGTCTACAAAACTAGTACTTACCATCAGACAGCTAGCTTAACTACCATTTCTCAAAATGAAAAAAAAAAATATATATATTTACTGTTTCACTTACTTCAGTGAACGAGAAACTTAATATGTGCTTTGTGTTAATATTTATATCTTAAGTTTTAGTTATATTATTTAGAAGTAGGTACATACTTAATGGCATTTGTCTTTATGTATGCTACGTAGGATTGAACATCCAAATGTATAAAATTTGCACACCTAAATGGTAGAATAAGAACAGACCTACTCATATTGCTTCCTGCAAATATTTTTTTCTTATTATTATTTTTTATAAAGCCTTTGGTGACCTTTCGTAACGCCTACGAATCGGCTAACGTACCGTGGGACGTCCTGCTAAGGCTGTGTGTATTTTATACAACTTTTAGTGCGATTGTAAAATAAACCAGAATGTATCTTAGGTATAACGTATGACGAATATTTTGATATGAATTCAGCTTGACATGCTCAGCTACTTTAAGGAACAAATTATTTGTGAAAGTGGAAAAAGAAATGCCCTGCACCTACCGCTAAGCTATCGCAGTCACCCAACGGCGACTCCAAATCTCCACTGCACATTTGTTTTAGATGTCTTTACCACGCGAGCTATAAATTGCATCTACATACATTATTCCAATAGTATAGTATAGTAAGTATAATTTATAATTAAAATTAGCAAGCAGGTTCGAATCCTGTTCGCAGTAAAGCTCTCTTTTGCCAGAAGACCAGATTAATTGTGAAAGTGGAAAAAGAGAGCCTTAGTGCGAGCGGAATTCTAATTCGGGGAAGTGCTCTGGAGCGATAAGCCATCGCAGTCACCGACGATGACTCCCAGTCTCCACTTTAGAATTACTTTTAAATGTCTTTATGACTCACGCCACCTATCGGATGCATTTACTTACATTATTTAAATATAGTAAGTTTAATTTTGCAATTAAAGTTCATATTAATTGATGGCTCGATATATTAAATATTTTGATGTGTATCTTTTTTCAATTTGACAAATAATTTGTTCTTTAGCGTATGATGAATTTGTGCACGCCAATTTCATCGTCACCTTTCTAGCCTTATCCCAAACTATGATGTGGTCAGCTTCCAACCTGTTCGGCTTTAGCTGATTCGCCAGTAGTTATTTACACGGAGCGATTGCCTATCCGACCTCCACGACTCAACTGAGTGTAGAACTGGCGACCTTAGCACAAGACTGGAGTCAGTGTAGTGCTAGTTATAAAACTAGATTCTGACGCCGTCTGGTTATTTTCAGAAAATAAATGATTTATTCCAGGGCTCAATAATTATATATTCTTTTATACTACGTGGGTGCAAACAAGATACGTACGTATGACAAGCATGGTATGGCTTATAGACGTTAGCAACACCAAAGGCGAATCCTTGAACCGAACCTTGCGTCACCATCTCCAAGTAATGAAATGGGTAGTGGAAAAAATAGTTAGGATACTAAGGAGAACACTGAAGGAATGTAACATAGTTCCAGTGGCCCGCCAAAAAAGGCGGAGAGACGGCACACGGTGAGTTTCTTTGGTGGGTGCAGGCCCCACACTACTCTGTTCGTTGCCCCGAACGACGGGGTGTGCGGTTAGGAACATTTTTTCCCGCCTTAACAAAAAAAAAACAAAAAAGGTCTGGAGCGCAGAAAAGGATATAGGCAGGTTACTTTTTAAAACATAGTTATAAACCGATTCTCATATCTACTGCATATACATATAAAATTTCATTAAAATCGGTCAAGCCGTTTCGGAGGAGTATGAACACTAAAACTGTGACAAAATAATTCTATATATTAGATAGAAGTAAGGACTAGTAAAAGTTAAGGATACTCAATAAACAGTTATACCTGATATACAGCCTTACATCAGTGCGTGTGAAGGGCCGGTCGCAGGGATAAAGGTAGTTATGACTACGTTCTCGTTTATTACATGCTACTGAATATTACGTTTATACTCAGGTATTTAATGAAGGTAGTTAATCCCAGGAATGCTTTGTTGGTATTTAGTTTGGAGTTACAAATGCCACGAACAGGGGTTGTTTTGTGTAGTTTCAAATGCGGAATACGCTCTAAAATGTTGGTTGGCGGATTGATTGAATGTAATTGGTATGGGAAGCCTAATGAAAATAAAATAATTACATGTTATATTTAGAGCGTTTTAATTAATCGAATTGAAAACGAAAATGTGGTTTATTTGTAATATTGCCTCATTAATTAGTTCTGGTTTTAAATTGTGTGACGGATGAAGAATACAAGTGTCACCACCCCATTCTTTTCCGTACGAAGCGCCTAAGGGAAGTACGCAATCATCACCCATTGTATTACTGGTGGTAAGGCTGGCTACCAAGTGGGAGTACTGACTTGTTGTCGAGCCCGAGCGGGTGCTCGGGACTGATAACAACCACCATCTCGTGTGACCGGCCATGAAGCACATCGGTGTGTTTTCAATCTATATTTTTTAGCATTTGACATACTCAGCTACTTTTAAAGTACATACACCTATATTTATTTGTGTAAGAATCTCATGTTCCTCATTAATCACAAATTGAAAAATATGAAATCGAAAATAACTGTTATATATTTGTTTGTTTTATCACGAGCAGGATTTGAACCTGCATCTCCTGGATACCGTCCAGATACTTTGCCAATTCAGCCATCCTGACAATTGCTCCTGACTGCTAATTTCGATAACACATTCATACTTAACACGTCTTTGAGTGCTCTTTTTCCTCATTTAAAAATTTCTTTTTTCTCATTCACAAATAAATTTGTACACATCGGTATGTTTTGGTTTGTAGCAGAAGCGATCCGTTTATTCTATTCTTTCATTTCGTATCTGTAAAATGAAATGGTGAGCATTGGCTTGATAATACTCTCGGCATAGTTAAGTCCATGAGCGACGGTTACCATTTACCATCAGGTGGGCCGTGGCTTGTCTGCCAACATAGGCAATAAAAATATAAAAGCCATATAATAATTTCTGTACCGCAGGAGACCACAAAACTATTTGACCATTTGTGCGCATAAGAATTGAACCCAACGCATGCATGGGCGTGCGGCATGTATACCACTGCGCCATTTGTCCAGTTGGTTATATTTTGAAACATTTAGAGTCATTCGTTTGCGTGCTATGTAAAATTGTTTTCTTTTTTAATTAAAATATTGAGCTGCGTGACCGGTCATGAAGCACGTCAGTGTGTTTTGGCTGTAGCAGAAGATAGCCGTTTATTGTTTCATTTCATATGTGAGAAATGGTGCGCAGCGGCTTGACAATACTCTTGGTATAGTTGAGTCCATGATCGACGGTTACCACTTACCATCAAGAGGGCCGTGGCTCGTCTGCCATAATTAGCAACAAAAAAAAATAACGGAGTTCCTATGGCCACCTTCTAGCTCCATCATCAGACCCTGGATACCATCAAAAGACAAAGTACTCATCAAGACGAATCAAACGAGTCCAAACTTAATGGGGTTGCGTCGTTTCATTATGGAGTTACTGTGGCCACCTTCCAGCTTCATCATCAGACCTTGGATACTATCTAGAGACAAAGTACTCGCTAAGACGAATCAAACGAGTCCAAACTCGATAGTGTTGCGCTGTTTCATTATGAAGTTCCTATATCCACCTTCCAGCTCCATCATCAGATCCGCAATATGTATACCTATGCTTGTAAAATTTTAGCTCAATAGGAAATAGGGACGTGTGTCTAATTTAACTTGCAAGATTTGAACGGAACAAGTAAAAAAGCGTCGCCACGCTTACAGTCGATTTTACCCTCCCTCCGCATTAGATGTTTCACATGAAAAACTTCATTATCTCCCATCCACCTTCTATCCCTTTTCCAACGTGTTTGACAACGTGACATTGTTACTCCCTCTTTTAATAAATAGAGCATACTATAATGTCTCTGAATTTTTAAATGACCAATTTTAACTTTACTTTTATTTACATTATTATCATAATTAAATTAAGAATTTTGATTAGACATTTACTGTAAAATTTACTGTATTTTATGATTATTTTTTTATTGTTTAGTCAATTTAATGCATTTTATAATTTAATGTTCCCGTTAGATTCTTATTATCATCATTTTTAAATTTATACTTAGAGCTATATTTAAAATTTGTTTTTGCATGTTTTATAATTATTACTTTCAATTCATTTGTATTATTTTCAATTCATTTTCGTTAACATTATGATACCTAGTTACACTTAAATATTTGCACGCCAATAGAAAGTGGCAAACATGTTTGAACAATTATTTTTAAGAACTATTTTAATATCTTGCATGCATCATTATTGTATGTACACACATGTTTATGCAAATAAAAATTATCTTATCTTACTTAGCGTCTACCGCACATAGATATACCGCTTACTTGTTTGTCATCCTCGTATTACAAAATATCTCACTTTAGTAGCAATAAATATATCTAGATTGTAAATCGAATAATTTTGTTAGTTGTAATTTAGATTGAAGATCGCAGGAAAACTTTTCAGTCATGTTTAATTTACTCTCCTAGTTTTTATACCGTTAGTATAATGGAACGTACCTTTAAAAATAATTGCCTTTTGAACTTGAAACTTGAATTCCAATGATCCACACCCACGCTGATAACTTTAATGTTGAAAGATCAAAAGGAATAGATACAATTTAATCACCTAATTTAGCTAAATTTTAATCACATAATCGTGGGTTCAGCCCACACATTACTTTTTTTTCGTAAATACATAATATACAATAGATATAAAACATCTAGTCGTAGTACAAATATTTGTGTTCATCACACACATATTTATCCTGAGTGGGACTCGAACCCAGACCTCGTGCACGGAAGTCGGTTACAGTACCGACTACGCCACGAGGCAGGAAAAAAACCATGCATACACATTTTTTTTATTCAAACAGAAAAACAAAGTACATCCAGATACAGCACAACCATTTGTGGAACACACAAACAGTTGTCCTGTGTGGGAATCGAACCCACGACTTCACCATCTGTGCAGTCAATAATAGTTTTTATGTATCTAAATTGATCTTAAGTGTTTCGATAGATTAACATTTTACACATCAAAAATTCTCTAAACCTACCAACAGAAGCTTTCACTTCAAACATCTGAAAGTATGTTTCAATATAAACTAGATACTTCAAGCCCAACGACAAAAATAAACAGCCAGTGCTTTTAATGTTCACATGATTATGCCATCTTAAGCGCTTATTTGCTACATTGAGCCGTTTATTTACATGAAAAATGAGCTCTTTGATTTACAATGTAATGACATTTCATATTCAAGGCACGTACATTGCGCGCTACGTTATATATGTACAAACCTTTCACGTACACTTTTCGATGTATGATAAATAACGTTCATCTTATGGCTGATTATATTGAAATTCTGTATGTATAGGTAGTATATATATGGCGAATTGCAGCTATGGCTAAGTGATATGTCCGTTCTCATTTTGATTGGATAGTGCCAGGTTTAAGACGTAGAATAACACTTGTAGTTCGGTGTTGTGTTTATATCTCACTTTATTTAATCATGATTTAATTAACAAAGTAAACTAGTTTACTTTTACCAAGGTAAACCCATTGTTTCATAATAGAGGTGTGATTCAATCGGCGAATTTAATAAACCTTATAGATATGGAGGTTTTCTTGTGTTTCGCAATCACGACATAAATATAATAATATGTACTATGTAGCTATTTCAATAAAAAATATATACCTATAGATACACTAGCCCTACAAGAATAACAACTCAAGTTATTTCTAGTTCAGGAGACATTCCTCTTCCGTTCAAAGGGATCCCATTACCATTTGGAAGGTTGTCTGATGGCAGAATTAAATAATCTCCAAAATTCTGTGACCATAACTCAATTAAGAAGAACACCATCGCGGAATAAATTAAACCATACTTGTAGCGTCGGACACATGATTAAAGTGAACCTTCTTAAAAATAATAACAGGTATGTATTAGAATATATTTAAAAAAGAATGCTCTTAAATATATTCTTCAACACAAATTGTAAAAATGTGAAATCAAAAATAATAGTCACGAGCAGGATTTGAACCTGCACCTTCTGAAATACCGTCCCAGATGCTTTGCCAATCCAGCCATCGTGACATGTTCATCGTTGATTTATATGGCTAAGCATGTCAAATGATAAAAAAATCTAGAAAAATATCTTTTCCTTAAATCTATATCGTTATTTTCTCTGGTATAACGAAATGTGTGTAGACCTTTAAATTTCACTCTCCGACTCTCAACTGAGTTCAGTAATTAGCCTTTTGAAACGTCCTTATAATTATACAACACGAATACGTTTGTAAAAACGACTAATAAGATCTGAAGCGACTATATTGCGTATGTGAAAATAACGAATGCCATTACAGCTAATATACCTGATGTACATAAAATTATGTACTTATTTTGAGGTGTACCATGCCTATGAAGATTTATAGGGCAATATAGTTCACAGATGGTTGTACCGAGTATGAGTTTAAACGAGTATATTATGTCAGTTAATTGTATGTATGCGAAGAGCCCGCGATAAAGGGATTATTAGTAGTCTTTGATCAAAATGCAATAGATTTCGCGTCGACCCAAAAAATACGTCTCGGTTAATAAGACCGCACTTGAGAAGTGAGCTCTAATTTTTTTTAGTTCAAAAAGTACTTTATTTGTTACTATTTAAGCTTACACACAGTTAATGTTATTTGTCTTTTCACTTTTTATTGCTTTGCTCGTTTTTTGCGACGAATGACCGTAAATTTAAGATAATATTTTAAAGATTTGTGACTTTATTACTAAGTGCCATGATTGTAATTAGGTTGAACTTAAAACTATTTTAAAACCTTTATTTCAGTTTGTTAGTAAATATATACTTATAGCTGTATAAGTATATATTCACATGGACAGCTTTTAACTTGATTTTGTTCGGGACACTGTATCTTGTTAGTATTGATGATCGAAGAGTAGTGTTATTTTAAAAAATATTGAACTCAAAGCTTACGATTGCTATAATTATTACCTCCCTACCCTTATTTCAGACATTGATGGGGTCGGTTTCCAATCTGTTCGATTTTTAAGTGATCTATCTACCAGTATTAGCAGGAAGCGACTGCCTATTTCACCTGTACAGCCCAACTACTTAGGACAAGGCGACGTGGCGATGTGGTTTAATTGTTATTAAATAAACAAAAAAATAGTGAATATTTAAGCTCGACCTGTATAAATTACATAGATAGCGCTAATTTCAAAAAGTACTTATATGGTTTTCATGTCATATAAGCCATCTAGCGTTAATTTTAAGAAGTACTTCTATATTGGTCTATAGAAGTAGTCCCGGCTTTAGAATTGGCCCACCCCTCTCTACTCACGGGAGTCGTAAGAGCCGCCTGAGGGAATACCTCAGTAGCACTCCCTCGAGTATTAATAACATCCACTGCGATCGCCAACCCACCCACCCAGCTTGGCAGGCGCCAAGCGTAGCGATTACGGCATTATCCCCCATGACGGGACCGCTCGTTGTGGCGTTCTCTTGGGGAGGCCTATGTCCAGCAGTGGATGTTGAAAGGCTGATGGATGGATGGATGGATGTAATTTATTGAAAACCACTTAGTAAAACCAGTACATTATTAGTTACTTAACAAATAATCAATTTTATTCTGAAAAATGAAGATTATGAGGCGTGCACTTTTGGATTTTCCAAACTATTTAAAAAATCTAGACTACCAACTTTTAATAAGGAGTCGTAAAAGCCAATAAGCTGCTTTCAAACTTGTGGCGATTAAGTCCTCGCTTCTCTAAAGAAGTCTACCGATCGAAATTCATTGAAGTTTAAAATGATTGTACCTTTCAAATGAACCGCTTTTGGCCATTCAGGAATGAATGAGTAAACATATTAAGAGTCTAAGAATTCAAGAATGCAGTCTGTAATAATTATGTCTTTTGTCTCTATAGCCAATTTTACCATCTCGGGTTCATTAATTGATATAAATTAAACCTTATTATGAACTGAACTTAAAGTACACCTATTAAAGGCACTCTCTTGCTCCATGCATTCACCTAACGACCTCTTCTATAATACATAATCACGAAATCTACGTAAATATCGTGCTTATATTAAAACTTTACTGCAATCCTAACGTACTTTGTAGTCTCAATTTTCAAAATCTATTTTGTACTACAAATAAAAATAGCTTTTGTCTTTGGCGCAGCGTCTATTATTTTACTAAAAAAATTAACGTTTTTAGCATAATTATTTTAATAAAAATCTTGACTAATAAATAATAAGAAATATAAACATTTTCTGACATGTGCATGTAGACAATGGGTTGAATGCTTTGCTGCGGTATTGCTCAAACGCTACAACATGTTTTTCTTTAAAAGAGGTTTAATAAAACAGTTTACTCACGGTAGGGGGTGGCATGGCTGTGAATCTGGTGTTACCAAATTCCAAGAGCAGCGATTAAAACTTACCATCAGGTGGATCTTTTGGTTGACTGCCAATGTTCACAAAAAAATAAACGCCGCGGGACGTCTAGCAGATGTGAATACATCGATATTATTTTGTAAAATGAATGAGTAGAAATGAAATGATCATAACTTTTTCAATGTGTGCTTGCATGATATGTGTAAAATAACGAAAATGGACATAAAAGCAATGAACTTAAAAGCAAGTGTCAATATATCCTATCATACAATATATGCCAAACGGGAATATTGTTAGAGTTTTATATAATTCTTGGTAAGCGCCTTCTCGCTATCCATAGACGAATTAAAACTGTTATTGGTATATTAATTGATGTTATGATTTCTAGTTACATGCTTTTGTCAATATATGACGGTAATAATTAAATAAATTGGAACTACTAATAGCCTGTCTTACCCTCCCTCCGCATTAGATGTTTCACATCATAAAGATTATTATTGATTTAAAATGTACAGTAGAGGTTCAAATCCGATTCATATTGAATTGTATTATTTCAAAGAAACTACTACAATGTAACCTTTAGAAACAGATCGTATCGTCTCAAACTCAATGCTCATTAGAGCTACGTTGAATAGTTGGAAGTTCGTCAAACTTTGCTAACTACTAACGAGCATCTTACGTAAAAGTATCTTCAAAAGACCAGAAGTGTCTCGTAATGAATGACTTACTATTTGAATTAAGATTAATCTTTTTAATAGATGTATATATCAGATTTATTGTGCAAAAATCGGCAAGTAATTGACATTTAGGCTCAACTACGTTGACTCCGATTTTGCAGATGAGAATGGCAGTTCTGCAGTGCACGCCGGGAGTCCGCAGAGGCTGGTGCGTACTCACCCCGATGATGCGCATTATGCAAATCTAGGTTGACGTAATCCTAAACTATATGTTTGATGTCTGACTTACAATAATTTCAATATGAAGATGTGTATGTTTAGTTGCTTTTATGGACAAATTATAGTCTAGTTGTTTTAAGGATTCCATACCTCAAGGAACTCTTATAGTATCTTTTGGTTGTCCGTCCGTCCGTTTGTCTGTCAAGATCTTTTATTTCAGGAACGCATGAAGTTATCTATTTAAAATTAATATCAACACTCATGCCTGCAATCCCTTGGAGCTGTGATAAAATAAAGCTCCTATGTTAACGTAATCAAAAAATACGAGCATTTACGCCTTATAATTTGACAATCTCAAAGGAATCAGAGCTTCTCGTTGAGCTAAAATTTTGAAATTTAACAAAATGAAAAGGAGACTGGCAGGTTTCCTAGGATCGTTCGGCCTGGTCACCTACACGGATAATTTTAATGTTTCCTGATAACATTATTAATTAGAAAACAATGTATGGTTGTCACTTTTTCCAAAAACTTGTCTGAATGTAGATATAAAACATTAATTTACGACATTGACGTAAGGTTATCACGCGCGAAAACTTCTTATTAAATATTTTATCAAAGAAGTTATTTATATATGAAGTGAATATCATACGAGACCAGCAACGGATGCCTTATGGTCAAAAATAATAATTGATAGCACAGAGAAAATTCTACAAAGCGCCGGGAACAGGGATCACAGACAACAACGACAACATATCGTTGTAGAGGAGTTGTAGAGTTTCTTGCTAAACATTACCTCATGTTGAAATGATATAATGTCTAAAAAATAAAATGATTGACAAGTGGCAGTTTGTTGGCATCCTAAAAAAACATTTTAAAAAGATAAGTATTGAGTGAATAATCAATTAAAAAAACCTGTAAAATGAAATAAAAAATTCTATAAAATAGGTACCTCATTACCTTGGTAAATATCTACCTTATACCTTGGGATGTAAATAATAAAGGAAACAATCTGATTTAGGGTACAAAGTAGGTTGAATCATGTGTTGAAAGTAAAATGGCGAGTATTGGTGATTTAATAGTATCAATTTTTCAGAATATCATCGCAATATTAAAAATTATTTGTCTCCACTCAGATAAGTTTTCTGGAAATAGTACTGAAGTAAAAAGTTATGAGTAAAGATGTACTTTTTTTTCGTATAAGTTTCATTTCTGTAAGAGTTCAGGCTGAAAACCGCCAGTCTCCTTTATAGCATAAGTAATTGGTAAAATCTGGATATAGTAAATTAGTTGAACATAGCATAGCATCACGCCTGTATTCCCCGAAGGGGTAGGCAGAGGTGTATTATACACCCACGACTCGCCAGCTATGTTTAAGTCCCACGTAATAGGGGGCGAGCCTATTGACGTCTACCGGGCACATTTCCAAACTCTGGGCTGCTACTGAGAATTTTTATTATTTTTTTTTACGAAAAATCTCAATAACTCTGGCCGACCCGGGGATCGAACCCGAGACCTCATGATCAGCAGTCGCTTACACTACCGCTGCACCACAGAGGCAGTTGAAACACCAAAAAAATCGAAATAGTGAGCAGTGGATTGATTTTTTATTCTTAGTATTGTTGAGTCCATGAGAGGCGGTGATGGTAAGTGGTAACTTGCCATTGGCTGGGCCGTCTGCCACCGTAACAATTGATGTGATATTTTTTCAAGAACTGCGACTTAGCAGTTTAGAGCTTACCTAGCGGTAATGAAACTTATGCCAACTAGTGAGAATTTTTCTTAACAGTAAGACAGAAAACAGCATCAATGAGAACATATTTTTTTACCCTCATGGCCAAATACAGTATAACCTATTGTATTTGGTATTACTCAGTCCTTGATTGTCAGTTTTTAGCAGGTTAGGCCGTAGCTAGTTCCACTGAAGGAATGTAATATGGTTCCGGTGGCCCGCCAATAAAGGAAGAGGGACGGCACACGGCGGGTTTCTTTAGTGGGTGAGGGCCCCACACTACCTTGATCGTTGCCCCGAACGACGAGGTGTGCGGTTAGGAACATTTTTTCCCGCCTTAGTGAAAAAAAAGGCCGTAGCTGGTTAGAGCAATAAAATTGTGTACTGTACAGCAGCATAATCAAAACGCCAGCCGAGTGTCTTATGCTTCTTGCAGAAAGACTATTTTGTCATTAATCGGTTATATAAAAGCAATGATAGCCTAGCGGTAAAACCAAGGACTACGAAGACAGTGGTGCAGAGTTCGATCCCGAGTCCGTGTGGTGACGGACTAAGAATACAAGTGTCACCTCCCCATTCTTGCCCACGTGTGTCGTATGAGGCGACTAAGGGAAGTAAGCAATTACCATCCATTGCATGACTGGTGGTAGAGCTGGGTAGCAAGTGGGAGTACTCACTAGGTATCGGGCCCGAGTGGATTGGTACCACCATCTCCCGTGTGACCGGCCATGAAGCACATCGTTGCGTTTTAGCTGTAGCACGAGATAGCCGTTTATTCCTTCATTTCATATCGGTGAAATGAAATGGTGAGCAGCGGCTTGATAATACCCCCGATATAGTTGAGTCCATGAGCGACGGTTACCATTTATCGTCAGGTGGGCCGTGGCTCCTCTGCCACTACAGGCAAAAAATAAATAAATAAATATATAAGACCTCGTACGGCATCTGAAATCTGACTTTTCAAGATTTTTCGAAATTTGTGTATATCTGTTTACAATTTATCAATGCTCGGTGAAGGAAAACTTTGTAAGGAAACCTGCATGCCTAAAAGATTTTCTCAGCAGCTTATGAAGTCTGCCAATCCGCAATTAGACAGTGTGGTGGACTATGGCCTAATTCCTCTGATTATGAGAAGAGACCCGTGCCTAATAATAATAATAATGGGACAGAAAAAGGGTACAAACAAAATTGGATAGTTCTCTACTTCAAATCGCTGACTTATATAAATAATAGTCATTGATGTGAGAGCCACATAAATAATTATTACGAGTATACATTCAGTCAAGAAAGTATTGGGAATGGATGATTTGTTTATGGTTCCAAATTAAATTTATTGTTTTTTTGTTTTTGTTAGATTGGCGCAACTGTTATTCATTTTGGCACGGAGTTTGAGTAGCATGCTTTAGTTATATTATATCTAGTGCGTATTACGCGTTTCATAATGGACAAAACCATCAAACAAGAGTTTGTCTTTAAATTTTGCATCGCCAATGGAATTTCGTGTTCGGAGTCACTGAAAATGTTACAGAAGGCTTTATCAAAAATAACTTTGAAAGAGATAGCCGCTGAACTTTCTGTGGTCACGAGTCGATTCGTACCATTTTAAATAATCACTTGGGTATGAAACATGTTTCCACTCGGCTAGTCCCAAAAGACTTGAATTTTCTCCAAAAACTCAATCGCATGAGAGTCACTGAGGACATGCTAGAACGAGTCACTTCCGACCTAACATTCATGAAACGCATTGTTACTGGTGACGAGATGTGGGTTTACGAGTTTGAGATGCAAACTAGTCAACAAGCTTCGGAGTGGTGACTTCCAACTGAACCGAAACCGAAAAAAACATGCCAAAGTCGATCAATAGTCAAAGTCATGTTGACTATTTTCTTTGACTATCGCGGTGTTGTGCACTCGGAATTCTTGCCAGAAGGTCGAACGGTAAATAAAGAATATTATTTGAGCGTTATGACGTTTAAGAGAGCAAATTCGACGAAAAAGGCCAGATTTGTGGCAAGAAAATTCTTGGATTTTGCACCACGATAATGCGCCTTCGTACAAGGCCATCAGTGTGAATGAACTTATGTCCAAACACTCAACAAATACCATCTAGCAACCACCATATTCACCAGATATGGCTCCAGCCGACCTCTTTCTTTTTCCTAAACTCAAATTACCACTTCGTGGCACCCGTTTTCAATCGATAGAAGACATAAAGGAGAATTCGCGGCGAGAACTAAACTCAATTCCGGAAACAGCGTTTAAAAAATGTTTTGATTATTGGATTATTCGTTGGCGTGAGTCTATCGTTTCTGAAGCAGCATACTTTGAAGGTGATCAAATAAATTTGGATGAATAACAAAAATTTTGTGTATTATTGATCTTTTCCCGGTACTTTCTTGACAGAGTAGTATAATCCATTTTTTTTTAAATTGCATTTTTGCTGATAACGGCATTATAGATTCAACGTCTTAAAACTTTGCTATTCTAGGAATAACGCCAAGCCTCTCAAGGTGCTATAAAAACTTTCTGGTAATCTTACGATCAAATATGCACATCATACAAGAAAATATAGTTTGCTCTGATTCAGGGCAGTCGCGAGAGATGGAATATTTATAGTGGTCTAGAGGAAAGTCCAGAACTGTCTGTTGACTTTGCAGCCCAATATTTAGATATATATTTTTTGCATTTGACATGCTTAGCACTATACATTAAACACAAAGTGAAAAATGTGAAATCGAAAATAACAGTCACGAGCAGGATTTGAACCTGTATAATGTATGAAAATACTTCCGGCAGATGGCGCAGGCATCACCCAAAGACGTTATGTATGAATGTGTTATCGAAATTAGCAGTCAGGAGCAATTGTCACGATGGCTGAATTGGCAAAGCATCTGGACGGTATCTAGGAGATGCAATGGTTCAAATCCTGCTCGTGACTTTTATTTTTGATTTCACATTTTTCACTTTGTGTTTAATTTGCAGTCTAACTTATATCAGGGACCTTTTAACCTTCAGGGCTTGGTGCGAACTTTAACCAGATTACGGCCAACATCAGCCCTAACTGGTTGTCTGTGGTTTGGTCAAACCTCAGTGATGTCGAATACATCTCTGTTTAAATTATTGCTCTTGATGATATTTTAGTTAAATAACGTTTAGCTATTTGTTATAAAAATTGTGAAAAAAGAATTAGCATTTAATTCATGACATTCTACTTTTTTAGGCTCAGGAATTTCTTGTACGCTAACGTCAGTTAACGCTGGTGTGCCACTGACATTAGCATCGTAATGTGGCAATGTACACGATGTACATTTCGTATGCGGGACCAATGTCAGTGTAGAAAGAATTCATGGCTTAAAAATCCGGGCCATTTTACTGAAGTCGCGGCAGCTCCCATTAACAATAAGGATGTTAATCATAATTTGACTACTGTAAATATTTGTGGTAGTTTAAATTTGAAAACTTATGGAACTTTTGAGTTCTGAATCTTTTTGAATCTGTGTTGGGACAGCGCATATCCTTGGGCTCAAACATACTTTACATTATAGAGTACGTGCAATGAGATAAAAAAGGAAAAAAACCTAAAGATTTTATTCGCATTTACGGTGTTTTTTAATGTCCATAATTTGTTATAATCATTTTGAAATAAAACTACGTTTACGGAATCTATCGCGTTTACTTGATTTTTATACTATCCCGACGTTTCGAATACTTTACAGCATTCATGATCACGGGTGGACTTAGATGGTAGATGTCCAAAGCTGATATGTTGTTTCAACGGTTTCATCTATATATGATTTTACAAAATTTTTGGTTTATTTATTTTAACCCACCTAATATTCGTTTAAATGTTAACAAAATCGCGTAAATGTTAGAAGGTATTGTTATAATCACTTACTATCTCGTGTCATCAATCAATAATGTTATTATATTCCAAACATTATCCTAAAGTTTGTTAGGGTCGATTTTTGGTTCAGGGGTATTAGCAGATCAGCAGTATTTACACGGAAGAACTGCCTATCTCATATACACAAACTAGGGGGATATTTTCAGTCAGGATTTTGACAGCAAGGAAGAGGCAATCAATCAACTAAAAAGCCCTTCAAACTCGCAGTATTCCAATCACGCTCAAGTTTATCCAAGAATAAGTGCTCAAAATTAATTGTGTGATAAATTTCCTTTAGATTGCAGCCAGGTAGAGTACTTTATAAGTTATTATTACAAGCTTACAGCCAAGTTAATTGGGCTCTCCGTATTCGATCAATAATATAATTAAAACGCAAACATTGAGGCATAATATTGGTATAATCATGGAATTCATCTTGAGTCTGAAGAATTCATAATATTTTACTTACAAGCTTAATGTTTTTTCTTATCGTACAATAAATAGGCGTATGATCCACCTGATGGTAAACGGTTATCGTAGCTTATAGACGCAGGTAACAGAGATGCAACGGCAAGAGATTGAAGATGGAGAGGAAAGATAGAGAAGATATTAGAAGGTGGAGGACTTTTTACCCGAAATATTTAGGTCTAAAAGAAGTAATTGTGTTCGGTATTCCCTCAGTCGGCTCTTACGACTCCCATGGGTGGAGAAGGGGGTGTGACAATTTTAAACTATTATTTATTTATTTATTACAGCACATCACTATTTCACTGTTAGTTACGGGTCTCTTTTACGAGTGAGTGGTCAGTGTAGTGACGGACTAACAATGCAAGTATCATCATGGAAATAATGGATCTTCCGTCAGGTGTCCTACGAGGCGACTAAGGGAGTAAGCAATTATCACCTATTGATACTGGTGGTAGGGTTGCGTACCAAGTGGAACTTGTTATCGGGCCTGAGCAAGCTGGCGCAGGCCCAGTGCGGGTCGGTGGACGTCATTGACTTATGAAGTCAAGAAAATCTCTCAGACACGTAGGGTTTTTCACGTTACTTGCGTTCACTGGACTAATACAAATTTTCGAAAAGCCAGAGATGTTCCTTGCGAGGTTTTAGCTGAAAACAATCGGATGGGTTAAACTCGATACTACTGTCTTTGCATATTTAAAATCTCTTCATTTCACAAGCCTATTATGTAGCAATTTAATAATCTACGAATATCAATAAAAAAATTGAAATGCAGCAGCTTTTTTTTACTAAACGCTTAATATGAATATCCATCCATCAATCCATCAGCCTTTTAACGTCCACTGCTGGACATAGGCCTCCCCAAGAATGGGGGATAGTGCCGTAATCGCCACACTTGGCAGGCGGGTTGGCGATCGCAGTGGATGTTGTTAATACTCGAAGGAATGCTGCTGCCTACTCCCCCGGTATTCCCTCAGTCGGCTCTTACGACTCCCATGGGTGGAGAGGGGTGGGACAATTCTAAAGGCGGCCCCACACGGCAAATAATCTACAATATGAATATATACACGTATAACACAATACCAGTTTCTAAAGTTTTTTCTGTCTGTCCGATTGTTAGTTTCACATAATTATCAGAATAGCAAAACTGCTTTGGACGGCACTTTCACTATAGCAAACAGCTGATGTTATAAAAAGTACCTTAAGATACTTTAATTTTCTAAAAATAATTAGCTTAGTAATAATAAGCCGCCCCATCGCACAAAGAAACAAGGCTTATTACCAAACAAGTATACTACGTAAATTAATATTTTAAGTAAGTATTTATTAGAAAACATTTAACAAAATTACTTTACAATTGCTTTGAAGTAAAGTATTTTTTATATTATATATCACGCGCGTATAACCAAGCTAATTACTTTCTCCGGCGAAATTTTAAAACGAAAACACAAAGGCTTGATTATGGTATAATCGAGAATTTCGCCGTTACACCGATGTATTCATATAATATTCCGGAATATTCTACATAGTTCCTTTTCCTGCAACGTCAGTTCAAACATGCGAAGTTGATAATGAAAAGCGATGCCCGTCGCATAATTGCCGTTTAATTAGGACCTAAAGGACTGCTTAGTAACGGTGATTATTACTTGTTAGTAACTTTTTATGGTTTATCATTAGTCTACGTTACAGTGCTTTTGTGTTCATATCCTTGGAGTAAAGTGACCGACCGCATTCGTAACGACAACATAAGAGAGCGAGTAGGTATGAATGAGAGTATTGGTGTAAAGATGCGAAAGGCTCTGATGGTTCGGACATGTGGAAAGAATGCCGGACGAGCGACTGGTTAAGAAAATATACAATGCGAAAGTGGAAGGATACAGGAGGACCGAGACTCACCTACCCAGAGCAAAGCGGTCTTGTATTGAAGGATTGGGAGTTAGGGGTCTCCGAAACCGGCGAGCGTGTATGAGGAGAATTGTGAATGTTGAGAAGCGATAGATATATGCAAGAATAGAGACTCTTGGCACTCTGATCTCTCTGCCTACTCCGCAAGGGAAATTGCGTGATTATAAGTAGTAGAAGTATCCTTAATTATTGATCCAGTGTTGGTCTCCTTTCAGTATGATGCTACAGTATACTATGTTTTATGATCTAATAGGAAAAACCTTTCACATCTACAGTAGTGACGTCGTGTTTGAGCTAATTGGAGGTTCCTTAATGAATAGGTTATACATAAGACGGTGACTAGGATCTGATGATAGAGTAAAGACGGAGATTAGAGCGTTGGGGGATTTTTAATTTTGTATTATTTGGTACATAAAAAAATATTTGGTGTTGAGGAAGCGAGCCTTTTAGCATTCTGTTCTCTTTGCCTACCCTGCAAGGGAGATGGCGTAATGATAAATAAGTAATTCGGTATTCCGCCATTTTACTTCCTGCAGTTCTTTTTATACTAATGTAGAGTACGTAGTTTTCCAGTACGCAATCTATATATCAAAATGTTTTAAACAGTTTATGTTATGTTTAAAAAACTACACAAATTACTCGAATGGGGAAGTACAACCCTCTCTCAAAAGATCAGCGTGAAACAACTGTAAGGACTCTACCATTGTGTGTCGTATGGTGAGTGAGAGCGCCAAACCCACAAACCCGCTCCATATCCTCTCTTTATTATCCAAGCTATCCTCTCTATACTATCCTTCATATCCATTTCCTATCCCTTTCCTTGGAGATGGCGATGACGACGCGAGTGATGCCTCTGGTGTTGCTAGCGTCGGTAGCTACGTTAACTTCTTATGTTAGGTGGGCCGTACGTAGTGTAAAAAAAAACGTCATTTGGTCGATTGTTACATGAACAATGTTTTTGTTGCAGTCATCACGCATCAGCAACGCGAGTGGTGATGCATGTGAACGCAGGGACCCTTGCCAGCATGGAGGAGTTTGCATCAGCACTGATGATGGACCTATTTGCGAGTGCAGAGACGGAGACTATGAGGGCGCCTTCTGTGAACGAGGTCAGTGATATAATACGTATGGTGGCTCAGAACTCTATTCTTTCCCGACTAAGGGGAGTAAGTAGTTATCAACTTTTGCGTCGTTAGTGGCAGGGTTGGGTACTCACGGTACCGAGTACCACCTTTTATTTACGTGGAGTAATACCGTATCGCAAAGGCATGAAAGAGAGGTTATTTCAGACTCTCCCAGAAGGGCCTACCAACTAAAACCACCACGATGGCTTACCTCACGAGTCTCACGACGTCTTGTAAGGATCACCGGGAGCGCGGGTTCAGAAACTCCGGTTGTTTCGACGCGTCTACCCCTACTGAAACGCCAATCTCTCCCAATATCGCCAGTAAGGGCCATGGTAGCACAGCGAATCTGTGTCAAAACAGCCCGCTATCCTCCCGGGTCCGTTCGTGGTGAGACAGTCAGAGTACCCTCTCTGGTTGCTCTCGTTCCCAAGAAATCATCACGCTAACATCAGTTGAACCATGGCTCGTTTGCCACCCATTGATGTATAAAGAAGAGAAGATCCACAGTTAGGCATCGTTCTCATTTCGTTTAGTGTTGTTTCGACGCGCGAGCAATCGCAACGTATCAACATCTATCTATACTGTTATAAAGCTGTAACAGAGATATGTCTGTACATTTAAGATATTTGAGAAAAAAATATTAAATTAGGCTATTTAGGTGTGTCTAAACACAAAACGATTTTTTTTAGATTTTTTGTCTGTTTGTCTGTTTATCTGTATGTCTTTTTGTCTGTTTGTTTGTTCGCGCATCACGCAAAAACTACTGAACGGATTTTGGCTTATATTGTTTGATAGCTCTTGATTAGTCTTAAAAACTGGTATACATTTTATCCCGCTACTACATCGGGAACCTGAGATATTACCCAATAACTAGCTTTTGGCTGTGGTGGAGCCGCGGGCATAGGCTAGTACTATTATAAAACTGTAACAAAGTTATATCTGTACATTTAAGATATTTGAGAAAAAATGACTGTAATAGGCTACATATATAGGCGTGTCTAAACACAAAACGATTTTTTTTAGATTTTTTGTCTGCTTGTCTGTTTATCTGTTTGTCTGTTTGTTTGTTCAAGCATCACACAAAAACTACTTGAACGAATTTGATGCAACTTTTTTATTTGAAAGGCCTTGATTAGACTTAAAAACTGGTATACATTTTATCCCGCTACTATATCGGGAACCTGAGATATAACCGAAAAAATAGAAAATTATTTAAACTAGATTTTTTTTTTAGAATTTATTTAAAAGAACTACAAGATGGATTTTGATGCAACTTTTTTTATTTGAAAGGCCTTGATTTGACTTAAAAACTGGTAGACATTTTATCCCGCTACTATATCGGGAACCTGAAATATAACCGAAAAACTAGCTTTTGGCTGCGGCGAAGCCGCTGGCAAAGGCTAGTGTCTTATTAACATTAAACATCTTTTGAAAAACTCATTAGCTATTTATTTTTCTCTCGTTCTTTCTGAATAGTGTCATTACACTCACGCAAGCAGTTAAAAGTTGTTAGGTACTATTTTATAAAATTAGTGCAAAATGAATGCACATTGACGGGCCTCGTGGCGTGGTCGTTAATGTAACCGCCTTCCGTGCACGAGGTCGTGGGTTCGATTCCCACTCAGGACAACTATTTGCGTGATGAACACAGATATTTGTACTGCGTCTGGGTGTTTTCTATCTATTATATGTATGTAACTGCCTCGGTGGTGTAGCGGTAGTGTATTCAACTGCTAATCATGAGGTCTCGGGTTCGATCCCCGGGTCGGGCAATGTTATTGAGCTTTTTCCTAAAAAGAAAAATTCTCAGTAGCAGCCCGGAGTGTGAAAATGTGCCCGGTAGACGTCAATTGGCTCGCCCCCTATTACGTGGGACTTAAACATAGCTGGCGAGTCGTGGGTGTGTAATACACCTCTGCCTACCCCTTCGGGAATACAGGCGTGATGCTATGTTTATGTTTATATATGTATTTACAAAAAAAATATATGTATTATATCCGTAATCTGGTACCCATAGCACAAGCGTTAAGCTTAATTTGGGACCAGAGGTCGATGTGTGAAATTTAATGTTCGTGAATATTTATTTATTATTTATTTTTTTATTTATTTAAGTAATATTGTGTATACAACTTTTGCCTCGATTTATAAACACAATTATCTATCTTTAATTTGTAGATCAATGTCACCACCATAAATAATAAAAAAGATAAGGCCATTGTCTTAAGAACTTAAGCTCCATTTTGCCATCAACCTCGGTTGAACCTCTAATGCACATTTAGTTGTAACATCAGAGTCTATACCGGGAACATGGCGTGCAAACACGCGAACTTCCTTTACTTCGTATAACGAAAATAAAAGAAAGTTGGTTGAATCAAACGTAGCCATTAATAGAGACCATCGGTTAAATCATTAAAACACTATATATTTTATAAATAAACTATAACGGTAGACGTCAATAGACTCGCCCCCTATTACGTGGGACTTAACATAGCTGGCGAGTCGTGGGTGTGTATTACACCTCTGCCTACCCCTTCGGGGAATACAGGCTCACGCCTATGCTGTTTTTTTTAATTTTTTTTTTTTAAATAAACTAAATCAACACGCTTCAGTAGCCAGTTGAACTAAAAATTATAATAATATTTTAATAAATAATAATGATTGTAAAAAAGTGTGGGGTGCTTTACATCATAATATGTTATTGGTAGATATTTACAAGATTTTGTTATAATTAAGTGATGTGCCCATGCTTTTTTTACAATAATTATTAAAAATATTATTTTATGTTTTTTAGTTTAACTAGCTGCCAATTAAGGCGTGTTATTTAAATATTTTAATTTTCTTCTTTTTTAGACTCAAAACTGCATCAAAAGTAGTTCTGTTTAAAATAACCTATTTCTAATTTTGTCTATAGTACCGGTAGAAGTCTAAAAATTGAAGATCTTACAAAATAAAATAAAAATTGTATGCTTTTCTCTTTTATTCGTCTCACAATTAACCCACGGGAGTATAAAGGGGGCAATGAGGATTAATTATGTTTCATATAAATCCTTATCGGTAATATTATAAAGATAATATTTAGAACTATGTCTATATATTTGAGATATTTAAGACAAATACTGTATTAAGCTAAAAAGTTTAATACGGGGTTTTCTTCTCTCATATATCTAGGTATATTTTGTATTGAGAGACGCCTCTTTAGGCCAAAACATTTTTCTCAAAATTTTGCCGTTTCAGAAAAATAGGAGATTCAAATGGTACCCAAATCTATATCTGTACTAGTCGAGCCGTGGGGAAACCACATCCATTGAAGGACCTTTTCTTAGATGATTTTAAATCTCAAATTTAAGCGAAGCGGTACATTTTTAGGCCTTATGTCTATTTTTGTCACCACCGAAGGAATGTAACACAGTTCCAGTGGCCCGCCAATAAAGGCGGAGAGACGGCACACGGCGGGTTTCTTTAGTGGGTGCAGGCCCCACACTACCCTGTTCGTTGCCCCCGAACGACGCGACGGGGTGTGCGGTTAGGAACATTTTTTCCCGCCTTAAAAAAAAAAAAAAAAAATGGTCTATTTTTGTTTTTGTCATTAGCCAGCACGATAAGCTCTAAAATGAGGGGTAACCCATGGAATTTGATAAAGAATAAGGAAGATCTCGAGTCCCGACAGAAAAATAGGCTATAGAAATAATGTATACCTAAGTATAAAAATCAATTGCTGATGTTAAGATTCAAAAATGGATTTACCGATTTGATAATTGTTTTTTTTTTTGTTCATTTAAAAGAATAAAAATAGGGAATACCCTATAAAAAACAGTTGAAAATTGAAAATTCCACATTATTATTTTTGTATTGGAATCGCCTTTTTGGATTAAAGACCTGTAGGCCTAGCCAAGTTTCATCCTATGATTACTAACGCTATAGAAAACTATTGTATGGAAATTTGACATCTCTAACGTTAAGTCAGTGACTTAGCGTACAATATCTAATAATATTTTTAAAGATGTCAAATTCCCATACATTTTCACAGTTTTCTATAGCGTTAGCGATCATAGAATGCAACTTGGCTAGGCCCCCAGATACCACCGAAGGAATGTAACATGGTTTCAGTGGCCCGCCAATAAAGGCGAAGAGACGGCACACGGTGGGTTTCTTTAGTGGGTGAAAGCCCAAGGGTAGTGTATACCCTGTTCGTTGCCCCGAACGACGGGGTGTGCGGTTAGGAACATTTTTTCCCGCCTTATCAAAAAAAAGGCTCCCAGATAATAAAACGCCAGCTACTGTCATTCTTTCTAATTAATTTGAATTAATAATCTATTTAAATTAAAACTTAAGAGGATGCAGATTGATTAGAATTGATTATTGCTGATGAAATAAATAATAGGTGATACGAAGTTCACCAGGTCATCTAGTATACAATATAAAACTTGCCACTTTAGTACTTAAACTAGCCATGCTGCATACATTGTGTAGGTAACAACTTTGATATAAAACAAGTGAATCTAGAACAGTGCTTAAACTTTACGCGTCTGCATCTCAAACATTTTGTGACGTAATCTCTTTATTACTCTTTACATTGTTTCGTAATCAAAAGCAAAACATTTTTGCGGACTCAGTAGGTACAATTTTTTTCTGATAATGGCTGCTGTGCTAGTCTTCTTGAGACAAAAGTTCGGTTGGACAAATCACTTCTTCTTCTTCTTCTTCTATCTAAGCTTTTTCCCATTTATTTGGGATTGGCCATGCAGCGCGATTTAGCACTGTGTTTGCGTCAAGGTTAGCTTCCTTTAGATCCTTTTGAACCGTCATCAGCC
Source organism: Leucoma salicis (assembly GCA_948253155.1). Lineage (NCBI taxonomy): Eukaryota > Metazoa > Arthropoda > Insecta > Lepidoptera > Erebidae > Leucoma > Leucoma salicis. Next base: position 19,538,729 of record OX411821.1, read on the forward strand.
AAGTGGCGGGTGGTCTTCCACGTGATCGTTTGTTTGTTGGCAGATCTAAGGATAATTTAACCATGTAGTATTTTGGGCGTCTGTGGATGTGTCTATACCACCGCAAACGCTTCTCTATGACTTTTTCAAAGATCGGGGAAATCTGAAAACTTCCTCTTATGTAATCATTACGGATTTTGTCCAGTAGTGAGACACCCGTTGACCAACATTACGTGCGTATTTCAGTCGTGTGCAGTTTATTCAGATTTTCCTTGTCGGCCAGCACTCAGTCCGTACACAACCGCAGGTCTGATGGCTGCCTTGTAGACAATTTGGGTACTACTTTAAGAGCTATATTTCTATCAAAAATTATACGTGTGAGTTGTCTCCATTTCATCCATCCAGTTGTAGTTCTATGAGTAACATATTTTTAGGCTCTGCCATCGTTGCTAAGAACTGAACCTAAGTGGAATAAATCACTAATGAAGACTATTTATTTCTTGGACTTCGTTCGGATCTCAGAATGTAAATACTGCACACTAATGATCTTTATGCAAATATTGCTATACCACACAGGAAACACCCATATCTCCGGGTATCGAGAAAATCCCCTGGGCATGCCTCACAATGATACTTCACAAATATATAATTTTCCCATGAAAAATACACATAATATTGTGCAGTTTAAAAACTCAAAGGTGTGTTGGAAGCTTTCGACCTCAGACAGGGGATCGATCTCGAGAACTCGATACTGCTGTCTTTGCGGTCCTTGGTTATACTGCTAGGCTATCAATGCAATTGCCAATGGATTGCGAAAGTATTGAAGGTCGTAGTTGCGAACTTGCAGTTCGAACGATCGGCGAGGCTATTCAACTTTCACTCTGCTGACAATCAGATGGGTGATCAAAAAGTGACACCTATTTGAGGACACCTGATCTCCACCATGCCGCGAAAAGCATGTTAACAGTAGTTGTCATATAACAGCTGTAATCAGCAATATCTAGCAGCTGTTAGTCCTGAGTAAAAGAAATCTGGCTCTGGTCTTGTTTTAAAGTCACCAGATTTTTTATATGCTACGTGGGTGGCAAAAGGCTACAGCCCACCTGATAGTAAGCGAACACAGTAGCCTATAGACGCTAGCAACACCAGAGGCATCACTCGCACGTCGCTATCTGCAGGGAAAGGGATAGGAGTTGGAGAGGAAGATTAATAAGGAGAGTATAGAAGGATAATAAGAAAAGGTTGTAAGGATAATAAAGATAGAATAGGAAGGATAAGAAGGAGAGGAGAGGTTCTGGGCCTCCGGCGCTCCCACTCACCATACGAAACACAACGGTAGGAGTAGGTACCTAACGTAGTTTCACGCTAATCTTCTGTGAGATGGTGGTACATCTCCGATCAAGCCGGACCATTTATGCTAGGATAAGCTCTCTCTACCACTCAAGGCCTTAATAGTGTCAGAAGTCAGATAAGGAATCACTCCTGTGTAAATATTGGTGGATAGCTAAAAGCGAATAGATCGGAGGCCGATCCCAACATAGTTTGGTATACAGCTAGATTGCGGAACTATAATACTATATAGAAATAGAATTCACAATGCTAATTTGGATGAGAATCTACAAAACTATTATCTATTATAAAATTCTCGTGTGTGTTTGTCGCCATTCTCCTCCGAAACGGCTTGCCCGATTCTTATGAAATTTTGTGTGTATATTCAATAGGTCCGAGAATAGGATGAAAACTATTTTTATACCCCTAAGTGACAAGGGTGGTCCACCCCAAACATTTTTATTTTGTAGACAAAAAATTTTATTTTAATGTTTTTCTGATTCGGCATTAAAAATACATACAACCCTAAATTTTCACCCAACCTCTATTTTTTAATAGCGATATTAGTACTTTAATAATTTTCATTGCAAACTATTCACGAAATAAAAATATGGCGGTACGAAGTTTGCCGGGTGAGCTAGTATAGTAATATATACAAAGTATGTCAAATGCTTTATAATTCGTATAATTGCAGGAGCTACGGCTACACAGTGTAGCGGTGCTACGGTAGTCAAACTTTTGTTACCGACACGTGTACAAACGGAACTAGTGCCGTTGAGCTGGAACAAGTTTCAACCGCTCAGGGTTGTCGAACTTCGAAACTAACATTCTGTTTTTATGAAGATATACTCAATTATTTTAGAATATTATTATCTATACAAATAAATAAAATTGCGGTGTCTGTTTTTCTAAATTCATAATTATGAAAGTATACACAGTACTTATAACATTTGTTTTTTCATAAAAACTTATAGTATGTAAAAGAATTTTCGTAAAAAAATGGCATAATGGTGACTCAAAGTCGGAAAAAAATGTATATAAAGCTTCGGGGAAACCGAACTAATCCATCCATCCATCCATCAGCCTTTCAACGCCCACTGCTGGACATAGGCCTTCCCAAGAGAACGCCACAACGAGCGGTCCCGTCATGGGGGATAACCGAACTAATAGCGAACGTTAAATGAATTATTTAAAATTGTATTCCTAATGTTGGCAGAGGAGCTAGTTTTGCCCGTCTGGTGAAGGACTAAGAATAGAAGTGTCACCATCCCATTATTTTCCGCAGGTGTCGTATGAGGCGATTAAGGGAAGTAAGCAATTATCACCCATTGCATTACTGGTGGTAGGGCTGAGTACTAAGTGGGAATGTTCACTTGCTATCAGGCCCGAGCGGGTTGGTACCACCATCTTTCGTGCAACCGGTCATGAAGCACATCGATGTGTTGTGGATGTAGCAGGAGATAGCCGTTAATTCTTTCATTTCATAATTGTGAAATGAAACAGTGTACAACGTCTTGACAATACTTTCAGTGTAGTCGAGTCCATAAGCGACGGTTAGCATGGATCGACTAACAGGCAGGCCGTGGTTCGTCTGCCACCATACCCAATCAAAAACAAGCACCGTGCAGCTCAATGATGATAAGTTGTTATCCTAGAATACGGCTAAGCCTAATAAGTAACAATAACAGTGCTCTTCCCAAACCTTCATAGATCTCGCACTAAAACTGAAAATAAAAAATTGGGCTGTTATGCTTGTTAAATTGCAAAAGCTATTCTTAATACCGCTTTTCTTGATATAAACCAAATAACCAAAAACATTCTCGCCTTAAGTACAATTAAAGCCTATAAATAACCTAAAATTGCCAACCCTGTTCCCGACGGAAATGACGAAGAGGGCAATGTAGCCAGTAGAGCGTTATGTCCTTATATTTATTTGGTAAATAAGTTCTATATTATCCAACAGATGCAGTTTATATCTTATGTACAGGCGAACAGAAACAATCTCACTATTAAATTATTTTGATAAAGTTGTATATTTAAAAATGAAAAGTTCATTGTTAAAAATCAAGTATATTATTTGTTGGTCTAATATAATAAGGTAAGTACGGGTTGTTAGTTAAAAACTTGCTTGATAATATATCATTGAAAAACTAGGTCATAGTTAAAAATATACATAATTTTAAATAAATAATTATAAAAAAAATCCGCCGTGTGGGGCCGGCTTTAGAATTGTCCCACTCCATTGCCCCTCTCTACCCACGGAAGTCGTAAGAGCCGACTGAGGGAATGCCGGGGGAGTGGGCAGCAGCACTTCCTCGAGTATTAACAACATCCACTGCGATCGCCAACCCGCCTGCCAAGCGTGGCGATTACGGCATTATACTCCATGACGGGACAGCTCGTTGTGGCGTTCTCTTGGGCCTTCAAAAACACCCAGGAACTAAAAAGCATAAAATAATTGGTATTTACACACGATTTCCGTGTTTAAAGTCGGTGCTAAGTCCAAAAGTAACAAAAACAAAATTTAAGTATATAAAACATTTTTGGCGTCGAATAAAAAAAGAATTTTGCAAATCCATTTATAAAATATATGACGGAGTTATGCCCGAACATATACAAAAGAAAATTGTGAACATCTGAATTGATAACCTCCTCCTTTTTTGAGGTCGGTTAAATACTGCACATACAGAACACGAAGCAACAACAAAAGTTATTGACAACGTTTCAAATATCTTACAGTATGTATCTATTATTTGTGAATGTGAAAAACGAGAACTTTAGTGCGAGCGGGATCCGAACGCCCTTCCAATCTAGGGACGCGCTCTAACCGCTAAGCCATCGCACTGACTGATGTAAATTCCCAATCTCCACATCACATTTGTTCTCTGTTTCCACATTCACAAATAATTTGTTCTTTAAAAGTAGCTAAGCGTGTCAAGTGCTAAAATACAGATCAAAAAGTATGTAGGTATTTAATTAGTAGATATTAAAACTGGGCAACGGTTTACTTATGGCTTGGAAGAGCGACAAAAAAACAGAAGTAAGGTTAACATTTACCCAAAATAAATAAAACTAAACGCTCAAACAGGTAATATCTCAATTTGGTTTTAACAACGTTAATTGCCTCAACATTAACAATGATCGCTTTAGTAATAATAATTAATAAATATAATTATTTTGTGCCAGCCCTACAAATTATGAAAATGATATCGTGGACAGCGCTAAGTGCTCTTCGTTTATATTTATTAGTTATGTCACTACAGCTATTGCGAGAATTATTTTTGAAGTGTTCAGAATTATATAAAACCCTTTGTTCAGTTTTTTTTACACATTACTGTCCCACTATTCCACACACAATCCACACTGGGCCAGCGTGTCCATCACGCTGGCCCAGTGCGGATTGGAACAGGGCGTAGAGAAAATCTCTCAGGCATACAGGTTTTCTCAAAATGGTTACCTTCATCAGTTTTACCATCAGGCTATCATTGCTTCCTAATTATTATAAATTTGTAACAGAGCTGTGTCTATACATTTAAGATATTTGAGAAAAAATTACAGAATTAGGTTATATAGGTGTGTCTGAACACAAAACAATATTTTTTAGATTTTTGTCTGTTTGTTTGTTCGCGCATCACGCAAGAACTACTAAACGGATTTTTTTGAAACTTTTAGTATTTAATAGATCTTCCATCCATCATCCATCAACCTTTTAAAGTCCACTGCTGGACATAGGCCTCCCCAAGAATGGGGGATAGTGCCGCAATCGCCATGCTTGGCAGGCGTGTTGGCGATCGCAGTGGATGTTGTTAATACTCGAAGGAGTGCTGCTACCCACTCCCCCGGTATTCCCTCAGTCGGCTCTTACGACTCCCATCGTGGAGGGGGGTGGGACAATTCTAAAGCCGGCACCACACGGCTAATAGATCTTAATTAGACTTAAAAACTGGTATACATTTTACCCCGTTACTATATCGGGAACCTGAGATATGACCTAAAAACAAGCGTTTGGCTGCGGCGGAGCCGCATTTATTGTCGTTGAGAATTGACCCAAATTAATACATAGGTATAAAAATTGTAATGGTTGAAAATATTTGGAAATAAATGACATTAAAAGTACTATTATGAGCCAACCCTGCTGAAATCGGAAGTAGGAAATAAGGATGACTGTAACTGTTTTACCTATCTACCATCAAACTTTTAGTTATAAATCAGAGATAGTTGTAAAACCTCAAGGATATATTGATCTATTCATTTGTTAATACAACCTTGAGACCTTGTCGACTATCTATTAGAATTTAAACGACTATCTATTAGAATTAACGACTATCTATTAGAATCAACGACTATCTATTAGAATTTCTTTTATTAAATTTTCTTTTTAATAGATCTATTTCTCAGTGCTTATAAGTTGAGATAGTTCTATATGCACTCACATAATTTGTTCTAAATTAGTTTATAATTAAAGAATTACTTACAACATTTCAACGGCGATCCTTGTTGATCGGTTTGCAAAGTTAAGTCATACACACACAGAGGAAGTAGTATCAGTTGGAACAGTAGTTTTTGCGTGATGCATGAACGAGCAAACAGATAAACAGACAAACTGGCAAAAAGATAAAAAAAAAATGTTTTGTGTTTAGACACGCCTACATAGCCTAATGCAGTAATTTTTTCTCAAATATCTTGAATGTAACAGACACAATTCTGTTATAGCTTAATTATTATAAAGTTTTGCTGTCTAATTTATAAACGATAAACGATTTGTAAATTATAAACGATATTCCGTTCAAGTAAGCGACAAATTATGAAAAAATACAAGTGAAAATCCATTGCGGGGTCCCTGGTGACCTGTGACACAAGTTTCTTTTCAGAAACTTACTTCAGGCATCAGCTGGGCATCAGTCCCTCACGAAGAATCAGTAAAAGATCAGGATTTGGACTTGAAAATTTTAACCGCTTCTGCAAAGATAGAAACTCGTAACTTCACATCGTATTTTAACTCTTCCATAGTTTATTTACTTCCTATGTTCTTAATCAAATCTTTTTATAATAATATTTGTACTATACTATTTGTAATAATACTTGTATATACATTAATACTACTATAAATATGGCTATTTTTCCTATCTAATATTATTGATTCTGTTGATAAAAAAATACCAATCTGTGCAATTTTTACCGATATGACTAAAGTTTTTAACTATGTCAACCACGAAATGTTACTTCAAAAAATGGCTGGATATGGTATAAGGGGAAACACTATGAAACTCATACAATCTTACTTAAGCAATAGATTGCAATGTACAGAGGTTTCCAGAATTACCCAAAATAGTAATTTACAGAAGACGTACCTATCAAAACCACGAACTTTGAAATACGGAGTGCCGCAAGGTAGCGTACTGGGACCACTGTTATTTTTGATATATATCAATGATCTTCCCAAGTCTATTGCGCATAACATGGTCCTTTTTGCGGATGGCAGTACCAGTGTAATTAAATGTTCTGATATAAATGAGTACCAGAATGACATTAATGAAACCCTCTCAGACGTGGTAACCTGGCTTAATAAGAATAATTTTGTCATTAACTTAAGTAAAACAAAAATAATGCACATTCACCAAAGATGCGAAATTCCTAATATTGATCTCTCTTATAAAAACTATAAAATACAAAACGTAAGCAGAGCTAAATTTCTAGGCATAATAATAGATGAACAACTTACTTGGAAACCACACACAGAAGAATTGTGTAAACGATTAAGTAAATCAGCCTATGCGCTTCTGCAATTATCAAAAAAAGTAGACAGGCAAGCACTATTAACAGCGTATCATGGACTAGTAGCATCAGTGCTAAGATTTGGTATAATTTTCTGGGGCCAATCAACTAACCGTGAGCTTATACAAAAGCTTACCGTATTTAAAATACAAAAGAGATGTATCAGGTCTACGTGTGGCTTGAAATCTATTGACAGCTGTGTTCCATATTTTAAATCTTTAAGAATATTGACATTACCTGCTTTATATATAATGGAAACTGCGCTCTTTGTAAAAACTAATTCACTCTTATATCCTAAGGTATCTGCAATTCGGAGAGGTCCTATACGAACACAATATATAAATAAATTAAAATGTAAAACTGCTCTTATGGAAAAAAGTTATTTTGGTACTGCACCTGTAATATTTAATAAAATACCGAATTATATAAAAAATATGCCACTATTACAAATAAAAAAAATGTTTTATAAATTTCTTATAGAAAAATGTTACTACACTATAGATGAGTTCCATAATGATCAATCAATTTAATGATATACACCATTATGCGTGGCAATATGACATATATAAAATATTATGTACTTGACATTTTTTTTAATATTAATTCCTCACATATTTTATTTGTAATGACTATGTATTAATATTAGCCTAATCCTATTTGGTATTTGTATGTCCTAATGACAAAGCATAGCGTTCGAAATTTTTGTTGTAAGACCTGCAGCATGTTATACCTATGTTTCACAAATATATGTTTTCTGATTTCTGATTTCTATACAGTACTTAACAGTAGCATACTTTAACGTAAAAACACTTAAATGTATAACATATACTAACGACAATATATACATAATAAAGTTATAATAATAATTTGTGTTATTTAGTATAATTCGATTAGAATATCTTAGGACATAATGTCAAACTTCATCCGTTGTAACAAACTTTAATTCGCAAATTTCGCTGAAGAAAATTGGTGCTATTAGATATTTTTTGTTGTTTAGTTTTAAAGTGAATTTGTGCGACAAAATGGTAGCAATTCTGTAAAGTTGGTAACATCGTGTTAAACAACAGTCCTGGCAGTTATTTGATAAATTACCTTTTTATTACTATCCTTTTTTTGTTTAGGCGGGAAAAAATTGACCTAACCGCACGCCCCGTCGTTCGGGGCAACGAACAGGGTAGTGTGGGCCCTCACCCACTAAAGAAACCCGCCGTGTACCGTCTCTCCGCCTTTATTGGCGGGCCACATTAGGCGCAAATAATCACGCCTGCGCCGCCCCTGTCGCTGGCGGCGGTTTGGGTCTGAGGAAGGATCAGCCTCCCTGGCCCTCTTCGTCGCTTCCTTCCGCGAGATAACCTCCTCGCAGAAGGCAGCGACCGCGGCCCAATTCCTGTCGCTGCCAAGCATCGCTCTAACGACGCTCGGCAGCGAGAGGTCCCCCCCTATTGCCGCGACGAGTTTAGGGCGCTGCCCGCCCCAAGCTGGGCACGTCTCAAACGTGTGCTGCGCCGTGTCCTCGTTGCAGCCGCAATGGTGACAGCCCGGAGTCGCTTCCCTCCTTGCGACTATGTGCAGATATCTGCCGAAGCAACCGTGCCCCGACAGCACCTGCACCAGTCGAAAGGTAAGGACTCCGTGCCATCGCCCCGCCCACTCCTCCAGCACAGGCTGGAGCGCCCCTACAGTCCAGAGACCAGCTCGGGGCGCCTCCAACCGTATCCTCCATCTGGCCATGGCAGCTTGGCGGGCATCGCCCTGCCACCTCCCTGGGTGGGGGACGACCACCCACCTCACGCTCTTGCGACGCCCGCTAACTTAGGCGAGCACCTCCGCCTCCAAGTCCCACGGGGGGGTTTCAGCCAACGCGCAGGCCGCCTCCGTCGACACCGTGCGGTATCCACGTATGACCCTGGACGCGACGATTCTCTGTGGCCTCCACAGAAGAGCCCTGTTCAGTGCGTCCAGGGACTCCGCCCACACGGGAGCGCCGTACAGCGCTTAAAGCCGTTGGCACGCATTATTGGGTCCGCCCATATTCAGCATGAGCCGTGCAAAGGCGGACGCTGCGCTGACGAGCCTCGGGGACAGTTGGCGGAAGTGCTCGCGAAAGCGCCATCGCCCATCCAACACCAGGCCCAGATACTTGATCTGGGCGTTCACCCCAATTTGGACCCCGTCCACCGTGATTGAGGCGCCAGCAGGTGGCCGACGTCGGGTCCCATGAAAAAGTAGGGCCTCCGACTTGTCCAGGGCCACCCTAAGCCCCAGCGCCCCGATCCTCCTGACCACCTCCGAGGTCCCTAAGGTGGCCAGGAACGCCGCTTCCTCGAAGCTTCCGCCCCGGGCCATGACCAGCGTGTCATCCGCATAGCAGACCACCAGCCCGGGGGGGAGCCGACAGTCTTTTATTACTATCCTGGATTATTCGAGAAAATTACAGCTTTTCTTTATAATAACATTGTTCGAATGCTACTATTTTTTTTTTTGTTAGAAATCTAACATTACTCAAATTGATTATAATAATGATTACCTATTTTTGTTGTTCAGCTGAAAAATAATAAATTGGTAGCTCTGAGGAGTACTCATATTAAACTTCATTTTGATTGCACACATGGCTGAGTGGTTTAGATACAGGCCTCCGGCTCCAGCGTTGAGGGTTCAATTCCCACACAGGACAATTATATGTGTGATCCACAAATGGTTATTCAGAGTCTGGGTGTACATTGCGTCCCTGAAATTGTATGTTTGTAAAGTCCCCCGCAATATAAGGATTATGCCTAAGAGCAAGGTGTTGTCGTTAAAAATACTTTTTGTTATTTTACACCTCGACCGTCTGACCTCTCTCTAATCCGTCACCAGGCCCTTATCATCGTCTATCTATAACCTTTTCAGGGAGACCATTCCAATAAACCCAAACATGATATCACTACTGTAACCTGTGAAAAAAGCTGATGGTCTTAGAACGCCAGAACAGATTTTTTAAAACATGGCTTGCTAGTCTTCTTAAATCATAATAAAACTAACTTGAGAACAAAAAAAGAATTGTATGAGTGGATTGCCACTCAATAGTTTGCAAACTATGATGACATAGATAGACACACAGATGCACACACTTTGTGTTCGTTTGTTTTTGCCATCGGTGGCAAACGAGCAACGCCTGACAGTAATATCAGAGCACAGATAAGCCCCTGGCTATCATGGAAATTTAACACTTTCAACCAAAAATTCAAGAGAACAGTGTGAGTCTCAGAGTCTCATTGGAGGCAATTAAATTTATCTTGAGCCTGTGTTTTTTTTATACAACGTGGGTGGCAAGCAAGCATACGGCCCATCTGACCATCTTTATGTCCGTGTGGTGACGGACTAAGAATACAAGTGTCACCACCCCGTTCTTTCCCACGGGTGTCATATGAGGCGACTAAGGGAAGTAAGCAATTATCATCCATTGTATGCCTGGTGGTAGGGCTGGGTACCAAGTGGGAGTACTCACTTGGTATCGGGCCCGAGCGGGTTGGTACCACTATCTCCCGTTTATATTTCATTTCATATCTGTGAAATGAATTGGTGAGCAGCGGCTTGACAAGACTCTCGGTATAGTCGAGTCCATGGGCGACGGTTACCATTTACCATCAGATAGACCGTGGCTCGTCAGAATGTCGATCGACATGCAATAAAAAAAAATCCGATGGTAAGCAGTTACCATAGCCTATAGACGCCAGCAACACCAGAGGCATCACTCGCACGTCACCATCTCCAAGGAAAGAGAGAGAGTCAAAGAAATGACAAATAAAATAATAATATTGAATTCAATATACTGTTACAGTACAGAAATTAAAATAGCGGTTTTATAAGCTATTTCCATCCAAATTCATTATCTCAACGTGGCGAACAATATTGAACATATCGATTTAAAATGGGGATAAATAAATATAAAGGTTTAGATATTTATATATATATTTTTAGCATTTGACATGCTTATTATGATGTGTTATCGAAATTAGCAGTCAGGAGCAATTGTCAGGATTGCTGAATTGGTAAAAGCATCTGGATGGTATCCAGAAGATGCAGGTTCAAAGCTCCTGACTGTTATTTTCGATTTCACATTTTTCACTTTGTGTTTAATGTATAGTGCTAAGCATGTCAAATGCTAAAAATATATATAAAAATATCAAAATATTTAAAGGGTTTGCGTCATTATTAGGTAAAATCTTAATTGTAAAATTAAGTTTACCTGGTCGGTATAATGTATGAAAATACTTCCGACAGATGGCGCAGGCGTCACCCAAAGACGTTAAGTATGATGTGTTATCGAAATTAGCAGTCAGGAGCAATTGTCAGGATGCTGAATTGGTAAAAGCATCTGGACGGTATCCAGAAGATGCAGGTTCAAATCCTGCTCCTGACTGTTATTTTCGATTTCACATTTTTCACTTTGTGTTAAATAAGGTTTATACTGCAATTACAACAATTGGTCCAGTCATTCTGTCCGAAAATAGGCCCTGAATTGGAGAGTGGACCGAGGAAGTCAATTGGCCTCTTCGACTATCTTGAAAATAAGCGTGCATTTTTGTTTTTGAACATTATAACAACAAAGTTTTATACCAAAACCCCACCACAGTCCTTATCAAAAATCCAAATATTAAGTTAAGTCAACATTCGACAGCATCTGACGCGTTCGGCTAGTTAGATATATTTTCATTGCGGAGATCTTTTGTGTTAGCCACATGTAGTTCGTGCCTCGCTACGATGAAATTAATCTAAAAAATTAATCTCAACATTTTTTCTAATATTTGTCTTTAAAATAAAACGTTTCATTTCATTTCAACGAAATCTATTTAGTCCAGTCATTATGTACCTACATTTGAATTGTAAAGTGAACCGAGGAAGCCATTTTTTATACGATGTATGGGGTTAGGTTAGGACAGCTTAATTTCAAGTTTTCGGGCTAAACCCCCCATGGCGTTTTCGGCTATCTCGAAAACAAGAGTATTCGTTTCCGTTGTAACTTGGTTCCTCATCGTCCTACGTGTCTATAATTTATGCCATATGACTTTTTCACCTGCCATCGACAGTTCTCGAGATATCGGTAAAAATAAGAAAAATATTGGGGTTTTTTTATTGCATGTAGGGGCAGACGAGCCACGGTCCATCTGATAGTAAATGGTAACCGTCGCCCATGGACTCTAGTCGAGTTACTGAGAGTATTGTCAAGCCGCTGCCCATCAATTCTATTTCCCAGATATGAAATGAAATATAAACGCCTATCTCCTGCCACAGCCAAAACGCAACGATGTGCTTCATGGGCGGTCACACGGGAGATGGCGGTACCAACTCGCTTGGGCCCGATACCAAATGAGTACTCCCACTTGGTACTAATTCCTTTTTAAAAACGGTTATGTAGACATTACAAAAAGACAATATTTATACAGATAAAAAATATTAATCATCTAACTTTTTTTTGTTAAGGCGGGAAAAAATTTATCTAATCGCACACCCCGTCGTCAACGAACAGGGTAGTGTTGGGCCCTCACCCACTAAATAAACCCAACGTGTGCCGTCTATTAATATCATCTACCTTGCACTAACGCATATTAAAAGAATTGATAACGGTGTGTTTTGTGGTAATAATTTTGATAGATAGCGTTGCACACAAGTTCTGATTTTAAATGTAAAGAATATCATGTTCCATGGAAATTATAACGATTCACTCTAAGTTTACTAGTCATTACATAAATTTTCTTACCGAGGGTTTAATATTAAAATGGATTCAAGATATAAACTATTATTTTAAAACAATTAACCTCCAATTTATCGAAATGCTATCTCTGCGGAAAATCTGTGAAGTTATTCAACTGCCTCTGTGGTGCAGCGGTAGTATGACCGACTGCTGATCATGACGTCTTGGTTTCGATCCCCGGGGCAAGCAGTGTTATTGAGCTTTTTCCTAAAAGAAAAGTTCTCAGTAGCAGCCCGGAGTTTGGAAATGTGCCCGGTAGACGTCAATAGGCTCGCCCCATATTACGTGGGACTTAAACATAGCTGGCGAGTCGTGGGTGTGTAATACACCTCTGCCTACCCCTTCGGGGAATACAGGTGTGACGCTATGTTATGTTTCGTTGCATATAATTTATTTAAAATAATCACAATAAAGATTTTCTCACTCTCCTATCACTTCAAATTCGAGCATCAAACCCATAGTAACGCCTTAAGATTTCTCAAAGTTAAATCGCTTATCTGTTATAGCACAAGTTTACGAATCTTGAAATATGGCTTAGATGAGATGGAATTTTTCGGTATTAGCCATAAGTCATAGAACTTTGTTTTATATAGGAGTAGTTAATTTGAAAAAGACTTGTGAGGTTTTCAAGTGATTATTATACAAGTACATAACATTTAATGAAGTGTATGTTTATAAGCATTTTTTTTTGTTTAGCTTATTTAATTTAACTGTTTATTAAAATAAGCCGTGAAATGATGTGAGACGTTTAAATAGTGAATTTAAAACAACAATATGTTCTCTCAATATTGTAAGATAACCGTCGTTGATATTTAAGGTTTTTTTTATATGTGGTGGGCGACACACAAGCATCCAGCCCACCTGATAGTAAGTTTACGTTGGTCGTAGCCTATAGACGCTAGCAACACCAGAGAGAAGGGATGTCAAGTAGTGCGGAAGGATACTAAGGAGAACAGGTTCTTCTCAAATGTTGTTTAAAGAAGGACAACTCATATTGGGAAATTGATCGTGTTGGGGAAACACCGCAGCAAGAAGATCATTCTTAAAGCTAACCTAAAAGTAAACCGTTGAAAACAAACCAATCCTAAGAGCAGTGGAGAGATCAAAGTCTCTCCATCACCCCAACGACTCCAGTTCTTCCGTGAGACTGGGATTATCGACAATTCAGATCGCACGCATCAGAGGCCGTGTGGGGCCGGCTTTAGAAAAATCCCACCCCTTTCCACTCATGGGGACTCCCATGGGTGGAAAGGGCTTACGACTGTAAGAGCCGACTGAGGAAATATCGGGGCAGTGGGCAGAAGCACTCCCTCGAGTATCAACAACATCCACTGCGATCGCCAACCCGCCTACCAAGCGTGGCGATTACGGCATTATCCCTCATTTTAGGTAGGCCTCTGTCCAGCAGTGGACGTCGAAAGGCTGATGGATGAAGTGGGTCAAACTGGGGTCAAACTGGTATTTTGGTGCACCCAGAGATGTGAGCAGTACTCCACATGAAGGTGGACTTGTTCTTTATATAGCACCAGGCGTTGTCACGATTTTAGTACGAAAGTACCGCTTGGATCTGTTTAGGACGCCCAGCTTTTCGCTTGCCAATTTGGCAATTTATCCTCCAAATTACTCCCGAGCTGGCTTTTACTGCAAGTATCGACGCTGAGAATCTACTATCGGAAACCGAAAGAGTTAATCCTTAGAAGTGAAGCATCAAGAAAAATGGGTTCGTCTTTGCAGTAAGTGGCTTGAATTGAAGCAAGTTCTTTTCACCCCATTTCTAGTTCTCCATAGAGGTCGTTTGACATCAGACACAAGTTGGGTCACCCTTTCTTCCATCTGATGATCTCTGATAATGTATTGGCATGATTTTCTACTTATATTCGTGAGCACCAGCATTACATGAATCTTCTTTTGTATGGTGTGATCTTAATACTGGCGTGCCACAAAGCGGCATTATTTCTCCTTTACTATTTTCACTGTTTATCAATTTACTTTTCACATCTTAAAATCACCAAATGGTCCTTCTTACCTTACTTTTCAGTTCAGTGTACTCTGCTGTGATTATTTCAAATATCTTCTATTCACTGACAACCAGTTATTTCTCTATTCCTATCATAACTCTCAGAAAAAACTCAAGAAGAATGCAATAGTACATAGTCCTTATATTGGGGATTGAATATATGATCTGTTTTACCATTGATTGATTGTATCTGTCTTTCTTATTGCCATATATTATGTATTTATGTATGCATATATTTATTTATAACCTCATACATCAACCTGTTTACATTTATCAGCTTTGCCAACCCAAATGTTGCCAGAAAATGTCTAAGGTATTAAGTCTGCCTTTGCAATAATAATGAATTTTGCATGAAGTGTTAAATAAATAAATAAAAACCAGTCGCACCGTGCGGAATTCCACAATCATTGAAGGATCTCTTCTTAGATGATTTTAAATCTCAAACTTCAGAGAAGCAGTACATTTTTAGACGTAGGGCCTATTTTTCATTATTAACCGGCACGATAAGCAGGCAAAAATTTAAGGGGTAGGTCATGGAACTTGATAAAGGAATAAGAAAGATCTCGCGGACCGACAGAAAAACAGGCTATAAATAATATATAAGATAATTAGAGAACATAGAATCACGGCTGTGTTCTCCGAAGGAGTAGGCGGAGGTGTATTACACACCCACGCTTCGCCAGCTATGTTTAAGTCCCACGTAATAGGGGGCGAGCCTATTGACGTCTACCGGGCACATTTCCAAACTCCGGGCTGCTACTGAGAATTTTTCTTTTTTTTTACAAAAATGCTCAATAGCTCTACCCGACCCGGGGATCGAAGCCAAAAGCGAGACCTAATGATCAGTCCAGTCGCTCACACTACTGCTGCACCACAGAGACAGTT
Organism: Leucoma salicis; assembly: GCA_948253155.1. Lineage (NCBI taxonomy): Eukaryota > Metazoa > Arthropoda > Insecta > Lepidoptera > Erebidae > Leucoma > Leucoma salicis. Next base: position 19,554,448 of record OX411821.1, read on the forward strand.
AATTAGAGAGGTTTGTATATTCGAGTAATCATTGTAAGAGATACAAAACGAAGTAGGATTCGATTTGCGCGAATCATAAAGCACTTTCAACCTTAAGAGATATTGTATCTAGTCAGGATAAGTGATAAATCATAAACGTAATTTGTAAAGTGGGGGATTGAACCCCACCCTCGCTATAGAGAATTGCCGTTGTTTCTGACTCACTGGTTATTGTTATTTCTTGTATTCATGTAAATGTTTATTTTCAACTAGTCGCTGTGTCCGCAACTGCGGTAAAGTGGACCATCGTTTTTTTTTTATAATACGTGGCAAACAAGCATAGGGCCCACGTAGTCTATAGACGTTAGCAACACCAGAGGCAACATCCGCGCGTCGACATTTCCAAGGAAAGGGATAGGAGGTGGATAGGGAAGATAAAAAGAAGAGTATAGAATGGATACTAAGTAGAGGAGAGGGAGGGCGTTTAGGCCTCCGGCGCTCTCACTCACCATATTTACGAAACAAAACAGTTCGATCAACTACCATTGTTTCACGCTGATCTTTTGTGAGAGGGTAGTACTTCCCCGAACGAGCTGACCCATTCATACTGGGATAAGCAAAGCTCTACCACGTCTCAACTAGAATGAATTTTTGAAAGTAAGGTGAGATAAAAGACCCTAGTCTGAAGCCAAGACCTTGCTAGGCAAACTTCTGACATCGTTCGGGACAACGAGCAAGGTAGTGTCCTCCACACCCACTCAATAAACTCGCCGTGTACCGTCTCTCCGCCTGTATTAGTGGACCACTGGAACTGTGTTACATTACTGCAGTGGTAAAATCTCTCAGGCCTGAAAGTTTCTTTACGATGTTTTTCTTCACCGTGCAGTGATAATTTGTAAACAAATTCATAACAGAAAATTTTCGAAAAGTGAGATCTGTGTCATACGAGGACCTAGGACTAGGGATCGAACTCGATACCATTGTCTTTGCAGTCTCAGGATTTACCACTAGGCTATCACGTCTAACTTTTACTGAATAATAATAAACATCAAAAGTTACAAATCAGATTGGTGTTTTTTTAAACATTTTTGATCTATAGTTTAGCATTTGACATGCTCCGCTACTTTTTAAAGTTTGTTTAAAAAAAAATCGCGCCATCATTTAGTATGAATTTTAATTGCAAAATTAAACTTACTATATTGGGATATTTTTATATATATTTTTAGCATTTGACATGCTTAGCACTATACATTAAACACAAAGTGAAAAATGTGAAATCGAAAATAACAGTCAGGAGCAGGATTTGAACCTGCATCTTCTGGATACCGTCCAGATGCTTTACCAATTCAGCCATCCTGACAATTGCTCCTGACTGCTAATTTCGATAACACATCATACTTAAAGTCTTTGGGTGACGCCTGCGCCATCTGTCAGAAGTATTTTCATACATTATACCGACCAGGTAAACTTAATTTTACAATTAAAATTTTACCTAATAATGACGCAAACCCTTCAAATATTTAGATATTTTTATATATATTTTTAGCATTTGACATGCTTAGCACTATACATTAAACACAAAGTGAAAGTATAATGTATGAAAATACTTCTGACAAATGGCGCAGGCGTCACCCAAAGACGTTAAGTATGATGTGTTATCGAAATTAGCAGTCAGGAGCAATTGTCAGGATGGCTGAATTGGTAAAGCATCTGGACGGTATCCAGAAGATGCAGGTTCAAATCCTGCTCCTGACTGTTATTTTCGATTTCACATTTTTCACTTTGTGTTTAACTTACTATATTGGTTTAATGCATGTAAATGCATTCCGATAGATGGCGTTAGTCGTAGAGACAAATGTGATGAGGAAATTGGGATGACCGAATAGGTCAGTACGATAGCTCAGTGGCTTAGAGCACTTTTCCGGATTGGAAAAGACGCGGGTTCGATTCCCGCTCGCACTAAAAATATATTTTTCCTTATTCACAAATAATTTGTACAGATTGGTATATTTTTAACAAATATAGAGTGCAAATAAACCAAACGATATTGTTACAGTTTTAACTGATTATTATAACATTTTTATCTGTATTTTAGGACTTGATATGCTCAGCTACTTTTAAAGAACACATTTTTTGTAAATGTGGAAAAAGAGAACTTTAGTGCGAGCGGGATTTGAAACTGAGTCCCTTCCTTGAGCAGGGGAAATGCAATGCAACCGCTAAGCCATCGCACTGACCGATGGTCATTCCTAATCTCCACATCACATTTGTCTTTACGACCCACGCCTCCTATTAGCATTTTAATATTGCATTTACATTATTTTATTATCTGCTTTAAAATTCTTTACGGTTTAAATACATGGTACTGACTAGCTTATTTTTTTTTATTGCATATAGTGGCAGACGAGCCACGGCCCATCTGAGGGTAAATGGTAACCGTTGCTCATGGACTCAACTAACAAGAGTATTGTCAAGCCGCTGCTCACCATTTCATTTCACGGATATGAAATGAAAGAATAAACGGCTATCTCCTGCTACAGCCAAAACGCAACGATGTGCTTCATGGCCGGTCACACGGGAGATGGTGGTACCAACCACCTCGGGCCAGATACCAAGTGAGTACTCCCACTTGGTACCCAGCCCTACCACCAGTCATGCAATGGATGATAATTGCTTACTTCCCTTAGTCGCCTTATACGACACCCGCGGGAAAGAATGGGGTAGTGACAATTGTATTCTTAATCCGTCACCACACGGACAAAACTATCTACTGACGATTTCAATAAAAGCTGATCATGTGGGTTGTTCACAAGTTCTCGTATTGTGGAAAAATATAGCAAGAATTCCTCTATAACAACAAACGATTGGAAAATCGATTTCATCCTGAGGTCGACGAATCGATTTTTATACTTATATCGACGAATGGTTGTGAAGTGATATTGGATTTCACTTAAATAACACTTTAGATAGCAGCGGCAGTTTGTAGCCGGCAAATGGAATAACATGACACTGAAATAATTTAGAAATATATCGCCTTTGGTAGATAAACATATAGCCTGTATTCCCCTAAGGGGTAGGCAGAGGTGTATTACACACCCACGACTCGCCAGCTATGTTTAAGTCCCACGCTTAATGGGGGCGAGCCTATTGACGTCTACCGGGCACATTTCCAAACTCTGGGCTGCTACTGAGAATTTTTCTTTTTTTTTTTTACGAAAAATCTCAATAACACTGCTTGACCCGGGGATCGAACCCGTGACCTCATGCTTTGATAGATAACCTTTCCAAAGTAGTTTGTTTGCACTTCCGTGATACTGTTTGAGTTGTTTGATAGAAGTTTAATTCCCTTATTCATTACTGATTTTGCTCGCGACTTCATACGCATGAATTTCAGAATTTAAATAGGTTCTTCATAATACAGCAAATTTATGATGTCTTTGTAAATATTGCTATACCACCAGCACGAAAGAGGAAGCATCCGGCTTTCCGACATAAAAAATAGTACATAAAACAAAACATAGCATCACGCCTGTATTCCCCGGAGGGGTAGGCAGAGGTGTATTACACGCCCACAGTTCACCAGCTATAGGTATATGTTTAAGTTCCACGCAATAGGGGGCGAGCCTATTTTCGTCTATCGGACACATTTCCAAACTCCCGGCTGCTACTGAGAATTTTTCTTTTTACGAAAAAGCTTAATAACACTGCCCGACCTGGGGATCGAACCCGAGCCCTCATGATCAGCAGTCGCTCACACTACCGCTGCATCACAAAGGCAGTTGTGACTATTTCTGTATGTATAATTCTATTATCAAAATTCATGACAATCGGTAGTAGTTATGGGATAAAATCGTGACGAACAAACTTAGAAATAAAGCCTAATACAGCCGTATATTTAAGATACGCTGTGTTAGGCTATTAATTCGCCTCTGAATACAAAGGATTTTTATTTAAGAATTTTTGTCTGTTTGTTACGACATAATTACTGAACGGATTTTTATGAAGCTTTTTAATTTATAGCTCTTGATTAGACACAAAAATTGGTATACTTTTTATCGTGCTACTATATTGGGAACCCGAGATATAACCTAATAACTAGCTCTTACCAGAGAGCAACCCGCAGGCCAACCTATATTATAAATGCGAAAGTGAGTTTGTTTTTACGCTTTCGATCCGTAACAGCTGACCCGATCGTCATGAAATCTAGGTAGTTACATGTATCTATACTAATATATAAAGCTGAAGAGTTTGTTTGTTCGCTTGAACGCGCTTAGGAACTACTGATCCGATTTAAAAAATTCTTTCAATGTTAGATAGCCCAATTATCGAGGAAGGCTATAGGCTATATATCATCACGCTAAGACCAATAGGAGCGGAGCACCATTGAAGAATGTTTCAAAATCGGGTGGTTTTTGTTCTTTTTGAAAGCTTCCGCTGCGTGCTCTGCGTAAACGGTTAAAATTTCGCAAAAATCACGTATGACAGAATTGTTCCCCTTTAAAAGTTCTAAAAAATGTCAACGACATGTCTATCTTCTAAGGTTGGCTCACTAGAACCTTTTTTATGCTAACCAAATTTGTTCTAAAATAATGCATTATTTGCGAAGGTGCTTTTATAAACATGATATTAATCCTTATCCAAATAAATACGTTATTCGTCACAAGTATTTAATTTAAAACAAAATTGCCCTGTACATCATTCGGTTTCAATGAATATCTTAGGAGATATCATAGCTTTAAAATAACATCGCAGCAAAATAATGATCGAGTACTGAAGTTAGCGTTAGCCCAAAGTAACTATTCCACGCGGACGAAGTCACGGGCACAAGCTAGTTTAACATATACGTAGTCTAAAGCCCAGAAAAAAAAGGCTACATTTTATTACGAAAAAATGGATGATTAGATGAGTAATGGGCTGTTACATTTTTACTATTTATTTCAGACAATATAAGATGAGTCTTAAAAACCCAAACAAAGTTTATCCAAGCGTAATCTTTTTCATTTCAGATTTAAAATTTATGCATACAAAGATTAGTTTATCGAGTTTCACGGGCGATTTGGCCGAATTTACGAACGATTTGGGGATGTATTTTTAAAGAATAAAATAAAACGACCTTTAAAATCGAGCTTTATGTAAAGTATGTACCGACTAAAATTATTACTAGCTTTAAAAAGCTATTTTTTAGGTTATATCTTAGGATCCCGATGTATTAGCGGGATAAAATATATACTCGTAACTATTAGTTGTTAAGTTTAATGAAGAGCTATCAAATAATAAAGTTTCATCCAAATTACTTAGTTGTTTTTGCGCTATGTGCGAACAATAAAAGACACACAAATAATGGTTTTGGATTCTGAGACGACTAAAAAGCCTAATAGGAACAGTAACTGTTGTTTTATTCAATGTCTTAACGTACAGACAGCTCTTTTAGTTTAATTTTTCTAACCCCTTTTCTGTTCCAATACTGGGCACGGGTTTTCTCTCATGGTCAGAGGGATTTGGCCTCCCAGTGACCAAGTGCGGGTTAGCTGACTTCGCAAGCCATCGAGAAAATCGAGCAGGCATGCAGGTCAATCACGATGTTTTCCTTCACCGAGCAGTGATAAATTGTAAATAAAAACACACATAAATTTGAAAAACCTCGAAATGTCAGAGATCTGTGGCGTACGAAGTCTGGACCTTGGACTTGGGATCGAACTCCATACGACTGTCTTTGCACTCCTTGGTTTTACCGCTAGTCTAAATCAATTAGATGTACCTTATCCATCCATCCATCAGCCTTTCAACGTCCACTGCTGGACATAGGCCTCCACAAGAGAACGCCACAACGAGCAGTCCCGTCATGGGGGATAATGCCGTAATCGCCATGCTTGGCAGGCGGGTTGGCGATCGCAGTGGATGTTGTTAATACTCAAGGTAGTACTGCTGCCCCCTCCCCTGGTATTTCCTTAGTCGGCTTTTACGACTCCCATGGGTAGAGAGGGGTGGGACAATTCTAAAGCCGGCCCCACACGGCAGTAGATGTACCTATTAACAGTTAAATAAATTCCCAGAACTATATAAATAAGTCAAGGAATGTCTCCATAGGAACATATTCATTATGGCTTTCCTAGTAGTTACTGGTGCGAGTCTATTTCATGTGTCTGTTTCTCGACCTATACAACAGGAAAACATTAAACACACGTTTATGTAGAATGTATATTGTATATAAAGCTCAACTTTGAATACAAAGGTAAAGTAGAATTTGTTTTATAGTTGCCTGTCGTCTGCTTTGGGTCTTCTGTAATTAATCAGTTGGTTTCTTTATATATTGTATAACTATATCAAATTCGATCCTATCGAGATCTAGGTTCCCTTACAAGAAAAGCGTTTTTGATTTTTATATAATTTGTTTTTTTTTGTAATGACAAAGAATTAGGAAATATAAGCAAAATTGTGTTTTATTTCGGGGATTATAACAATTATTTGAACATTAAGTATAAGGTCTATCCACGGAGTACGGAAACTATGCGCCCTCAGTCAGCTTCGCCCGTGGATCCCTAGTCAACGGAGACAATGTCGTAGGCTAGTAGTAAATATGGATGGGTAGGATTCCACTAATTGCCTTAAATACATTGGTCACATTTTTGACGGGCCTCGTGGCGTAGTCGGTAGTGTAACCGACTTCCGTGCACGAGGTCGTGGGTTCGATTCCCACCCAGTACAATTATTTGTGTGATGAACACAGATATTTGAACTGCGTCTGGGTGTTTTCTATCTATTATATGTATGTATTTACAAAAAAAAAAGTAGTATATGTATTATATCCGTAATCTGGTACCCACAGCACAAGCGTTAAGCTTAGTTTGGGACCAGAGGCGTTGTGTGAAAATGCCCAGGAATATTTATTTATTTATTATTTACATTGCCAAGAAAGACACTGATCTAAAAATTAATGATCATTGAATAAATCGAAAGCAAGAAGCAAAAAACGAACATGCTGAACAACCCAAAAACAAGATGCTCTTCACTCAAGTAGGTACGTGTAGGAAGAAATAACGGAACATCATCCGAGAGAAACGTTTCCCTGAAAATTATTGTGTCTATCAGTAATGGGGAAACTAAAGCAGGGAGAAGGAGAACAAACAGATAGATGACTTGTGTGACCCTCACACATACACACACAATCACCTACTAGTACTTATCATCACGCCATTTACCTTGCGGGGTAGGCAGAGAGAACAGAGTGCCAAGAGGCTCAGATTATATCAACATTTTTCTGTGAGACTTCCCTGCTCAAGTCAGTCCATTTCAGAATCAAAAAGGCTTTACCACCAAATGGAGATGAATAAAAGTAGATCGCTCACAGTCAAGTCGTATTTTGAACACTCACCACTAAGCTGTTGAGAGGACTGTGAACCGTATAGTGTAATTTTTTATAAAGTATTTTTCTTGTAACCTTATGAAAGTAATACTAAAAAATCTAAGATATATTAAATTCAACGAATCACGGTGTCACTGCAGACCAATATCACGCTATGTGCCCCGACATACCCAATATACTTCGAACGAGGTTACTCTTGTCCGAGCGGTTCCGGGGTCCGTCATCGTCCCCATTTCCTGTGACACGCGTCGTTCGCCATTATTCCCGGCGACATGCGACGGAAATCAGCGAGTACGGCCGAAGGCGATCGTTCGGAAATTTGAATTGGGAACTATCTGAGTGGCCGTTCTGTATACAGGGCTGCCAACAAAAAGATAAGTAATAACAAAACAAAATTAAGGGATTGATATCCTAAAATCTTTTCTCATCTTTTGTAAATATTCGTTATTTTAGAAATACATTTCCTAATGTATATAAGACAACGTCTTCTAAACCAAGCGGATGCAATTCACCAAAACTCATTCATTACTTTCGACAACCCTAACCCTGAGTTAAATTGGGTAGCAAAGGTTGCTAGGCAGATTGGTGGGTAGAACTAACGGTGTGACGATACGATATTGAGGTACGTTGATGAATTTGAATATTAGATGGGTTCCCTAGCAGTTTGTGATGCGATATTGGCTCGATACGATGGCGAATAGAGTGGTCGGAGTATGGCATTTAGTAAATTAATTCTACTACAATATTACTTGGTGTTAGAAATTTGGCACACTGGGGTGTTTTAAAGCGATTGAAAGACAAGGAAACAGTTACCCATAAAATATCAAATCGTTTAAAGTGGGTTTAAAAGAGCAGCTTAAAAAAGGCATTGGGAAAAAGATTGATACTACACCCACAATCTAGGAACGTAATTATACATCCAATTCCAAGCGAGGACTCTCAATGCACCGGCAAACATTTGTTTCAAGTTCCTTGTTTTCGGATGGGATTGATCCATCCATCCATCAGCCTTTCGACGTCCACTGCTGGACATAGGCCTCCCCAAGAGAATGCCACAACGAGCGGTCCCGTGCGCTCATATGGGGGGATAGTGCCGAAATCGCCACGCTTGGCAGGCGGGTTGGCGATTGCAGAGGATGTTGTTAATACTCGAGGTAGTGCTGCTGCCCACTCCCCTGGCATTCCCTCAGTCAGCTCTTACGACTCCCGTGGGTAGAGAGGGGTGGGACAGTTAAAATCTACTATGGCAAAAAGTAGTGTATACTATAGCTAATTATGAGGTCACAGGTTTGAATCACGAGTCAGCCAGCAAAAAAATGTTGAGGTTTTCCGTCTCAATAACTTAGAGTTAAAAAATTGCCAGTGTTTCAGCGGCTTCGGACAGCACGTAGAGCTGTTTGTCCTGCCCATAGACTTGGAATATACTAGCATATATTATTATTATTATTATTATTATTATGTTCTTTATTGTACACCAGTAAAATCCATGTAAACATAAAAACAATTAACTTAGAAGAGTACAATGGGCGGCCTTATTACTAATAGTAATCTCTACCAGGCAACCTTAGGATGGACATAAAATGTTAGGTAAAGAGAGGTAGTTGAAGGTGCATAATAAAATATAATAATACAAATTATATATAAATGGACATATATACAAAATAGATATATAACATAAATACCAATATACTATACATACATAAGCACATAGATACATACATATATATTATATAACGCATACATATACATACATACAATCATAAATCCTATAAATAAAATTCGTCTTATTAGTTATATGAATTAATATAAAATGATAGTGTAGATTAAATATTACCAGTAGCAATATATTAATGGTTTAAAAAGTGATTTTTAATCATAGTTTTAAATTTAGGATAGGTCTCTGCTCGTCTAATTTCCACCGGCAGAGCATTCCACAAAGTAATAGCCCTGACCGTAAAAGATTTGGCAAAAAAGTTTGTGTTATGTGATGGCATTTTCAGCGTCAAGTTATGCGAAGACCTTAAAAACTTTGAATGTGTATCATGGAGGTATTCAAAACGACCTTTGAGATAGGAAGGTGTTGAAGGGTTAAACAATACATTATATAGTATAGAAAGAATATGAGTATTCCGGCGATGTCGTATTGGTAACCACTTAAGCTGTGTTCGAAATTGTGAAACATGATCATACTTGCGAAGACCAAATATGAATCTTATACAGAAATTTTGGAGGCGCTCAAGTTTATCGAGTTGGTTTTCGGCGAGATCTGGATAGCTGACATCTGCGTAGTCCAGGATAGGTAGAAGTAAAGAAGTTGCAAGCGTAATTTTGGTAGAAATAGGAAGAAAGTTTCGCAATCGTCTAAGAGCTCCTGCAGATGCAAACATTTTACGACTTACTTCTTGGAGCTGTGGATCCCAAGTAAATTTTGAGTCAATTGTCAAACCCAAGTTCTTGACTTTTTCACTAAAGGGTATTGAAACACCTTCAAAAATGACATCAGGTAATTGAGTCCAATGAATCTTAGAGATCAGTCTCGAGCTACCTACGATTGTAAGCTGTGTTTTTGAAGCATTTATAGTAAGCCCATGAGATACGCTCCACGCACTAATTTTATTTAAATCCTCATTGAGTATTCCTATCGTATGCGATAATTGAGCTAATGGAGTCTGCAAGTAAATTTGAAGATCATCTGCATAAAGGTGGTAGGAAGAAATTAGGTTATTAGAGATGGAATTGATAAAAATTGCGAAAAGTAGAGGGGATAAAACGCCACCTTGGGGCACACCGACTGATGTATTACGCCAAGAGGAGTAAATATTTTCAATACGAATACGTTGCCGGCGGCCACACAGGTAACTGCGAAACCAATCTATTACCGTTGGAGATATGTTAAGAGAGCAGAGTAGAGAGAGCAATACCTCAAAGTCTACCGTGTTAAATGCGTTACTGAAGTCTAGCAGAGCTAGTACAGTCAGTTTACCACATTCCATACCTGATCTGATGTCCTCCGTAATATTGATGAGGGCTGTGGTAGTACTATGGCCTGGACGGAAACCGGATTGTAGTGGGTTAAGGAGATTATATTTGCAAAGGAAATTGTTTAGCTGACTGTGAATAATACGTTCAAGGATTTTGGAGAGGAAAGGCAATATGGATATGGGACGATAATCAGAAAACAATTTGGGGTTATTTTTTTTAGGTAAAGGGATGATTTCGGCATCTTTCCATGTAGATGGAAAGACCCCGCTGGTCAAGGAAAAATTAAGGATATGACAAATGATCGAAAGGATTTCATCGAGGACAGGAAGGATCATATTACGGCTGATACAGTCAGATCCAACTGCGTTGGATGTGATCGACATAATGCTCTTCTTAACATCACAAGCGGTAAAAAGATCAAAAACAAACGATGGATAACTGGGAGTAGGAAGAGATGAAAGACGATTAATTGTATCAACCTTGATAGTCCTGTCAAAATTAGACGAAACAGAGAAATGTTGATTAAGCAAATCTATATCGAAGTTTCTGGGATTTGTTTCTTGTGATTTTCCCACTCCCACTGTTTTAAGAAATTTCCATACTTTTGCTGGATCTTCATCTTGAACAGAATTATGAATGTGCTGGCGTTGTGCATCCCTACACACCTTATTGCAGTGATTTCTTATTGCAACGTACTTTTTTAAATTTACTTCAATAGGCTTAATTTTATATTTGAACTTGGCTTTAGCTTTTTGCGAAATCAATCGTTTGATGTTATCCGTAAGCCAAGGTGCAGGTGGATGTTTAATTTTAACTGGTCGGATAGGGGCATGCTTATCATAAAGATTGATGAGATTTTGGTTTAGAATGTAAATTTTTTGATCGACCGATCCCGAATCAGTAAGTGGTGTCCAGTCGATACCGTTTACATCTTCACGCAGATTACAAAGATTTATCTGACCAAAATTACGCTGCATTAGGATCTTAGGCTTAGATTTAGGAGGCCGGAGTTTATAGGAAAGGAAGAGTAAATCGTGATAGGAGAACGCATCAGCCGGGCATTGCCCATGCTTAGCAACACGTTCTCTTGACGATACCATAATTAAGTCTAGAAGAGAAGGAGTAGAATTAGGGAAGTGATGAGTAGCATCAAGAGGAAGAATGTAAAGGTTAAAGGAATTAGATAAAGAATGGAGTGTCCTGGAGCGGGAGTCATTTTTTAAAAGACAAGTATTAAAATCTCCCATTATTACAGAGTGACTGTAAGAAGGCAATAGATGTACCAGTAAGGTTTCGAAAGAGGAGAAAAAGTCTATGCGTAAAGAAGGACAGTAATAGACGCCGAGTAGGAGTTTGGTAAAGTTGAGTTCAACCTCAATAAATAGGTGCTCACCAGCATTCATAGGTGGAGGTTGCGTTGATTCGTGTATTATACGATAATTTATATGAGAACGTAAATAAATGGCAACTCCACCACCAACTCCAGCAGCACGGTCATTTCTGATGAGCTTGAACCCAGGAAGGGAGTATAGTGTTGAGGGCAGACATGGCTTCAGCCATGACTCAGAAACAAGGATAGCATGAGTATTCTTACAGTCAAAATTAGCCAGCATATCCGAGAAATGCGCCGGAATACTTTGGGCATTGATATGAACAACATTAAAGTTCTTTGGAACATCGACAAAATGACATGCAATGCTATCTGACAGAGATGGTAAATCTATGAAACTGTCGTTGGAATTATTACTAAGTGCTGAATAATAACTTTCATCATCACTATCAATCATTTAAAATAGTAAATATAATAAAATATATACCTATAAAATATACTTAAATCTAAAACAAAACCAAATAAATATAGATATTATTTACCAATACTATAAGTCTTAATACGATAACGATTTCCACCCGCCAGTTATTATCATAAATAAGACAAAAATAACGACATAAAACAAAAACAAAAAAAAAAACAAAGAACAATATAAAACATAAAACATTTTTGTCAGTACACTAGCAGCCTAGTCTGTGGACAAAAACAATGCAAATAGTTTAGCTTTTAGTTAGGCTGATAGTTCTGCCAAAGCCCCAAAAATAAGAATAAATGACACATATACCATAGACTAATTACAAAACTAATTATTTAACACAAACCATAGAAACAAACACACATATATGGCTATGTGTCATCAAGAGTTACTAAGTACTAATTTACTCTGTAGAACATTAATTTAGAACACCGACAGAAACTATAAAAAGTAATTTAAAGAACTATATATAAACAAATCTACATACAATAAAAGCAATGCCCTGTAAAAGTGTAAAGTCACGTGACGCGTAACACTCCTGCTTTTATGTACTTGACTACGAGACTTAAAAGAAAGAAAAAATATAAAATAAAAACAAAACAAATCAAGCTACCCGGACTATGTAAAAAGCAATCATAAGAAAAGAAGTTATTTCTTTTGGGAAATTACTCTTTTCGACTTTGATGCCGGCTTTGCTGCAGTGATGGGCTTCTCTGCATCAAGCTGTTTAATATTGTGCAACTCACTGGAACTGGTAACGCGGTGACGAACGCCATCCGTTCCAATAACATATATTATACCTTCCTTTGTCCAGCATCGAGAAACACCAAACTTTACACGCGCTGCCATAAAGATTTCATGTCGCTGTTTTGTTAAAAATTCAGAAATTGTGATGCCGGTACCCTTAAATTTAGTCTTGCTACGCCACAAATTATCTCGGAAAGCAATTGACTGGAACTTAACTACAATGGGCCTTGGCTTAAGACCAGATGAAGAACGTCCCATTCTGTGGCAGCGTCTGATATCTCCAGTGGTAAAGTTAGCCAGTTTGAGATGTTCTTGCACAACTTTAACCACCACTGCTGAAACATCTTCTTTGTCCTCCTCGGCAACACCATGCAGTAGCAACATTTTTCTGCGGGTCCTCATATCCATAGAATCCACAGTGCGTGCAAGTAAATCTAACTGTTGTTGAAAATGATTCATAAGTTCCATAACCATCGTCTTAAAGGAACTAAAATCAGCAGATAAGCTCACCATGGAAGGAGTTCCTTGAGCTTTTGGTAGCTCTGCTTCAAAGCTGGCCATCCGCTTATGGAATAAATCACTCAAATTGTTTAGTGAAGTCTGTAATGATTCCATGACTGTTTCAATATGTAAATATTTGTTATTGAAGGAGATAATAACCTACGGGCAGGTACTTTTGTTAAGTTATCCTATTGTATCATTTATATTATAATTATATTATTATTTAGTATTTATTTTAGCTTTATTTTACAGAGCAAAAAATTTCCTTGTTAACTCCACAACTACCCACACAGAATATACCTAGATGAACAAAGAGCTTATCGTGTGACGATTATTGATGTTGATGATTTCGTTTTAATTTTGTTTTTTTTTATACCGAGAGTATTGTCAAGCCGCTGCGCACCATTTCATTTCTCAGATATGAAATGAAAGAATAAAGGGCTGTCCTCTACTACGGCTAAAACACACTGATGTGCTCCATGACCAATCACACAGGAGACGGTGGTAACCGATCCGTTCGGGCCCGTTAGCAAGTGAGTACTCTCACTTGGTACCCAGCCCTACCACCAGTAATGCAATGTGTGATAACTGCTTACTTTCCTCAGTCGCCTTGTACGACACCCGTGGGAAAAGGATGGGGTGGTGATATTTGTATTAGTCCGTCACCACACGGGCAAAAGCCTTTTTATTTTTGTTAAGGCGGGAAAAATGTTCCTAACCGCACACCCCGTCGTTCGGGGCAACGAACAGGGTAGTGTGGGGCCTGCACCCACTAAAGAAACCCGCCGTGTGCCGTCTCTCCGCCTTTATTGGCGGGCCACTGGAACTGTGTTACATTTCTTCGGTGGTACACGGGCAAGAGCCTAGCTTAAATCAACTTATATTTAACAAATATATAGATAAATCTATACTGATCATGAACCGAGAACTGAATGGACAAAAACATAGTTTCTAATGTATAAATGATTAGATTTTTCCTAATAATGTAAAAAATTGCAATTTCATTCTTATAATTTCGTATTTACTGAGACAATATTTACATTAATTTGTTGAAAATAAAGATGGAGAAAATTAACAATGCAATATTCATTTTAGCTATGAATTACATATTATTTCGATAAGTAACATCACAATCACTGATGCAACAAGTATCTATTATGGAAATTATCTTATTACTGTAAAATATTCATGATTATAATAAATAAGTACATAATACTACGAGGGCTCGTACCACACGGGATGACTTGAGACAACTTTTCATTTAAAACAAGTTACAATGGTGTTGTGTTTATTTTCTTTATTACTTACGGGTATCACAATTACGCTTAATTTCTCACTTGCACATATTGGATTTCTATTATATTCTATTCCATCCATCCATCAGTCTTTCATCGTCCACTGCTGTACATAGGCCTCCCCAAAATGGGGGATTTTACTATAATCACCACGCTTGGCAGGCGGGTTGACGATCGCAGTAGATGTTTTTAGTACACAAGGGAATCTATTATATTTAGGGTATATTCTATTAATCTATTATATTTAGGGTTTTGCTCTTGATCTGACTTGTGCACTGTGTTATATCTCCTGCATAATTGGCTAGTGTTCGTTAACACCAACCGGCATGACCAAAATCGGCCAGAGATCATCATCTTCAATGACATGTCTATTATCCCTAGTAATATCGTTTCCACAGAGATAAGATATATAGCTAAAACTTGCTTCATTCATATTGTTTTGGCCTTACAAAATCAACCTTAAATGACTTCATGACGCATATCGCTTACTCAATACTCAATTCTCGAACACAATTATATCCAGTATATTCAACTTGTTATTAGTGTATTGGACAGGCTTGCCTAAAAGCAATTCAGAATGCTCTCGAAACAATATTGGACTTTCCGCGAGTGCGACACTCTTGAAATTCAATTTGCAATTACTCCACGCGGGGAACGAAGGACTTGACAATTTGTGGGCGGCACGACGTTTTATTGCGTTTGGTGAAGCTCGTGGCATCCTTGCTCGTACTCGCATGTCTATAGTAAGTGTGTTTTTATAGCCGACTAGCAAACGTGGTTTTGCTTGCTTGGTAATATAGTTTATAGTTATTCCTCAAGAAATTACCTAGACATTTTGAAGATATTCCCCTCTTTCTGATGTTACTTTAGTTCATTATTACCCTTATTGATTGTGAGATTTGCCCATAATAGTTGGGTAATTCGTATTCTGTGCCACATACTAATAGCACAATAATAGTATTTCTCCATATATTTAACTCTAGAGAGAAGCAGATAGGAAGGATAAGGAGGGGATGAGACAAAAGTTTCTTCGGCACTCTCATTCATCATACTAAACAGTAAAATAGCAGTAACTACCACCTATTCACGTCAATTTGATATTTGTGGGAGGATGATACTTCCCTCCTTCTTACTCGTCTATGCCGACTCGACTGGAAGTACCAAAGCTCTAGTTTCCCTTCTGTAAATTAAAACTTTGTACACTTATCGAGAACCGATAGTAATATCAAAACAAATTAAGCTGCTGTGCAGGTTCTTTGTTTTGTTTTTTTTTTTAATTAAAGAATAAGAAAATAGATGATAGTAACATGTGTTGTTACCCCACACTTTTTTTACAATCATCATTATAATAGTATTTTCTACTAGTTCTAGCTACTAAAGTGTGTTTTTTTAAAATTATATATTTAGATTTAAATTTTAAATTTTGTATAACTATCCTAATATAAATATGAATTGAGTGGTTAAACACTTTTATTTATTGATGGTATTTATTAAAGAATGCCTTTCAAGTTTGACTAGTATAAGTCGTGACCATGAATCGTTATTTTTCCGTCTTTCTATATTATATCTTCCATCTCCCTCATGTAACTGATTGTAAAGAATTCTAAACGTGACTCGTCCTTGAAATTTAACTCTCAATATTATCTTTCAATTGTTAACTATCAACAACTACGTAATATGACCGTTACAAGCTATATCAGTAATATTAAGTATGTCATTACGTAAATATAAGTTATAATATAATTTAATAGAGCAGAATAACAGGGCAGTTAGTAGTTAGTAGCGACATCTCGTATCAAGGGAATAAAGCTGTCGTTTCCGACGCTAACCGGCAGTTACGTCTGGCCAACTTTATGGTCGAGTCTGCAACTTTGAAGGTAGTTATGATTGCGATGCGGTAGTGGTTACAGTAATGTCTTCATGTTGAGAATTTTGAGCTCGTTTTGTTCTCTCATCTAAACATTTATGAGGCATAATATTGATTGTTTAATTATTTGTTTATTTGTATTATTTGTTGTGGTATTTTTTTCGGTGACACCGAATAATTAAAAGAAAGACGGTTTAAAAAAATCTCATTTTTTATATTATCTTTGGCTCATCTTTTTTTTGGACCTCTTCAGTTCAGCATTGCGTACCTATTTTAGGTTATTAAGTATAAACGTATGTGCAATGTATGTATACATATGCCGTGTGGGGCCGGCTTTAGAATTGTCCCACCCCTTTCTGCCCACGGGAGTCGTAAGAGCCGACTGAGGGATACCGGGACAGCAGCAGCACTCCCTCGAGTATTAACAACATCCACTGCGATCGCCAACCCGCCTGCCAAGCGTGGCGATTACAGTACTATCCCCCATTTCTTGGGGAGGCCTATGTCCAGCAGTGGGCGTTGATAGGCTGATGGATGGATGGATGGATGTATACATACACGATAGCTGACCCGGCTAACTTCGCACCACCTCAGAATCAATAAATTTTATGAGAAAAATCTTCATAATTTAAAAAACACACTGATGTGCATTCATAATTTAAAAAACACACTGATGTGCATAATTTAAAAAACACACTGATAGTATGTGTACACGGTACATACTTTATAGCCGGACACACGGGAGATGGTGGTACCAACCCGCTCGGGCTCGATAAGCAAGTGAGCACTCCCACTTGCTATCCAGTCCTGTGTAAAGTAACGAGAACAATATGTAAGGTATAATTACCGAAGCTATTATTACATAACTAAGGTACTATATTTGGTTGAAGTTAGATACAATAACAGGTTTTACTTATTTACTTAGTGGTCCAGCGTATAACGATGCTATAAATGAGTAACTTCGAAATTCAAAATTCACAAAATGCAAGCAACAACCAACATATCTCAATCATTTCATGAGCATTTACATATTTCCATTGCCTTTCTGATAACTCCCAATAAAGCTAAATTGGTTTTTGGCAGACTTCCCGCTGCAGCGCACATTTTTGCTCTCATTTAACGCCCAACAAATACTTTATCACGCTTATCATTAATTTTTATTTCTCTCCTTCAAGATATTCTTCGTTTAAATTTCCGGTATTTTGAATGTGTTTGTTGAAGAAATTAAGAAAGACTTCACACATGCTCAGCTACTTTAAAGTACATATTATTTGCGAACATGGAAAAGGATAAGTTTAGTGCGAGCGGGATTCGAACCTGCGTCCCTTCCAATTCGGGGAAGTGTTCTAGACCGCTAAGCCATCGCACTGACTGACGGCCGTTCCTAATCTCCACATCAGATTTGACGCCACGGATTTGCCATCTGCGTTGTATAAAAAAATGAAAGTTAAATCTGTTTGTGTAGGTCTAACTGAAATGATCAAACTGAAACAAACAAAAGTTAGATACTATGGCGAGGATAGGAAGGATAATAAAAAGAGCATGGGATCGGGCCTCCGGCACTCTCACTCGCAATACGAAACACAACGGTAGGAGGACCTACCGATGTTTGACGACGATCTTCTGTGAGAGGGTAGTACTTCCCCGATCGAGCCGGCCCAGTCGTGCTGGAATAAGGTTCTACCCCTAAATAAGAGTCAGAGGTGCTGACCCCGGTCTGGGGATCGAACTCAATATTCGTCTGAGCAGTCCTTGGTCTTATGACAAGGCTATTCACTACTCGTTATTTTTTTAACTTTAATGCGTTTACATTTTAGTAACTCTTATCTCAATTGGACTGAAACTAGTTAGTAATTCCTCACGAGGTTCAACGTTGTGACAGTCAGCGTCTTCATCTGTGTCAGGGGAATAGCCCCGTCATATTACTTGGCAGGGATGCTGTCCAACTTTGCGGGTATCATGTATAACATGTCTGGTTATAATGATCTGTGTACATAAAATACGAAGTTACTGAGCCTTATTCTAATGATTGCTGATTTTGAAAACAGTAAAATACATGTATTTTTTTCCTTCACGGAGCAGTGATTTGATATATATATACTTTAAAGAACAAAGAATTTGTGAATGTGGAAAAAGAGAACTTTACTGCGAGCGGGATTCGAACCTGCATCTCTTCCAATCCGGGGAAGTGCTTTAGACCGCTAAGCCATCGCAGTGACCGACGGTCATTCCCAATCTCCACGTCACATCCGCTCGTAGTAAAGTTCTCTTTTTCCATATTCACAAATGATTTGTTCTTTAAAGTAGCTGAGCGTGACAAGTGCTAAAATACAGATCAAAATGAATTTCCATATTTCTTACTATCTGACCTTTTTTTTCTTAGGTGGGCAAAAATGTACCTACCGCACACCCCGCTACCCGGGGAGACAGCGGGGTAGTGTGGGGCTCTCACCCACTAAAAACCCACCGTGCACCGTCACCCACCCATACTCGGCGGACCACTGGTACCGCGTATATTCACTTCAGTGGTCCGCGCGGCGGCTAGCCCTGTTGGGCTTCCTCTCTGAGCGACGTCCCCAAGCACCTGGGGTGTCGCACCTTCTGCCGTTTCTGCGCCGGGGCTCCAGTGGCCCCGGAGAGGTGGAGAACGTAAACCGGATGTATCGGTGATCCGATAGTGTCTCCACCTCCTCTTCTACTCTCCAGTCAGACACACCCCGCGTGACATCAGGGGTAGCGAACGTTAAGTCCACTACGGACCCCCCCTGCCGTCGCACACAGGTGCGGATGGTCCCTCTGTTGAGGAGGGACAGGCTGGAGAGCAGGGACCACTCTTCGACGGCTCTGCCTTTGGCATCCGTAGCAGGGTTCCCCCACACCCGGGACTTCGCATTGAAGTCACCAAGTACTAGAGTAGGCTTTGGTGACTGTCTACGGACCGCGGCGCTGACAGAATCTAGAAATAACTCAAATTCTGCCAGGCCGCGGTTCGGGGAGAAGTAGATGCCTACTATTGCGAAGCCTCGCCACCCCGCCACGACATAGCCAGATCCCCTTTCGAGAGCGAAGAGGGGAGGGCCGACGTTACCCCTGGACAGGACAGCGACATCCTCATTCAGGTCTCCCACCCAGTTGGGCTGGTGGGGGACGAAATATGGCTCGCAAGCCACCGCCAGGTCTGTGCTCCACTCCGCCATGGACTGCAGTAGCAGGTCCTGAGCCTGTCCTGAGCCCTGAGTCCGCGTGAAATTTAGTTATTTTTGTTTTTTGGGCGAAACCCTATTCATTTATCTAAAATACTGTTAGCCTAAGTTACTTCTTACAACATCAGCTTCATATAAAGTAATGTCCATCCAGCTGCAACAAACAGGCAGATAGACATTTAGACAAACAGTTGGAATAATTTACTATAAAAATACATCCGACAGATGGCCCAGGCGTCACCTAAGAGATTAAGAGGGAATATTTTGAAATTAGTATTCTCGAGCAGATGTAACGATGGCTGAATTGGCAAGGATTTGACATACTTAGGCATATATGGCTAAGTATGTCAAATCCTAACAAAAATATAGAAACATATAAAAATATTACAATAGCATTTATGACAATGAATGGATTTTGTTACATCAGCATAGGCAGTATTAAGGAAATCCAAATCTAAAATGCAGCCTTATTCGATTCAGTAACAGCCTGTTTAACGCTCACTGGGAGGGAAAGTGGCAACGTAAATGGTGGCCAATATACCACTGTTAGTTACAATTCTCCCCCTCTCACAAATCCATCGACTTAATTAACGTAATAATTTCCGAAAACAATCCAAATACAATCGGCCAATATAGCCGAAAAAACCATAACTCCATTTAATGGCACTTTCGGGTATTAGTATGCAGATTGTTACAGCTATTCCGGTTCATAGCGGTTTTAACCGGCTGAAACTGATCCAATCCGGATCGTACCGGATCACAGCAATAATTTTGTCGTTATCTGTCCATAAATCTAATATTAAACATATTTTATTTACATTTTATGATGCCTCTATTCAGAGTTAGTTTATTGATGTAAATTTTAATGTCTGCCGAGTAAGAACCAAATTATTATGTTCGTAGTAATTTAACGTTATTTACCTTTTATCTTTAAATACTATAGATTATCTGTCCCACATTTTGTGATGTTTTTCTACAGTAAAACATTTATCATTGTATGGAAATTAATGAAAACTAAGCATACCTATACGAGTATTTCCAGCTTTTTCACTTCTCCAATTTGTAACAAGTGAATTCAAACTGTTTTATAACACACAGCAAAGCCTGTCACTAACTCTGACGTGGTTTACGATGGGTCCGCTTTGACGATCACTTTTAATTATTCAACTTGGGTCTCCAGCCGGCCACGGGGCTTTGTAGGTCAAAATTCCGAAACGAAAATGTTGGCATCAAAAACGTATCGTGTTTGTTTTTGTAGTAGCGGATCCATACACTTCGCTGTTTCTGCAGCGCCGTTGCTCGTATTTTAGTGTTATAATGCAATATTTTAGGTTATTCATAATTATTATTAATAAAAAGATGCTGAAGAAACAAAACGTAGAGTGCAAATAAACAAATACACAAGCATCTACTCGTATATTATTAAAATAATTTATGAAGTATGTTACGAGCCCGTCCGGTAAATCTATACAACCGACATTTTATTTATTTTAAAAAAAGTTATTAATTCTATGCTATTATAAACTTGTAACATAGCTATGTCTGTACATTAAAGATATTTAAAAAAAATGTATTAGGCTATTTAGGCGTCTCTGCAAACAAAACATTTTTGAAGTGAAAACTTCTTTAGGCGCAAATTATAATTTTGTGAATAAGGAAAAAGAGTATTTTAGTACAGGCGGGAATCGAACCTGCGTCCCTTCCTATCCGGGGAAGTGCTCTAATCCACTGAGCTACAGTACTATCTTTTAGACATCTCCTTATCACATTTGTCTTAACGACCAACGCTCTCTATCGGAACGCATTTACATGCATTAATCCAATATAGTAAGTTTAATTTTGCATTAAACACAAAGTGAAAAATGTGAAATCGAAAATAACAGTCAGGAGCAGGATTATTTTCGATTTCACATTTTTCACTTTGTGTTTAATGTATAGTGCTAAGCATGTCAAATGCTAAAAATATATATAAAAATATCTAAATATTTAAAGGGTTTGCGTCATTATTAGGTAAAATCTTAATTGTAAAATTAAGTTTACCTGGTCGGTATAATGTATGAAAATACGTCCGACAGATGGCGCAGGCGTCACCCAAAGACGTTAAGTATGATGTGTTATCGAAATTAGCAGTCAGGAGCAATTGTCAGGATGGCTGAATTGGTAAAGCATCTGGACGGTATCCAGAAGATGCAGGTTCATATCCTGCTCCTGACTGTTATTTTCGATTTCACATTTTTCACTTTGTGTTTAATGTATAGTGCTAGATAAGATAAGATAAGATAAGATTCTTTATTTGTCGAAACATGAGTAAAATACATAATACAAGAATATGCATTGATGTTATTCTATTTCATTGCGATATCCACATGTTCTGCCTAACTAGGCGTACAAAATTTTATAAAATATATTTGTTTTATAACGTAATTACATTTAGCTAATTCAGATACATAATTAAATTAAAAATGACTACGAGCATTACAATAATAATAAATTAAGATTAAATAATATTAAATTGTTTGATGTCAAATACTTAATTAAAAATGTACATTGTATAAATTAGGATATCAAAATAACTTAAAAAAGGCATTTGTCATCAATAAAATCATTTATACTATAATAACATTTATCCACTAATATTTGTTTTAGATTTTCTTTAAATTTATCAGATTTTTTGATACACTTAGGTATCTTATTATAAATTATGGGTGCCATACATAATAGACTTTTTGACATGAGGGCAGTCCCAGCTCTATGTACAACTAAGCGATCGTTATCGCGCCTGTTGCGCTTTATTAAATCAGATATTCGCTGAAAATTGTTTGGATTATTTCGAACAAACAAAGCCACTTCAAGGATATATAAAGACGGAAGTGTTAAAATCTTGTGTTTTTTGAAATATGGTTTGCAGCTTTCGGTATTGTTCAATCTATACATGGATCTGATACAACGCTTTTGAACTTTGAAAGCTGTTATGGCATCAGTTGAGTTTCCCCAAAAGATAATTCCATACCTCATGACTGAAGCTGCCAAACCATGATAAGCTGTGAGCAAACTATCATCATTAACTATCGGCGCTAATTTAAATAGAGCATATGCACAGCTACTCAACCTTTTACATAATTGAACCATATGTGGTTTCCAATTTAATTGTTTGTCTATTATTATTCCTAAAAATTTTGTGGTGTTTACTTCACATATCTGGATCCCTTGGTAACTAACACTAGGGGTTTCTATTTGAGTTCTCTGACTAAAATGAGTAATGTTTGTCTTTGTTAGGTTAATTTTTAAGTTATTATTCGTTAGCCAAGTAATAACGGAATTAAGTGAATGATTGATATCGGTTTGGTAGACGTCGCGGTATTTGCATGAAACTGTTACAGTACTATCATCGGCAAATAGTGACATTGGATAATTAGTAAATCTTGGCAAATCGTTAATATATAATATAAACAAAAGAGGACCCAGAATGCTACCTTGTGGAACTCCATAGAGAACAGAGCGCGGTTTAGAATAATATGACTCCTCCTGTTTAGTGTTAGCATTAATCCGGCATATTTTTGTAACTTGATTTCTATTGCACAAATACGACTTCATTAATTTATTAACATTACCTCTTATACCGTAAGCATCCAACTTGTTCAGCAAAATATTATGATTAACGTAGTCAAATGCTTATGTCATATCAAAATATATAGCGCACACGGGAGTTCTCTTGTCCACATTAGTCAAGACAATATTATAAAAATCGTATATAGCCATATTAACGTTTTTATGGCGCCTAAAACCTTTTTGCTCATTACATAACAGTTTATTATGTTCAAAGTATGAATTTAACTGTTTGTAAATAAACTTTTCAAATATTTTGGAGAAAATTGTTACAAGTGCAATTGGCCTGTAACATGCCATATCTTCTTTGTCTTCTTTTTTAAATAATGGGTTTATAATTGACGTTTTTAAATCGTTCGGAAATGTACCGGTACTGATGCTTAAGTTGATCAGATAACTCAAATGTCGACTAATTATAAAACCTACTGATTTTACTATTTTTGTTGATATATCATCGTATCCAACGCTACTTGTATTTTTGAGTTCTTTAATGATATTTAATATGTCAATTGGTACACTAGGAGCCATAAATATAGATTTTTTCATAGTAATTATCTTAGATGTTACATTGCTACCTGCATTTTGAATAGGTTTTATTTTATCGACAAAATAATTATTAAAAGCGTTAGCTATGTCTTTTGGTTTACTTATTAAATCTCCATCAACTTTAATTCGCGTAATGGACTCACGAGGAAGGTTTGTTCTGGATCTATTAATTATTTGCCAGGTGGATTTTGATTGACTCTGTGAAGTTTTGATTTTATAATTGTTTTGCGCTCTCTGTGTTAGCTTTATGATTTTTTTAATAATTTCGAATAATTTTTATACTTTTGTTTATTTATACTAGATGGATTCAGTCTAAGATTCCATAAAAGATGTCTTTTCTTTTTACTACATTTTTTTAATCCACGCGAAATCCATTGCGGTTTTTTATTTGTGTAAATTGTGATAGTTTTAAAAGGAAAGCACATGTTATACAAAAGTTGAAACTCATTTATAAAACATGCATATGCTCTGTTAGGGTCGTCTTCTGAATACATTTCAGAAAAAGATAGAGCACTTAAATAATTTTTAAATTTTTCAATATTCTCAATGTTCATGTCACGTACCCGTTTACGCCAAAAATTTAAAGCATATATCTGTTTTACCGGAAATCTTAATAACTGTGCCGTGTGATCGGATAAGGCAAATTCTAACACTTCAGTCTTGCAAGAGTTTTTACCATGATAGGCAAAATTGTCAATACATGTTTTACTTGACAATCTTGTAGGCTTTCTTAGGGCCAATTTTAAGTTATAACTTAATAGGAGACATTCAAAATCTAGGGTCATACTATTTTGTTTTAAGATATCGATATTGTAGTCACCAGTCAATAAAATATGTTCATATTTTTTTTTATTGGTTAATAACTTCAACATGTCGTCCATTTTGGAAAAAAAAATATTTAAATTCTCTGCTCTTGGAACTCTATAAACACAAACAATTATAATACTTAACTTAACGAGCTCTATTGCACAAAATTCACATAAACCGGAAATGGAAAGCCGTTTTACTTCATGTATCTCTCTCCATTGAAACCCCTTCTTTACTAGTATACACACACCTCCTCTTTTACTGTGACTTCTACTAAAACATGCTGCTAATGAGTAATTTTGAAGTGTTAAATATTTCTCATAGCCTGCCATTATGAAATGTTCAGTAATACATAAAATATCCACACTTATTTCTCTCTCTAAAAGCTCTTGTAGACAGATTACTAAGGAGTCAGATTTAGTGATAAGTCCCGCTATATTTTGATGTAGTATATTCAAATACTTAGTCGAGAAAAAACTGCTGTTCTACGCTTTGTTGTTTTGTAAGTCCTTTTTTTGTAAATTCTTGTCGTAAAGTTGTTGAAAGTCCAATGTATTTTTTATAGTCATATCCTTATAGTCTTGTATTATTTTGATGTAGTTGGATAGATTATTGATAATAGTTCTTATACCATAATTATTAATAATACCAGAACGTTTGCGAAACGTCATGTAGTCGTATGTCAATTTGTTATTGGAGTCAAAAAAATAGGCATATTTATAAGTCAATATATCATGGTAGAGCAAATTATTAAAGCTATTCACTCTTATGTTAAAAGTCATTGCCTTATAACTAATTTTAAATGTAGGAGTACAAATAATAATATTGGTGTGCTGTATATCTTGTATTGAATTTCTTATATGAGAGATCAAAGAAAGGTTGTCTGTCTCATTTTCAAAATCTTCTTCACCTATCATAATAATACAGTAATCATTCATTGTAAAGTTCTTAGTCTTCTCTTTTTAGCTAAGCATGTCAAATGCTAAAAATATATATAAAAATATCTAAATATTTAATTTTGCAATTAAAATTCATACTATTTGATGGCGTAATTTTTTAAACATTTTGATCTATATTTTAGCACTTGACATGCTCAGCTACTCTTAAAGTACAAATTATAATTTTGTGAATAGGGAAAAAACTGCCCAACATGTTTTTTTTTAGAATTTTTGTCTTGTTCTGGCGTCACGTAAAAAGTAGGTAGGTACTGAATGGATTTGGATGAAACTTATTTTGTTCGATAGCTCTTGATTAGACCTAAAGGCGGGTATATATTTTATCCCTCTACTATACATATCTGGAACCTGAGAAATAACCTAAAAACTAACGTTTGGCAGCAGCAAAGCCTAGTAATAAATGAAATGAACATAATATTTACATAGCATTTATATAGGTAAGATTAAATTTGAAGACAATTTGAATAGACAATTTCGCTTGATATCGTCAAAAAGTAAATCTTTTAGATCTCTGAAGAGACATTACCTTTCCCTCATACGGCCCTTTCATTGTTACATACAAGTTGAAGACAAAAAGGGTCTTTACAATAATACGTCTAAATACACGAATTAACTGGAGTTACACAAACAAACCAAATTTACATTTATTAAGAAACAAAACGGCTCGTTTTGATGTTAGTTCTAACGATGTTATGCAAATACTGAATTCAAAAATAATAAGAAAGAGGTTTGTAAAAGCAAGGGTGCAAAACATTTTATTTCAAAATCAGTTCTAATTAAAAACGGATAAATTATTCTAACGGAAGTCCTCTCTGGACCGACTAGGTAAACTTAATTTTACAATTAAGATGTTTACCTAATAAAATGTACCGACTAGGTAAACTTAATTTTACAATTAAGATTTTTACCTAATAAAATATATGAAAATACTTCCGGCAGATGGCGCAGGCGTCACCCAAGACGTTAAGTATGAATGTGTTATCGAAATTAGCAGTCAGGAGCAATTGTCACGATGGGTGAATTGGCATAGCATCTGGACGGTATCCAGGAGATGCAGGTTCAAATCCTGCTCGTGACTGTTATTTTTGATTTCACATTTTCCACTTTGTGTTTAATGCATGGCTAAGCATGTCAAATGCTAAAATTATTTATAAAAATATCTATATATAAAAAAAAATGTTTTATCTTTAGACACGCCTATATACGTGTACCGTTATTTTTCTCAAATATCTTAAATGTACAGACACAGCTCTGTTACATGCTTTATAATAGTTAGGACTGATATTAATAGATAAGATAGGTATAGATGTATATATCTGATGTTTAGCCGAATATATTAAACAATACTAGAGTTACATAATCTAACCCTGGCTGTACACACTCGTCTATTTGTCTCGCGAACTCGTCCGCTCTCGTCTCGTAGAGGCTTGACACGAGAGCGCACCATGTACACACTCGTTGTATCAATTGAACTTCGGATGCCCGTCGCTATGGACGTGGGAAAAACAATTGCGGCGTTTTTTTTTATTAGCTATTGTAATTTTTTAATCATTTACCATAAAAAAAAAATATATATATTTAAATCTTCCACGGGGATATCAAATTCGTTGCTTATCCGCAACCAAGCGTCGTGTAATAGTTGCTTATCCTTGTGCCTGACATTCTTAGGATTCCATAATAGTGAATGCCTTTGATAGGCTTCTAAAAAGCGTTAGAACACATCGTTGTCGCACGCAGAAAGCACGTTAACTAAGCAAACGAGTGTGTACAGGCGCGATCTCGTTTTCATCGCGAGATTCACCGAGACCCTTTGACTCGTGCACAAAAAACCGACACTCTTCCGAGATATAGCGAGAGCCCCGAGACGAGACGAGGCTACCATGTACACACTCGCCCTAGGCCTGTCTCGTTGTGTCTCGACGAATGTGTACAGCCGCCGTTATATATATAAAATTCTTGTGTCACAGTTTTAGTGTTTATACTCCTCCGAAACGGCTTGACCGATTTTGATGAAATTTTATATGTATATTTAGTAGGTATGAGAATAGGTTTATAACTATTTTTATACCCCTAAGTGTTAAGGGTAGCTCACCCCAAATTTTTATTTTTATTTTTTGTTCAATTTCTTTTGGGTTATTTTTATGGTGCGGCATTCAAAATACATTTAGTCCTAAATTTTTACCCTCCTACCACCAACCCCTACTTTTTAATAACATTTTGTATTTTTTAACCCTGGTCGATAGCTGATCAATGGGGTTTCGTTTTGCTTAACTCCTCCGGTTGGGAGCAGCATAATAGCAAGTTTAATCGAGCGCAATTTTTCAAATTCATTTTAAAAGTAAAGATTAAAAAGATATAATAATATTTTCATACTCTAGAAATAATTAATATGGCATAAAGTTTGCCGGGTCAGCTAGGTATATAATAATATATAATGTCTAGTATCGGATTTATTATCGATAATGTAGATATTACATTCATACGTACAATATACTTATTTGAAACCTCTAATGGATAACGCATGTAAGCGGATCAGCGGTTGAAGAGCTATCAACAATATTGAACGCTCCGCGCTGAGATAATTTTATGGAATGGTGGTTCAACTTGATGTCTTTTTTCGTCTGATAGCCTGAGGGAATGAATGCATATACTTTCCTGAACTTTAAGCGATCTCTTAAACGCAAGTCATATTTCTTAACCCTACATAAGTGTTCGGGATAACGTTTTTTTATTTTTTTATTAAATGGTAACCGTCGCTCATAGACTCTACTTTATCAAGAGTATTGTCAAGCCGCTGCTCACCATTTCATTTCACAGATATGAAATGAAAGAATAGAATATACGGCTATCTCCTGCTACAACCAAAACACACCGATGTGCTTCATGGCCGGTCATACGAGAGATGGTGGTACCAACCCGCTCGGGCCCGATACCAAGTGAGTACTGCCACTTGGTACCCAGCTCTACCACCGGTAATGCAATAGGTGGTAATTGCTTACTTCCCTTAGTCGCTTTGTACGACACCCATGGGAAAGGATGGGGTAACACTTGTATTCTTATTCCGTCATCACAAACGTAAATGTTCATCTTTTTCGAAATTTTTTGGATAGTACCTACTGCACCTTTTACTGTGATTTTTAGCATTTGACACGCCCACCTATTTTGCTGAAACGGAAGTGGAAAAAGAGAATTTTTCTAGCAGCAGTATTCGAACTTGCGTCCTTTCCAAATCGACGAATTCACTGTACGTCATTACTCTTGCCGTTTAATATTTTAGCCGATGCAAAATATCAACAAGCAATTTTACCTTTATTACAAACAGCCGAAACTTCCGTAAAACAAAAGTTACTTTGTTGTTTTGTCAAAGAGCTAAAACTTTAAAGTTTATTTCGGTCTTTAACCGACGGTTCACCGACTTTCTCTTAATGTTTTGTTAATAATTTTAGGATGTACGTTTGTTCCGAGTTTTCAGCCAGTGTTGTTTTTTGATCGGGTCTTTAAATTGCAACAGTAGCAGATGGCAAGTGGTAACATAAATGAAGTCACGCCAAAATTCTGACCCTCTCCCTTTATCGTTCACTGCGTCACAATTTTTGGCGACAAAAATATTACGTCACGAAATTGAGACTACCTCCGTCTTTTCACCTTGTTTGATTTATTACGATTAAAATTGAGGAAAAATCCGAACGTCACATTTTTTTAAACCCCCTACACTATCTAGACTGAAATACCCAGTAACTTCTTGCTGCCCCTTTTTGAATGTCGAACCCAGTCGAGACTTCGTGATCCGCTATTGTACTCACTACCCGACCTTACTAATTACGAAACGTAATAATGAACAAACTTTACTGTTATAACAAAAATACTTGCACGATAAAATTTGAGTTATATATTCGAGCAACGCGCCTTGAAAAAAATACAACTCTCATAATTACTTTCACGCAAATCACGCGAAGAAAATCTATGCTATATTATAATACTACTATTAACAATACTAACAGGATAAGTTCTAAAAATCATTAAAGTTAATGAGGTCTTGGTTTGCGAAAGTGGAAGGATGTAGGTACAGGGGATGTGATCCTTTATTTGTAGTCCGTCATCACACGGAGTTAATACCTAATTGCGTTCAAATTATATTTACCTCCATCGTTGACGATCTATTTTATTGTAATTTTAATGGCATTCAATAGAAGCGCCATACTTATGAATCATCAGGGGGCTTAGGCAGAATCTCATATCTTACATGTCGATCGTATCGTGATCACTGTGACTGGTTGAGAGATCACCGTGATTGGCCAACGGATTATTCCGTCATCACGCGTCGGTTTCTCAACCAATCACAGTGATCACGATACGATCGACATGTGAGATATGAGATTCTGCCTAATCCCCAAGGATATTTTATTAACAAACATTGGAAATTCCGTCACAAGCAAGATCTCCCGTGAAGGTACGACACTTCAGTGTGAAAAAGGCATCGCGCGGGAGCGGGTTCCTATAAGGGTAAGCCACCTGCGGACCACGGAAGTAATTTCATATAGTTCCGCTAATACTGGCGGAGAGACGGCCTACGGGGTTACTTACTATACTGAAGGTTGTGTGCCAAGCGTCTGGGCGAATCTATAGGAATTTGCCGCGATTTCTAATTAACACGAGCGTCAACTTAATATATATGTATAATTCTCTTTAGGATTCATTTTAATTATTCCGTTTCTATCATTCAATTCTGTCCTTTGATAATGTAAATAGGTACTCCTCAAAATGTACTTTGACAAAAAATTCTAGTTATTTTTCTCAGTAATTAATGTTAGTATTAAGCTTCTGTAATTTATTTTACTTAATTTTATTTAAATAAAATTAACCTACCGTTCATTATAATATAACACTAACTGCTACCCGCAACTTCGTCTGCGTGGAATGTTGTTATTTATTTATTGTGCGATACTTTTCCAAAATAAAAGTAGCCCAAGTTACTTCTTATAACATCGGCTATATAACTAGTGAAGTACCGTCCAAATCGGTTCAGCCATTTCGGAGATTGAACGGTACAAATAGACAGATATACCGACAGACAGACATACAAACACTTGTTTGAGGTGGTACCAATATCTCCTTTTTACCACTGAACCACGAGACGTCGTAGTAGGGTTCATCCACATCACCTGGAAACGATTCCGTCCAAGACTGTATATTTTTTCTTTTCTACCACGCGCGTGTAGGCTCTGGAATGAACTTCCCGCTGCGTTGTTTCTCCAGCGCTACCATGTCCTTCTTTAAACGAGGTTTGAGCAGAGCACTTTATTGACTGTGCTCTTGGTGTTGCCAAAGTCAAAGATTAAAAAAAATATGGGTCTGTTTCATAAAGCGCCGTGAAGTTATTTGAGTGGGTGGCAGAGAGCGTTCACTTTAGTTGTCACGCGAAATATTAGAGACAACAGATATATTACCTATGTTATAACCAAAATTATTTAGCACTATTAGTCGTCCAGTGGTCAACATTCGACCACACACCGACTGTACACACAATAAATCCTATAAAATGTATTTTTAATTAATTAATTTATATCTAATGCATATTATAGAAAAAATATTGTTTCTGCACTCCTTCTCCGTTTAAAATTTAAGTGTGCCATATGTAATACCTCCCGATGCGCGCAATGTGCTAAAAAAAAAAAAAAGGGCTACAAAGTTGTTTCTTCACGTATTAACATATATGGATAGTTACCTATGCTATTTTAATATTTCTACAAAAAAAACATAGATTTTGGTTAAGAAATCATATAGAAAGAAAAATATCAAGTATTGGGTGAAAATATGAAATCGAAAATAACAGTCACGAGCAGGATTTGAACCTGAATAATGTACTAATCTCCTGGATACCGTCCAGATGTTTTGCCAATTCAGCCATCGTGACAATAAATTGCTCGGAACTGCTAATTTCGATATTCACATTCATTCTTAACGTCTTGGATGAAGCTTGCGCCATCTGTCGGAAGTATTTGCATACATTATACCGACCAACTTAATGTTACAATTAAGATTTTTACCAAATAATGACGCAGCCCTATAAATATTTTGATATTTTTATATGGGTACCTATTTTTTAGCATTTGACATCGTGACAATTGCTCGGGATTGTTTGGATTTCAGTCCCGAGCAATTGTCACGATGGCTGAATTGGCAAAGCATCTGGATGGTATCCAGGAGATACAAGTTCAAATCCTGCTCGTGACTGTTATTTTCATTTCACATTTTTACAATTTGTGTTAATTTTTATAGGAAAATATATGAAGTATTGTTCCGAACAGAGTAAATATTTTACCTTATTTCGAAACAAGTATTATCTTGAGCAATACACCTTGTGGTTAACTGTGTCGGTGCTTCAGCTTACTTAACCTATCTTTTGTAATTAAATCCCATTTTCATTCCTCCTTCTAAAGAGCGACATTTTTAATTTCCATTCCATTAACTCCAAAGGTCGTACTTAGCATAGTTTTAAAATTTTATGTCGCTCCGGACCGTAGGGGGCAATCGAAACTACACCAACGTTACAACTTAAATCCCTGTAGGTAGATACGTTCACGAGAAATTATTCAAAGTAGCTTTTATTCCTCCGGTTATTTATCATTTTTATAGAAAGTTTTCAAAGACGTTTCATTATGCGACAGCAAAATTTTTAAATAAAACTACGTTTACGTAATCTATCGCGTTTACTTGATTTTACTACTATCCCGACGTTTCGAATACTTTACAGCATTCATGATCACGGGTGGACTTAGATGATAGACGTCCAAGGCTGATATGTTATTTCTGCGGTTTCATCTACCCACAGTATATGATTTTACAAAATTTTTGGTTTATTTATTTTAACCCACCAAATATTCGTTTAGAAACACAGTGAAAATATCTACTTCAAATGTTTATGCTTGTGTGTAACATTCGCGTAAATATCAGAAAGTATTAGCAAAATTTTAATCTTCAATATTATTTTACGTTAATTACTGTCGTAAAATAAATGTTTAATCGTTGAAGACCCTGGGGAGTAGAAACAATGAAATACATAAATAAACAATGACAAATCTCATGAAAAAGAACAGAAGGTATTTTATTTTAAATGGTCATATACTTACACTATTTATTATAATATTGTCACGCACATGTTGCAACTCTTGGAAAGGGAGTGAAGATATAATAAAGAGAGACTTTCTTTGCAACTTAACGATTTTACCCGACACTTTCCCCGTCCAGCCAGATCCATCCAATCAGCAAAGCTTTACCACCATCAAGAAAAACATTTTTTTTTTAATTATTTTTAGACAACGCCCTGCAATAAGGAATAAATCTTGTATCGCGGGGGACTTTACAAACATACAATTCCACGGCCACAGAGTACCTACAACCAGACTCAGAACAAACATTTGCAGATAAAGAGTTGTTCGGTGTTGTAGCGGTAGTGTGTGCGACTGCTAATCATGAGGTCTCGGAATCGATTCTCGGGTCAGGAAATGTTATTGAGCCTTTTCGTAAAAAAGAAGAATTCTCATTAGCAGTCCGGAGTTTGGAAATATACCCGGTAGATGACAATAGCCCTCTATTACATGGGACTTAAACATAGCTGGAGAATCGTGAGTGTTTAATACACCTCTGCCTACCCCTTCGGGGATATAGGCGTGATGTTACAAACAGTTGTCCAGTGTGGGAATCGAAACCACAACACTCGGGCGGGAGACCAGTATCTAAACCATCTGTGTATTGAAACGGAAATCACACTTATGGCAAGACAAGATTGTCATGACACGCAACTTTAGATTTGATTCTCAGTGAGCTCGAGAACGTAAAAAAGTCCTCTTGACGGAACGACTGGACCGATTAAGACGGGAGACGGAACTTAGACTACTACTTTGATTTCGGAATAATAAATATGGTTCCGCACAAAAAAAAGAAAAAATAAATTTCACGCGGACAAAGTTACAAACAGCTAGTATTATTTTTTATTCTACGTGATTGGCGAACAAACATACGGCCCACCTTATGGTAAGCGGTTCCGTATCCTATAGACGGTAGCAACATCAGAGGCATCACTCGCGCGTCGTCATCTCCAAAGAAAGGGTTAGGAGGTGGATAGGGTGGATAATAAGGAGAGGATAGTTGGATACTCTCGGCTGGGCAGCGTTCGGGAAGTTAAGGAAGATCTTCTCGTCCAATATTTAGCAGTGTCTGAAAACAAAGGTCTACGACCAGTATGTGTTATCAGTCATGACATATGGAACAGAGACGTGGTCTCTGAATGTTGGCCTCGTATCAAGGCTCAAAGTCGCTCAGCGGGCCATGGAGAGGGCTATGCTTGGTATTTCCCTACGTGATCGAATCCGTAATACGGAGTTCCGTAGGAGAACGGGAGTGACCGACATAGCCCGCCGGGTTGCCATGCTGAAGTGGCAATAGGCAGGCCACTCACGCGCCACACGCTCGACGAACCGACAACCGTTGGGAAAGAAAGGTTCTTGAGTGGCGACCACGTATCGGACGGCGCAGCATAGGATGGCCCCCCACCAGATGGACCGACGATCTGGTCAAAGCTGCGGGGAGCCGTTGGATGCGATCGGCACAGGACTGCTCGTTGTGGCGTTCTCTTGGGGAGGCATATGTCCAGCAGTGGACGTCGAAAGGCTGATGGATGGATGTATGGAGTTGGATACTAAGGAGAGGATAGGGAGCGGGTTTGGGCCTCCGGCGCTCTCACTCACCATACGAAACACAACGGTAAGATTAACTACCGTTGCTACACGCTAGTCTTTTGTCAGAAGGTGGTACTTCCCCGATCTAGCCGGCTCATTCATGCTGGGATATGCAAGCCTCTGCTACTAAATTATAATTTTGCCGGGTCTACACCTCATATAGAGATTGAACTCAATATACTTTTCTTTGCAGTTCTTGGTTTTACCACTAAGCAATTTGAATAAAATAACTTTCAAATATTTATCTTTTTATTTAACCCATTACAGAATAGAAAGTTAAACAATTAACCATAATTGGAAACTTTTAAACTAAGGCTGATTAATCAATTTGCCAGCTCAGGTGGCGCGACTAAGTCGTAACTTGTGCAGAACTTTCAATTAATACTTCGGATAATACTAAGTGTACTCGTACCTTCGAACTTTTAGCATTTGCCCGCTTTTTATGAAGAGAAAATATTTATAACTGTTTTCAAGAGTAATCCATTACCGCGATTAATAATTGTTTACGATGAAGCGCAGGCGAAAGCGATGAAAGGTGGATGGGAAGGATATTAAAAGGAGAGGATAGGATTTGGGCCTCCAGCGCTCTCACTCACCATACGCAATACAATGGTTAGTGTACATATTTGACATGATTCTAAAAAAAGATTATCGTATGTGTGATGGTGACGGCCACATGGATCACCACCCCATTTTTTGCCGCGGGTGACGTACGACGACTAACGCAAGTAAACTACTAACGCATACGGTATTTTTACTAATCTCAAGGTTTTGGCTTTGCATTAGCCGTTTAACTAGATATATTCAGTAAATAATTAAGCTTCAATTGTTTATTGAATATTTGCTACTACTAGATTAAATTCTGATGATTGTTTAAAAACTTTCCTTTATTGAAATATAATATTGATATTTCCGTCGCATTATTTTTCTCAATTCATTCGGATTTGATCCCTAAAGGATTAGCCTCATATTTAGCTTTAATGGTTGTCTGATAAATTGATAATATGAGGAGTTTCAATTAATTATACAACTGTTTATCTATCTTATATATCTATAAATACTTTTATAAACATGTAACAGAGCTGTCTGTACATTTTTGATATGCCTTTTTTTATTGTTTAGGCGGGAAAAAATGTACCTAACCACACACCCCGTCGTTCGGGGCAACGAACAGGGTAGTGTAGGGCCTTCACCCACTAAAGAAACCCGCCATGTGCCGTCTCTCCGCCTGTGTTGACGGACGACTGGTACTGTGTTGGATTACTTCAGTGGTACATTTTTGATAAACCTAAATTAAGGAAAAATGAATTTCTGTGTCTATGAACAACAAAACATTTTTTTTAGAATTTATCAGTATTTGAACCATTGTAGTATTACAATAGTGCTTTTTACTATGATACTATATTTTTATTAACTCTCATTCTTGTATGTCTCTCCGGGTGGAATTTTGTAATTGATTTTAAACTTCCCGATGAGCTTGTTACTTGAATTCTGGACTATAGCTCAGAAGTGGATGACAATGCGTGAAAATGTGATAAAATAAGAAGAACATAACCCTAAAAACCAGAAAATAATAATAAAATAATAATTTACCATGTTTTTATAATGTACTAAAAAGTATAAAATAATTAAATTACTTGTAAGATTGGAAATGAAAAACATGGGGTACGCAATAGCGATATAATTAATAAATTCATCAAATATCAACTGCATGTCCAAGTATTTTATTAATTTTCTACTTTTTAGTCCGTATAAGAACATGGTACTTACATTATTTTTTTTTATTATTATTTATAAAAACATGGTACATTTTTTTTTAAGCAGCACTCCTTTCGAGTATTAACAACATCCACTGCGATTGCCAACCCGCCTGCCAAGCGTGGCTATTACGGCACTATCCCCCGCACTTCTTGGGGAGGCCTATGTCCAGCAGTGGACTATGAAAGGCTGATGGATGGATGGACATTATTTTTTTTATTATTTAATAAATTGTACTTAGCTTCTGTGAACTGAATCCACGTTTTATTCCATGTTTTAAACAAGAAATAACACATATTTTTCTTTACAGACAAGGCACCCTCAGAAGCCACCTTCCGTGGTGTCGAGTTCCTCTCGTACGACCTGACGCAAACCGGAGGGGAGCCCATCGTGAGCACCCAGGATGCCATCTCTCTCTATTTTAAGACCCGACAGCCTAATGGATTGCTTTTTTATACGGGTGAGTTTATTCTAATTATTTACAGAATAAATTATTATGTCGTCTCCCTTGACAACAGTAAGGATGTAAAACAGAAATTTATTATTACTTACATTCTTATCAACACGCCATCTCCCTTGCGGCGTAGGAGAGTACAGAGTGCCAAAATACTCCTCTGTTATTGCAATCATCTCTCGCTTTTACATTCACAATTCTACGTTCACGGGTTTCGTAGACTCCTGACTCCACCTCCCTTCAATACATGACCCATCTGGTTAACCAACCTGAGGTTATTCTCGGCCTCCCCCTGTTCTTACATCCTTCTAATTTCACATTCTTCTTAACCAATCACTCATCTGGCAATCTTTCCATATGTTCGAACATCCTTCTAATTTCACATTCTTCTTAACCAATCACTCATCTGGCATTCTTTCCATATGTTCGAACAATCAGAGCATTCCCTTTCGTATCTTTTTTTTTTACTCGATTTATTATTGCGGGTATTATCTACGGCAGCTTTATGGTTACAGTCTTCAGAATGTGCTCTAGTTAGTCTGTGGTTTGAGGACTTTTTCCACTTTCACTAGCCTAATAAATTTATTTTGAGTTTCCTCTTGTCGTCGCGTTAAAGAGTGATATTTTTTTTATATTTTAGAATGAATGGTGTAAAATGGGTCAGGTACCAACATGACAGTAACTGGTACCCTATTTTAGTAGAACAGCCAACCTTACTGCTTAACCTGCCACAATACTTTTCGGAATGTCTTCATTTTATCCAATCCCTGCCTCTCTATTTTGAAAAATCCGAGATCGAATCTGGGAATCGAACTCGGTACTACTGTTCTTACAGTCTTTGGTTTAACGGCACTAACATACATACATACGTATCAACACGCCATCTCCCTTGCGGGTTACGCAAAGAGAACAGAGTGCCAAAAGGCTCTATTCTTACATAGATCTCTCGCTTCCTCAACATTCATAATTCTCTTCATACACGCTCGCCGGTATCGGAGACTCCTGACTCTAACTTTCTTCAATACATGACCAAATCGGTCATGTCTAGGTAGGCGAGTCTCGGTCTCCCCATGTACCTACATCCTTCCACTTTCGCATTGTATATCTTCTTAACCAGTCGCTGGTCCGGCATTCTTTCCACATGTCTGAACCATCGGAGCATTCCCTTTCACATCTTTACACCAATATTTATAATAATAATACTTATAATACTAACTTAGTTCACAATATGGGGCCGCTGGACACCATATTTATTACTATCAATTTAAAATAATGAATAATACATAGGTCACGAAGCTGACTACCTGAACCTGGCTGTGAGAGATGGAGGGGTTTCTCTCACCATGGGGTTGGGGAATGGCAAGCAGGAGATGCATATCAAACCAGCGAAGACCAGATTCGATGATCACCAGTGGCACAAGCTGACGGTGCACAGGAGAATACAAGAGGTAAGCTAAGTTTTTCATAACCTGAATGCCGTTGGTATGCTTCTCGGACCGATAGATTCTTAGTGTGCTCCTCAAATAGCAAGTTTGGATGGACTTCGCGATTCCTATGATATCTTGAATCCGAAGTGGTAGATATATATTCTATATTTTTTTAAATATTTAGTGGCACCTATAGAATTTTAATTAATATTAAGACAACATATATTGGCACTTATTTCGACGCAAAAACTACTAAAAGGCTTTTGATGCAAATTATTTTTTATAGTTCTTAATCAGACTTATAAACTGGTTGTGTCCCGCAACTATATCGGGAACCTGATATATATATCCTAAAAAAAAATTATATATGAACGGATTTTGATGAAACATTTTTGTTTTGTAGCTCTTGATGAAACTTAAAAACTGGTATACGTTTCATCCCGCTACTATATCGGGAACCTGAGATATAACCTAAAAACTATACAAAGGCTAGTCTCGAATAATAGTTGGTAATGCCTTTTTATGCTATATATTTTGTTGTATAACTCAATGTTTTATTGTATTAACTAGCACCACAGGCAACTCATTAAGTTGAGTTGTCTGTGAGTACCACCTTATTGAATTTTCACCTGAAATGGATTAGCCTATAAAACCTTTTTCAATGCCAGTGCAAATAAAATTTACTGACTTGATAAATTGATTACTTGGTTTACGCGGCTATTTATAAAGAAAACTAACCTCTGACTTTTCAAAATTATGCTCGTTTTTCACTGCGAACCCGGTTTGGCTCAGCCTCGTTGACTTTGGTCTAGATCTATTTCTGTCTGAGAGGAAAACAATAGTGGAAAAGTTACCTTTGTAATGAAAGAAAAATATGAGCCGTCATGGGACGTCTCGCAGATGTGAAAACATCAATTTTCTTTGTTTCCTACAATATTGTTCGAGTCTTATATAATTCTTGGTAAGCGCTCTCTTGTTATCCATAGACGAATTAAAACTGTTATTGGTTTATTGATTGGCATTATACTTCCTAGTTAGATGATTTTGTCAACAGATGGCGTTATCATTTAAATAAATTGGCGCCAACAGCCGGTTCTACTCGCCCTCTGCATTGGATGCATGTTTTTTCGCATCAAAAATTTACAATATTAAATAGGTACACGATACAATAGCTTTACCTCTAGTGAAATATAATTTCTATAAAATGGGGTATACCTCTGGGGTCCCCGTCTGGAGGCAATATCTCAAGCTACAGAAATGTGCAGGAAATGTTGAAGCTGCGCTCAATTACTACAGTGCCAATATACAGAGGCAATGGAAGGTAATATAAAACGCGTAGCAATTATTTGGAAAACTATAGACGTTTTAACATTATTTATTTTGATATTTTTATTTATTTGACGTGCTTAGCTATTCATAAACACAAAGTGCGAAAGATATTAAAAAGGAATGTGTCATCGAAAATCGCAGTCCCGTGCAATTGTCACGATAGCTGAATTGGCAGAGCAACGCGTGGCCGCGTATGCTAGTGTAGGTACTTAAAAGTATTTTATGCATTTAATATATTCGGTTATTTAAGTAAGTCTTCAGTAAGTTGTTCGTGTTCCTTTCTGTGAAGACTCAATATTGATTTTTTCTTTTTTCTTTCTAAATCTAAAATAATACTCACGACATAACCTATAAAAATATTTATTTTTTCTGTTTCAGATAACGCCATTTACAAGTTTTTGCAGGGTAAGTCATTTATATATTTGCTATTATTAAGAAAATAGTTTGTTTTCATGTGTAAATCACTAAGCAGATATTGATAAAATTCGCAAAGAAATCGATAACACCACTTTTTTTGTTTAGGCGGGATAAAATGTACCTAACCACACAACCTGTCATTCGAGGCAACGGACAATCTAGTGTGGGGCCCTCACCTACTTAATACCCGCCCGTGTGCGCCATCCCTCCGGCTGTAGGTACTGGCCACTGGCACTGAAAGACATTATTTCAGTGGCGCCGGCGGCTTATCAGTACCTTTTGTCCGTGTGGTGACGGACTAAGAATACAAGTGTCACCACCCCATTCTTTTCCATGGGTGTCGTATGAGGCGACTAAGGGAAGTAAGCAATTATCATTGCATGACTGGTGGTAGGGCTGGGTACCAAGTACTCACTTAGTATCGGGCCCGAGCGGGTTGGTACCACCATCTCTCGTGTGACCGGCCATGAAGCACATCGTTGTGTTTTGGCTGTAGCAGGAGATTGCCGTTTATTTTTTCATTTCATATTTGTGAAATGAAATGGTGAGAAGCGGCTTGACAATAATACCTAGAGTTATAGTTGAGTCCATGAGTGACGGTTACCATTTACCATCAGATGGGTGGTGGCTAGTCTGCCACTAAATGCAATAAAAAAAAAGAAAAACCACCATAAGGGCAGGCTACGTATCGGCGTTATATACGGTGATGATATTTTTATAAATTTTAATAAATTTATGATAAAATCTATGGTACAAGACAGGCTTGCCCGAATAGATTTTATGGAATAAAATTTAACAGATAAATTATGTATACACGTAGTTTGTATTAAATCGTGTTTTTAATAATTTTAAAACTTACCAAAGACTAGTGATGTGTAAATTAATTTTACCGCCATCTATGGGAAGAACGTGGAACTAACAAACGTGACCGACTTTATACAATTTGAATTATTATGATTATTAAACTTTCTTGGCAAAACAGCAATAAAATATTATTAAAAGAATAACACATTTAACGGGTCTATACGCGCATTAAACTTATCAAAATATTATTATTTTGACTAACTTCGACGTTTCGGCTGAGTTGCACCAGCCGTGGTCACGAGTAGACAAAATAATAGTATTTTGATAAGTTTAATGCGCGTTTAGACCCATTAAATGTAATTAAATTGAATATATACTCGTAATGCAACACGTTCTCTGGTTGAGAATGACAGTAAATATTTAGATATTTTTAGTATTTGACATGCATGACGCTATACATTAAACGCAGTGAAAAATGTGAAATCGAAAATAACAGTCACGAGCAGTAAAACTAAAATAAAATGAGGTACTGAGATAACATTACTTTTATTTGGTTTCCATCCATCAG
This sequence comes from Leucoma salicis, assembly GCA_948253155.1. Taxonomy (NCBI): domain Eukaryota; kingdom Metazoa; phylum Arthropoda; class Insecta; order Lepidoptera; family Erebidae; genus Leucoma; species Leucoma salicis. Next base: position 19,595,600 of record OX411821.1, read on the forward strand.
CCTTTCACCGTCCACTGCTGGACTTAGGCCTCCCCCAGAAGACGCCGCAACGAGCCGTCCCGTCATGGGGGATAATGCCGTAATCGCCACGCTTGGCAGGCGGGTTGGCGATCGCAGTGGATGTTGTTAATACTCGGGGGAGTGCTGCTGCCCACTCCCCCGGTATTTCCTCAGTCGGCTCTTACGACTCCCGTGGGTAGAGAGGAATGGGACAATTCTAAAGCCGGCCCCACACGGCACACGATTATTTGGTTTAGACTGTATTTATTAATTTATGTATGTAGGTATTTAGTTTTATTAACATAAAAAAATTTGTCTTAATTTAATTACATTTGACGTTTTTTTTTCATTTAACGTTTTATTAAACTAATTATAGGTAATTGTTTTATGACATATGTATATTCTAAATTTCTAAGCTAACGTCCACGCCGATGAAATCGCGGGCAGAATTTAAATCTTTTTTTTTAATTTTTGAGAACACGAGCGGCGGTTAGCAGGGCCAAAACAGCGTCAGTTAATCAACTCACACCTCTGCGATAGATGAGATGTGAGCGAGCGGGTTTTAATCATAAAGATCATTTCCCAATATCATCATTCGCTGTTCAGTCGAGTCAGTTAAGACCCTCCTGATGGCAAAGTGACGATGACTATGCCAAATGTTATATACCTCGTTCGGAAATGAAACCATAGCGCGATCTAATTTGCTACTAACGCCATCTATCGAACTACATGTTATTTTTTTAAATCTTTATTCCGTTGTGCGGTCTTTTAAACCTTATTCCAAAATACCGAATAACTGAATAAAAATTACAAACCAATACACTTCAAGTTAATTTAATTTTAATAATAGTTTGTAAGAAGATTTTAACTTAAAAATTAATTTCAAAAATTTTGTTGACGAATCCATGTAGGTAACAAAATTGTAAATAGGTATTATGAAAAAAGAACCATTAGCATAATCATGTAATATGTATATTTACATTTAAATAATTTCATGTAAAATTTATGATAATTAATTATTAGAAAAAGATTATTTTATTGTGTAATGCTACGAAACAAAAAAGTATTATTAACACATGTGAAATGCTAAAAAATATATAAAAATAAAAAGAAAGTAGAAAATAAGGAACAAAACGTAAATTATTATTAAGTAGTAATATCGTGAAATAACTAGGATTGTTAAAAGGACGTAAGTACTATAATTTTGATGTTCTTTAAATTAATTTACTTTTTTCCGTACTTCGAAAAACATTAAGCAGTGGGTCTCTCGGCTGTCAGTCAGCCCTGAATAAAAAGTTCAAATACGCAGTTGCTCTGTCTAAATACTAATGGATCAGTTAAAATCGAACAGATTAAAGGCCGACCTAAAAAAGTTTGGTGCTATAAGCCTAGGATGATGATGATTATGAAATTAATTAATTTTTCTATAAAAAGAGCTCTTGCTACAGATTATCATACAATACAAACTTAGCGCACAGTAATTTCCAAAGCTCATAATATATTTTTGATTTCTTTTTATTTTTTAAACTTAATTAAGTGCCTAGTGTTATTTGCATAATTTCGTCCAATAGCGTAATTATTTCGTTGTCACCTTTGTACCCAAAATAATAATATTTAATGATAATAATAAATAAAAATCTTGAAAAGGCGGTGTGAAGGTAATAATTATGTAACATACGCATAATGAAACTCAATTTACTTATTTTAACATCTATAGCTGTATTATAGTTTCAACCCATTTTAGCTACACTGACAGGATAAATAATGAAAAAAAAAACACGGATTCTTCGCATAGGTGTATACAATTTCTTACCTTATTTTATAGTATAGAACAGATAAATTGCCTCAATAAGCTAAGAAATGCGAATATACTATAATTATAGAAATATCCAATCGTTATTCAAAAGTGACGGACTAGTCATTGACGGATATAAATTGTTTGAAACTCCGATAATAAATTCGGAATATCGTTCTGGGAAACGCCACATGTCGAGACTTGGAGGTGAGAATTATTATTGAACACGCTACATCCACGGGAGGCTAAATTAATTAAGTACGTGGAATAGATATTTTATATCGCCCGAAACCGTACATAGTACCAGGTGTATTATAATTTTATTATGTTTTTATTAACTCGCTTTTTTGTATGTCTGTCTGGGTGGAATTTTGTAATTGATTTTATATTAACTTCCCGATGAGCTAGATACTTGAAATTTGGACCATAGCTCAGAAGTAGATGACTATGCATGAAAATACGAAAAAATAAAATAGCAGAAAATAATAATGAAATAAAAAAAAAGTACTTATAAAAAATCATTACTTAAAATACTTATAAAATTGGAAACGAAATACATGACGCATGCTATGAATGCATACCAAAATTTTCTGCTGCATGCGCCCCTTTTAAAACTATTTTATACCTACTTTTTAGGATATACGTTATAAAAACCTGGTACTTAATTTTTTTTTTAATTATTAATATTTTTATATACATTTTTATATTGTCTATGACGAGCCACCCTCAGCTGGTGGCAAGTAGCAACTGTCACTTATGGATTTAGGGATTCAGACACAGATACGCTAATCTAAGAGACCCAGGACATTGACTTTTACGTAAACTTATTTTAAAAACATGCAGTTATAGGCATATAAGCAAAATTCTACATTTATCTAACTGTCAATTATATCATCCGTCCATCCATCAGCCTTTTAACGTCCACTGCTGGACATAGGCCTCCCCAAGAATGGGGAATAGTGCCGTAATCGCCACGCTTGGCAGGTGGGTTGGCGATCGCAGTGAATGTTGTTAATACTCGAAGGAGTGCTGCTGCCCACGCTCCGAGTATTCCCTCAGTCGGCTCTTACGACTCCCATGGGTGGAGAGGGGTGGGACGATTCTAAAGCCGGCCCCACATGGCCACTGTCTATTATATGTACATATATATCTATATTTTTACAAAAAAGATATTAATAAGTAAGCATTACTTTCGGTATTGTTTGATTATTGCAAAATAGATCTTTTGCAGGCAGTATCGGTTGAAGGGCTCTATAAATTGCTTGCTTAGTGAACGGTCTCGGAGATCAGAAAAACGAGGGGCCTAAGAAATCGTATTTTAATATTTTTGGTATACTCACATGAACTCCAAAGGCAAAACTGTAAGCGCCTACATGAAAAGAATAGCAACTTCCTAAGATACAACAAACAATTTATTGCGGATCATAGGTTATACTTATTTATTTATCTATCAATACTTTTTTTTTAATATAGTGGCAGACTACCCACGGCCCATCTGATAGTAAATGGTAACTGTCGCTCATGGACTCAACTGTACCAAGAGTATTGTCAAGCCGCTGCTCACCATTTCATTTCGCAGATATGAAATGAAAGAATAAATGGCTATCTCCTGCTACAGTCAAAACGCAACAATGTGCTTCATGGCTGATCCCACGGGAGATGGTGGTACCAACCCGTTAGGGCCCGATACCAAGTGAGTACTCCCACTTGGTACGCAGCCCTACTTTTCGCTTGATAGCTTTATCCCGCTAATACTCGTATATCGGAAACCTGACATAACGCAAAAACTAACTTTTGGCTGCGGCGGAGCCGCGAAAACAGAGGCCATAGGTAATATTATAATTGCAAAACTGAGTTCGTTTTGTGTGTACTTATTTGTTACGCAATGTCAACCGATCATCATGAAATAAAGCATACATGTGGGGTCGAGGTGGAAAATAATGAACGTAGGTATATCTCTATAGGTTTATTTCTTTAATAATCCTATCCTAAGCAAACTAATTTTAGTATAACACGTCTTGCTGAGTCTTAATCGTCTTATTCGTCTTACGTTCTCTCTCAAAGTGTCATCCCTCCTTTTCATATCTATCCCTTTCTCCTATATCAATACCTTTCACTCACACCTTGTACCCGTTCCATTACATGCATCCCACACTCGGTCATCCTGCATTATGTATGCCCACATACATAACATTAATTTCTGCAACACCTACATACAAACTACTAGACTGTAAATATACCTTACCTAAAAGTACTATGATCTTAGTCTAACATTTGACATGTGGAAACATCTTAAAAATCTCATTAAAAAACTTAAGTAGTTATAGGCAATTTCATAAACATCTAACAAACAATTTTTCAGCAATGTTATAAAATGACGTGTTAGAACAATTTTTGATCTAGGTATATTTTTTAGCATTTGACATGCTCCGCCACTAACACTAAAAGAGATTTTTTGTACTTGCGGCTTTGTCTTTTTCCTTATTCGCAAATAATTTGTACTTTAAAAAGTGGCGGAGCATGTCAAATGCTAAAAAATATAGATCAAAAATGTTTAAAAAATCGCGCCATCAAATAGTAAGTTAAAATTTTAATTGCAAAATTAAACTTACTATATCGGTTTAATGCACGTAAATGCTTCCGATAGATGGCGTTGGTCGTAAAGACAAATGTGATAAGGAGATTGGGATGGTCGAAAGATCTGTACTATAGCTCAATGGCTTAGAGCACTTCCCCGGATTGGAAAAGACGCGGGTTCGATTCCCGCTAGTACAAAAAGTCTCTTTTTCCTTATTCGCGAATAATTTGTACTTTAAAAAGTGTTAGAACAATACAAATCTTTTGATAGTTGGTTCACTATAGATATACATAGCAGAGCTTATACACATTTAATCATTTTATAATAAAGTTAAAAACAATGAAAAATACATTTTTTTTAAACTCTTTCTTGATCAATACAATGACCCTTTATAAATATTACTACAAATAAAAGAAAATATTAGTTTGCACTGGCCAATTCTTGTGCTTATACGATAAAAAACAAAAGTAAACATTCACTTATGTGTATTGTCATAAATTTCCCCATACACACAATTTCACACTCTCTATTCAAAACTTTGTTAAAAATACTTACATTTATTTACTCCTAAACGCCTTCAGGCCACTTCTTCATATGATCAGCTGAGGTGGTGGTCCTTATAGGACCTTCGGTCATCATATCCACCTTCTCCACATCGTATAGGTCCAATCGTTTGACTTTGGTAACCCTATAGGGTCCTAAGTACTTGGGTTTGAGTTTGCATCCCGGCCCAAACTGCGTTCTCTTTATGGCGACTAACTCCCCTTCCTGATATTTTTCACTTTGTTTTCAATGCTTATCATAGTTCTTCTTGTTGTTTTGTTATACTTCAAGAATCTGTTGTTTAGCTTGTCTCCTTAATTTTTCTCTAGTTTCCATATAGTTATCACATTCTTCTTGCTGTAGCAATTCATATATCTTTACATCATTTTGCATTCTGATTTTTTTACCTATCAGCATCTCGAAAGGAGTAGTATTCACACTCCGCTGATATGTACTGTTCAATGCCACTGCACTCTTCCTTCATGCTTGTACCACAATGATGGTTTCCCAATACAAAGCTTGGTAAGTACAGGTATGATGATCCTGTGTATTCTTTCCACTTGACCATTGCCTCTAGGCACTCCTGTGATAATATGGCACAGTTCTATTCCTTCCTTAAGACAGTACTCTTTAAACTCATTGCTTGTGAAAGCAGTACCTCGATCCGTGATGAATCTGTCTGGATTTGTATTGTTTTGTATTGTAAACGCGGGCTATTTTTTCCGCAACTCGACGTCGTAAGTGCGCCTATTTTGCGTGACGGGTTGCTGGCACTACTCTTGCCAACCCAGCATCACCAGAAAGCCTAGCAGACCCTTGACATTGCCGACGACTTCTGGGAGCGACCTCGGAGAGCCGAGGTATAGTGCCCGGTATTCTGCCACCCTCGGACATTCAAGGATGACGTGGGTGGCCGTTTCGTCTGCCTCCATGCAAGCTCTGCAAAGAGGGCTGTCTGTAACACCTAGAGTAAATAAGTGTTTATTCCATAAAGCATGTCCAGTAATGGCTCCCATTAGGAGCCGGAGCTGAGGCCTCTTCAAACGCCGTAGCTTTAGTGACAATCCGGGGCAGATTGTCGGAAGGGCCTCTCTGGCTTGCCTGCATGTACCTAAGTTAGACCAGTATTCTTGGTGTTCTACCTTGGTGTTTTGTCGTAGTGTTTTGGAGCCAAGCGAATGGCAAGGGTAGAATGGGCTCTGGTCCTTCCACTATCATCTCCGAACCCCCCCTTGCCAATTCATCGGCAGCGTCATTACCGCGTGATTTGCTGTGTCCTTTGATCCACTGTAGGGTTATATCGTTGTCGATACCTACCTGTGACAGGGCTCGATGACACTCGTATATAAGACCCGAAGTTACAGTGTGCCTTTGAAGGGCCTGTAGGACTGATCGGCTGTCAGAGAGTATACGGATTTGGTGGTTTTTTACCTTTCTAGAGTCGATTGCATACGCTGCCATTAAGATGCCCACACATTCTGCCTGGAAGACCGTGTTATGAGCTCCTAATGGTGTAGATATTTGTATGTTCAGGTCCTCGGAGAATACACCCGCACCAGTACCTGACCTTGTTTTAGATCCATCTGTGAAGATTCTCATCTCTCGTGGGTTAAGACCTTCACCCGGTTGTTCTTGCCAAATACGAATTGCTTGGGTATCCTGTCGGTCACCGCTGCCATAAGCGGCTTCTTACCTGTTACCTCACTGAGGATTTCGGTGTGTGGTACCCTTGCTAGTCTCCAGAGACTCAGGTTTTTAAACCGTACCGCTGTAGCTGCTGCCTCTTGTTTTTTAAACAGATGCAGTGGCGGCAGGCCAAGAATAGCTTCCAGAACAGCAGTTGGAGTTGTCCTCATGCATCCCGTGGCCACCATACAGGCCAATCTCTGGAGTCGTTGTAGTTTAGCTATGACAGTGGATAATTCGGTCCTTGGCCACCACACCACCGCACCGTAGCCAATCATTGGTCGGATTACTACCTGGTATAGCCATAGAACGATTTTAGGGTCTAGGCCCCACCTTTTACCTATCATTCTGCGGCATTGCCAGAATGCGACCGTAGCTTTATCTATTTTACTATTTAAATAATTACTCCAGTTTAACTTACAGTCAAGAATTACGCCTAGGTACTTAACCTGTGTTGATAACTGGAGTTCTGTTTTGAATAATTTGGGCAGTCGATAGTTGCCCAGGTTGCGTTTGTTAGAGAACATCACCATTTCCGTCTTTTTTGGATTGACTGTTAGTTCGTTGATAGTACACCACCGTTCCACGATGACCAGCGCAGAGCGTGTAACGTCGCATACTGTACTTGTACTGTTGCCGCATGTCAGTATCATCAGATCGTCGGCATAACCGACCGTGTAATAGTGATTGTTGTTCAGTGTAGCAACGCGAACGCCGGCTTGGCTTCCTGCTAGGCTCGGTGTACGTAAAATTCCAAGGACCGCGTGGCAGGTACGTGGAACACCCACCACCCAGCGACACCGTCACTCGGGAAATTACGGCACCTGTTGAATCCGAGGCTGTGGACACTTCCGTGGGGACCAGGGCAAGCACTGTAGAAGTAGAGGTGTTGCCTGGGTCTCAGACGTCGGCGCAGACTGCTCCTGCTTCTGAGGAGGACGAGGAAGAACTTCTTCGTGATCCCTCGGAGGCCGGGGGGGACTGCGCCCGGGGTCTGGAGAAGCGTGAGGAGGAGGCGGAGGGAGGATCGGCGGAGGAGGATGACCCTAACAGTGTTACCCCCTTCTCTGCTTTGTAATATCCTCCAAGGCAACCTCCACCACAGCGAAACCGCAACGGCTCAGATCCGGAAATGGTTGGAGGTCAACGACACGGCCATAGTCCTGATCCAGGAGACGTGGGTCAGGAATGGCACCGTCTGCGGACTCCGGAACATCGGAGGTAAGCTTATTGCACATACAGGACCGGACAATCCTCGAGCCTGTATTTACATTTCTAGACATATACACGCGCAACCCTTAACGAGTTTCTGTTCTAGAGACCTGTGCGCCATTATAGTGCACGGGGCGCCGGATTCAAATGATTCCGTAGCCACAACGCCGCAATGCCCGTCAAAGCACGCTTAGCTACCAGTAATTTTTGTGTATCTGACCATCCGAATATTTCACCATTATCATTGATCGATTCAATCCACTTTGTTACTGAGCACGAATCATCTCTGCCGCTAAAAAGTTGCACGAGTTGTTCTGCCGTATGCAAAATCGTGTATCCCGATGCCAAAGACGATGTTGATTCGTTTTGGTCCGCGTCTGGGAAGACGAAGAAGTCAAGGATGGGAATCCTTGACTTCTTTTTAGCTTTTACCCGTCATGGTTAAACACAGCGTCTTCTTAGCGTCAAAGCGAGCTGCTCTTCGCTGCTCGTAATGGCGTCCGGTGCGGTGTCTCGTTGAAACCGCCGCGCACACGCCGACCGTCTTCTTCCAATATTTTCTCCTCGATCCCGGACGAGCCCCCAAGTTTGTGTGGTCGAGGTGGAAAATAATGAACGTAGGTATATCTCTATAGGTTTATTTCTTTAATAATCCTATACTAAGCAAACTAATTTATTATAACACGTCTTGCTGAGTCTTAATCCTCTTATTCGTCTTACGTCCTCTCTCAAACTGTCATCCCTCCTTTCCATATCTATCCCTTTCTCCTATATCAATACCTTTCACTCACACCTTGTACCCGTTCCATTACATGCATCCCACATACATATATTTCTGAATACAGAAAAGGCAACATATATTACCTATTATCTCATATTTAAATATTTTTACATATATTTTTAGCATTTGACATGCTTAGCCATCTAAAACACAAAGTGTGAAAATGTGAAATCGAAAATAACAGTCACGAGCAGGATTTGATCCTGCAGCTCCTGGGTACCGATGCTTTGCCAATTCAGTCATCGTGACAATTGCTCATGACTGCTAATTTCTATAACACATTTATACTTAACGTTTTGGGTGACGCCTGCGCTATCTATTGGAAGTATTTTCACACTTTGTGTAGTAGTTGTAGGTATATTTCCTGTGAGATAGATACCAATTTTTGCATAGCGATCATAAAAATATTTATATTCTGAAGTACGCGCTGAAGAATCTCCTTTTTTAAATAAGCAAACTAAGGCTGCCTGTCCACCAATATGTAGAGGAGAGTACGGAACGGAGCGGAGCAGAGTCAATATTAACGAATATAAATTCATGTATACTGGCTGTGTGGGGCCGGCTTTAGAATTGCCCCACCCTTCTCTACCCACGGGAGTCATAAGTGTCGACTGAGGGAATACCGGGGGAGTGGCCAGCAGCCCTCCCTCGAGTATTAACAACATCCATTACAATCGCCAACCCGCCTGCCAAGCGTGGCGATTACGGCATTATCTCCCATGACGGGACCGCTCGTTGTGGCGTTCTCTTCGGGAGGCCTATGTCCAGCAGTGTACGTTGAAAGGCTGATAGATGGATGGAATAACATAGACACCCCGCTCCATTTCAGTGCACAAAGATTTGCGTAATTCTGTTGGTTGATATTGGCACTGCTCCTGCTCCGCTTCGCTCCTCTGCGCTTCGCTCCTCTCCTCTCCGCATTGGTGGATAGGCAGCCTAATGACTCGACACGTCATAACTCTACATTTATAACTACTGAATAGTAAATAGAAATAGCGATTCAAAATATTTTCACACAAGGTTACCTTTTCATTGACGTGGTCAGGGTCGCAGCCGGGAGTATACTCTATACACGAGTTATGACGTCATCATTTACTACCACTAACGACACGGCGGAACATCTGGCGTAAAAAGCTTTAGAAAGCATCGTTACCCGCAGCTTTCAACCTTAATATAAAGCTTCAAGGTTTATTTTAACTTATCTATAAGATTCCACGTAAAAATACTATGAGAGGAATTCAAGGCACTTTGCAATGTGGCTTTAAGGTTATTGGGTTCACTTTATTAAGTTAATTCCAAGTGTGAAAAGTGCTCAAGAGAATTCTCACGAAAATCTGATAACCTTACCCTAAGCTCAAATTATTCGGGAGGGCGTAGTATGCCCTTTTCCTCTTCAGATAAGGAAGAACCTATTTCAACTTTTTTTTTCTTCCAACATTATTGGTCGCACTTTTGGACATCGGTCTCCCTGAGATTAAATAGAATTTAGGCTGTAGCTCACCATGCTGGCTCAGACTTCAGAGGCAGTGCAGACTTGCTGTCGACAATCATGATATTTTCCTTCATCAAACCGTTTTAATTTGTAAATAAACACACATCATTATATAATTAATTAAATAAGGATAAAATCACGGCACTGTACAAGGCGGGGTTATTTAATAGGGTGAGGGCCCACACTATTTCGTTATCCTGAACGACGGGGTGTGCTGTTAGGTACATTTTTTCCCGCCCTCAAAAAAAAGAACAAATAAAGATAGCTGGCCACAATTACATTAAAAAAGTGTTATTTAACAATGCACCAAATGTTGCCAACATGTACCCAAGACAACAAGTTTGTTAATAATGGTGGAGACCAAGTTTTTTCATACTTAACCAAAGCTTGTTTGATAACGTAATAAAAGTTCGTGGTACTTCTCGTAAAATGTGTTGTATAAACAATATTTCCTATAGCCGTTGGCTACCGATGTTAAGCAACGTAATAAAGTATATTGGGCCCTTTTGTATTGACGTTATCGTGAGTTTGACCCTTATTAAATACTAACTACTGCCTATATTTTCGTCTACGTAGAATTAAAAACAGAGTAGAGAAATGAAAACCGTATAGTTATAAAAGAAATACCCTTGGATAAAAGTATCCCACAGTTAATCCAGTTTCTCGTTGATTTATCTACCAAATTGATCTAAATCCGTTCAGCTGTTTAGGCGTTGTTGTCGGACAAAAATCTAAAAGCTCTAATTATTTGCCACTGGCAAAAGCTATCTACTAGCCACCTCTCTGGCACTAAAATAAGCTCTTCCATCTCCGTATTTTAGAATATATATATGCCAAATTCTGTGATGATTAGTTAAGTAGTTACGGCGATAAGAGGTACGGAACAAATGCATTTTCACATAATTCTTTTGCAGGTTTCAGTGATAGTAGATGATGTATACTCCGACCACTCGCACGTGGCTGGCTCCTTCACAATGCTGGCCAGCTCCAGGGCTCATGTCGGAGGTTCCCTAAACGCGAGAGCTCTTCCCGGTGCGAGGGTACATACTAACTTCATTGGGTGTTTAAAAAAGGTAAGGACCCATAGCATGGTTTTTTTCGTCTAATATAATGAAAAAGATTTCTGCAAAGAGGCAGTATAGGTACTTTTATTGATTTGATAAAAGAAAAAAATCTATATTTTCTTCTTAGGTGGAATTCTCTGCGGACACCCTTCGATTGAATCTGATAGATTTGGCCCGTACTGGCAGTAAGCTGATCACAGTGACTGGTAGACTGGAGTATACTTGCACGGCCACAGATTCTGCTGATCCTGTCACCTTCACTACAAGAGACGCGCACTTGGTAAGAGATAATATTTCTAATTATTACAATTAATTAAAAAATAAACGATTCCTGGGGGTCACCCCTCTTTCCTACATCATGCCTCAACATTTGCCAATAAGCTAATCGTAGTGATCATAGTATGAATTTAATGTTTTTTTTTAGTGCAGAATCCTAATTATATTTCCACAATAAAAGTAGCCTTAAGTTACTGCTTGTAACAACAGCTATCTGCCAGTGAAAGTCCCGTGCAAATCGGTCCAGCCATTCCGAGATTAGCCGGAACAAACAGCCAGACAAAATCTTTAAAAACTGATATTGTGTTATAGGTAGCGTATATACTCTCGTATACATTTTAGTAAAAAGTTGTTATTTAGACAAAACTTTAGTTAAAATCCTGCTAGTGGCTATTATTTTCGTAGTTTGTGTTAATTTATATGGTTAAACATCAAATGGCAGTGTGGGGCCGGCTTTAGAATTGTCTCACCCCTCTCCACGCATGAGCGTCGTAAGAGCCGACTGAGGGAATACCGGGGGAGTGGGCAGTAGCACTCTCTCGAGTATTGACAACATCCACTGCAATCGCCAACCCGCCTGCCAAGCATGGTGATTACGGCATTATCCCCCCATATGAGCGCACAGGACCGCTCGTTGTGGCGTTCTCTTGGGGAGGCCTATGTCCAGCAGTGGACGTCGAAAGGCTGATGGATGGATGGATAGATGGAAACATCAAATACCTATTTTTTGATCTATATTTTTTTAGCATTTGACATGCTCCGCCACTTTTTGAAGTACAAATTATTTGTGAATAAGGAAAAAGAGATTTTTTGTACTAGCGGGAATTGAACCCGCGTCTTTTCCAATACGCGGAAGTGCTCTAAGCCACTGAGCTATAGTACAGATCCTTCGATCATCCCAATTTCCTTATCACATTTGTCTTAACGACCAACGCCATCTATCAGAAACGCATTTACATGCAATTATCCACTATAGTAAGTTTAATTTTGTAATTAAAATTAAGGCTATTTGATGGCGCGATTTTTTAAACATTTTATGATCTATATTTTTTTTAGCATTCGACTTGGTCCGCCACTTTTTAAAGTACAAATTATTTGTGAATAAGGAAAAACAGATTTTTTGTACTAGCGGGAATCGAACCCGCGTCTTCCAATCTGGGGAAGTGCTCTAAGCCACTGAGCTATAGTACAGATCCTTCGATCATCCCAATTTCCTTATCACATTTGTCTTAACGACCAATGTCATCTATCGGAAACGCATTTACATGCAACTAGCCACTATAGTAAGTTTAATTTTGCAATTAAAATTCAGACTATTCGATGGCGCGATTTTTTAAACATTTTTTTTATCTATATTTTAATAGCATTTGACATGCTCCGCCACTTTTTAAAGTATAAATTATTTGTGAATAAGGAAAACGAGATTTTTTGTACTAGCGGGAAGCGAACCCGCGTTTTTTCCAATCTGCGGTTAAGAGCACTTCCCCGGATTGGAAACAGGCGAGTTCGATTCCCGCTAGTACAAAAAATCTCTTTTTCCTTATTCACAAATAATTTGTTAGATCAAATACCTACTTAAATCCATATAGATATAATCACATAAACAATTTTATTTTAATTAGAATTATTGTAAAAATAAACAATAGAACTAGCGTCGCATACCGACATTACTTCTTACGTAATGCTTGCAATCTTTTCGGTTTAGAACGAACAGACATCAATTAACGGCGTAAAGTGGGTGAGCATGGATATCACAAATCCCAGTCACATTCATTAGCAGAGGAACGTAATTACAGAGAGCAGAGAAGTTCAACTGGACCTAACGATAACAAAATTAAAATAAGTTTGAAAACTAAAATCTGACTGCATTAAATCTATACATATAATAAAACAAGCCTTTGCCCGCGGCTCCGCTGCAGTCAAAAGCTAGCTTTTAGTTTATATCTCAGGTTCTCGATATAGTAGCGGGATAAAATTTATAACAGTTTCTAAGTGTATTCCAGAGCTACCAAATAAAAAAACGCATCAAAATCCGTTCCTTTAAATAGTTTTTGCGTGATGCGCGAACCAACAAACAGATAAACAGACAAACAGACAAAAATTGAGAAAAAAGCAATATATATAAGCCTATATTCTATTACAGTATTTTTTTCTCAGATATCTTAAATGTACAGAGTAATACACAGATCTGTTACAGCTTTACAATAGTATATATTGTAAGAGTTCGATGTCTGTTCTTTGCAGATATTGTAAAATAACTGCCGCGGGCAAAGGCTAGTAACTAATATTTTCATTAGAACAACATAACTAAAAACAAAAAAAATTGTTTGTCTGTATATGTTTTTGCACGCATTTAGATGATTTTTTGTTGAATAGTTCCTAATTAAACTTAAAAACTGGTATACCTACGTTTGATCCCGCTACTATATCGGAAACCTGAAATGTAACCTTAAAAAAAAAACTAGATTTGTCTGCAGCGGAGCCCGACGAGGATACATAAATATATATTTCAAATATGCTATTATAGTTAAGTCCTTTTTAATATCCAAAATAGTACCTACCTTCCAAAAGAATAAAAAAGCTTTATGTCCTCCAGAGCCTTGCGTGACACGGATATCGGAATCTATACTATTATAAAGCTGTAACAGAGCTATATCTGTACATTCAAGATATTTGAGAAAAAATAATGTAATCTATATACTATTATAAAACTGTAACAGAGCTGTGTCTGTACATTCAAGATATTTGAGAAAAAATGACTGTGATAGGCTATTTAGGTGTGTCTAAACACAAAACATTTTTTTTAGAATTTTTGTCTGTTTGTCTGTTTATCTGTTTGTTTGTTCGCGCATCACACAACAACTACTGAACGGATTTTGATGCAACTTTTTTTATTTGAAAGGCCTTGATTAGACTTAAAAACTGGTATACATTTCATCCCGCCACTATATCGGGAACCTGAGATATAACCGAAAAACTAGAAAATTATTTAAACTAGATTTTTTTGTAGAATTTATTTAAAATAACTACTAGATGGATTTTGATGCATTTTTTTTTATTTGAAAGGCCTTGATTTGACTTAAAAACTGGTAGACATTTTATCTCGCTGCTATATCGGGAACCTGAGATATAACCGAAAAACTAGCTTTTGGCTGCGGCGAAGCCGCTGGCAAAGGCTAGTAAGCTATACAGGCGCGTTTAAACACAAAACAATTTTTTTTAGAATTTTTGTCTGTTTGTTTGTTCGCTTATCACGCAAAAACTACTGAACGGGTTTTGATGCATCTTTTTTTATTTAAAAGGCCTTGATTAGACTTAAAAACTGGTATACATTTTATCCCGTTACTATATCGCAAACTTGAGATATAAATGAAAAACTAGCTTTTGGCTGCGGCGAAGCCGCGGGCAAAGGCTAGTAATGTATAAAATACGTCCGACAGATGGCCCAGGCGTGGAGATGTAGGTTAAAATCTTGCTCGTGACTGTTATTTTCGATTTCACATGTCGCACTTTGTGTTTATTTAAGAAAGTCTGTTTTGAAAGTCGCTTAGTTTCAAATAAAAAAAGTAGTAAGCACCTACTTGAGCGTGTCTAAAACTTAATAATAAACATAAAAAATTATACTGCGCCACTTAAATAAAATGTATACGTATTTTTTAAGCTATAAAAGAGCTGAACAATTTTAAATGACTTAGAAATTTTATTAGACGCAACGTTTCATTAAATTCTCGTAATTTCCATTCATTAAACAGTAGCAATAAATTTGGATTTAAATAGGGATAACATTTTCCAATAGTTAATTTAAATTTAATGACGTTTAATGGCCGTTGGATCAGCGATTCTAAATTATTTGATATTAAATAACGTTTATTTATGTCTCACTTGATCTAAGTAATTTACTTATGTACTTACTATAATAAAATTGTGGGTAACCTCTGTATTTATGAGCTCGTTTTACATCTTAACTTCTCCTGTGAGAAGGAAAATTGTATATTTTCTTACAAGAAATATGAAAAGAACTAGCGAGTGCAATATTCGAGGGCCATACGTACCATAACATAGTACAAAATTGGTTACTTAGCGCTCCAGCCAGTACTAATACGAGATAATAGGAGACGATATCGAGATAACGTTGGAAGTTTAGCGTAGAACTGATCTTTATGGTAGACGGCTTGGATATACTCCTGATTCTAGCTCCATGAAAAGCGGTGACCGCTGTTAACAAAAACAGGATAAATAAGCCTTGTTATATTTAGACAAAAGTATTAAACAAATTAAAATTTGAAATAAGCCTCATGGAATGCTCATTGGGCCACACTCTGGCAGTTGACACTCAGCAAGTAGTCCATCCATCCATCAGCCTTTTAAAGTCCACTGCTGGACATAGGCCTCTCCAAGAATGGGGGGATAGTGCCGTAATCGCCACGCTTGGCAGGCGGGTTGGCGATCGCAGTGGATGTTGTTAATACTCGAAGGAGTCCTGCTGCCCACTCCCTCGGTATTCCCTCAGTCGGCTCTTACGACTCCCATGGGTGGAGGGGTGGGACAATTCTAAAGCCGGCCCCACACGGCAGCAACTAGTACCTGCAGTGATAAAAGAAATTTGTAATTGACAAAAAAAAATATCACAAAATCGCACTTGTAATTTTTGTTTTTTAATTCCTATTAGCATTAAAAACACTATCAGATAAAGTAGTAGAGTCATGCTTCTTCCAGCATGAACAGGCTGGCTCTATCGGGGAAGCCCTCTCACAAAATATCGGTGTGAAGCATCGATAGTCTACTATTGTATATATATTCCCACTCAGGACAATTGTGTGATGAACACAGATATTTGTACTGCGTCTGGCTATTATATGTACGTATTTACAAAAAAAATTAGAAGTTTGCAAAATGGTAAGGCAGCGGGTATTGATATAATAATAATAATATATTTTATTATTATGATATGGTGTCTGCTGAGATGAACAAGTTTGGAGGCTCATGTGTCTGGGAATTCTTCCTGATGCTTCTCAATTTATGTTGGAGCTCAGGAATGGTTCCCAAGGACTGGGGAAGCGCAGTCATCGTGCCCTTGTTTAAAAGCAAGGTTTCACGTTATGACTGTGCAAACTACAGAGCCATAAGCTTGGCCAGTTTGGCAGCCAAAGTGTATGGTAAGATTATTGAAAGGAGAGTGAGGATGGTGTCTGATGAATTTTTGTGTGAGGCACAAGGAGGTTTTAGGTGTGGAAGAGGATGCATGGATCAAGTGTTTTCTCGGCGCAACATTGTGGAGAAGCATCTGGCTATTGGCCAGAGGGTTTTCTGCAGTTTCGTGGATTTGGAGAAATCATTTGACACGGTTGTACGAAAGGAACTCTGGGAACTATTTTGCCGGAGTATGGTATTAACGGTAGACAGCTACAAGCGGTGCAGTCCAACTACATGGACTACAGAGCTTGTGTGCGACTGGATGATGGAATGTCACCCTGGTTTGATGTCAATATCGGCGTTAAACAGAGCTGCGTTCTATCAGCCAGACTGTTTATCATATATCTGGATAAATGTTAACAAAGGTTGAATGAACTGAATGTGGGAGTTCAGATGGACGACTCAGTGGTTAACTTTCTGCTATGTGCAGACGATGCGGTCCTAATAGCGCAGTCTGCGACTGACCTGTAAACCCCAGTCGACGTAATGACAGAAGATTGTAAGAAAAGGGGCCTACGTGTGAATGTGAGCATAACCAAAATAATGGTTTTTGAAAGAGAAGAAGCCAGAATAGATGTTAGAGTAGCAATAGGAAATGGTGTGCTAGAACAAGTGGATGAATTTGTATATCGTGGTTTCAGTCGGGATGGAAGGTACACCACTGATGTAGAGAGAAGAGTGAATGCAGGAAAGAGAGTGAACGGAGCATTGGGACAACTTCTCGGCAGCCACCACCTCAGCCCGAAGGCACGTGTCGCAATACACAATGCAGTGCTTGTCCCAACGTTATTATATGGAAGCGAGATTTGGGTATGCAAAAAGGAGCATGAGAGTAAAACCAATGCGGTCGAAATACGATCTCTGCGGAGAATCTGTGGAGTGAGGCTGACTGACCGAATTCGTAACAACGACGTAAGAGAGCGAGTGGGTATGAAAGAGAGTATTGGTGTAAAGATGCGAAAGGGAATGCTCCGATGGTTCGGACATGTGCAAAGAATGCCGGACGAGCGACTGTTTAAGAAGATATACAATGCGAAAGTGGAAGGATGTAGGTACATGGGGAGACTCACCTATCTAGACCAAATCAATCATGTATTGAAGGAGGGTGGAGTCAGGAGTCTCCGAAACCGACAAGCGTGTATGAAGAGAGTTATGAATGTTGAGGAAGCGAGAGATGTATGCAAGAATAGAGCCTCTTGGCACTCTGTTCTCTCTGCCTACCCCGCAAGGGAAATGGCGTGATGATAAGTTAGTTAGTTAGTTTTTTACAAAAAAAAAGTAGTACATATATGTATTATATCCATAATCTGGTACCCATAGCACAAGCGTTAAGCTTTGTTTGGGACCAGAGGACGTTGTGCGAAAAATGTCCGTGAATATTTATATTATAATGCATATGATGAGGGAGCTCGCCAGAGGCTCGCCAAGCCTTCTCCTTATCCAAACTGGCCTCCTCTTCGACTTCTTTGTATCAACCTCTTTTTCTTCATGTCCCTTTCCGTGTAGTTAGCAACATGCAAGTGATGCCTCTGGTGTTGCTAGCCTTTATATGCTACTTTAATAGCGGAACGGTGTTTGGTCCTCTCTCTTAGTTAATAAGTAATTTAAAAAAAAACTTTCGCTCTCAATTCATGAAAAACCAAACAGTTCTTGCTCGCCAAAACTAAGTTACAAAAAACAAACGGGGCCCAGGAAATATCGTGAGCAAAATTATTCGTCCCATTTAAGGTGACCGTTGGGCTTTGAAAAGCTCTTACTATTAGAGACTCTTGAATTTAGCCGAGTGTCGTTCGGAAACTGATTAAATTGGGACAGCGGTTATTTGATTTAAGGATTGGTTAGATTGTAGTGATTGAATAGAATGGTCGTAAAGTGAGTGGTCTTAAATGACTTTGAGGATTTGATCAAGTATTGTATTACTCTCACGACGCGGTAGATAATTTTTACATTTCCTATATGATTTTGTGAAGTGTGTGGGTGTATCTTCGAAGTCCAATGTCCAAGGACAATGAATTTAAACGAGACCACCATAATAATAATTATCTAAAAAAGTTAATAAATATGGAATTTAGAACCTCTTAAAGTATAAATTATAATTTGTGAATAAGCAAAAAGAGTACGAGCGTTTAGTACGAGCGGGAATTATGATTTGTACTTTAAGAGTAGCTGAGCATGTCAAGTGCTAAAATATAGATCAAAATGTTAGAATCTCTCTTTTGAAGTTGGTTAAAAATCATGTTGTGACATCAAATAAAACTAATTTTTGGTTCAAACGATACCCACACTATTTCTTAGCATTCAATTAAAAATCAATGTCAGCCCAAGTTCTACTGCACCATTATTTATTCAGTATTTCTAATTAGACGACATTTTAGTAGTGATCGTAAAACACTTCGATTGCGGTCTGTCGTGAATATGATTTTGAAGAGAAACTTCTTCAGGAGCGGCACATATTTTTCGTGGACGGATAAAATGTTACAGCTTTATCAAAAGCCGTGCAGTAGTGTATGCGTGATGCGCAAACAAATGCACAGACAAACAAACCGAAATGTAAAAAAAATGTACTATAGCTTGCTTATCCCAGCAGGAGTGGATTGGCTCGATTAGGAAAGTACAACCTTCTCACAAAAGATCAGCATAAAACAACGGTAGGTACTTCTGTTTTGTATGGTGAGTGAGAGCGCCGGTGACCCTATAATTCCTTAAATAAAATATAATAAATATTCTCGGATATTTTTCACACAACGTCCTCTGGTCCCAAACTAAGCTTAATGCTTGTGCTATGGGTACCAGATTACGGATATAATACATATATTACTTTTTTCTGTAAATGTATACATATAATAGATAGAAAACACCCAGACGAATCCCCACCCAGTACAAATATCTGTGTTCATCACACAAATATTTGTCCTGAGTGGGAATCGAACCCACGACCTCGTGCACGGAAGTCATTACACTACCGAATACGCCACGATTCATTATTATTCTTCCTATCTTATCCGTTCCTCAATATTCTTCCTCTACACCTCCACGTTACTTAAAGATGGCGACACCCGAGTGAAGCCTCTAGTGTTGCTAGCCTCTACAAGCTACCGTACCCTCTTGCCATCAGGTGGGCTGCCATAGGCTTGTTTGCTACCCACGTTGCTTATACAAAAAGAACTATTTATTTTTGCTTTCACATTGTTCAAAGCCAGTGCTTCATCTGTCCACTTACAACATTTCATTTAAAACCATTCAGTCGTTTTGGCGTGACAACTTCACAAACTTTCACACTTATAATTTTAGTAAAATAAGTTTGATACAATTTGATCTAAATAACAGATTTTCATATGATTGTGTAAAACTAGGGTAAATCATTACTCAAAGTGCCATGTCAATTAATGGTTACAAATATGAAATAGAAAAAATACAATGAAAGCCTTAAGTGGTCACAATAAGCGGCCACAATAGCCATTAGCGCAAGGCCTTCACATTAGTGAAAGAACTTTTATCGCATTCGAGATCTGAATTCACCTTAAAGTAACTTAACCCTTACTGGGGTCAAAGGTCTCGTATACTTTTTATTGTTAATATGAGCCAAGAAGGGTTTGATGGGATACTACTAATCATAAACATTGATCAGAGAGCACAACGTTCAACTTAAAGCAATACCAGAGGCGTCACTCGAGCGTTCAGGGTAAGGCTAAGTGTATGCTGAGGCGTGGGCGACGCAGATCACACAGCACAGGGCAGAGCAGATTTTGTAATGCCTTTATCACGCAGATATCTGTGCCGGCACTACAACGAGACGTAGAGTAAGAGAGAGACATGTCTACGTTGCACGTGCCTGCGCAGCAACGTACGCTGCTCAACGATTTTCAAAGCATTACAAAATCTGCTCTGCCCTGTGTCGCGTGATCTGCGTCGTCTGCGTCGCAGCATACGCTTAGCCTGTCTCGGTGCTACCAATGTAAATAATCTAGGGGGGGTGACGAACAGGGTGGTGTGGGGCCCTCACACGCTAAATAAACCCGCCGTGTGCCGTCTCTTCGCCTGTAATGGCGGCCCACCAGAATTGTGTGACATTCAGTGTCCTACAGTTACCCTAAATCGTTGTTTGTTCAGTGTTAGAAATGATAAAACTGTCTAGCTGCTGAGAAAACGTCTAACAGTTACCCAAGTAATTATATAAAGTTCAGCTTTTATGCTACAACGTAACTATAGTTTCAATTTATCAAAGCTGAGGGGTCCTGGTAAGGGGGTCGATACTGAGTGTCTGGTAATGGATGACGATGTCTGGCGATGTTATCATAATTATTCTGAGGAAAATATGTGAATATTATGCTTTATATTTTGACATAACGACGTTGTTATTTTATACCTGTTTGCTACCATCGAGTGATACTTTTGATGTGAAAATATCTAATGCAAAGGGAGGGTAATACCGGCTGTTGGCGTGGTGACGTCGCCACGATAATTTATTTAATTGATAATAACGCCATCTGTTGACAAAAGCATCTAACTTGGAAGTATAATGTCAATCAATAAACCAATAACAGTTTCAATTCTGCTACGGATAATGAGAGGGCGCTTACCAAAAATTATATAAGACTTTATTTGAAGAAAGAAAGAAAATCAATCTCTTCACATATGCGAGACGTCCCGTCACGGCTCATTTTTTTATTATGTAAGCCTATAAAGTTTAGCCGTTAATCGTCAGTAGGGCCGTTATGTCTGTGTGCCACCCTTGTGGTTCAAAAAGAGACTAATTAATATAATATATCATTAAAACTGTTGAAGGTCAGCTTATTATACCCCTCGAGCCATCCATAAACTAATATTGGAACTAACCTTACTTGAGTTACAAATATATCGACCACAATTCAAATGGCTCACTCAATAATTCACCTTTACTATTAGAACCTTGGTATATGTTATTGATCTAAGTATAGAGGTTCAAAGTTGGTTGTTTTTTAATATTCAATGAGGTTAATTCTGTTTAAGTGTATTGTTAAAACGTTACCTATTGGTAAAATGCAATCCGCGCAAAGCATTAAGCTTTAAAAATAATTTGAATGTAGACAGGTATTATTATTCTTTAAGTCCAGTGAGTGAGAGCGCTGGCTACCCAAACCTTCTCTTCATTCTGCCTACCATTCTTGTTATACACCTCCTCATCCAATCCCTTTAATACTCTATTTTCACCTACAAATACTCCATCTTCGTGGTCTTTGAGGCATTATCCAGCAATATTTCTATTAAGACTGAGATTGAGAGATTGAAAAATCAAAAATATCAGAGACGTGTACCGTGTCCTTGGACTATGATAATGGGTATCCAATTTGATATCATTCTCTTTGCAGTCTTTGGTTTTTACCACTAGGCTATTATTGCTATATACAAATAGTTTATGATGAATGTATTGTATTCCACAGATTCTTCCAAAATGGGAGGCAGTGAAAACGGGCACCATTGCTTTCAAGTTTCGCACCAATGAACCAAATGGACTTGTTCTCTTCAACATGGGCGCTAAACCACCAAGGGTAGGTTGCACGGTAAGGGGTGGAGCTTTTGGGGTCAGACTAAGATCATCATTTTAATATTATTTGGGAGTATCATTAAGAAAATCATCATGGTCATTATTGTGGCTTTGTTACATATAAATGCGGTCAACCGCATTTATTTGTAACGTTTAATATTTCAGAGTTAGTTATCTCTTCTTTCCTATTAGTAAATTGTATGAGTTTAGTTCAGTAAATTGGTCTGCAAGATTTAAAACCATTTACAATCTACTGTTTATTTCTGCAACTGGATTTTTTCCGCTTTCGACCTCATGGTTAGCGTACCGAGGCTAAAAACTATGATTTATTTCTCTCATCTCATTTGAGAATGATGATTTCAAGATTATTATATTGCTAAATTACGAATTAAATTCAAATTTAGCAACCGACTTGTTAAATCTCGGCAACCTCAATTGAAACGCAAATCTCAAATTTTAATATAGCGGGACAAATTCACGGGGGAAATGTTCTTTTTATTAAACTGTTTCATATTGAACTGAGTTGTAATACAATTTTGATTGTTCTATTTGTATAAAATTTGTTCTGTTGAGGTGATGCATGGTAGGACTGTTGGAAACTTAAATAATCATAGAATTAGGGGAATTTGTGTATGGTACCTTATAAAGTTTCACCCACTTTATGTGATTTTTGATGTTTGTCTGTTAAATTGGTACGCACCGTAGAACCTAATGCACTATGCAGGCTTAGGAGCAACACAATATTCTACAAAAAGATGTTTATTTGTTTAGTGGTTTTATTGATCGACTGATTTATGGGACTAAGATAATGTGTAGTTTGTATTAGAGCGCTTTATCGAATCTCATACAATATTACACTGTAACATCTGAATTTACTTTCAAACTAAAATAGATTTTCTAATACATTTTTTTATGTGTGTAAAACGTGATTAGAGAAAGATTTTGCTTACGCAAACCAGTAAAGTTTAAAATTTCAAGTAACTTTGAAACTAAAATAAGTTACTGCTTGTGATTTTATGCAGCAAAATTGACTAGTACCTATTTGCATGTCTCGGTACGAATTTATTCGAATAGTAGTTGCAGTTAGCTAAAATATGTAGTTGTTACATAGTTGTGACGTCACGCTTTTATTGATCCTCAACCTTTGTTTTAGTTCAAATATGTTTGATCGTCTTTTTGTTATATATTTTCGTATTTTTTCTTATAAGGCTTCGGCACTTTAGTAGTTTGCGATATTAATTCAAAGTTCAATAATAACTTAGAAAATTTTATTTTGTGCTAATAAATTATGATATTATTTAAATGGTTTATCAAAAATGACTGAAACAATATCTCAGCTTGCTCACCGTGCTATATTATAAATAATAATAAATAATATTCACGGAAGTTTTTCACACAACGTCCTCTGGTCCCAAACTAAGCATAACGCTTGTGTTATGGGTACCAGATTACGGATATAATACATAATACTACTTTTTTTTTGTAAATACATACATATAATAGATAGAACACACAGACGCAGTACAAATATCTGTCTTCATCACACAAATAATTGTCCTGAGTGGGAATAGAACGACCTCGTGCACGGAAGTCGGTTACACCACCGAATACGCCACGAGGCCGTATTAATGTTTTATAGTATTTTGCAAAAGTTCAAGTATATTTTTTACATGTAAAATAATCAAGTAAAGTTCGTAGTATCTGGTGTTGTCGGCGTGCACTTCAGAATATAAATACGTCACTTTAATGGCAGAATAATCATCTCTAAGTGAAACTAGCTGTCCCACAGGAGCATATACATTTATCCGGGATAAAAAGTACCCCAAAACATTTCGGGGATCCAGATTATGTGTGCAAAATTTCCTGATGATTGGTTCAGTAGTTTGTGATATTAGTAAAAGTGCGAAATAATCATACTTTTATCTATATACTATTATAAAGCTGTAACAGAGCTGTGTCTGTACATTCAAGATATTTGATAAAAAATAACTGTGATAGGCGTGTCTAAACGCAAAACAATTTTTTTTTATGAAATTCCTCGCGTACGAAGTCGCGGGTAACAGCTAGTACATTATAGTTTGGAGCCCAGAAAAGATCACGGACTACTTTTTATCTCAGAAAAATCAATAAAGATAGCATATATATAATACATACATACATAGAAGCCGTAGAGTGATGTATTTAGTTTCGAACATTTTTTTTTTGCTTGTGACGGCAGACGAGCCACGGCCCACCTGATGGTAAGTGGTAACCATCGCTCATGCACTCTATACTGAGAGTATTGTCAAGCCTCTGCGCACCATTTCATTTCTAGAGATAGATATTAAATGAAAGAATAAACGGTTATCTTCTGCTACAGCCAAAACACACTGACGTGCTTCATGACCTGTCACACGAAAGATGGTGGTACCGACCCGTTCGGGCCCGATAACAAGTGAGTACTCTCACTTGGTACCCAGCCCTACCACCAGTAATGCAATGGGTAATAATTGCGTACTTCCCTTAGTCGCCTTGTGCGATACCCGTGGGAAAGGATGGGGTGGTGACACACACGTGTATTCTTAGTCCATCACCACACGGACAAAATATAATGCAACAGATACGAGTATTTCATTACATGACCATTATATTCCAGGCTGATCTTTTCGCCGTTGAGATCCTCAACGGTTACATATATGTGCACATAGACCTTGGATCTGGTGGAGTCAGGGTGAGAGCATCCAGAAGAAGAGTTGATGACTCCCAATGGCACGACTTCCTTCTGAAAAGAAGTGGCAGAGATGGCAGAGTAACCGTTGATGGCGCTAGTGCCGAATTCAAAACGCCTGGTAAGAATTTTACTGTCGAAAATTGAGTAGGTATCTAAAATAAAAGGTTTTTGGACACCGTAAATATTTAGATATTTTTAGCATTTGACATGCTTAGACATATACATAAAAAACAGGAGTTAGCAGTCAGGAACAGGTGTCACGATGGCTGAATCGGCAAAGCATCTGGCCGCAATCCAGGAGATGCAGGTTCAAATCCTGCTCGTGACTGTTATTTTTGATTTTACATTTTCCACTTTATGTTTACTACCGTGTATAAATTATAACTGTAACCATGTCCTTGCTGTACGGTTATAAAAGTGCACGCTATACCCTAATAGAACGATTAGACAGTTATTTTAGCAATACGTTTACAATCTCGTTTTTGATTCCAGGAGAATCAAACCAGCTGGAACTAGACGGCCCACTATTTGTCGGAGGCCTAGGTTCAGAGTACTCGGCGTCAAGGACACCACCAGCACTCTGGACAGCAGCTCTCAGACAGGGATTTGTGGGTTGTGTCAGAGATTTGGTGATGAATGGAAAAGCTCAAGACTTGACTGCGTTTGCGAGACAGCAGGATTCTGGTAAGGCACACTAATATTGATAATTTATAGTATAGAATTTCTAGAAAATTTTAAAATCTGTGAGGCGAAATATTTTTCTGTATTAAGATATTTGGGCGTGTCTGACAAAGATTTAATTAGAATTCTTGTCAGTTTATCTGTTTGCTTATTTGCGTATCGCTCAAAGTTACTTTTATCGATTTTGATGAAACCATTTCGTATGATAGCTGTTGATTAGAATTAAAAACTGATATAGATTATATCTACTATATCGAGTACCCGAGATTTGCAGCAGTGGTTGGAAAATAATTCATAATTATATGAAACAAATGAAATGCATCTAATTTTGGATGTTTAAAGAGCTGATTGGATTATACGTCAAGTAGTTGACTCGAGACCATAGGTGAAGGTGGTAAGAGAACTGCTATAAGGGGAACTATAGTTGATGGTCCACTGAAGGACAATCTGGTTTCCTAGTGGTTTATAATAGTGCTAGTATTATTAATTTTTTATTTAATAAAAACATAGATAAGTAGGTATTTTAAAACAGTAGAGTAGGCACAACTCCTATTTTAGTCACAAATTCTAATGAATCAAAGTTTAATAATAATAATATATATATTTCCATCCATCCATCCATCAGCCTTTCAACGTCCACTGCTGGACATAGGCCTCCCTAAGAGAACGCCACAACGAGCGGTCCCGTCATGGGGGATAATGCCGTAATCGCCACGCGGGTTGGCGATCGCAGTGGATATTGTTAATATACTTGAGGGAGTGCTGCTACCTACTCCCCCGGTATTCCCTCAGTCGGCTCTTACGACTCCCGTGGGTAGAGAAGGGTAGGACAATTCTAAAGCCGGCCCCACATGGCCTATATATATATATATATATTTAATAATAATTAATTTATTTCTAAGATAGTACAACAGGATACAGAGATTCACAATATTAAATAGTACTTAAGACAAATAACACAGACATACCACCATCTCCTGTGTGACCAGTCATGAAGCACCTCAGTGTGTTTTGGCTGTAGCAGAAAATAAACGTTTATTCTTTCTTTTCGAGTTGTGCAGTAATAATAATAATGATATACCTATTTAACTATTTACTTAGGTTGTAGAGTGTGTTTTTGTCCGTGTGGTGACGGACTAAGAAGACAAGTGTCACCACCCCATCCGTTCCCGTGGGTGTCGTACAAGGCGACTAAGGGAAGTAAGCAATTATCACCCAATGCGTTATTGGTGGTAGGGTTGCGTACCAAGTGAGAGTACTCACTTGCTATCGAGCCCGAACGGGTCGGTACTACCGTTTCCTGTGTGACCAGTCATTCATGACTGAGTAAACAGTGCTGAGTGCTGAAGCACATCAGTGTGTTTTGGCTGTAGTAGAAGATAACCGTTTATTCTTTCATTTCATATCTGAGAAATGTAATAGTGCGCAGCGGCTTGACAATACTCTCGGTATAGTTGAGTCCATGAGCGATGGTTACCATTTACTATTATGTGGGCCGTGATCGTCTGCCATCATAAGAAAAGGTTTTATTTTAGTGGGAGTTGCCCACTGGTTTCCAAACAGAGCTAATCTCGTATTCTCGAAACCTGTGGTTCTCTATGATTGCTGCATGGACTATTATTTCTATACTAAGTAACAATAGAGTTATCTATCACAGTTATTAGTTCTTATTTTAAAACACGCATAAGAATCTCGAAAAGTCAGATGTGTGTGCCGTGACTGGGGATCAAACTCGATACCATTGTCTTTGTAGTCCTTGGTTCTACTGCAAACAAAAAATAAATTCCGCTAAAGTAAGTTTAAGATATTCTGGATGGACAAAATACTAATAAGCTTTTATCGTTCGACATGTGAAAACATATAATATCTGTCATTCACACAGCATCGGTTCGGCCAGCATGTCATGTATTGATGAAGCAGTGCGTCAGTTCCCCGTGCCAGCATGGAGCGCCGTGTTCTGAAGGATGGAACAGAGCGCTCTGCGACTGTTCTATGACAAGTTATGGCGGGCCCACATGTGGCAGGGGTAAGGCTCACGAATCTTTTTTTATTTTGGATATATTTGTATTATAAACATCTGAAATTGTGGACACTTCGCTCGACTAATCCATAAATATCGGGAAAGTAAGGCCCTCAATTGGCTAACTCGTATCGATTGATATTATACGATTAAGGATTTCAATGGCGGAAGGACTTGCAATCTAATTAAAGTAGCTGTAGTTTAGTAGCTGACACCAAAATACTCTTTTGATGGTTGGATGATAGACAACACGAATGGAATAGAAAATAAATGTTATTTTCATAGTATTGCGAGATCCGTGTATAATAAATTATTATATTTCAGAGGCTCCAACCATTTACTTGAATGGCAGTCAGCACTTAACCGCAATGCTGGGACTAGAACACATAACACAAACAGAAGAATTATTGCTTCGCTTCCGCACGAATAGAGCTGGCCTTCTGCTTCGGACTGCTTCGGAACATTCTGCTGATAGAATAGAACTGGCTGTTGCAGCTGGAAGAGTGAGAGCCAGCGTGAGACTTGGGGATCGTGAGAAGGTGGGTGTGTCATTAGTAATTTCTGCTTCACTGTTAGATATGCGTCTTTTCTTTAAAAGGGGAAATAGTAGCTTATCATATTCCATTTATACTGCTGGCTACTTGTTATTGTTAGGGTGTAAAATAGAATTTGGTCAAAGACAAATGTATTGGTGAAAGATGTTGGAACAGATTTACAGATGTCGTGATTCATTAAAATTGTGAAGATATTTTTTAAATTTTCAGAATCTTCTAGCTGGAGTGAACGTAGCGGATGATACATGGCATACAATCCGCTTCTCCCGTAGAGCATCAAACCTCAAACTGCAAGTAGATGGCGGGCAACCAGTACGCGGTATGTTATGTACGTATGCACGGGGCACCTCCCGCACAAATTTTGTTTTCACCCCTGTATTGACGACGATAAGGTTGGTTTTGGTTTGGCTGTGATATGCTCATGAAGATAAAATTAAAACTGACTTACTTCACATGTCTTCACAACTCGTACATTTTTAAAAGTTAGGTTTTTGACGACATTAAGAGATTTTTTGGAATTTAATGAAATCATTTGATACGTGAGAAGAATACGTTGATACGTTGAATAAGTACACCAAACATAGTAGATATGAAATAGTACCTGTCTATTCTGCTGTGTTGTGCGTTCAATTTCCACACAGGAAAGAATACAAGAATTATTACTCAAAGCGTCTTATACAAAAAAAAAAATGGGCAAATGAACAATATATATTAAAAATATTACTCTAGTTTATACTTATGACGCTAAATAAATGTATATAAATACAGCTAAAAAACACAGAGCAAAATCATTTACTTTTGTTAATTTAATAACACAATGTTAATGTGACAAAAACAAAACAAACAACATTACACAGATAACAAATCAATAATCTATACATACTGATAACAAAAAATATAAAGATATAATATATTTTCATAAAGATATAACATTAACGGCAGCAACGCAGTCAAACCAAATATAAACACGAAAAAAAGTTTGAATCAACTTGTTGTGCAAGTCTATTCAAATTTGATACTTTTCTATTTCTTCAGAAAAGTATATATATGTTAGAAGTCCTATTAGATATATATTAGATGCTTATTTTACGTTATTTGATAGCTGGCACTGTGATTCACCCTTCTGTTGATCGCTTTTGTTTCTTACTTCATTTATATTCGTTTCTACTTTTAGTAACCTATATGTAGGTACTTAGTCTTATTATTATATAAGCGCTGTTCTGTGATGAATCCTATCCTAAATAATTTAACACAACTGGTCTATTTAATTTATAATATAGGTGACTTTAATTACTTTTAACCCAATGTTATAACTTCGTTGCAGCAGAAC
This sequence comes from Leucoma salicis, assembly GCA_948253155.1. NCBI lineage: Eukaryota > Metazoa > Arthropoda > Insecta > Lepidoptera > Erebidae > Leucoma > Leucoma salicis. The sequence goes on from OX411821.1 coordinate 19,625,039, forward strand.
AGTTGTGTTAAGTAAAATTCGCGAATCTTTAAAAGTTACCAACTACTATTTTAGTTGATAATATTAATAAAAATAGTTTTAATAACATTTATATTTTCAATCTGGACTTAATATTTTTTCTTTCCTACTTCAAATATTCGTAAACATTGAACCTTAACAGTAGCAGCGTTTATTTGTGTATTTATGTATGTATATTTAAGAAATTTTAATAATTGAGCGGGTTGCTATTGTCACTTAAACCAGAAGGTTATTAAAACCTTAATGTAAATTGTGTATTTAATAATATTGGTACGGCTAGTAGATGTTAAAACGATGTTAACTTTTGCAAGTTAGAATATTGAGCTTTAGGTTACAAAATAAAAATTCTTTAAGGAGTTGTCGCTTATGCATTGTCTTCTAGCAATTGACCTTCAAACTTAATATCATCATCTGTCTTAGCTTAACTCTCACGTAAATCTGCAGAACTAAATGTACATAATTCTAACTGGCTGGCAACAAATTGTATAACAATTTACTTTGCTAAGTTATTTTTATTTTAAAGTCAATGTTGTGGTTAGGTGTTTACCGATACTTAAAAATAATATGAAATTCTATAATAAAAGTTAATTTTGCAGCTGAGACGATTCTAGGGAAAGCATCGACATTGGAAATATCGACATTGCACCTAGGAGGACTATTTCATCCCGAAGAAGAAATCCAAATGACGTCAACATTACCCAATTTTGTAGGTTACCTGCAGAAATTTGTTTTCAATGGTATCCGATATATTGATATGGCCAAAACTCTTGATATTGGAAACAATGATGAAAACAACAATATTGAGGATAATTCCAATCTGATATTCACTGGGAAGTTTGTTAAACCTGATTCACTGAACGTGTACAAATCAGTTACGTTTAAATCCAAACACACTTACGTTGGATTGCCTTTGTTGAAGGCTTATGCCAATACTTATTTGGACTTTTACTTTCGGACGACGGATATGGATGGTTTATTGTTTTACAATGGAGGAAAGAAACAAGACTTTATAGCAATAGAGCTAGTAAATGGCCATATACATTGCGTTTTTAATCTTGGTGATGGAGTGGTGACTATGAAGGATAAATTGAAGAATTTCTTGAATGATAACCGATGGCATACCGTATCTGTAAGGAGACCGACTCCAAAGATTCATACATTACAAGTTGATGATGATTTGGAAATACACACAACGAGTAAGTATTATTCTTTATATGTATAATTTTCTGGTCCTGAAATATGTAAACGATAATAAGTGACTTACTAAAAATTTTTCATTATATTTTATGCGTGATTTATTGGTCATAATTGCAAAGGTAACTGTTGTTTACCGTGAAGATATTATGTAATACTCAGATTCCCACATATGGAAAAAAGAGGGGAAATATTATATTCAATAATGACCTTTATAACATTCTAAGGTAGAAGTGACGTGAAGTTAATTTTAACAAATTTATTTAAAAGTTATTGACAGATCATTTACAACATATCTTTAGAATAACTTGTTATATTATTGAAGACAAGATTTTTTATAAATATTTTCAGGTTCAAACCTAATGTTGGAGCTAGACAGTGTGTTATATGTGGGCGGAGTACCTAAAGACATGTATACAAGTCTACCGGTAGGAGTTTTATCTCGACAAGGGTTTGAAGGCTGCATGTCCAGTTTAGATTTACCAGGAGAGTCACCGTCGCTTATGGATGATGCTGTTGTTCCTAGTTCGTCTTTAGGGTCTGGATGTGAAGGTATTTTTTTAAACAACTTACATTTTTTGACTTTGAAGTTTTCTATTTCTACAGAAAAATCTATAAAGACTCTTAGTACTTTCTCTCTTATTTTTAGTATTATCGGAAGTCTTTCATAGTTCTTATTTCTTGCGTCTCTGTTTTTATTTTTCATCAATTAATTCAGCATTAAAAAATACAGCTCAATATCGTCTATAATCTAATATTCTTTGTTGTAGTCGTAAGGTAAATTCAAATTTAAATGTCGTTTGCAGGACCTACAAAATGTACACACAATGCATGTGCTAATAAAGGCGTATGTGTGCAGCAATGGAACACATATGTTTGCGATTGTGATCTGACTTCATTTACTGGACCAACTTGTTATGACGGTATGTTGTATCTTTTCGTATGTAATCATTCATAATTGTAAGTTGTGTGAAGAGCTAAGAAACCCGACAAATGACGTGACACGTCTTGTAATGAGAGCGAGACAGTAATCGATCATCGTGAATAGTATGCAGGCTGATTCGAGTTGAAGAGCAGTAGTAACGGATATTTAGATATTTTTTATATATATTTTTAGCATTTGACATGCTTAGCACTATACATTAAACACAAAGTGTGACGTCACCCAAAGACGTTAAGTATGATGTGTTATCGAAATTAGCAGTCAAGAGCAATTGTCAGGATGGCTGAATTGGTAAAGCATCTGGACGGAATCCAGAAGATGCAGGTTCAAATCCTGCTCCTGACTGTTATTTTCGATTTCACATTTTTCACTTTGTGTCAGTAGTAACGGATTTTCCTGGTATGCTGACATAAGTTAAAACTATTAACATACCATTATGTAGGTTATGCATTTCATTTATTTCTTTGTCAAATGCGATATACGAACTCTATATGTATTATCTATACTATTATAAAGTTGTAACAGAGCTGTGTCTGTACATTTAAGATATTTGAGAAAAAATTACTGTATTAGGCTATATAGACGTGTCTGAACACAAAACAATTCTTTTTAGATTTTTTGTCTGTTTGTTTGTTCGCGCATCATGCAAAGACCACTGAACGGATTTTGATGCAACTTTTTCTAATTGATAGATCTCGATTAGATTTTATCCTGATACTATATCGAATACCCGAGTTACAACCTAAAAACTAGCTTGGTTGCGGTGGAGCCGCAAGCAAAGGCTAGTAGTCTATAAAATTAGCTTTTTAGAGGTCTAATATGGGTAAAGGCTTTAAGAAATATTGATCATTTTATTTCAGAATCGATTGCATATGATTTCGGACCTGGTAAAGGTACGATCACATATACCTTCCCACCAGACTCTGTGGCAGACACAGAGACAGACAAAGTAGCGCTTGGATTTGTTACCAGTAAGGCTGATGCTGTACTGTTGAGGATCGAGTCTTCTAATACCCAAGATTATATGCAAATGGAAATAGTAAGTGCCAAAGAGTTATTAAGACTAGTTGTAAACCTGAGGTCTGCCAATACAAAAGTATGAATTTTGATACCTCTGACTTTTCGAAATCTTGTACACGTTTGATCTGAAACTATCAAGGGCCTTTCGTCTACTGGACAGCGTTAGTAAAGAAGAACATGCATGCCTGAGGTATTCCATCTGACTGCACAGATAGCGGAACGGTTTAAATACCGGCCTCCTGCCCGAGTGTTGTGGGTCGATTCCCATCCATTGATTGATTGAGTCTGGATGTACTTTGTGTCCGTGAAATTGTATGTTTGTAAAGCCCCCGCGATACAAGGATTATCTCTTAGTGCCGGGTGGTGAAACATAAAAAAGAAAGAAGACCATAGGAGTGTGGGAGGTGAGGTGTTCACACACTTACGCACCACAATAACTCTTGCATAGTTTTTAAATCTTGTCTGACCGATATCGATCAGAAAATTACTTTTTCTACTAATCTATTATATATAATTCCAGTGTCACGATGTTTGTCCGGGATAAACTCCGAAACTGCTGAACCGATTTTAACTTTTCTTTTTTTTAAATGTGTGTTGTGTGTTCTTACTTAACTTAAGAGATAGGTTACTTTATATCTCAAGCCGTGTGGGGCCGGCTTTAGAATTGTCCCACCCCTCTCCATCCATGAGAGTCGTAAGAGCCGACTGAGGGAATACCGGGGGAGTGGGCAGCAGCACTCCTTCAAGTATTAACAACATCCACTGCGATCGCAAACCCGCCTACCAAGCGTGGCGATTACGGCACTATCCCCCATTCTTGGGGAGGCCTTTAAAAGGCTGATGGTTGGATGGATGGATATCTCAATTTATAATTGCAATATTTATTCATGAAAAAATATATGGCGGTACGAAGTTCGCTGGCCAGCTAGTAGTATTATAAACGTGAAAGTGCGTTTTTTGTTTGGTACCGTTTCAGGATGTAACCACTAAACTGATCATTATGGAATTTTGTATACACATAGTCTGAAAACCATAAAAGGATGCAGATCACTTTTCTGATTTTACAGAATTTTTGTAAAGGTTTAATTTATTAGAGTTTTTGTAGTCTACGGGGACGAAGTCGCGGGTAGAATCTTGTTATAAAATAATTGTCCTGTACGAGAATCGTACCCAAAATACCTAAGTTTGAAGCCTGTAGAAAAAATAATACCTTTAATATGGATACAGAAAATAGTGCAGATTTAATATTATTGTTTCCACTTTTTAGATACGCGGCAACCTCTTCATGGTTTACAACGTCGGTGGTGGTGACCATCCTCTCGGTGATGAGACCGCCAGGGTTGACGACGGAGCATATCACGTCGCCAGATTCACGAGAAACGGCAGTAAGGCATCGCTGCAGTTGGATAACTACGCTGTTATTATCAGACATCCTCAAGGTGAGAAAATAATATGGTTTTATAATAACATGACATTCCTTGTCCGGCAGAAATTGCTATTAGCAAAAAGACCGCCTATTGTGCCATGTATTTTGGTGTACAATTAAGTATACATTAATTAATTCATTCATTCCTTTAAGTTCGAAGAGGTTAAGGTCTATATATCCATTTGCACCCGTGTAAGTCATGGTCCACGATTTATTTTAATATTAATTGACTGACATCTTTGTCTACTTGCTAAAACGCCTTTCCTGTGAAAATAGATAAAGGAAATTGTTTTTGTGTTTTAATATTAAAGGAGTACTAAAATACCGATTTATCGCCTGAAATCCCCATTACGCAGCGTGCGGTCATGCGGGAGCTACGGCTGCTGGACGTCCATAAGTTGAGTGGGCCTGATGGCATCCCTGCGGTGGTTCTTTGAACGTGCGCCCCTGAGTTGGCTTCCGTCCTTACGCGCCTGTACCGTCTCTCATACAGTACCGGCAGGGTTCCAGCTCAGTGGAAGGTAGCTCATGTTCACTCGATTCCCAAAAGAGGTGACCGGTCAGACCCGTCGAATTACAGGCCGATTGCGATGATACTCTCTCAGACCTAAGGTCTTGGAGAAGGACCGCTGGCTTCTGCAGTACCTTGAAGATCAACAGCTGATCAGTGACCGCCAATATGGCTTTCGTCACGGTCGGTCCACTGGTGATCTTCTTGTGTATCTTACCAATCGTTGGGCAGAGACCTTGGAGGGTGGGGATGAGGCGCTAGCATTTAGCTTGGACGTCGCGAAAGCGTTCGACAGGGTCTGGCATAGGACCCTTCTATTGAAGCTACTATCTTATGGAATCCACGAGGAACTCTGCAAATGAATCGCCAGCTTCCTGCGGGCTCGGAGCATCAAAGTCGTTGTAGACGGCTGCTGCTCCGACACCATGGAGGTTAATGCTGGTGAGCCACAAGGCTCCGTGCTCTCCCTGACGCTGTTCATCTTGCATATCAATGACATGCTCTCGATAGAGAATATGCATTGCTATGCGGATGACAGTACGGGTGATGCATGATATGCCGGCCATCAGAATGTCCCTCGGAACATATTAGAGGAGAGACGGACATAACTTGTGTCAGAAGTCGAGAGCTCTCAAGGGCAGGTCTCGGCATGGGGAGAAAAGAACATGGTTCAATTCAACCCTACGAAGACACAGGTTTGCACGTTCACTTCAAAGAAGGACGCATTTGTCGTGGCGCCTCAGTTCCAAGGACTAACTCTTTCAATCTCCGTTAGTATTGGGATCCTCGGCATCGACATTACAAGCAAAGCCCAATTCAGAAGTCATTTGGAGGACAAAGCTAAATTGGTGAGCAAACCTGCCAAGCTGCATCCTGAACAGAGCCAAGCGGTACTACACACCAAGGCAGAGACTTGGCACTATATAAGACACAAGTCTGGTCTTATGTGGAGTACTGTTCACATCTCTGGACAGGCGTACCAAAATACCAGCTCGACCCACTTGACTCCCTGCAAAGGCGTGCTGTTGGAACTGTCGACGATCTCAATCTCACGGATAGACAGGAGTCACTGGGGCGATGGAGAGACTTTGGGTCTCTTTGTGTGCTCTATCGACTCTACAATGAAGAGTGCTCTGAGGAACTGTTTGAGGTGGTACCAACATTTCCTTTTTACCACCGGACCACGAGACGTTGTAGTAGGGTTCATCCACACCACCTGGAAATGATCTCGTCCAAGCAGTAGTTGTGTATTTGTATGGCACTAGAAAGTAATCCCTGCCTTACGGGCCTTTACGGGGCTCTTAATAAACATGGTTGTAATAAACTCAAAGTATCGCAAAAATAAATTGTCCTGTGTGAAAATCGAACTCACAAGATATTTTATTGGAAGTTCGCATCTAATGTGTTAGCTACCTGTGCAATGTTCTTGTAACTCTTCTTTGAAAATTGCATATTAACTTTCATATTACAGCTATGATTTTGTTTAATAAACTGATTTAATTAAGTTAAAACTTTTGTAGGTGGTCAGCAATCAACGATCTTCAACAGCATGTCGACCATCACGGTGGGTGGTGGCGCGGGTGGAGCGCGTACATTCAGCGGCGTCATCGCCGGCCTCGTCGTCGACAGCGCGCGCGTGCTCGACCTCGCCGCCGCCGGAGATAGCGCCGTCTCCGTTAGAGGAGACGCCAGAAGGGCGCACACTCCGTTAGACAGAGATATCAATAGAATGCAACAGGTCAGCTGACTCTTTTTTTTTTTGGGTATTATACCTATAGTGTATTGCACTATTGTGCTTAAACTTTTCACAATGTAAGGTTACTTGGTCACCTACACCATTAGAACTTATTACAACTATGATATTTCCTTCCCACCTTCTCAAACTCTCCTCCTCTCTGTATTTCTATCAACGTACCCTTTTTAGTAATAATTTTTTCACAAGAATGTGGTATATCTACATAGTGACGATGTTACATTAATATTAGTCCTGTCACATTATATCATAACTTTTTTTAAAATTAAACATACGTTGAAAGAATCCAGTACAAATATTCTGTTAATGAAAAGAATAATCCTGGCACAGTAGAACACAAGTAATACCAAAACGATTGTTTCGGTGATGTTTTCGTGCTTCTAAAGTGCAGTATCTGTTTAATAAAATAAATAGATTGAAATAAAACTACGTTTACGGAATCTATCGCGTTTACTTGATTTTACTCCTATCCCGACCTTTCGAATACTTTACAGCATTCATGCCAATTTGGACGTCTATCATCTAAGTCCACCCGTGATCATGAATGCTGTAAAGTATTCGAAACGTCGGGATAGGAGTAAAATCAAGTAAACGCGATAGATTCCGTAAACGTAGTTTTATTTCAAAATGTGTAACATTCGCGTAAACATCAGAAAGTATTAAATAGATTGAGTTCTTATTATCACTTTATGTGCCAAAAAGGCTTACGAGTATGAAATGTAGCACTAAAGTGTATAAGACAGTAATAAATGTGTTTTTCTACATACAGGTGATAAGTTGGCGTACATGTGATTTGTCTAATATTACATATTAGGGTTTCCAAAAATCTTGGTGTTTCCCCAAGCACCATAAAAGGCTTTTGGAATTTGATCCGATATCTTTATGTTATAGACTCCACCGTCAGGCTACGGAGGTACCGGGGTATTAGATGAACTCGTGTACTCTGGAGCTGGCTCAGGCTGTAGAGACGATGATGAAGACGCTTGCGTACTACCAGATGCTGGGTCCGGTGATGATCTCATTACTCCTGTATACGTACCATCTACAAGACGTCCGCCGTCTAGACTACATAAGGTATTTTAATGGATTATTCTTAATTTTCAAATAAAATTCATCTACCTCCGATGGTTCGGACATATGGAAAGAATGCCGGATGGGCTATTAGTTAAGAAGATATACAACGCGAAAGTGGAAGGATTTAGATACAGGGGAGACTGAGATTAAACTACCTAGACCATATCGGTCGCGTATTGCAGGAAGGTGAAGTCGTGAGTCTCCCAAATCGGCGAGCGTGTGTAATTATGAGTGTTGAGGAAGCGAGAGATGTATGCCAGAATAGAGCCTTTTGGCACTCTGTTCTCTCTGCTTACTCCACAAGAGAGATGGCGTGATGATAAGTAAAGTATCTCCCTGAGTGTGAGAGAGATATATGCCACTGCCCACTAGTCATGCTGTCTCAATGAGAGCTGGTCCCACAGATAATGTATCTACGAGGTATACAAGTTTCCCTTTCCCATTAACACAAACGTACCACAGTCTACACGATGACCGGACTTTCACTGGAATATAGTTGATGTTATATGGAGTAACTTGAGCTACTTTTACTTTGAAAAGAAATTTCCCGCGTTGAAAAAAAAATTAAACTCAAGCGGGTACTGTATATTGTTTTAGGGAGAGCCGAGCGGTAAACTGATGAAGCCTTGCGATGACGAGGATTGCATAGAAGGATCTGGTTCCAACGTTGACGACATCACAGAGCCTGAACATCCGATGACGACGTAAGTAAATTTACCATCAACTTTTTACTGACTTCAAAAAACCAATTTCTTCGCCAAGTGTCGATGGATTTTTGGAAATTCTTTTTTAATTAATAATCGAATCTTATAGATATGGAGAAAGACCCTCAAATTTTAAAGTATTGAAGTCGGTTTTTATGATTCTGGAAAATAATTCTATATTATTTATAATGTTTCCTTCTATCTTAGACAACATTTCATGATGATCGGCTAAGTAGTAATGAAGCAATAGAAAATATCGCACAAACAAAATATTACTCATGCATTTGCATGCGGCGTAATTAGTTAATAAAAATCTTTTATTATATTTCAGATCTGGTGCGAGCAGTACCCATGGCATGACATCTCCAACTGCTATCATCGTCTCTACTGAACACGTTGACAAAAGTCTGGAAGGTTCTACTACTGGTGCTACGGGAGCCAGTGAGGCTACGAAAAGCAGTACTGACTCTCAAACCTTCCCTGACCATGACAATATGCACGCGGGCACCGTCGATTCTGCTACTATTCCTGAGAGAAGAACCACACCTACTGATGGTTAGGAAAACAGTTTTACCTTGCTTTCTAGTGCATCTTTCTCCCACTTAAGAGGAGGTCGTAGCGATGCCTCTATCACTCAATTCCAAGGAAAGTAACAGGAGGTGGAGTTATAAATAATAATAATAATAAATAAATATTCACGGACATTTTCACACAACGTTCTCTGGTCCCTAACTAAGCTTAACGTTTGTGCTATGTGTACCAGATTACGGATATAATGCATAATATATTACTTTTTTTTGTAAATTTCCATTCATCAGCCTTTCGACGTCCACTGCTGGACATAGGCCTCCCCAAGAGAACGCCATAACATATGTGTTTCGCTCATATGGGGGATAGTGCCGTAATCGCCACGCTTGGCAGGCGGGTTGGCGATCACAGTGGATGTTGTTAATACTCGAGGGAGTGCTGCTGCCCACTGCCTCGGTATTCCCTCAGTCGGCTCTTACGACTCCCATGGGTGAAGAGGGGTGGGACAATTCTAAAGCCGGCCCCACACGGTTTTTTGGAAATACATACATATAATAGATAGAAAACACCCAGACGCAGTACAAATATCTGTGTTCATCACACAAATATTTGTCCTGAGTGGGAATAGAACCCACAACCTCGTGCATGAAAGTCAGTTACACTACCGACTACGCCACGAGGCCCGTCTCGTTGAAGAATAATAAGGAGAAGATGGAGGATAATGATAGACTTTGCGCGTCCGGAGAACATTAGGAGTATCAACCGTTTTTTCAAACAGATTTTTTGTGTGAGGTACTTCCCCGATCGAGCCGGTCCATTCATGCTGGGACAAGAAAAATTTTGCCGCTGCCAAAATCTATTAGTGAATACTTGATCTTCTCCGTGCTTCGAAAGGCATATTAAGCGGTGTATTTCGGTTGTCAAATGCCCTGGTATTTGTTAAGGGTATTATAGCCCTAAACAAAAAACTGATATCAATATTGTTTTGCGGTCGCCAATTATCCCCCTGCTTGTATCTTGGAGGACAGATAGGGCAGTCGTTTTCATAGAATAAGATATATCATAAAGTGTGAGCTATGTAACACTAAAATATTTTATTTGTTCTCCAGATCACTCACACACTCGCTTAAACTACCAATTCACACCAACACTTACAGGCAAACATATACCAGACGAACCAACACACACTACCGAAGAAGACACGAACCACATACCCGAATACGAAGATCGTCACGAGAATGAGATAGAAGCTCGTACGCCCACCTACGAGACTGAGAGTGAGCAGGACAGGATACCAGGCCGAGTTCACCCTGAATTCAACGGTTATGACGTCACGCCGAAATGGTATCACCCGAAAACGACCGATAACAGAGTTGTGCCGCCTGAATCTGAGTTTTTTGCAACTATTGTTGGTAAGAAATTATTTGTATGTGTTTATGTTTAATCCTAACGATTTAGTTGCCTACTACTGTTTTGGTAAACAGACTGGTTGGAGAAATCCCTGTTACCAGGGTTTGGGCCTCCGACTCTCTCACTCTACGATACAACAGTTAACAACTTACAGTTGCTTGATGCTATTTTTCTGTATTGGCCCATTCATGCATACAGAAGCACTGCTATATCACTTCACTTTTTGATTTTATGATACATTTTACCATGTTTCATTTTTTTTTATTTTCAGGTATAGTGGCGTCGGTCTTGATAGCTATCATACTGATAGTGATAATTGTGCTCAAATACATAGTATTCAAATTTGACCCGTCTTACAAGGTGACAGAAGATAAGAATTATCAGCAAGGTGCAAGTGCGGCGCTGTTGGGTAACCAGGTATGAGAAAATACCTATATTGCTATCATTACAGTTTGCGTCTTATTGGAGGCTATTGTGATCCACTAGGTACCTGTTTTGTTCACCATGGGAATCAAAAACTGTATTATTGATACTTATAGATGTAGGTTTTATATAAGAACCAGACTTAACATTCAATTTCAATCATAATGTGTGTCAATTTAAATGAAATATCACTAACGTCTAATGAAGTCATGACGCTACTAAGGTCATTTTGCCTCACAAATACTATTGAGTATATAGTTATTCTCATCTATGCAGTTCGATCTATTTCATTATTAAACGCCACTGGTTGGACTTAGGCACAGCAATAAGATATTAGTTAAGAGCAAACATCAATGAATAGTTGTTTCAGGCTCACTCCAGTTATCAGAGCGCTTCGAGCGCACCAGCCGGCAGCGCCGCCCGCAACCTGCAGCCCCTGCCACTCAACAGGAGCGCACCGTCGGCACCCTTGGCGCCTCAACCCGTTAAACGAGATGGTATCAAAGAGTGGTACGTCTAAACAATTATGGACGAAGAAACTTCGGAAGTGGATGTTGATGATTTAACTGGTTGTACTCACGATTTAAATAAACCATTATGTCTTAGAATACAGACACCATTTCTCTGAAGATAGTCTTTAGTAATGACAGAGATAGATGCACAACTGAGACGGGATATTGCACGTCAGTCTTTTGTGCTATTTATTACCTACTTAGGAAACAATTTAAAGCAACACATTGATTATCATATTGACAAGATTATTATCTGTAATTGGTCCATGTGTTGACTGAATAAATAAATGAATTGAATTGAATTGACGAGTACTCGTAAATGTGACAAGCAACAGAGACACCTGTCAGTTTTGTTTTATATCGCATGCCACTTAGGTATATGGCGTCCTTCAAGGCTCACTTTTTTGTAAAATTTTAACAAATGCATGAATTGTGTATAATAAAACTGCTTTTTGATAAGTATTGGTCTTATTATTAAAAGGTATTGTCATTAATTACTTGCTGGTTTTAATTGATCGTTATATTACTATCGCCTGTTACTATATCCAAATACAGTTTTGTGGAATCCAGAGTACAACAGTTAATCAAAAACAACTATCGATTTGTGTGATGGATCAACACATCGTGAATGAGTTGATACTTCGGTAAACCTCGCCAGAACATTGGGCGATAATGCTTTAAGATGATAGATTATACTGACTGACGCAAGTGTTTTAAATATTGTAAATATAGTGGTATAGAATGTCACTCGTGTGTATGAAAGCAATTGTTGAAAATTCTACCTAATAGATTGTAAGAGCTGTCGAGGTGCAATCACGCAGATTTTTTCAAACCATCTGAATATATTATTCCTTCGTTATAAAGCTAATGTTTATATATAAAATTGGCTTTTGCAGTCTAATATCTAGAATATCAAATATCTGTTAGTAAATACTTAGTGAATACGGAATTGCATTTGGCTATAATAGTGTTTTATTTTATTAAATGTTGTTTTATTCAAATCTTAGCTCTTCTGACCTTGTACATTGCTAATTCATGTATTTGCAACTTAACTTTTCTATCTACATTGCCTTTAATAGTTTAAATTTAACTAAGACTAATGTCTCGTATTGTTTGTAGATGTTGGTTTATCAAAATTACACTAAAAATATTTATATCTTCAAATTTACTTATAATTTAGTTAAAATTTTAAACAAGCTTAAATTAATTAATCTATGCTATTTTACGGACTGTAACTTTTTTTTGTTAGTTTATTTGACTGATCTTGATAAACCAACCCAAAATTGTTATAATCTACTCCTATGTATAACGAATAAGATGAAAAACGCTAAATTCGAAGCTGCCATCACGAAATTGAAGCATATCGTTCAATGGAAGACTACAGAACTTTTACAATTCTCAATAATATTTCCTATATATATTAGAATTATACAATATTTTTAAATAGGCCGGATGGGATGAGTAGTATAGAAAAATGGAATCATAATCATCAGAGTTTAAGACCTAAATTCGCTTGGAGTTAGTATGAAAACAGGTATATTAAAGTAGAATGCGTAACAAGTATGAGCTTGTAGATTTGGTATGGATTGTAGATATTCTGAGTTGGAACATATCCTCATAGCATTATCAGTAATTATTAATCCGGTCTTTGATTACCCTCATATAACATATTACATTAAAAATGAGCGATTTTGGATATCCATATTTTGTAATAGGGCATAATTTTGTTGTTACCTTTAAACGTTATAACTACATTTATCATCGGGATAAATGGTTCGATGTGGATCAAATTGTCTCCTTACAATGTCAATTTATTTGCTCAACTGTTCCTCAATTTTGAAATATGATAATTAATTGGAATAAAATTGTGAAATGTTTACAGAATTGATCATATATACATAAGTAGTTTGGAAATAAATAATAGAAAGGACGAGGAGAAAACTTTTTTCAGAAGTTCAATGTTATGTCTAAATTTACGGAACATACCTAAATCTATCTGAATTAAGCATGAAATTATTAACACACAAAGAAATGTATTAAAATAAAACTACGTTTACGGAATCTATCGCGTTTACTTGATTTTAATCCTATCCTGACGTTTCGAATACTTTACAGCATTCATGATCACGGGTGGACTTAGATGATAGACGTCCAAGGTTGATATGTTATTTCAACGGTTTCATCTACTCACAGTATATGATTTTACAAAATTTTTGGTTTATTTATTTTAACCCACCTAATATTCGTTTAGAAACACAGTGAAAATATCTACTTCAAATGTTTAGGCTTACAATGTATGAGACTTTAAATTAGTATATTAAAATGAGTATAATACTCCTCTTTAAATTGTAAAATTTTTGTTTTTATTTAGTGCTCAAAAATTCTACCACAAACTACCAATTACTACCAGTAAGAAAACAATCTTGGTTATTAGTTTATATTATTAAATATAATGATTTTGCCAAAAGCTAAGACTAAGAAGCTACCACCGGATCGGAACGCGGCCTAACTGAGAAAGATCCGGCCAGAAAACTCAGTAGACAACAACTGTTATGGATTATTAAAATTTGTACGGAATTACTGAGATCTAATAAGGTTTAAATTTTTTTTTTTTTTTTACAAAAGGCAAAGACTAATCACTACTGTGGGTTTTATCTACACAATAAGTGTATTCTGTTTGGTGAGGCCTATCACAGGATTCCAGCTTGATGGTAAGACCCAGCCGTCTTCTCTATTGAAATTGGGATGTTTCTTAATTTCAATAGCCTCACGTATCATTCTAGGGCGATATCGATGTTCTTTAGCGAGGATTTGAGGTTTGTCAAACCTAATGTAATGGCGCGTGTGGTCCTGTGTGTGCTCACAAATTGCAGACTTTGTATAGCGACTGTGCTTCACATCAGCTATGTGTTCTTGGATCTCTTGGAACAAAGATTTATTGAGAATTTATTTTATTGATAATTGTAAGTCTTTAGTAAAAAAAAAAAAAAAATTAAATTTAAACCTTATTAGATCTCAGTAATTCCGTACAAATTTTAATAATCCATAACAGTTGTTGTTTACTGAGTTTTCTGGCCGGATCTTTCTCAGTCAGGCCGCGTTCCGATCCGGTGGTAGCTTCTTAGTCTTACCTTTTGGCAAAATCAATATATTTAATAATATAAACTAATAACCAAGATTTTCTTCTTACTGGTAGTAATTGGTAGTTTGTGGTAGAATTTTTGAGCACTAATAAAAACAAAAATTTTACAATTTAAAGAGGAGTATTATACTCATTTTAATATACTAATTTAAAGTCTCATACATTGTAAGCATAAAAATTTGAAGTAGATATTTTCACTGTGTTTCTAAACGAATATTAGGTGGGTTAAAATAAATAAACCAAAAATTTTGTAAAATCATATACTGTGGGTAGATGAAACCGTTGAAATAACATATCAACCTTGGACGTCTATCATCTAAGTCCACCCGTGATCATGAATACTGTAAAGTATTCGAAACGTCGGGATAGGAGTAAAATCAAGTAAACGCGATAGATTCCGTAAACGTAGTTTTATTTCAAAATGTGTAACATTCGCGTAAACATCAGAAAGTATTATAATGTATTAAAAGATAAGGAACTAACGAGGTTCTCATAAAAAAATGCTAGAATGCCACAAGGTTCACATCTCGGCCCGCTTTTTAATAGCATTTTTTTCACCTACATACTATGACATGGAAAAAAAAAATATGTTGATATAATAGTAAAGTCACCAGCGTCAGCCTCAACCTAAATTCTTATTCTCGATTTAAATAAATACCTTATATTTCCTCAATACTAACTAACTAACTTAAAGACAACTACTGCTATCTTTACATCTAGTTTATACTAGTCCACCGTCCCGATTTCCTCTTTCCCATTAAAAATACTTGAACTAGCTTTAAAATAAGATGAAAAATAACATATTTATATAGATTGTTATGAAGCACAGGTATTCAACGTTGTATTAATGTGTGATTTGAGTGTACAGGATGGTTATAAGCTATTAAAATGGCTTCGCTTTATATTTTATGTTTGTGTTTTAATTTTTTTCGTAATAACATCTGTTTTCTTCCTTTACATTGTAATTCTTCACCTACAAGAATATTTTTTTCTTCTGAAGTCTGCGATTATGTCAAATAGTCGTTTATTCCCATCTTTTACATTCCGACACAGCATTTACTGTAAATAGTTATTCAATATGATACTGTAAACATAAGTGGTACTTACTGTACGGTGACGTCACACTCGTTTTACGGCACAAAACGTTAGTAAATACAAATTTGTTTGTCTGTCAATTTTAGTGGTAATTTAGTGAGTTAATGATTTGTACCGTGATATAATTGTAATTTAATATGATTGTAGGATTTTGTGTGGATGCAGAGAGAATATTTTAAATGATAGGTAGTGCAGGGGTGAATATCTAGTATGGCCTGTAAATACTTTTAATACTTTTCACAGAATTGCCAGATCAAATTATCAAAAATGTAAAGAATAGACATTTGATTTTTTTTCCACAATGACTGAATTGGCAAAGCATCTAAATATTCTAAAAGATGCAGGTTCAAATCCTGCTCGTCACTGTTATTTTTGATTTCACAGTTTCGCATTTTGTGTGTAATTTATATGGTTAAGCATGGCAAATAATTAAAAATACCAAAATAAGTATAAATAAACCTGTTTATTTAGAATCTTGATAACTACTTTGAAATACAACATCAGATATTTTTTACTCCCTACTTTTTATTCTCTTCTTTTTCTTCGTTTTCAGAATGATGCGTTTTTAAGCCATAGCCAAGCACGGGTCCAGTATGTGAAATGCCATTCATATTACGTCAAGAAATCTTTCTAGCAACCTGGATAGCCTATGAAGTTTTAATTCATTGGACAATCTTAATAATCTGTCCGCAATACACGCTTAATTTGGGCAAGTGATTGCGTTACCAGATCTTTTCTTCAGATTTTGTATTAACTGTTTACGGTTATCTTGATAGTCTTCTATCTTAACATTTGGCTTTTGGGTTGAAAGAAACAGCTGCATGCATATTTTGTCTGCGTCCACATAAAACAGTTTTTTTTTCATTATGAAAATATATGTGAAATTGTTACACACGATTCCGGTTGGACCAATTTTAGTTTCAATGTAAAAGCGGCAGTTTTTAAAAGTAATAATACATTATGTAAATTACATAAGGTACTGTTGTTTTATTTCCAATACTGGCTCAAAGCAGAACAAAGTTCGTCTTAATTATAGTATATACTTTAGTTCTATAAATTAAAAAACTAGAGTGTTAAACCTAGTGGTAGAGCCTTGCATGTAAGCGTGAATAGGTCGGTCCGACCGGGGGAACTACCACCCTCGCACAAAAGATCTACGTGAAACAACGGTAGATACTTCTACTGTATTATTTTGCATGGTGAATGAGAGTGCCCGAGGCTTAAACCCAGACCACATCCTCTCCTTAGTATCCTTTCTATCTATCCTATACCTTTGAGTTAGCAACGCACGAATGATGACTCTGTGCCTGCAGTCTCGGCATAGATAACGATCGCTATTATTCGCTATTTTTGTCGTAAAGTCCTAAAGACATCATTTTAACGAGTTTTGGTAGTCTCCACTGTCACAGATAACAATTTTTATCGGTACCGTAATGAATTTCGTCGCAAATTATATGATTTATCGTAATAGTGACGATTATCATTGCGATCATTTTAGACAGCCCGCAAAGTATTCGTTATGATCGTAACTATATAAAGTATATAAACCATATTCCTTAATTGTTTTTGCTAGTGTATAAGAAAGATTTAGATTCATAAAAAAATAAAATGGTAGAAGAGTATTTAGCGTAGGAACAGGACCTTGCTCGAAAACAGGCGCGATATGGTTATGCGACGATAAACGACCCAAAAGCGGCGCGAATGTGTAAATCCGTTGTTATTAGAAGACCACCAATTTTTATTCCTCCATAGATTGAATAAAGAGATGTTTGCCAAGCTTATAGCTGAACTTCAGCCATCTCTTCAACAGCAACGGCCTTGAGTCCCAAGTGAGTATAATGATACTACGTTTCCACCTATAATCTGATTTATGGGTTCTAGGTATATATAGATATAGTATTTTTTGTAATGCTTGTTTTCATTTCTTTTCATAAAGGTACTGACAGCACTATTTTAGCCGTGTGGGGCCGGCTTTAGAATTGTCCCACCCCTCTCCACCCATGGAGTCGTAAGAGCCGACTGAGGGAATACCGGGGGAGTGGGCAGCAGCAGTCCCTCGAGTATTAACAACATCCACTGCGATCGCCAACCCGCCTGCCAAGCGTGGCGATTACGGCGTTATCCCCCATGACGGGAGCGCTCGTTGTGGCGTTCTCTTGGGGAGGCCTTTATCCAGCAGTGGACGTTGTAAGGCTGATGGATGGATGGATAGGCAGCAGCACTCCTTCGAGTGTTAACAACATCCAATGCAATCGCCAACCCGCCTGCCAAGCGTGGCGATTACGGCACTATCCCCCATTCTTGGGGAGGCCTATGTCCAGTAGTGGACGTTAAAGGGCTGATGGATGGATGGATGGACTGACAGCACTGCGATTTTACGCAACTTAGCCGGATAATAGGTATGTGATGGTACTTTGGCTATAAACAAAAAGCTGCTTAGAAAACACGTTAAGTGATCAATCATCAATGACCACTCAATGACCCCGAACGAGCGGCGAGTAGCCAAAGAAAATTTCGGAATGTTCCACAGCCATTCCCAAATGCAATTGGGGCCATAGATTACACACATGAAAATTCTTGCACCAAAGGTGCATGAAGAGGCATTTGTGAGTGGTCACCATGAGGGTCATTCATTAAATGTGCAAGCTGTAAGTTTTGTTAGTTTGTAAACATGAGTGTACAAAATAATCCACAAGTCCTTCTATCTATGTGCCAAATTTCTGCCAAATCTGTTCAGCTGTTTTTGTGTGATTGTGTAGTTAACAAACATCCAATCATCTTTACAAAATTTGACATTTATAATATTAGGATGTATATTTTGTGTTGTTTTAGGTGTGCATATTAATGCTCCATGGCCAGGAGCTCGACATGATGCTCATATATAGGCAAATTCACCTATTCGCTCAACCATGAAGCAATATTTTGATAATGGAGACGGGCACACATGGTTACTAGGTAAGTGAATACCAAAATGTCTAGAAGCATATTATGATAATAAAACCATAAAATATACATGGCATGTCTATTATTTCAGGTGATGATGGATATCCTCTGGAACCATGGTTAATGATCCCAATAAAAAAATCAATGTCTGGAGACACCGGAGAGTTGATACACTTATGCTCACTGTTCGGCTAGAAATGTTGTCGAAAGATGCTTTGGTGAAATCTGTATTTAGGTGTCTACCACATCAACGCCAATTGATGTACGAGCCCTATTCTGCTGGCCTTATAGACAATGCATGTGCAGTGCTGCATAACATGCATCATCCATCCATCAGCCTTTTAACGTCCACTGCTGGACATAGGCCTCCCCAAGAATGGGGGATAGTGCCGTAATCGCCACGCTTGGCAGGCGGGTTGGCGATCACAGTGGATGTTGTTAATCTCGAAGGAGTGCTGCTGCCCACTCCCCGTTATTCCCTCAGTCAGCTCTTACGACTCCCATGGGTAGAGAGGGGTGGGACAATTCTAAAGCCGGCCCTACACGGCCTATAACAAGCATATTAAATATAAATTAAATACAGACTATAACTACACATCAATAGAAAGCAATGGAAGTGGAAATAGGGTTAATAATGATGGAGATACAGGTAATTATAAGATACAGGTTAAGATAACTTTCATGCAAATGTGGATATTGGTTAGTTTTAGGAAATTCAAAAATGATTTTAATTAAACATTTTTGATCTATATTTTTTTAGCATTTGACACGCTCCGCTTTTTAAAGTACAAAAATTTAATTTTTATAGATCTAGTACCTGGTACTGCACATGCAAAGACAGCTTATTAATACACATTTTAATGAAATATTTTGTATAAAAATATATACGATTTCAATAAAACATGATTATGAAATTAATGATCTTTATTTTTATTGGCTAATAGTAATAAAGAATCTCCTATTTTATTAGCAGCCTGTGCAAGCAAGAGGGATGCCTCAGCCTGCATTTTGGCAGCCTCTGCTTGCACGTTGAAAGCCGCTGCTTGCATTATGGGTGTATTGGCCAAAAAAAAAAAAAAAAAATTAAGCATAGTAAGCATATTGTTGGTGCTGTAGCAGCTGCTGCTCTACTGTCATCCATAGCTGAAATGATTAAACACACAAAATATGGAAGATCATACTGCATTGATATATTTCCATCAGTGAAAACCTGTAATTGTTGTGCTTTTTGTTGTTATCGTTGTGTAAATTGTATAAGTGAAAGTTCCTACCATGCACAAATGTTTGTATGTGTAGTAACATTAACATAACTGAAACTTACATAAGTGGACAACTGGCCATGTGAATATAGATACTGGCATCTGAATAGTGTGTGGTTGTGCATCGTCAGCTATTACACTTCTATCATTTGTAGCTGAAATAATTGTATACACAATATGATAAGAGATATACGTTATGTACAGAGGTAATAAAAGTAAATACATACTTATTTGTTCTGCCAGCAATGCTTCCTCATTTTCTCTAGTGGTTAATGTTATTTCATTGCCTGTAATTACAATTAATATCTCGTATAAATGTAGATAACAACCATAAATTCAACAATACAATAAAAAAAATTGAATTTTATATTGTAAACACTTTTCAAAAACTTACACTGGAATTGAGGAATACTAATCACCTCTTCTACCATCACAGCTGCTTCTATCGCTTGTTGTGACATCTGTAAATTATAGCAAGTGTTTATTTTTATATATAAATTACATTCACCTACAAATTTAAACAGTGATATATGCATTTAATGTACCTATGTGAGTAATTAGTGGTTATTATCATTAGTTAATGATACACTATGAAAAACGTGCTGCCAAATGCATATTCCACACCATTGAGACACTATCCGTCTCTCCACCTCAGTCAGAGGAGCAGCAGTTACATCCCTATTGCCAGTTCGAACCTTTTCTTTTTTTAACTTAGCCGCTTTAGTGCAGGCAAGGCTTTTAAAATCTCTACAAACCTACAATTGATGTAAATTAGGAAGGTAGATAAGTAACTAACACTGCACGTAGGTACTGATGGCTGATTTATACAAAACTAAGCATAAAAACCTTTAGAAATAAATGTAAATAATTATTTGACTGAAACTAACCGTCATCCACTATTCTGGTGATATAATAGACCCGTTTGGGAGTTCATTTAGCTCGGCGGAAACCTTAAATTGCCTTCCAAACAGATAATTCCTGAAATGCTTTAAAGCTTTGAAAACAGCTAAAGTTTCTAATTCATAACTGTGATAACGGCTTTCTACTTTGGTTGTTCTTTGGCTATAGTATTCAATTACTTTCAGTTGGTTATCTAATTTTTGGACAAGCACCGCACTGTAACCCAAGGGGAACTGGCGTCCGTGCGAATTTCAATATCATGAGAAGGATTAAAGATGGTTAATAGCGGTTCCGACGTTAGGTGTTTAATAACAGTATCGCGAGCTTTTGTGTGTTCGCCCTTCCACTCCCACTTAAAATCTTTTTGTGTGAGCTGGTATAATGGGGCCATAATCGGGGAGAAGTTTGGTATGAACTTACGGAAGTACCCCGCTAATCTGTTAAACTGACACAGTTCCCTGAGGTTCTTTGGTATCGGAAAATTTGTAAGGGCTTCAACCCTTTTCGGATTCGGTCTAACTGTACCCTCGGATATAATGTACCCTAAATATTCTAGGGATGATTTAAGAAATTTACATTTATTCCAGTTAAACAAGAAGCCTGCCTTTGATAACTTGTCTAAAATTTGTTCTAAATGACAAAACGCGTCTTCTTTTGTTTGTGAATACACAAGGACGTCGTCCATGTATACGGTAGCAATGACGTCTTTATGTTCGCCTAGAGCTTTGTTAATATCTCTTTGGTACACAGCTGGGGCGTTGCAAAGCCCAAAAGGCATCTTCAAAAATTCCCAGGACCCGTCAGGTGTCACAAAGGCAGTTTTCTCGATGGAGCCAGAATTACCCGAAAGGGGAATTTGATAAAAGCCTGACGCCATATCTAAAGTAGAGAATACGCAAGACTGGCAAAGACTATCTATTTGGTCAGAGATAATGGGCAAGGGATAATTATCACGAACCGTGTTACTATTTAACTCCCTATAATCTATACATAGCCTATCGCAGCCGTCTTTCTTTTTTACTAATATGGCCAGGCTAGAGAAAGGCGAAGAACTCTCTCGTACAATATTTTTCGATAAAAAGTCAGCGATAATATTTTTCATGGCTTCACGTTCTACCGGAGCTAGAAGGTAGGGGTGGTGCTGTACAATTTTATTCGGATTTTTAAGTTTAATTTCCATCTCGCCTGTATTAACAACAGAATTGGAACTTCCCTTCACAAAACTATCACTGAATTGACTAATTATTGTCCGTAATCGAGCAACATCTTTACAATCAGTTAAATCAATATCGATAGCCTGTACTTCGCGAGTGATGTGTATACTCTTGTTAAATGAGGCCCACATATCACTAGGTATAGCTGTGAAACGATCATCCATTTGTGAGGTCGTATTTTGACCATCATTTCTCAAAGGATAATGCCGATATTTCTATGAGAGTTGGGCTATTGTTGCGTCTTTACCAAATTGTGTACTGTAGAACATTGCAAATGTACTCAGGGTCTTTAAATAAAAATATCATTAAGATATCTGATGGGAGCTTAGAGAAATCTGACTTTTAATTTTTCAGTATGTTTTTAGTATAAAGGTTATATATTGTGCGTTGAAATCCATATCTTTTATTCTATTATAGTAAAAATGTAGTATCAATAGTATTTTAGAGTACCTATGTAAAAAATATAGATAGGATATAATGCTACGGCTAACTACTCTGGATCTAGATTACATTCTAAGAATCCTGGTCTTAGTACCACTAAAAAGTCTATCTAACACGACGTCACGCTCTTTTTTTTTAATTACTCAACGGAAAATTTGCTGTACTCTACGTTAAAGTAAGCACTGAACAATAATAAAAAAACCACTGCATTTCCACAAATGAAGCAATCAACACATAAACGTACATAACACGTTATCGGCAGTACAAATGTCAAATCATGTCAAATTGTCAATCAATTTCAAATCAATAAGGGTTAACTAACTAACTTATCATCACGCCATTTCCCTTGCAGGGTAGGCAGAGAGCAGAGAGTACCAAGAGGCTCTATTCTTGTATACATCTCTCGCTTCCTCAAAATTCATAACCCTCTTCATACACGCTCGCCGGTTTCGGAGACTTCTGACTCCACCTTCCTTCAATACATGACCAATTTAGTCTAGGTAGGTGAGTCTCGGTCTCCCCCTGTACCTACATCCTTCAACTTTCGCATTGTATATCTTCTTAGCCAGTCGCTCGTCCGGCATTCTTTCCACATGTCCGAACCATCGGAGCATTCCCTTTCGCATCTTTACACCAATACTCTCTTTCATACCTACTCGCTCTCTTACGCCATTGTTACGAATGCAGTCAGTCAGCCTCACTCCACAGATTCTCCGCAGAGATAGCATTTCGATTTTACTCTCATGCTCCTTTCTGCATACCCAACTCTCGCTTCCATATAATAACGTTGGGACAAGCACTGCGTTGTGTATTGCGACACGTGGCTTCTGGCTGAAGTGGTGGCTGCCGAGAAGTTTTTCCAATGCTCCGTTTACTCTATTTCCCGCAATAACTCTTTTCTCTATATCAGTGGTGTACCTTCCATCCCGACTGAATCCACATCCAAGATATATGAATTGATCCACTTGTTCTAGCACACCATTTCCTATTGCTACTCTAACATCTGCTCCGGCTTCTACTCTTTCAAAAACCATATAAGGGTATATAAGGGTTGCTAGTAAAATAACAATATATATCCTAAAATATTTTTAGAAATTGATAATAAATGTTATTATATTTTTAATTTAAAAACAAAACTTCATAATTATGCGTTCACATAATAATTTTAATAAAATAGTTCATGTTATTATTATTGTTATAATAGGAGCTCATCTGGGTATTCTTTTATTTAGGTATTTCATATCAATATTCTTATTATTTGGCTTTAAAAATGGGTAAAAAACTGGCGACATTGACTATCCAAGCCTTCCAATAAATATGGCAGTTCTGCTTATTTCGAATTTAATAATATGTATGTATTGAAACCCCACTTCGCTTATGAATAAAATAAATACATATTACATCATTATTCAAAAGACGATTTTTTATGTTTAGATAGTTAAGACGCACGACGGGCACAATATAGCCTGGTTTTCAACATTCTCTTTTGCAACCGCCACTAGTTTCGCCACGTGGTGTAGCCAAATCACAAAAATATTCGCTTTCCGTAGACAAAGGAGGTTGGGTAAGCACGTAGAAATGCTGTTTCGATCCTATCGCTGCTGTCGGAGATGTAGAGGGATTTTTATCCGAGGTATCATTGGTGTCCGCCATGTTGTACGTTGTCAAGCAAAATCAGTACGCACACCCGGTGCGGTCGAGCTCCGGGAGTCAAATGTAAACCTCAGGTATTCAACCTGTAGATGCTACAGACTGTTGCACATTACGATTTACGACAAGGAGCTGGTGAGAAGTAGCGAGGAGATGTGAAGGGAGCTGGAAATTCCAGCGTTCACATTCACTGAACGCGACAATAGGTAAAGAAAACTGATACACTGTGAAAGAGTAGTATTTTTCTAGTCGAGCTGGGTTCTTTACGGAGAATTAATTTTCTTTACTTTGAGTACACAGTGAATGACTGCCAAATCAAGATGTAGTTTACTGTGAATACACCTTTGATGTACTATATTTAATAACTCATGACTTAAAGATCAAGCTGATGTAGATCTCAAAAAAAAACGCACTTAAATATTATATTAATCGAACCCTGATTATTCCTTTGGTACTAACAGCAGATCTTCCATTAGCAGCCTTGAGCTGTCCCTCTGGTATTACTAAATCAATGGTCACCACATGTAACCTGGACCATGGTTTACCTACCACTATCTATAGCATTATCCATCCATACTCCTTTAGCCGTCTACTGCTGGACGTAGGCCTTCCCAAGAGAGCACCACAACGTGTGATCCTGTGCCGACTGTATCCAACAGCTCCCTGCGGCTTCGACTCATATCCTTGGTCTGTACTGCGGGAGGGCATCCTATACTGCGCTCTTCAATACGTGGTCGCCACTCGAGAACCTTTTTGACGTGGGTAAAACCGGCTGTTGGGGTAGTGTCGTCGCCACTCCAATTTATTTAATTGATTTTAACGCCATTTTTTTATTTTTATTGCATTTAGTGGCAGACGAGCCACGGCTCATCTGATGGTAAATGGTAACCATCACTCATGGCCTCAACTATACCTCTCGGCATTATTATCAAGCCGCTGCTCATTATTTAATTTTCATTTCACAGATATGAAATGAAAGATTAATCGGCTATCTCCTGCAACAGCCAAAACGCAACGAGGTGCTTCATGGCTGGTCACACGGGAGATGGTGGTACCAACCCGCTTGGGCCCGATACCAAGCGAGTACTCTCATTTGGTACCCAGCTCTACCACCTGTCATGCAATGGATGATAATTGCTTACTTCCCTTAGTCGCCTCATACGACACCCGTGGGAAAGAATGGGGTGGTGACAATTGTATTCTTAATCCGTCACGACACCGATAAGAATGGGGTGGTGACAATAAATCTGTTGACAAAAGCATCTAAGTAGGAAGTATAATGTCAATCAATAAGCTAATAACAATTTTAATTCGTCTATGAATAACGAGAGGGAGCTTACCAAGAATTATATAAGACTCGAACAATATTCCGTGTGGTGACGGACAAAGAATACAAGTGTCACCACCCCAATTTATTTAATTGATATTAACGCCATCTGTTGACAAAAGCATCTAAGTAGGAAGTATAATTTCAATCAATAAGCCAATAAATAACATTAAACACAAAGTGAAAAATGTCAAATCGAAAATAACAGTCAAGAGCAGGATTTGAACCTTCATCTCCTGGATACCGTCCAGATGCTTTGCCAATTCAGACATCGTGACAATTGCTCCTGACTGCTAATTTCAATAACATATTCATACTTAACGTCTTTGGGTGACGCCTGCGCCATCTGTCGGAAGTATTTTCATACATTACACCGACCAGGTAAACTTAATTTTACAATTAAGATTTTTACCTAATAATGACGCAAACCCTATAAATATTTAGATATTTTTATATATATTTCTAGCATTTGACTCGCTTAGCACTATACATTAAACACGAAAGTGAAAAATGTGAAATAGAAAATAACAGTCACGAGCAGGATTTGAACCTGCATCTCCTGGATACCGTCCAGATGCTTTGCCAATTCAGCCATCGTGACAATTGCTCCTGACTGCTAATCTCGATAACACATTTATACTTAACGTCTTTGGGTGACGCCTGCGCCATATGTCGGAAGTATTTACATACATTATACCGACCAGGTAAACTTAATTTTACAATTAAGATTTTTACCTAATAATGACGCAAACCCTATAAATATTTAGATATTTTTATATATATTTCTAGCATTTGACATGCTTAGCACTATACATTAAACACAAAGTCAAAAATGTGAAATCGAAAATAACAGTCACGACCGCGTCTTGGTATCGACGTTTTATAACAAATTTCAGCACCACTGCGGGTCAAAAAAATTTTTTCAGCACCTTTGTGGGGAAACAAATATATGATAAATAGAGACATTTTAAGCATAAAAAATCAGTTGGTCTGGGTGAAACGAGAGTAATACCCACCTCAATGATTCGCTTATGAGGCGTGCAATTATAGTTGAATATTCCAGGTCACCAAACCTTACTTTTTCAGCTAAATATTTTTTTTTGGTATTGAGCAGTGATTTATGAATGTAGGCATACCTGCTAAGTAACCTAGCGAATATCCAGTGGCTGCAGTCTCGACATATAACTACTGCATAACGATCGTTTTCGGTCGATAACTTCTTGACGTTAAAATATACAGGCTATAATATAAGCCCTGTTGGAAAATTTTGGGATAGATACGTAATCATATAGGTGTTTTATATATGTAATTATAATTAAAATAAAATGGTATATAGCCAGTTACAGTTGACAATCAAAATTATTTATAAAACTGACACAAGCAAAAAATGTTATTAGCTCCTATATTTACAAGTACTTGTCGATCCATAACTAGATATAATTTATGCCGGCAGATTTCAAAAAATTAAAAATAAGAAATCGGAGAAAATATCATACGATGCCACCGCCTGTCACACGCACTGCTATTGTACCTATTCCTTTAATAAGCCGCCCCTTACCCCTTAGTCTCCCGGGCAGATTTCTTTCGAACGGCCGTCAGTATTTTCACGTAATATATACTGTGAGTGACTTGTGTTTTACGAGATGTCGTATTCAATCGAGGAGTATTTTAATATGTTGATGTCTTGGAAAATGTGACTGCAATTATGCAGAGGCGCGCAGAATTTACGAGGAACACTTCAGTGTTCCACGGAACATTGCATTGCCGTTAACGATGGCATTTCAGTGTTTACACGTAAGCATGTACAATACTGGCAGTGTGCACGGTCATAAGCAATAGCGTATTGACGCAGGAAGGCCAAGACTGAATGACAATGTCGAAGAACACATCTTGGATATATTTGGGGAAGATCCCACGTAAAGCACGCGTTCAGTAGGACACCAGCTCAGTATAAACCACTTGCGCGTTTGGTGAGCACTCAAAGGTGATGGCAAGCACCCATATCACTAACTTTAAGTTCAGTATCTACTTCCTACCGACTACGAGCCTAGAATGGAGTACAGCAGATGGATCTTAGATAAAGTTCAAGAAGATAGAGATTTTTTGAACCACATACTGTTCACTGATGAGTGCTCCTTCGTTAAAACAGGAATCTTTAATGCACACAATGAACACGTATGGTCTACCATTAACCCTCATTGCATAAAACCCAGTCACTTCCAACATCGATGGAAGATAAATGTTTGGACGGGAATTATTGATGATAAGGTTATCGTACCTTATTTTCTAGAAAGAACCATGAGTGGTAACAACTACTTCCGTATAAAAATTATACTAATTCTATAGAAACTAAACTTTGGAAAATGCAAATCAATATTGCCACAACTTACAATGAAGAGAAAAAATTTACAAATACACGTTAAGGTGTTTAATATTATTGAGTACAGTTCTTTTAACATTTTTTATGTTTGAAATAGTAAATATATCTAAAACATTCTGGTGGATACTGTATAATGAGTACATACGTGATAAAGGACGGAATTTTCTTAAATTTGTGCGAAATACAGGACGAGAGAACAGCATCTTTCTACATGATCTAGGATTAATTCTTGGGATGAGAAACTGAACTTTGTTAAGCACCCCTGTACATAACTTACTGAGAAAAACTAAATCCAAATATTTTAGATCTATTTCTTTTAGCAATTGACAAGCTCCGCTACTTTTTAAAGTACAAATTATTTGAGAATAAAGAAAAAGAGATTCCCGCCCTACTAAAAATCTCTTTTTCTTTATTCTCAAATAATTTGTACTTTAAATCCAAATATTTTCTGCGGTTTTCCAGTGAATGAATTCTAAAATTTAAAGGACGTTTATAAAAAAAACTCCAAGGTCACGGATACACGTTACTTCCTCAAGGATGTCATCATTAATAATATATTTCGAAGGTAATATATTTTTATTTTTTGTAAATTTAATATGTTTACACTTTTTGACATTCAAGGACATGTAACTTTTTGTGCACCACTCAGATAGCCTATTTAAGTCATCCTGGAGTAACTGAGAGTCAGCAATAGAGGCAACACTTCACGAAGCCTTGAGATCATCAGCAAAAAGAAAACAATTCGAATTGAGAAAGCATTGAGTAACATCATTGATAAAGATATTAAATAGATGAGGCCCAAGATGGGATCCTTGAGGGATACCTGAAATTGCAGTAAAAGAAACAGAAGCAAAACCATTTATGACAACCCTGAGCCGTCTGTCGGAAAGATAAGATTCGAACCAACTTAATAAAGGACTTGACACTCCACATTTTTCTAGCTTATATAGCAATATTCGATGGTTTACTGTGTCAAAAGCCTTACTGAAGTCAGTGTACACAGCATCAACCTGAGTTCCTGCATAGACAGCCTCCGTAATACACTCTCCATAGTCTACCAGATTAGTCGAGGTAGATCTATGCTTAAGAAATCCATGTTGATTATCGTCAATTAACTGCGAGATATGCCAAGTAAATACTCTACAAACAAACGACTCAAATAACTTGGCCATCACTGATATAATTGATATCGGTCTGTTATTGGATACCAAAGACTTGTCTCCGCTTTTATAAACTGGGACAATCTTGGTTTCCTTCCAAGCAAAGGGAAAGATGCCTGTTGAAAGGGATTTATTAAAGATTATGCTCAGTGGAGATGATAATCTATCAGCTAGTCTTACCAGAAACACAGGTGGTATGTTATCAGGACCTGCGCCCTTATTAAGATCTAGATTTAGAAGCGCTTTATGAACCTAACTAGTATCAACGTGCAACACATGTAGAATATTATTGCTCAAACAAGCCTTATTCGAAATTTCGCTGATAGTTGTAGCTGTACCAGGTGAAGGGTAAACATAAACTGATGTAAAATGTGAACCAAAATGATTAGCTATAGTTTTGGCATCATCGGAAGCACAACTGCCATCAGACATAATTGCAGGATAAACACTAGTGCCACCTCTTTTGGTTTTAAAGTAACTCCAGAAAAATTTTGGATTCAGCTTAATTCTATTGTCTATTAAAGCAATGTAAGAGCTATAACAAGTCTTTGATAATTCGGCACATCTTTTCTTTAACAGGGTTAACTGTAGTACATCCATTGGGTTCCTATATTTTCTAACTCTTATTCTTAAATTATTCTTCTCATTGAGTCTCTTTATTAATGATCTAGAATACCATGGAGGATATTTGCTACTTTTAGGTCTAGTTTTAGGTACATGTTTTTGAATGAAATTATTTATAATTTTGTAGAAAGAGCTAAGCATTTCATCAACAGAAGGCAGAGTATATAAAGTTTTATCCCAATCAAACTCTTTTAGCTCAGCAGCTATAGCATTATAGTCAGCCTTAAAATAATTACATTTTTCAAAATTGTTATACTTGAGGAAGTGAACCGTCTCATTGAAGGAAAGGAGTAATTGTATAGAGGGGTGGTGAGTATCAACCTTAGATAGTACACTAGTTGCAGGGTAAACTAGGGTAGTGCAAGGTAAGTTTGATAGAATGAGATCAAGAATTTTACTATTTGCATTTAATATATTATCACGCTGTCAAGTGAGGCAATGAAATCCCTGAACAGACATTCACTGTTACAGGAAGTACATGTGGGATAATCAATTAAAGACCCGTCGTTATTAAGCCATTCAATAGAACCCAAATTGAAATCACCCATGAACAAACAATAACTTTCTTTTTCCAGTACTCTGTTGGAATTATCAATAAAATGTTCCAAAACATTATACTTTAAAGGAGAATTCAAGTACACTGCACAAATACAAATATCGACTTTAGAATTACCAATACATAGATTAAGTTTGATAAAAATATCCTCACACTCACTTTCATATTCAAATATACGTTTTGATTTTAATTTATTAGAATTAGCTACAAGAACACTACCGCCATCACACTTGCTATTGAGTGTGCTTGATAAACGATCTCTTCTATACAAAGTGTAACGATTGTTTATGATTTCTGTGTCGAAAATACTGTCATTGAGCCATGTCTCAGTTAGTACAATAATATCGTAATCACAAACAGACAAATTAAAATATATATCATTTAATTTAGTTTTAATACCTCTGACATTCTGGTAATAAGCTTTTAACTGATTTTAATTAGTTTAATCCAATTCATTTTAATATTTTAAAATAAATATTTGTATCTACTTAATTAGTCTAGTCTGCGTAGTGAGTCATGATCTTTAATATATTTAAAGTCCGAGTCGTCCGATTTTCGCATAAATATCTTGCCATTGCGAGTCCACACGTACTTATAATTCAACTCCTTCCCTTTCAGTCTAGCTGCTGCATGCAGACTTTTATTGAAGGGGGACAAGTGCTCAGTGACATAGATGCTAAGCTTGCTCCCAGTTATTCCAAGCAAACTGCTGTTCAGCTTGTCATCAGGGTTATTTTTGTTGAATTAAATGGCCGCTGCGAGGAAGGTATCCCTCACCCTAGGGCTACAGAACTGCACAACAATAGATCTGGGTCGTGGATTAGATGAATTAATTTTAGCAATTCGCGTGACATTATATATTTGAGATTCGACTAGTTCACAAGAAATTACCTTTCCCAAATTCATAACGGTACTGATGAGGTTCTCTCCCTTAAACTCAGGAACGCATTGTACTTCGACGTTAGAAGAACGAAACTGCTGCTCCATCACATTAATTTTCATATTCAATTCCTTAATAGACGATTTAAGTTCGTCGTTTTCTTTTTTGAGAATATCAACCGAGTCCAATTTAGTCAGAACATTCGCTTTCATATCATCATATTGCTGGCTTAAAAAACTGATCGAAGTTTTAACCTTCCCGAGATCTTCCTTAATAGATTTTAATTCTGTGTTAACGAAGCTAGCCAGTAGCTAGTATAACCGAAATAACTTCCCAACTTTTGGAAATGTTCAATTTTCTTAGCGGGAAGTTAAAAATTTTGCTGACGAAGTCGCGGCCAACTGCTAGTTATATAATACCATTCAATTGATCTTAGTTGCCACAGAATATGTTGTTACTAGAGCAACTAATATCCGGGCTGTGGTCGGGGCGTATTGATTACAAACGTAATATATCCATTAAATGTCGGTATAACTATATTTGATAAACACACAAACTGTAGGAGTACGTATCAATATACTTACTTATCATCACGTCACCTGCCTTGCGGGGTAGGCAGATAGAGCAATATACTATTACACATGTGTAACTTTGTGCTCTATTAGTAAATGAGCTCATGTCAAGTGCATATTTATATAAACTGCACAGAGTTCGATTTCTACACAGGACAACTCTTTGTGTGATCCACTTTATGGTTGTTCTGAGTCTGGGTGTACTTTGGGTCCGTGGAATTGTATTTTTGTAAAGTCCCCCGCGATACAAGGATTATTCCTTATTGCAGGAAGTTGTCTTTTAATAAAAACAAAAAAACAAGTAACGACATTACCAATTGCATTGGTAGCCTGAATTCCACGTAGACGAAGGCACTGGTTCGTTCACTAAAATATGAAACCTTTAACATAAATTCATCCTTGAATGAAAATTCACCTTCAAAGAACGAGACATTAAAGCAATCGAAGAAAATACATAGGTAGATAGCTCTGAACTCTTGATATTTTAGATAAAAGCATCGCGTGTTTACCACATGGCTGAATATTGGAAACTCGTTCGATATACTTTTGATAAATTTCAACTACATCGTTAGTCAGAAATATCAAACTTTTATTTTATACTAGCTTCTGTGTGCGGCTTCTTTTGCGTAATCTTAGAATATAAATACGTCACTGTACGTCTCATTAAGTGTCTCTTCGCAAAATTTGGTATCACATAGACACCATCCCTTTTTTGGAGATGAAAAGTAGCGTATAAGTTTTTTTGTGGCGTATGCTTTCATGACGATTGGTTGAAATAGTAACAACGTGAAATAGTAACAAGCTAACTTACTTGCGCGTTTATAGTGTTAGTAAAGATTATAAAAAAATATGCGAGTCGGAGTCGAGTACCATAGCTTTCTGTCATAACCTATATAGGTATTACATATACTAAACAGTGACTCTGATGAACAAAATGAGAAATAGTGTGATACGAGAATGCTGTGGTGTGAAAGAAGATGTAGTGACATAAATTGAGAAAGGAATGAGGTTGTTTGGACACGTAGAGAGGATGGATGATAGAAGATTAACGAAACAGATATACAAGGCAACTGTGAATGGGCAAGTTGGTAGAGGTCGCCCTTTTTTTTTTTTTTTTTATTTTAGTTGGGCAAAAATGTCCTACCGCACACCCCGCTGCCCGGGGAGATAACGGGGTAGTGTGGGGCTCTCACCCACTAAAAACCCACCGTGCGCCCTCACCCGCCCTTGCTACGGCGGATCACGGGAACCGCGTCGTTTCTCCGCGATCCGCAGGCGGCAGCCCCTTCGGGCACCCTCTCTTGTGCGACGCCCCGTGCACTTGGGCGTCACACCTTCGCGGTAGGCTTCCGCGGACGGCAGGGTACTCCCCGACCCCACCGTCCGCAGCCTCGGCTAGGGCGGCATCAGGCGCAGGTAAGCGCGCGCACGCCGCCCCGCGCGCCGGCGGCGAATCGGGTCCGCGAAGGAGGATTCCTCCCGGGCCCTCTCCGCCGCCTCCTTCCGTGAGATGACAGCCTCGCAGAAGGCGGCGACAGCGGTCCAGGCCCTGTCACTTCTAACCATCGCTCGCGCAACGGCCGGCAGCGACAGGTCCACGCCTATGACTGCAGCGAGTCGTCGACACGCGAGACTCGGTCCGCCCAAATTCGGCATCAGTCGCCCGAGGGCGGACGCCGTGCCGACGAGCTTTGGCGCAGGACGGCGGAAGTTCTCGTCAAAGTGCCACCGTCCATCCAATACCAGGCCCAGGTATTTGATGTGGGCCTGGATTAGAAAGCCCACACCGTTGACCGTTATCGAGGCGCCGGCGGGTGGGCCACGTCGGGGCCCATGGAAGAGTAGGGCCTCCGACTTTTCAAGGGCCACCCTAAGCCCCAGCGCCTCGATCCGCCTGACCACTTCCGCGGCTCCTGAGGTGGCCAGCGTTGCCGCCTCCTCGAGGGTCCCACCCCGGGCTGTGACGAGCGTATCGTCTGTGGGTAGAGATCGCCCTAGGCGAACGTATTTTGCCCAGATCGGAGACGTTCTTAAGGAAGGCCAGGTTAAGAGTAATCGAAATCAAAACGAGCAGGCATGAAAGCGCTGATGAAAGTAGATGAAGCGAAAGATGTGTGTCAGGATCGTAGCAAGTGGAGAGAAGTGGTCTCTGCCTACCCCTACGGGAAAAAGGCGTGACAATATGTATGTATGTAAACAGTGGTAAAATATATGTTCCTGATAAATATCCTATTTTTATAAATAAACTAGTTTCTGCTCGTTACTTCGTCCTTGTGGAATTCAACGTCCAAATTCATTATATCATGTTGGTATGCGTATCCCACGAGATTATATCAGAGAGTCTATCAGGATAAAAATATACTATGTATTTATCCATGCCACAAACTATCTGTATACCAGATTTATAGAATTTTTAGTATATCATAGCTATCCTAATGGAACTACAAATTTTTTGAATTATTAATTTCATCCAAATTAAATCAGTAATTTATGTGTGATTTACAGCTAAACACAAAAACATCACATGACGGACCTCGTGGCGTAGTCGGTAGTGTAATCAAATTCCATGCACGTGGGTTCGATTCCCACTCAGAACAATTATTTGTGTGATGTACACAGATATTTGTACTGCATCTGGGTGTTTTCTATCTATTATATGTATGTATTTACTTACAAAAAAAAGTAATATTATGTATTATATCCGTAATCTGGTACCCAAAGCACAAGCGTTAATAAGCTTAGTTTGAGACCAGAGGACGTTGTGTGAAATGTGCGTGAATATTTATTATTTTTTATTATTTATAATTATTATTATTACTTTGCTCCATTATTACATTAGTAGTATCAGATTTCACTTATTGTTTGTTTTATATAACAAGACTTAATACAATGTAAAATTATTCCATCCATCGAAGTACCTCAAGAGAAATTGAACTTCACAATAATCAAAGCACAACAGGCCCTTGGTACGCAAACAAAGCGATCAAGTTGCTACACAAACTTCATAAAGTAATTAATTTTGCTATTAAATAACAACAAGCATCGACATCATTAGCTTTGGTCAATATAGCGCGTTAATTATAAGTGGGTTTAATAATTAGTACCTGGACCGAGCTTAGCTTGGCCTAGTATTCAGGTAAGCCTGAAAAGGCCTATTTTAGCGACATATCGTAGACTTTATATAAAAACATAGCATCACGCCTATATTCCCCGAAGGAGTAGGCAGAATTGTATTACGCAGCCACGATTCGCCAGCTATGTTTAGGTCCCACGTAAAAAGCACAACAAGTCTATTGCCATCTACCGGGAACATCTCCAAACTCTGGGCTTCTACGAAGAATTTTTCTATGTCCTTAAAAACTCAATAACATTGCCCGACCCGAGGATTGAACACGAGACCTCTTGATCAGCAGTCGCACACATTACTGCTGCACCACCGAGGCAGTTCAATATTAAAAAGATACATAGTATTTTGGTAAGCTTGAAAAGGCCTATTTTAGCGACATATAGAAGACTTCATCAGCTAACTTAACATCTAATAAAAAATATCCACTAGAAAATTAAATATCCACTAGATGGCGTTTTAAAAATGTTTTTTTTTGTAAAACAGTAAAAATCTATCTAAAAATAAAAATTGTTCCAAATCTTTAGATACGGTTCCGAATTGCACAAAATTAATTTATTTAATATGTTTTTATGTTATTTTTTTAAATATGAAATTAAATGTCTTGAAATTATTTCACGAAAAAATCAGTTTGAGTCACACGGCTAAATACAGGTCAAAATAATGTACTACAGATTTTTAGATCTATATTTTTTAGCAGTTGACATGCTGCTACTTTTTTTTTATTGGATGCATGTAAATGCTTGTCGATAGATGGCATTGGTCGTAAGACAAATGTGATGAGGAGATTGGGATGATCGAAAGATTGGTAGAATAGCTCAGTGGCTTAGAGCACTTCCCCGGATTGGAAAAGACGCAGGTTCGATTCCCGCTCCTACTAAAAATCTCTTTTTCCTTATTCACAAATAATTTAACCTACAGATTTTTTAGAAATCCTATTATAGAGTGAATTGTACCCGTGCAAAGCGAGAGTGGGTCATTCCTAAAAGATAAACAATAGCATTTTCATTGAGGGATGAAAAATATAATTGCTCACAGCACTTAAGCAACCCAGCGAGTCTTATTACCTATAACAACAAATGTAAGGCACATTTGTTGTTAGTAAAAACGTATAGTATTAGCTATCTTACCACCAATAATGACAGTCAATATAATATGAAAATATCACATCCTTACTAACAATTTATGTGAAAGTGAGTTTGTTTGTTTGTTGGATTTTGGCGCCGTAACAAATTTGCATGCATAATATAGTCTAGAATTTAGAAAATGATAGGTTAATTTTTATCCCGAAAACTTTTAGTGAAATAACTATTTTTGCATAGATAGAAATGTCGCTGCATGACGTATTTACATTCTGAATTCCACGCGCACGAAAGTACGGACTCAATAACATAGCATCACGCCTGTATTCCCCGAAGGGGTAGGCAGAGGTGTGTTTATTGGTTACAAACCCCCGATTCGCCAGCTATGTTTAAGTCCTATGTAATAGGGGGCGAGCCTAATTGTCGTCTACCGGGCATATTTCCAAACTCCAGGCTGCTACTGGGAATTTTCCTTTTTACGAAAATGCTCAATAACACTGCCTGACCCGGGGATCGAACCCGAGACTTCATGTTCAGCAGTCGCTTACACTACCGCTGCATCACCGAATATTGTTATTGAATCATTGCATCCAACTTATTCCTAATGTTTTATTATAAGTATTCAAAGATAGTACTTATTATAAATTGTGAAAGTGAGTTTGCCTGTTTATTAGTTTATTTGTTATACTTTCAAACGTAACTTTTTATTCTGGTTTCTGTGCGTAGTAACGTATTTATATTGATCCAATACTGACGTTCACGCAGACATAGTCACGGGTAGAATCTATAGTTTTACAACAATAATTAAGGGATTATCTTGGTTATGATGACAAAAAAATATCTGCAGATCAAAGATTACAGACATCCATCCATCAGCCTTTCATCGTCCACTGCTGGACATAGGAACCGGAGACTGGCTGCTGGACCAAGAGAACGCCACAACGAGCGGTCCCGTGATGGGGGATAATGCCGTAAACGCTTGGCAGGCGGGTTGGCGATCGCAGTGGATGTTGTTGATACTCGAGGGAGTGCTGCTACCCACTCCCCCGATATTCCCTCAGTCGGCTCTTACGACTCCTGTGGGTAGAGAGGGGTGGGACTATTCTAAAGCCGGCCCCACACGGCCTGTAAATAGTATAAGAAAAATAAATCCGTACAAACAGTTGCGTATCTCTGAACTTATAAGTTCAAATTTAATCAGCGTAATCAATTCGCCATTATTGTAGCATTAGTTTCACTTTACTTGGACGATAGTTATTGTTCAAGATGCTCGCAATTTTTCCAATGTTTGTATTTCTCGTACATTTTACTTCGATCATGAGTGAAAATTCATTTCTAATGACTACTGAAAACTCAGCAAAAATAGCGAAAGCAGCTGAGTGCGTTTTGAAACTCTCTGCCAAATATTTTGTTGAAAAGAAGGCCTTAAGTGGAAGCATCGTTATAATCAATATTAACTCTTGTACTTCAACAACACAAGGACTACTTTTGCACACAATCCACAGTGGAATAAAATATTCTATTATGGTAAAAGATTCTTTTTATCCGCATGCAAACGCATCTCATTTCCCCGAGAAAGCGAAAAATTACATGTTGATACTGGAACAAAAATCTGAACTAGAAAGAAATATATTACAGTTAAACAAATTACCTACTTGGAATCCTTTAGCAAAGGCTATAGTTTATTACCAGTTGCGAAATAATGAAACAGGAGAAGAAATATCTATAGAGTTTGTTAATAAACTTCGAGAACACAAACTGTTTAAAACGATTGTGTTTATTTACGATTACTTTGAAGATGTTGTAATTTCATACACTTGGAAACCTTATAGTGAAACCAGTTGTGGTAGAAAATGTGATTCTGTGTATATTCTAGACAGATGTCAAGATAATGTAATATATGAATTAGAGAAACAGCACCAATTGATATCCTCAGATATGAAAGGATGTCCTCTAGTAGCTTATGCGGTAATCTCAGAACCCTACGTCATGCCCCCAATCCAAAAGCAAGCAAATACTCCTTTCAAAGATGCCTATGAATTTACTCAAGGAAGTGAAATAAATCTTGTTAAAATTATAAGTAAATTTACGAATATGACATTAATTGTTCGAGCATCGGAAGAAGCGGAAAATTGGGGTATGGTTTACGCTAATGGATCCGCAACGGGAGCCTACGCGATGTTAAGAAATGGGTCAACAGACCTTGTTATAGGGAACGTTGAAGTCACGAAAATTCTGCGACACTGGTTTCATCCAACTGTCAATTATTTGCAAGATGAAATGACATTTTGTGTTCCAAAAGCTGGACAAGCGGCTACGTGGGATAATCTTGTTATTATATTTCAATGGTCTACCTGGATTACTTTGTTCTTTAGTTTGGTAGTGATAGGACTTCTTTTACATTATTTTTATTACAAAGAGCGTAATGGTAAAATAACGTATTGGCCTACAAATTCCTTGCTTATGGCCTTTAGTATGTTGCTAGGCTGGGGGGCCAGCTTTGAGCCAAAAAGTACAACGTTACGCATTCTAATATTTGCTTGGCTCTGTTTCAGTGTAAACATGGGGATTTCTTACGAATCATTTCTTAGAAGTTTCCTAATGCATCCGCGATTCGAAAAGCAGATAAGTACCGAAGCTGATCTTATACAGTCTGGCATTCCGTTCGGAGGTAGGGAGATTTATCGGTCTTATTTTGAGACTAATAATGCAAGTTTGTTTTATTTATATCGCAAGTATAATTCAACTACGTTCTCGGAGGGGATGAGACGGGCAGCTTTAGAGAGAAACTTTGCTGTCGTTTCTTCGAGACGTCAAGCTGTCTACCAAGACCAGAAATTAGGTAAAGGGGCGCCATTGATTTATTGTTTTCGGGAGAATAGTAATATGTACAAATATAGCGTTGCTCTGCTTGCTAGGAAATGGTTTCCTATGTTGGAGAGGTTTAATACAATAATCCGTAGCGTTTCGGAGAATGGTTTGATCAATAAATGGAATGCTGAGTTGCTAATACACACTGCAAGTATAGAAGGTGTAAATACTATAGTGCCTTTAAGTAATCAGCATTTGCTTGGTGCGTTTATGCTTATTTGCCTCATGTATGGGGCAAGCATATTTGTATTTATTTGCGAACTACTAATAGGTTACGTATTAAAGGGAAATAAATTAAATTTTAAATTCAGCATCTTAAAATTGCGTTCAAAATATAGAACGCGTATGTCAAATCTATAATTATACAAGTATATTCAAAACAATTATAATATAAAGTTAGTCTTTGCGCGCAATAGGAGGTGTTTTACGTACCAAAATCTAAAGAAAAGCCAGCAACCGAGTTAATTAATAATTGTGTATCCATCCATCCATCCATCAGCCTTTTAACGTCCTCTGCTGGACATAGGCCTCACCTTGAATGGGGGATAGTGCCGTAATCGCCACGCTTGGCAGGCGAGTTGGCGATCGCAGTGGATGTTTTTAATACTCGAAGGAGTGCTGCTGCCCACTCCCCCGGTATTCCCTCAGTCAGCTCTTACGACTCCCATGGGTGGAAAGGAAGTGTGTATCATCCATCATCTACCAACGTCCACTGCTGGACATAGGCCTCCCCAAGAGAACGCCACAACTTGGTCTTGTGCCAACCGCATCCAACGGCTCCCCAGAGTTTTGACCAGATCATCGGTCCATCTGGTGGGGGGCCGTCCTACGCTGCGCCGTCTGATACGTGGTCACCACTCGAGAACCTTTCGTCCCCAACGGTTATCGGTTCGTCAAGCGATGTGGCCTGCCCATTGCCACTTCAGCATTGCAACCCGGCGGGCTATGTCGGTCACTCTCGTTCTCCTACGGATCTCCGTATTACGGATTCGATCACGTAGGGAAATACTAAGCATAGCCCGCTCCATGGCCCGCTGAGCGACTGAAGTGTGAATACTGAAGTGTGTATGCTTGTAGATAATTAAATACCTGTAATTTTTTCAACACTTCGGGGGGAATAATTCGCATCTGTTTGTGATCAATTTTGCTACTAGTTAAAGCACCCACACCTCACCACATTCTCAAATCATCAATAATATAATCACTACCCATAACATTCCACTACAAATAATAAATGAGACTTTTTTCTGTATTTTAGCATTTGACATGCTCAGCTACTTTAAAGAACAAATTATTTGTGAAATGTGGAAAAGGATAACTTTAGTGCGAGTGGGTACTG
Source organism: Leucoma salicis (assembly GCA_948253155.1). Classification (NCBI taxonomy): domain Eukaryota; kingdom Metazoa; phylum Arthropoda; class Insecta; order Lepidoptera; family Erebidae; genus Leucoma; species Leucoma salicis. Next base: position 19,665,114 of record OX411821.1, read on the forward strand.
AACCTGCGTCCCTTCCTAGAAGCATAAGTAGCACTTCTCCGGATTGGAAATTATTTGTTCTTGACATGAGAAATGTCAAATTACATATTAGTCTACGCCTAATCAGTCGTTAAACTATTTGTCTCCTAGGAATAACTTTATTCCTAGATAGTTTATTCTGGTTTATTCCATCTGGAAATGAAATGGTAGCAGCGGCTTTGCATTATTATTAGTATTGTTAGGTCCATGAGCGGTGGTTACCACTTACCATCAGGTGGACCGTGGCCTTCTTTTTTATTTCACTTAATTTTTGTATAGTACAATATATATTATATTTTCTTACCAAACACGTTTATCGTTTCATTAATGCATAATATTGCGTTGCGATATACAACCGATATAGGTGTAATGTGATGTTGCAGTTAGAGGACGAAATTGGGAAAGTTTATAATCTTAAATCTTCCTTTATTTATTTTGATCTATATTTTAGCCCTTGACGTGCTAAACAAGTTTAAAGAACAAATTCATACTATAAAATGGAGCTATTTTTCAAATCATAGAGCGTCATTAGAGCGATGCTCGGCAGCGACAGGAATTGGGCCGCGGTCGCTGCCTTCTGCGAGGAGGTTATTTCACGAAAGGACCGCCGCCAGCGACTGGAGCGGCACAGGCGCGAGTACTTGCGCCTCATGCCGACCTAGCTGAGGCTGCGGGTGGATGGACCGGGGAACGTCCGCCACCCGCAAGGCCTCCCGTGAAGGTGCGACGCTCCGTGTGCGGATGCGTCGCTCAGTAGAGGGTACCCGAAAGGGTAAGCTGCTTACGGGCCACTGAAGTAATCCAACACAGTACCAGTGGTCCGCCAAAACAGGCGGTGACACGGCACACGGTGGGAAAAAAAGGTACCTTTATTGTATATAGTTAGTACATTCAGGGGAGTAGGTATTGTATCATTCCCTATCTCGAAACGACTGTTGGAAATTAAGAAGATAGCCTTACATACTCAATTACTCATCTGGTAGTCAGTAATTGTTGGTTATGCCAACAATTTAAGTAAAAGTAATATTTTATATTTAATTATCTTTGGCTTTGGCCAAGCTTCGTTGGAGTCGGCTTTTGGTATGTTTGGTTTTAAATGATCCAACAATATTTACAAGCGACTGTCTATCTGATCTCCGCAATTCAACTCGGGTGACAACTGGCGACCACCGAAGGAATGTAACGTAGTTCCAGTGGCCCGCCAATAAAGGCGGAGAGACGGCACACGGCGGGTTTCTTTAGTGGATGAAGGCCCCACACTACCCTGTTCGTTGCTCCGAACGATGGGATGTGCAGCTAGGAACATTTTTGTCTGCCTTAACAAAAAAAACGGGTGACAACTGGCGACCCAACACGATCAGAGCCAAATTTACATGCAACTGCAAAGATGTTTTTTGACAGCCAAGGCACATTATTTAACATGCCTTCCGAAGCTTTATTATTATTTTATTAATGTAGACACCTGGGCAGCCAGCCATGCTATTGATTTTTCGTAAAAAGAAAAATTCTCAGTAGCAGCCTGGAGTTTGGAAATGTGCTCGGTAGACGCCAATAGGCTCGCCCCCTATTACGTGGGGCTTAAGCATAGTCGGTGAACCGTGGGTGTGTAATACACCTCTGCCAACCCCTTAACCTCGGCCTTGTAGACACCCACTAACAAAGGATTTTAAGCTAAACCTATTTGTTAGCGGCAAACTCATTGGTTAGTCACATAAATGTTAGTGTTAATTATAATAATTAATATTATGTTAGGTGATTATTGCGTGTGCATCACATTCTATAGTTAGTACTTTTTTTAATATATATGTAAATAAAATTATAGAAAATCTACTGGATAAATTTCAATAAATTTTTCATAGTTTTATTTCTAAGACACTTGGCCCTCATCTATAAAATATTGTTATATATTTATTTGTTATAAATTTATTAAAGTTTTAAGAAACTGCTATTTTTATTAGCACATAATAAGCAACGCAAATGAAGTCGCAGGTATTAGATATAGTTATTAACATATGTAACATTATGTATGTGTAATGCCTTTATGCATGAACCTTTATAACGTTTAACTGGTGGACTCTGCAGAAGTCGATCTGCCTATACATTGACTTGTGTGGTATTATCGGCTCTAGATATTTTTTTAACAAAATGTTTTTTCATTTAAATATGTTCATGCATATGTTCGATCACTCAGCTCACCATCACGGTAATTACACAAAACTCCCAAAATTACACTCTATCAGTAACTTTAACTTATGCATACAGCCCTACAGAGAGAACAATATATGTGTCTATTAGGGCTACAAAATATAACACACCGCCCTCTAACGACGCCATTGGGAAATGTGCAGTTCGAACGTTCTAAATTCAAACGAGACGCCTTCATACGCAATTCTTAGTTATGTATATGTTTTATTGAACTACCCTCGGTGAACGAGGAAATTGTGTTACAGTCGTTAAGGTTAAATAACGGTTTTATTATTGACGTGGAGCGTTACTTGCATACTAATTCTTGTTATATATTATATAGGGGAGGAAATTGGCGCGGCATTACAACAAATAAGTAAAATAAAATAACATCTACAAGTAGAGCGAGTAGGTATGAAAGAGAGTATTGGTGTAAAGATGCGAAAGGGAATGTTCCGATGGTTTGGACATGTGGAAAGAACGCCGGACGAGCGACTGGTTAAAAATATATATTATTCAATGAGAAAGTGGAAGGATGTAGGTGTACAGGGGACGACCGAGACTTCACTTACCTAGACCAAATCAAATGTTTTTCTATTAAATTTTACACTACAGCACACAAATTACCTCTATTCAAAATTTGTTTTCCTACAGTTTCAAAATTAAAAAAAATCTTATCTGCGTTCTGGACTACACTACGCTAATTTTCATGTTGAACGGTTCAGTAGTTATGTCGTGAAGGTGTAATAAACAAACACGCTTTCGTAGTTAATATTATTACTAAAGAGCAGAGACATAGAATATTCTTAAATACTTTTTTTAAAGATAACAATCTGCACTAAGGAGTAATCCTTTTATGGCGGGTAACTTTACAAACATACAATTCCACGGACACAAAGTACACCCAGACTACTACCAGAACAACCATTTGTGGACCTGAAACCTGTGTGGAAATCAAACCCACATCACTCGGGCGGGAGGCCGCTATCTCCGCCGTCTGTGAAGCACAAAAGGGATTATAATTAAAATGAAACGACAACTTCAAACTATACTTCACCACCAATCCAACAAAGTATATATTTATTCAATCGCTACACGAATATTATTTATGCGAAATCTTATGTGTGGAATAAATTAAGGAAAACTTAGAATGCAGCGCCAACCGCCCCTTATACAATAATTTTAAATTTATAACATAAAATTCAATGCTTCGAAAGTTATGGCCTCGAAAGACATTCACTAGATTTAACACTTTAATTCTCCGGAAAGTCTAACGATACATTTTTATGTTTACTTAGAAATGTCTTCACAAGTAAGTTGCCATCCTTCTCTTCCATCCATCAGCCTTTCGACGTCCACTGCTGGACACAGGCCTTCCCAAATTGGGGGTATAGTGCCGTAATCGCCACGCTTGGCAGGCGGGTTGGCGATCGCAGTGGATGTTGTTAATACTCGAGGAAGTGCTGCTGCCCACTCCCCCCGGTAATCCCTCAGTCGGCTCTTACGACTCCCATGGGTGGAGAGGGGTGGTACAATTCTAAAGCTGGCCCCACGCGGTATATCAGACATTACTATATCAGACAGTGGTGGAGTCTTGTCCTTGGACTGGCACGTTACCCGCGACTTCGTCCGCGAGGAATTTCATTAAAATAAATAAAGCAACCCTTGAAATTGAATTCTTGAATTTCAAGGGAATTTTTTTACGTGACTATCACTAATACAAAGCAACGGTATTACAGTACTCAGGGTTGGAACTTCATTACTGGAATACTAGATGGCGTTGAAATAGCTAGATTTTGAGATTTTTTGACAAACAATTTTTTTATCTTTCGTTAAAAATATTTTTTCAATAAAAAGTATCCTATGTTACTTGTAATACCGCCAAAAATATGTGTACAAAGTTTCATGATGATCGGTTAAGTAGTTTTCGCGTGAAAGCGTAACAAACAAACTTACATTCACATTTATAATATTAACACATAGCATCACGCCTGTATTCCCCGAAGGGGTAGGCAAAGGTGTATTACACACCCACGACTCGCCAGCTATGTTTAAGTCCCACGTAATAGGGGGCGAGCCTATTAACGTCTACCGGGCACATTTCCAAACTCCGGGCTGCTACTAAGAATTTTTCTTTTTAGGAAAAAGCTCATTAACGTTGCCCGACCCGGAGATCGAACCCGATACCTCATGATTAGCAGTCGCATACACTACCGCTACACCACCGAGGCAGTTTATAATATTAAGTAGGTTTACCAACTATAGTTTTTAACCACGACTCAGTACGCTTGCTTTTGTTGAATCAGTTCCGGATATCTTATTGAAATTTTATATCAGTTTTTAAATCTAATAAAAAGCTCTTAGATTAAATATTTATCCAGATGGAATATCACTCTTATAAACGTCATAAAAATCGGGCGGGAATTATTATGCTAGTGTGCGTGACAGCTGTCATTACGCTTGTGCAATTTGTGTTTGTGTGCGTGCGTAATGATACCAGTTTCAATGGTGGTATTAAATTACGGGAAAATTATATTATCATAAATTCAAGCCATTCTTATACTACAAAATGTTTCGTAGGTATATAGTTAGTTATCTCTTTCTAGTTACTCTCATAATATTAATATATATATATATATATGTACTATATATAACCTCTTCTTTATTCTTTAATGTGAAACTACTATAACCCACGATAATTATAAATTTAAAAATGTAAACAATCTTCATCATTAAATAAATAATAATATTACAAATAGTAATATTGTAACTAATTCCGAAAATGACGACTGTGCAGCTTTATGAATCCATTAAAAGCGCTAATCATTATGTTAGGTAATATTTCTATTACTCTCTATTGTTAAAATATCATCAACTTTGCAAGATTATGCGGGAAATTTAAGTTCATAAACTGGTATCACATAAAAATATACGAACTAAAATTAATATATTTAAATGACTTATTTAGGCAGTTATTTCAAACACAAAGTGAAAAATGTGAAATCGAAAATAACAGTCAGGAGCAGGATGCCTGCTCCTGACTGTTATTATTTTCGATTTCACATTTTTCACTTTGTGTTTGATGTATAGTGCTAAGCATGTCAAATGCTACAAATATATATAAATAGGCAGTTATTGTATGAATTAATGTTACTAACTTATGATAAGAGATATATTTAGTGCTCATTTTCCGATTTTTGTTGTTTCGGCACGCTTTAATTACATCACGTTGACATTTTAAATGACACACTATTGCTCCTGGATACGACCTTGTCAAGTGACGTCACGATTGACACTAACAGCCATAGAACAGCATTGGGGTGAAAAGTTCACCACAATTTTTTTGACGCGTTTACATCGCCGAGGCTCCATCTAGATATATCATTAATCTAAGGAAAAGCTATTAAACAAAAAAAGTTTCATCAAAATTCGTTTAGTAGATTTTGCGTGATATATTAACTGTAGCAAACAAACGATGACATTAAAAAAATACATAAAATATTTTATGTTTTAGAAACGTCTAAGTAGCCCATTACAAATTTTTACTCAAAATGTGCAGACACATCTCTGTTACAGCTTACCAGAAATATAGCTGTTTACGTGCTTACATAAGTACAAACACATCTATATCATTATAAAGCTGTAACAGAGCTGTGTCTGTACATTTATGATATTTGAGAAAAAATGACTTTGTTAAGATATATAGGCGTGTCTAAACACAAAGAAATTTTTTTAGATTTTATGTGTTTGTCTGTTTGTTCGTTCGCGCATTACTAAAAACTTCTAAACGGATTTTGATGAAACTTTTTTTATTTGATAGCACTTGGTGAGACTCAAAAGCTCGTATATATTTTATCCCGCTACTATATCGGGAAACTGAGATATAACCTAAAAACTAGCTTTTCGCTGCGGCGGAGTCGCGGGCAAAGGCTAGTTTTTTATATATATGTACATACAGGTTAAATGACTAACTAAAACTTGTGATTTTAAAATAGTTTTAATGTGCATAGAAATTAGTTAGTACAAAGGGATGTAAATGAACGTTCATGCACAGTAATGAAGACAAGTTCTCGCTGACGATAGGACACACTACGCTACTTAGTTGACAAGTATATTTCAGGATGAGTTGCACCACAATAACCAACGTTAAGAGTATTCCCACAAAGCATAGCATGACGCCTGTATTCCCCGAATGGGTAGGCAGAGGTGTATTACGCCCCCATGATTCTATGTTCCATTCTTGGGCTGAAGAACAAGACGCTAAATACCAACAACTTATTGATTCCATTGAGGAAATTAAAAAGCAAAATAGGGACATGAAGTCAAGTATGGATTTAATTTCTAGGCAATATGATGATATCCAACTACAAATTGAAAAAATGGAAAATGAGAAAAAGTCTCATTAGCTACTAATTTATTCGCTTGAACAAAGGATTGAATTTATGGAAAGAATAAACAAAAGTACATGTGTTGAATTGATAGGTGTGCCATTCGCAATACAAGAGAGTGATGATAATCTATATACAATGGCCACAAACCTATGCAAACTTTTAGATGTTCCTGTGGGGCCGGCGGATATAAAAAATATGTACAGAGGCTACTCAAAAAATGTTTCAAAATAGCCAATTATTATAGATTTTGTCTCTTTTAGGTAAAGAAACAAAATTCTTTCCACCTTTAAAGCATATAACAAAGAAAATAAGACCAACAAACTTAATACACCTCAAATACAAATCAGTGGGCCACCAACAATAATATATCTATCAGAGTATCTAACGCCAAAGATGAAGAGAATTCTCTTTCTTGCAAAAGAATTTGCCGCCGCCAATGGTTTTAAGTTCTGTTGGCCGACACCAGGAACCATATACTTAAGAAAAAAGGAAGGTGAATCATCAATTCGACTTAAGACCGAAGATTTGTCCAAGCTAAAAAAACAATTGTGACTAGGCTTAGATTTTTATTTTAAAATATTTTTAGTTAGCTTCGTTAAAATATGTCAAATTATAGTGAGAACATTATTTTTTGTAGATGTTTGCGTACTGAATTTCTATTGCATGCTAATAATAGTTAAATTAAGTTATAACACATACACAATATACTTTACACACTTCAAATATTACACACGTGTCTCAACAACCCAAAGTATACTTAGTTGTCTCTTTATACAATCAAGCATCAATATCAATATTTTGAATTCCAACTACAATGCATCTCGTTATCTTGAGTTATTGTTGTTCCATGGTTTTATTCCTGCTTATGACAATTCAACTAGAGCTAATAGTTGTATTGATCATATAAATTTGAAGACTAATTTATCTTCATTGTCACTTATACTTAAGTCGGCTATGACAGATCATGGAGCAGTTTTATTTTGCTTTAAAACTAAACGTAATTACATTAAAAATAATAAAGAAATCGATAAAATTAATTTTGATAAAATAGTCCAGGAGTGTAAAAATATTAATTTTAAGATTTTTTTGCTAGATCAAGACCCAAACATAGCAACAAGTGCCCTCGTTCATTGCTTACAAAATTTAATAATTAGTAATACAAGAAAAGTGAAAATATCGCGTAATAATGTTATACTGAAACCATGGATTACTGTTGGCTTACTGAAATGCATAAGAAATAGAGATCGCATGCATCATAGATTAAAATATCATCAGCATAATCTCACACTTGCCATAACCTATAAAAGATATAGCAATTTTTGTAACTCAATTCTTAAAAAATGTAAAAGAAATTATGAAAAACATGAATTAGAAAGGGCAAATAACAATAACAAGCAACTCTGGCGTAGTATTAAGAATATCACAAATTCCCATATACACAAAATTACGAATCAAGAATTACTAACGATAAAAAGGACGCCAAATGATGAGAGACAGTCTCACGTTATCCTATTTGCTGCATAGAACTTTGGGTTATTCGATTAAATAATAAATATTCGCGGACATTTGTCACACAACGTCCTCTGGTCCCAAACTAAGCTTAACGCTTGTGCTGTGGGTACCAGATTACGGATATAATACATATACTACTTTTTTTTTGTAAATATATACATATAATACATAGAAAACACCCAGACGCAGTACAAATATCTGTGTTGATCACACAAATAATTGTCCTGAGTGGGAATCGAACCCACGACCTCGTGCACGGAAGTCGGTTACACTACCGAATACGCCACGTGGCCCGTCAATCGATCGATTAAGTAAATTTATCCCGCATTTCCAAAAAAGGTGTAATTTTCTATTGCCAATGGTGAAAGACAAGCGGTCTCTTAATGGTAAGTGTTTACCACCACTTATGAAAATTGGCAAGAGTTAAAATATAACGACAAATTTTCGAGTTTCACCTGAAAATTAACACAAAAACGGGTATGAATATTGTCTCATTAAAATACCTATAAAGTGTTTCTCAATGGTTTATTAACAAACTTTTCTCAACTTCAATGTCTGTTCGTAAAATATTCAATAATATTTAGAGTATAAGCAGAGTTCTAAAGCGCAAAGCTTATTTCTCTTCATAATTAATGAGAATATGTAATATAATATATTTTGTTACGCAAAAACTTTTGTGAGCAGCTTATAACGATGTAACTGGCTCAAAATTTCGTGGAAATTTGTATGTAACAAATCTCGCTCTGAACTTTGCTTGTATTTAATTCTGGAAATCCTATGGCCGTGTAGCAGATTGAAGCGATTGAAAATTAAACCATTAATTAAAATTGGTCGTAGAGTTCACAGATATGCTCTGAGTATGTTATTTATTTTGTTTCACATGTGGTATCGACAAACCTCCTCCAATATTCATAGACGAGAGTATATGTGAGAATTATCGATAAAACATATTTTCTGTATACATAGAGATTTGTGTGCATCGAAATATCTATTAGAATCATCAACGGCCAATACCACAGTTTATCAGCTCTGTACAAACTTGCCTTCTGGTTGACTTTGAAATATACCCTTCTCATTATTCGTAAATAAAAAAAAATATTGAAGATTTAATTACACTACCATATTTATACGAGTAGTAGTACCAGACGAGCCACGCAGTGAGAAGAGTACTGTCAAACCTTATGCACCTTGTAACTTATACTTTATTACTCTTTGTTAAATGTAGGGTTCTATACTCTACCACTGAAGGAATGTAATATAGTTCCGATGGCCCGCCAATAAAGGCGGAGAAACGGCACACAGCGGGTTTCTTTAGTGGGTGATGAGTGTGGGGCACACTACCCTGTTCGTTGCCCGAACGACGGGGTGTGCGGTTAGGAACATTTTTTCCCGCCTTAACAAAAAAAAAAGGGTCTATACTCTGTGATACTGACATCGTAGTGTTGTACTAATGAACATTTATCCTCTGTTCTATTTCAAATTATTGTTATATTTTCAGTACATTTTTACTTTAAACAACAATTACTAAGATACATGAGATTGATAAAATAATACAACTTCTCGGCAGTCATCACCTCAGCTAGAGGGCACGTCTCGCAATACACAACGCAGTGCTTGTCCCAACGTTATTATATGGGAGCGAGAGTTGGGTATGCAAAAAGGAGCATGAGAGTAAAATCAATGCGGTAGAAATGCGATCTCTGCGGAGAATCTGTGGAGTGAGGCTGACTGACCGCATTCGTAACGACGACGTAAGAGAGCGAGTATGTATGAAAGATAGTACTGGTGTAAAGATGCGAAAGGGAATGCTCCGATGGTTCGGACATGTGAAAAGATTGCCGGACGAGCGACTGGTTAAGAAGATATACAATGCGAAAGTGTAAGGATGTAGGTACAGGGGGAGGCCGAGACTTACCTACCTAGCCAAATCGGTCATGTATTGAAGGAAGGTGCAGTCAGGAGTCTCCGAAACCGGCGAGCGTATATGAAGAGAGTTATGAATGTTGAGGAAGCGAGAGATGTATGCAAGAATAGAGCCTCTTGTCACTTTGTTCTCTCTGCGTACCCCGCAAGGGAAATGGCGTGGCGATAAATTAGTTAGTTACTTAAAATGTAGACACCTAAATGTGAAACAAAAATATCGTATCGACCTAGTATGGTTTCATTGTGATTGGTTGCGGAGCCAACACATGATGCCATTATATTTTTGAAGTGAAAACTTCTATAGAATAGTTTTGATAGGGAGTAAATTCATGTATGTCATCATCGATATGGTCACGTGTCGTGTTAATGATAACACTATATCTGTCTCTATTAGTATAACTTCTAGTACTAGGCCAGCTGTGAATATACTAGGTGGTGCAAGTTTTTTTTTTGTTATTTTATGTTTTCACTTGTATCCGCAGTCCTCACGACTTCTTTTAATTTTTTTTATTGCTAATAGTAGCAGACGCTCTATGGCTCTCCTGATTGGCCACTCATCTGTTTGTAAATGGCTGCTCATGGGCTTCACCATACTAAGAATACTGTCAAGCCACTGCTCACTATTTTATTTCATGGATGGGAACGAACGGCCATCATTGGTACAAACAAAACACTCAGATGTGCTACTTGATCGGTCACACAAAGACGGTGGTATCGACTGATAATAAATTGGTACTTCCACCTGGTACCCGAGCCTACCATCAGTAATTCAAATTATTAATTATTACTTTTCTTAGTAACCTTGTATTACATCCGCGGTGAAGAATGGGGTGGTGACACTAGTACTCTAAAGATGACTCAACCTAACGTAAGCACGTAACCAAAGCAGCTTCCCACAAAAGATACGTCGTCTCGACTACGGCTAGGTGACGTCACGCTTACGGCTCGCCGACTGCTGGTTGACCTGACTGGCACCAGATCAGTTGCAGTAAGTAGTAAGCGTGGGGACCACTGGTTGACCACGCGCCGCACCGCGGTTCGTGAGCTTGTCCCGAGGCGAGTAGTTTACGTTAAGATTCCGATTAGTGGGCTTTGCAGTAGGGAGTTTCATACAAAGAATACTGAACGGCTCGAGTTGATATGGTTACGAAACCCTAGTTAGTTAAAAAAATATGTGTGCAGTTTGTTCAGACGAGAGCTCCAAGGAGAAGACGAAGATAAATAGAACTCTATATATCTGTATTCTATCTCATACTCTCGCAAGTTAAAACGTATATGTTTGTCTCTTTTTAGTGCCACTTTTTCGTTTCATAGGGGAACGCTAAAGAAGTCTTCACTACAAAAATATAATCGAAGCTTAGTTAACCACAGTTAAAGTAAAGTACAACCGTTCTCTCCATAACAATTCATCTCCGCTTGGTATGAAACTGACAAGTAGCTGCGAAGGGCCTACAGCCATTTATTAGGACGAACCGGCGATATATTCACGACTTTTTTATGAAGAAACGTCTTTATAGAATAAAATAATTTATGAGTGTGCAGATTGCGTTGAGTTTTGAGTTCCTGAATTATATAACGCTATGGGCGTAGGAGTAACTAAATAGTTCAGATATATGCTTTAGGAGAGGTCGGTTATGCCTCTGGTATTGTTGAATCTATGAACGGTTACCACTTAAGTTTTCATTCATAGATGGAACCCACGTGGAACTGCAGGACAGTAATTGCTAGGAAGCGAAACAGTTTACCATCTCTGTAAGACATTTATATAAAAAAATTGGTTTTATTTTACCAAAAAATAATTCCACAAATTAACAATTAGCACAAATTAAGATACCTTTAGCTTAATTTGTGTATTCGAACATAACTAAATTATTCATTTGTTAAGTGGGGCAAAATGTATATAACTGCACACCCCATCATTAAGGGCAACCAAAAAGGTTGTGTGCACTGTCGTCTCTCCGCCTATATTGGCAGATAACTGGAACTACTTGCTGAAGAAAAACGTCGTGAGTGAAACCACGCACGCCTGAATGCTCGTGACATTTTCTCGACGGCTTTTGAATTCTGCCAATCTGCACTGGGCCGGCGTGATGGACTACAGACTAAATCCCTCATTTTGAGAGGAGACCCGTGCGTAATAGTAGAACAGTAAGGGGTTGAAAAACAAGGAAACATTATAATTTAAAATAAAAACAATCACAAAAAAAATGACCATTAAAATAAATATTTTAGCACAATTACAGCAATTTGGAAAACAGCAAGTTAATTAAAACTTAATAATTGCAAGTCAATTAAAAAGTTATAACAACTTACATAACTACTTTAAAGAAATTTTGTGATAGTTGAAAAAGACAGCCATACTGCGAGCGGGATTTGAACCTGCGTCTCATCAAATCCGGGGTCCAAGAACTCTACACCGCTTAGCCATCGCAGTTCACCGAGGGCGACACCCAATCCCCACTTCAGAATCGCTTTTAGATGTCTTTATGACTCTTGGGTATTGCTGTTGGTGACTGCGATAGCTTAGCGGTCTAGAGCACTTCCCCGGATTGGAAAGGACGCAGGTTCGAATCCCACTCGCATGTCAAGTACTAAAATATGTATCATTTTTGTTAGAATTTTAGTCTGTTTGTCTATTTTTTTGTTTGTTCCTGCATTACGCAATAAATACTTGACGGATTTTGATAAAAACTTTTTATTGTGAAACATCTAATGCGGAGGGAGGGTAAAATCGGCTGTTAGCGTGGCGACGCTTTTATTGTACTTGTCCCGTTAAAATCTTTCAAGTTAAATTTGACACACTTCCCGGTTTCCGATTGAGCTGAAATTTTACACGCATATGTATATCGCGTGATAATGCAATATTATGATGACATGGAGCTGATCTGACGATGGACCTGGAAGGTGGACATAGGAACTCTATATTGAAATGGCGCAACCCCATCGAGTTTGGGCTCGTATGATTTATCTTAACGAGTACTTTGTCTCTAGGTGGTATCCAGGGTCTGATGATGAATCTGGAAGGTGGCCACAGTAACTCTATAATGAAACGACGCAACCCCATCGAGATTGGACTTGTATGATTCATTTTGATGAGTGCATTATCTTTAGATGGTATCCAGGCTCTGGTGATGGAGCTAGAAGGTGACCATAGGAACTCCGTTATAAAAGGACATAACTCCATTGAGATTGGGCTCGTATGATTCGTCTTGACGAGTACTTTTTCTCTAGATGGTATCCAAGGTCTAATAATGGAGCTGGAAGGTGGCCACAGTAACTCTGTAATGAAACAACGCAACCCTATCGGGTTTATACTCGTTTGAATTGTCTTGAGGAGTACTATGTCAAGTTATGATCATTTTATTTCTATAAAATAATTTCGTTGTTTCACATCTGGTAGACGTTCCACGACGTCTAGTTTTTTTGTTTGATAGCTCTTGATTAGCCTCCAAAACTAGTATAAGTTTTAACCCGATACTATATCGTTAACCTGAGATAAGACTAGTTTTTGTCTGCGGCGGAGTTCTTAGTTAAAAATGGCGCGTCTGATATACGAGAAGGCGTAGCTGTCTGTCAAAGGCCACCTACCGCGAGACAGACGGGCTGTGCCATTGACAAACACTAACACCGCTTCTACTAAGTTACTTTGAAATTTAACAATGTATTTATACAAGTGAATTTCGCTTGAGTTACGCGAGTGCGATAGTTTTAAATTGTTTAAGTGTAACAAGTAATTTACAGAGGGAATTACGCAGAGGTTCACAGCGCTGTGAGGACAACTTGAAGCTGCGCAAAGTTTTCGGGCAAATTCGAGCTAGGTAATTTATGTACGCTTAATAATCTTATTAATTTTTTTAAGTGTAAGTCTGTGTGGGTTACATTGAAGACTGAGGAGTATTTGAGATATACTTGCCTACTTTGATTTTGATATTCTGAAATTTTATGAGTTTTTGTCATCAACAGGCTATTTTGACAACAATAAATATTGCGGTTCAGCAATATTACAATGCATCCATCTATCGAAGCATAGCGAAAACTCTCTAGTCTCTAAAAACAGTCGCGGGCAGAATCTGGTTGTGGATAATTACTGTTCGAAGTGGCTATGTGAAATAAAAAAAAAACCAGGCTGAACATAATGTCGGGGCTTGGCCGCCCTATGTAAGTAATGCTAGTAGTATTCTTTTGAATCTAATCAAATCATTTATTCTTTACTACATTCATCATAGATGCTAAGGTGTGACGCTGAAATAGTACCATGGTCTTTTGCGTTTTAAAAAGACGTGTAACATCTGGATATCTCTCTGCTCGTGGAGGGAGGTAGCACATCCTCTCTGTATAGATAGATTAAAGTGGCATCAGCCTGGTCGTTTTTAGGGTTCCGTACCCAATCATCCGCTGTCCGTCTATCAGTCAGGCAGCGGGCTGTATCTCACAAACCGTAATAGTAGAGTTGATTTTTTTACAGAATGTGTATTTATCTTACATCTACAACAACAAATAAAATAAAATTAAAAAATAAAGAGGTCCCCATACAAGGAACTTGACATTTTTGACGTTTTTTGCTGTACCTCATGAAGCGTGATATGTAGATAGTTGAAATTTTCATAGTGTGTGTATATATTATGTACTGTGCCCGCTTTAAGAAGAAATAAATTATTATTATATATTCTACGGTGATACGGAACCCTTTATATGCGAGTCCGACATGCACTTGGCAGGTTTTATAGTATAAAACCGGGTAATACGCCTCAATTAACAAAACGCCCCACTACTCTGACACACACAAACACAGTTAAGCGATGCTGCTAACATGGATTGCATACACAACAGTTGTTTGAAATCATGGTGGAAGTTCGCCCGCGTTCTCTGTGTCAGTGACAAAATTATTGGTTCATTTCGATTTCTGCAGCTTTGACATTTTGTAGGAAGTTTCAATCAAAGGAGATGGAAACGCTTCCATACATTTTTGGGCTCGGGTGTTAACAAGGTGAAAGTTGCACCATTTGAAAGCTTATATCTAAACATTTGATAATCTAAAATTTTGCGGGATTGGGCATTCTAGGAGCCGAGATATGGAAAATTATATAAAAGTGAGGTTAAGTATCAAACTACACCGACTAAGTGTTAAAAGCCCAGAACCACGTTATTTATAAACTCGCAGAATGTATAATACTATAGAAATGATAGTTAAGATAGCTTAAATAGATTAGTAAATAGATCTACTTCGCGTTTGATAGGTAGTTAGTGTGGTAGTGGGATAAGCAAGGTTCTAGTGCTAGAACCTTGCTTATCCCAGATGTCTCTGGTGTTGCAAACATCTATATGCTTGGGTAACCGCTTACCATCAGATGGCCCGTATACTCGTTTGCCATCCACGTAGTATAAAAATGGTAGTTAGATGGTACATTCTAAGGTACATTTACTAAAAATTTGGTGGGTATTTAGAATACCGTTATTTACTCAAATAACATTAATTCTTATATAATCTTTCCCACTGCTGGACATTCTTTGAAATTCGAGTAAAGAACCGATACAATAACTAATATGTAGCTACCTAAAGGTACTTTACATAGACATATTTATAGACCTTACATATTATATATATAGCAGCAGACGAGTAGGTTCACCGCTTGTGCCTCGCCTATGTGCTTTTCTAATGAAGTGAAATAAAAATGAGAATTATATAACTACATAGGTAGTATAGATACATAATATTTACGTACTCATTAGAAAATAAAGGTAAGGAGGTAAATAAATAATACGATTCCTCGATTGGTTAGAGCATAATTATAATAGGTACCATTCTATATGGTGGAACTATGAGGTTATATTTGGTTATTTAAAAGAAAACACATTTTTTTATACAGGTATATTTTAATCCTCTTCGATTATTGAGTTGAGGTGTAGTTGTAGGCACACGTTGAGGTGTAGACACAGGTTGAGGCACAACTTCAAACAACTTAACTTAAATTTTACAGTCGGTGAGTGACATGTTGTGAAGCCAATGAACGTCCACACCGGAAACAAACACTGGAGTGACCTACTGCTCTTTGTTCTATGCGTCGTCTTCTTAAGACTACTTCTTGAGATAAGTCCCAGCAGGCCTGACATAAATGGTCATTGCTGTTTACTTAAAACACAAGAAATATTTTATAAATCAATAATAAAAATGACAAGTCAGGTCTAGGAGTTGTGATGTGCCAAGAGAAGAACACTGAAACTTGACGGCTTATTCAATAAAATTGATAAATAAATAAACATTTAGTACTTACAGGTTCAGGTGCACATCATTCATGGCATATTCATCATTCTATAGGCGTAGTAGGTATAGTTTTCCAAAATAACAAGGCCAAGTCCGTCGCGAAGGCAAGATTCTCAGCAGTAGGTAACAAAGCTAGGGTTAAAAAATAAGCAAAAACAGTATAAAAATAACTCAAAAAGAATCAATCATGAGATAGAAGTTGAACTGTCAAGTGTAGTCATAGTCATAGAGTGTAGTGTTACCGTAAAGCGTTCAGAAAGGAGGATTTCACTAGTGCATCGATATATTAATGTCAATCGATATGTTAACATAAAAAATGTTCTATATTATTTTTCCGGGAATAATATCTTTATATTAATTTATTCTTTCGAAGAAATTATTAATAATAAAAGTAAACATTTAGTTTCAATTTCATTTTTACTTTTTAATACTAATGACCACTAATTCGATTGAATTGATTAAAGTAATCGATTTCCTAAATTATTTCTTTTTTAATGTTTATTTCGCATTCTAGAATGAAATATAAGCTAGTTTTTTGTGTATTACATTAGAATTAAAATTTTTTAAAGAATATTTCAACTTATTAACTTCAGGTCCAAAAATCCCATTCTCCTTTGTATACCTAAAGTAATATGTTGTTTATATTAATTTCTCTAAACGTTTTTTCGGGATTTATACCATGTAAATTTTTACTTACGTGTTTCCGATATTTCGGCACTGTTGCAAGCACCATGATCACGGAACAACTGAAGTCCTTGCGGGTGGGAATAGTTTTTATTATTCTGCGGTTAGAAATATCGGTCTACCCGCTTTCTCACTCGTTTATGACACGCAACATCTATGGAACCACTATCACTGGTCTCACTCACGTATCGAGCTCGATCACGACACACAACACTTACGGTGTCGACCCTGGTTTTTGAGGTGTTTTTCTTCTTCTTTGTACATAGACGAATCACGGGACGCCAGGTGCTAGATAATTGAAAACCATCTTCACGGTTGAAATTTTTGTATTTCGTGATTTCAATGGCTTCTCTCACCAATCTGGGTATATAGTGGCGTTCTGTCGAAAGTATCTGAGGATTATGTAAATTCTCGATGTAGTGACTCGTTCCTGCCTCCAAAAGGTGTTGTGCTATCGCCGATTTTCCTGGGTCATTGTTTTTATAAGCCCTAATGTGTTCTTTCATTCGACATGCTACAGTACGCTTAGTTTGGCCAATGTATGAACTTCCACAGCTACAGTCCACTTTGTACACGCCTGGTCTTTCCAATGGGAAATAATCTTTCCGTGTGCGCAATAGCTGGGAAATCTTTTTTAAAGGAGTGAAAATCGTTTTTACTGAATACTTATTTAAAATATTTGCGACCTTATCTGTCACTCCTTTAACATATGGTAAATAAGCCGGCTGTCGTTCTACCTGAATGGGTCTTGCCTTCGTTTTTTGTCGTGGTGGAGGGAGCTGTCCTTTATAACCATTCCTCCGTAGAACTGCGCTTACATGTTGTAGTTCATCCGTGACATGTTCCTTGTCACACAAATTATATGCGCGGTTGGTGAGAGACGTCACTACAGAGTTTAGGTGTCGAGGGTGGTGATGCGAGTCAGCGTGCAAATAGCGGTCTGTGTGAGTTGGTTTCCTAAATACTGAGTGACTGAATGAATCGTCCTCTCGGACTCCTACTTTGATATCGAGAAATGCTATGCTGCGGTTTTTCTCTATTTCATATGTGAACCGCATTTTGTCGTGTATGTTGTTCAAGTGTGTGACATATTCTTTAACGACTCCTTCATCGCCTTTTATTATAGAGAATACGTCGTCGACGTATCTTTTCCAAAGTTTAATTTGGCGTGGGGCGGTGGTGATGGCTATCTTTTCAAAATGTTCCATCCATATGTTGGCGACGATTGGGGCTACTGGACTTCCCATTGCCACACCGTCGAGTTGTATGTAGTACTCGCCCTTGTACACGAAATAATTAGTCGTCAGACATGGTATAAATCCCGAAAAAACGTTTAGAATTATAAGTGACCATGAAAGTTTGAAATTCTATATATATTAATTTCGTCTACACGCTATGTAAAAATATAAAATCACATTTCTCTTTGTAATAGTCGAGCGTTATAAACTTGAAACTATAGTTAAATACATAGTGGGGCATATTAAACTTGGATTTCTGCAAAACGCCCCACACGTTTTAATTTAAAATGCCCCACTTATATAACTGAAATAAAATGTGGATTATATTGTTTTTCCTCCAGAAAACGCCTCGTAAGTATGAAAGAAAGACTACACGCAACATGGATAGCTGCAAAATTAGAAGAAGCTTCCGTAAAAAGTAAAAAAATGGGAGTTAACGAATTTTCAAGTATTTTCAGTATACCATCCAGAACATTGAGAAGACACATTTTAATGGGACGATCAAATTGGCCGTAATCCTGTTTTCTGGAACATCTATAAGAAAAAGCAAGTTGCCTACATAAAAAATTAGAAAAAGCAGGATTTGCTCTTGATCGAGGATGTAAAAGCAATGGCGTATTGATTAGCTAAAAAACTGCATTAAAACACATTCGCTGTTAAAGCGGAATTAGCTGATGATACATATTTAATGGATTTTTGGTGGATCCCTGAATTGAGTCAAAGTAAATCAGACGGTCTCTCACACGCTCGAGCTTAGAGTGTTAACCAAAAGTTAAAATTACCATTTCATTACAATTGCTATCATAAGAAATTAAAATAACGGTTTAATTGTTACATGTGATAATAGACAGATAGGTAATATCGTAAAATTTTCCTCATACTTTAAATTTATATAATTTGAAGTTAGTTATAAATTTTAGTTAAAAGATTGATTGATATTTTTATTATTATTTGTGTTTGAATTATAGTCCATAATGTTGATTTCACCGCTTGGGTATTTTGTAAATTGTATGAGTCCTACTCCAGCATCTAGAAAAAACTATCAAAATGTAATTTTCAATATTAATCCCTCAAATAATTATATATTTAAGCCTGTATTTTCAATACAAAATCGTTCAAAATTGAACTGTAAATATTCTACTAATAATCGACGGTCAGGAATAATAGAAATATAAATCTTACTAATGCTTTAAATAAAACAAAATAACATAAAAATCCCGCCGATGACATGATAATCAACATAAATACGGTAGCACTCGGCGTTCGTGTATTATTCAAGAGAGAACATTATCGTAAATTGAGCGGCGCTTAGTGTACGTAGGTGTGAAATACTCGGTGTTACGGCCTAGTTATTGAACGTACATACGTAAATAGGTGCGAATTTATTTGGTTTTTATGATTTACTGAGATGTTTTGTTTTAATACACACTTAGATTATGTCTTTGGCAAATCTACAAATTACAAATTATATGTTCAACAGGTGATGCTGTACGAGTTATATAGCCGTAATGATATTACTACATTTATTTTAAGATTTTTGTTGTGAAAATATCTAATGCGGGTAAAACCGGCTGTTGGATTTATTTCATTGATATTAACGCCATCTATTGACAAACGCGTCTAACTAGGAAAGTATAATGTCAATTAAGAACAGTTTAAATTCGTTTATGGATAACGAGAGGGCCCTTACCAAGAATTATATAAGACTCGAACAATATTTGAAGAAAGAAAGAAATTCGATGCTTTCACATCTAGGAGACGTCCCGTGACTCATTTTTAACCGACTTTCAAAAAGGAGGAGGTTCTCAATTTGGCTGTAAGGATTTTTTCTTTTTTGTGTTTGTTACACGATTATACCGCCAATTATGAATCGATTTCAATGATTCTATTTCTGTTTGGTAGGTTCTATATCAGAGGTGGTCCCATTTGAGTTTTATCAAAATCGATCCAGCGGTTTTTAAAAAAACAACAAATATCGACTTCAAACACATCAGTAGGTCTAGCACGGAAATCGTATGTAAATACTAAATTATTTTTTAGTTTTTAGTTCAAGGTGTCTTTTGAAGGCGTTTTTTTTTTATTTAAAAATAATTTATTTTATATACTTATCTATAGACGCTAGCAATAACAGAAGCATCATTTGCGCGTTGTCTACTCCAAGGGAACGGATAGGAGTAGGATAGTAAGGAATTCAAATTTAACGGCCGGATTACGTAGAGTAATTACATACATATTTTGATCTGTATTTTAGCCCAACATGTTTAGCCACTTAAAGAACAAATTATTTGTGGATGTGGAAAAAGAGAACTTTATTGCGAGCGGGATTCGAACCTGCGTCCATTCCAATCCGGGGAAGTGCTATAGACTGCTAAGTCATCACAGTGACCGACGGCCATTCCCAATCTCCACATCATCACATTTGTCTTTACGACTCACGCCACCTATCGGATGCATTATTCCAATATATTTTGCAATTAGCATTCACAAAAAATTTGTTCTTTAAAATTACACACATTCTAGAAAAATCACGAAAAGAGGTGTGCGCTGTGACCTTAAACAAGGAATCGAACTTGATATCGACGGTTTTACCACTGGGATATCGCTGTTATTTTACTATATCAGCTAGCAATTATTTATTTCTAACAATTGATGTCACGGACTTTTCAAAAAATATTATTTAATAATATACTTTTTATTATTTAACTAGCCTTTACCAGCGAATCCATGCCAAAAGCTAGTTTTTCGGTTATATCTTAGGTTCCCGATATAGTAGCGGTAAAATGTATACTAGTTTTTAAGTCTAATCAAGAGCTATCGAATAAAAAAGTTGCATCAACATCCGTTTAGTAGTTTTTACGTGATGTGCGAACAGGCAAAAAATCTAAAAAAGAATGTTTTGTGTTCAGACGCCTAAATAACTTATTTTTTTCTCAAATATCTCAAATGTACAGACACAGCTCTGTTACAGCTTTATAATAGTATAGATACGATACTGTTTAGTTCAACGAGCTATTAAAGCGTGTTATTTATAAGTTTTTTTTTATACTATAATTTATTTTAAACTACAAATCGTATATTCGTATCGTGTTTAAGAATAGATAGTCACTTTGTGGTCATTTAACTCTGTGTTCGCAATCAATAACGAACGTCTCCATTATAGACTAATCCCTGCACCTTGCTAATCTGCTCTGCAATAAGCGGTTCAGTTTCAGCACAGTACTCTAGTAAATTGCATATAAAGAGGGTAGTTGAGCATATGTGGCAAAGTAATTTGTAATATTCAAGGTGTAATGAGAATGCAGATAGGTCGTTTTAAATGGCCCCCATTAAGATTTAGTTAAATAATAATAGGTTTTGGGTGATCATAGTCGTGCTCGTCGCGATCCCTGCCAGCCTGCAATCTACAGGCTGCAATCCAGCTCGAATGCGTACCGCAGTGCGGGTTAGGGCGTGCCCCAGAGGCGACGCGTACCAACCCGCCCCCGTCGGTACGAATAATGGCAGATGCGGCGATGGGGGCACCCACGCCTTGCCCAGTTTGGCGAGTCGAGGGGAGCAGAGTGTCGAGTAGGCACGTGGAATGTAAGAGGTGGTGTGGAAGGTAAGTTACACGAGCTCTACGGAATGTTTGATCCCAGACTTTTATGGGTCCGAACAAAACTAGGTGTCACCAGAGTCTTCATGGTTGCAGCTTATGCTCCCGTAGGCTCTTCGGTGGCATCTGATCTAGAGAAGTTCTGGGATAATGTTAGGGAAGTTCTGGATTTGGCAGAAGCTAGTGAACGTGTGATAGTATGCGGAGACTTGAATGGATAGGTTGGAACCAAGCGTCCAGACTTCGAGGACGTGCTTGGTTCATGTGGCGATAACAGAGTGAACAATGCAGGTAGGCTCATTGCGGATGTATGTAGGGAGAGAAACCTTATTGTGTCAAACACATTTTTTCAACATAAGGACATCCATATTTACACATGGAGAAGGAATGAAGAGAGAAGTATGATAGATCTAAGACAGGTAGACAGTCGCCTCCAAAGTAAAATTTTGGATACAAGGGCCTACAGGGGTCCCACTGTCGACACGGACCACTATCTCGTTACTGCGAGATTTAGTGGTCTGTTCAGAAAGTGGAGACACTGGCGAGAGCGTGTCCACTTCGGAGGGCTTGAAAGAATAAAGATTGAAAAGTTGCAAGAAGAGAGTGTAAGAGCAAACTATGCAGAGGGTGTCCGTGAACGATTGACAATGGCAAGTCAGCTGGAATCTGACATGGAAGAATGCTGGAGAGTATTGTAAGAAAGTATGGTAGATACAGCGAAAGAAGTATGTGGATGCTCAAAGAAGCATAGGAAAGTGAAAGGTGATGCTTGGTGGGATACGGAAGTAGCAGCTTCCGTAGACCAAAAGAAGAAATCGTGGCTGGACTATGTATCTTCTTTGAACCTGAGTGCAAGTATGAAAGAACAGAAGAAAGAAATATACCGGCAACGTAAGAATGACACCAAAGCCTTAGTGAAAGAGAAGCGTGATAGAGCAAATATGATTGCAGAAGAAAGGCTGACCAAAAACTTCGAGAGCAACACCAACCTTTTCTGGAGGGAGGTGAAGAAATCTCGGAGTGCTTGGTCAGCTTTCAGAATGAATAAAATAAGGTCTAAAGGTGGAGACATTCTTATGCAAACACAAGATGTGTTAAGCCGATGGAGTGAATATTTTGGAGATATGTATGCAGAGGGTGATGCCGGTGCCACATGTGGTCTAACAGATCAGCATTTGGTACCGGCATCCTCTAATGACATTAGTATGGATGAAGTTGAATGGGCGATTAGTTAGAAGTCTGAAAAATGGTAAGGCAGCGGGTATTGATATGGTGTTTGCTGAGATGATCAAGCTTGGAGGCCCATGTGTCTGAGAATTCTTCCTGATGCTTCTCAATTTATGTTGGAGCTCAGGAATGGTTCCCAAGAACTGGAGAAGCGCAATCATCGTGCCCTTGTTTAAAAACAAGGGTTCACGTTATGACTGTGCAAACTACAGAGCCATAAGCTTGACCAGTTTGGCAGCCAAAGTGTATGGTAAGATTATTGAAAGGAGAATGAGGATGGTGTCTGATGAATTTTTGTACGAGGCACAAGGAGATTTCAGGTGTGGAAGGGGATGCATGGATCAAGTGTTTTCTCTGCGCAACATCGTGGAGAAGCATCTGGCTGTAGGCCAGAGGGTTTTCTGCAGTTTTGTGGATTTGGAGAAAGCTTTTGACACAGTTGTACGAAAGGAACTTTGGGACATTTTGCCGGAATATGGTTTGGGGGTGAGAGGAACAGGGTGTAAAGTTCCTCATCCCCCATTGAAAAGGGAGGATCCTCCGACCAGACGGGTGTTGTATCTGGTGGGCAACTGCCCGACTGTTGTGGTCGGGTTCTTTTATATGTACATCGCTCAGATAACTTTTCATATCGTGATGTAGGATACGTCAGTTATTAGTTCGTATGTAGCGAGATAGATGTCGCTACACCACTCCCCTCCGAGACCGGAGGTCGATAGCAGGTTGAGTCGTCCATACATCTTGTGATGCTTGCCGGGCCAGTGGAATGTTCCAGTGAGTCGGAACTGTCTGCGGTGATGATGCTCCAGTGAGTCGGAGTGGTGCAGTGCTGCGTAGTGGCTGGCTGCTGCGTCGACCAGGAGAGAAGTGCGTCTCTGCTTGCTGACCGGCCGAAGTGCAGTGTGCTGTGCTAAGGTCGCAGAGAAGGCTGTGTGGGTGATGTCAGGATGCCCGTAGTAGCCGTGGATGCTGGCTGGCTATATGACTCGCTGCTCGAAAGCTTGAGGAAGTGATGATGATGTCACGATGACGTAGCTTGCGAAGGCTGCGCTGTCGTTCTTGCTCGGGGTCACCAGTTTAGGGGGTGAGAGGAACAGCGTGTAAGGTTTCTCATTCCCCATTGAAAAGGGAGGATCCTCCGACCAGACGGGTGTTGTGTCTGATGGGCAACTGCCCGACTGTTGTGGTCGGGTTCTTGTATATATGTACATCGCTCGGATAACTTTTCTTTCTTCTTCTTTTTACATGTACTGCAGAGCTTGTGAGCGGCTGGATGATGGAATGTCACCCTGGTTTGATCTCGGATTTCGGGCTGCGTTCTATCAGCCAGACTGTTTATCATATATCTGGATAAATGTCTACAAAGGTTGAATGAAATGAATGTGGGAGTTCAGATGGGCGACTCAGTGGTTAGGTCTCTGCTATATGCAGACGATGCGGTTTTATTAGCGCAGTCCGCGGCTGACCTGCAAACCCTAGTCGACGTAATGGCAGAAGATTGTAAGAAAAGGGGCCTACGTGTGAATGTGAGCAAAACCAAAATAATGGTTTTTGAAAGAGAAGAAGCCAGAAAAGATGTTAGAGTAGCAATAGGAAATGGTGTGCTAGAACAAGTAGATGAATTTGTATATCTTGGATGTGGATTCAGTCGGGATGGAAGGTACACCACTTCTTGAATACCTTAATTCCCGACGTTTCGACCGTATTGCATCGGCCATGGTCACGAATTGCTATACGGCCGATGAAATACGGTCGAAACGTCGGGAATTAAGGTATTCAACCTCAACATTATATACGCGATTAAGAACCGATACGTAAATATTTGTGTATAATGTCTACAAATCGCGAAAGTTTAAAAGTCTTTATTTCAAAACTTGTTTATGTGCAAAAAAAAACAAATAATATTTCTTGATATTTACACGAATGTTACAACTATGTTTACGGAATCTATCGCGTCTAGACGTCCATGGCGTCTAACATTTATGTCCATGATCATGAATGCTGTAAAGTATTGTTACAGTAGAAAATCAAGTAAACGCGTTAGATTCCGTAAACATGGTTTTATTTATTTATTTCATAATATGTTTAAAATCAGATATTTTAAATGTCAATCACATGTTATAGAAATTGATGGCCCCGAGTGAATGTCATGCTAGCTAGTAGCTCAGTTGTTGTCTGTAAGATATTTCTATATTTTTTGAAGGGTCAGATTTAAATTTTATGTGAAAACATCTAATGCGGTTTGAGGGTAAAACCGGCTGTTGGCATGACGACGTCGTCGTGCCAATTTATTTAATTGTTTTTAAGGCTATCTGTTGACAAAATATCTAACTATGAAGTATAATGTCAATCAAGGTTTCCTAGAAATATTCTCACACCGTTATGCCCGCCGTTACATATAACAGTTCTAGGTGCAAACTCCCCAATATTCAGATTGTGTAAAGCTTTAAATGGTTGCAGTGACGTCATAGATCTTCACCATGACTCCTTAGTTAAATAAAGAAAGATCGCTTTTGACGTGAATAGTAAAACAAGTAAATTTAGACATCAATAAAATTTGTAATTTTCTATTTAAATTTATTTATGCTTCAACTTAACTTTTTTTTAAACACAAAGTGTATAGTCAAAGCTAAGCATGTCAAATGCTAAAAATATATATAAAAATATCTATTTTTTTTTTCAATTCCTAAAGATATTTTTTTAATTATTTACTATTCTGACATTTATCCAATTTTCCTTTTTATATTTAATTTGAATATTATGCATGTTTTCCATTTGATTAGTGAATTTATTAATCTCTAAATCATCATCATTATGAATACCTATATTATTGTATAATAAGATTAACTGAAGAAGAATTGTATTATTTTATTATTAAACTATTTATATACCTGTAAGTCAGTAAATGTGAACCATACATAATAATTACACTGTGCATGTGGTGTTAACCTATAATTAATTGTTTTACTTATATAAGAATATTTAAAATATACCTATTAATGTAAAGCATAGTACATACAATTGTTGGTTGACCTAAAAATAAATAAATCAATAAACCAATAACAGTTTTAATTCATCTATGGATAACGAGAGGGCGCTTACCAAGAATTATATAAGACTCAAACAATATTTGAAGAAAGAAATAAAATAGATGTTTTCACATCTGTGAGACGTCCCGTGACGGCTCATTTTTATTTAATATTACGTAGGTAGTAAATAAGAATCGGTCGGTCGTACTGCAGAGGGTGGTAGTGACCCACTCGGGACCGACTACGAAACGTACCACTGGTAACGCAATGGCTGAAACTGCGTAGTCAATTCATACCACACTCACTGGAGAGTACTAGTATTTTTAGTCACCACACGTATATACATACTAAGTTTAAGCCGAATTAATGTCCAATTAGTTTTAATTCATCCGCATAGTCTAGTTGGTGTTACGTCCCAGATCATATCAAAGGGTCCGGCTAAGTAATTTATACAATTCATGGTGACCCCTAGAATATGTAGGGATATAAACATAACATTTCTATTTAAGCATGCGAGACGTTGGCGATAAACGTTGCAGTAACCATGGATTTATTATTGTACAGGAATTTCCTACTTACACCCATTTATTTGACACTTGGTAAAGACGTTCTTGCATGCACAAAAATATTCACTCTTACATATTACTGAAGTTTACAGTTATCTAATTAACACTTGCGACACACATTCACTCTCACTCATACACACACACACACACTCATGTACACAGTAACACAAAAAGGCGCACGCGTGCGCGCTTACCCACACCACACAATTACATTGCTTGCAAATTTTAATTAAGTTATCTACTTTAAAACTTTATTACCTACTACCTATGTACCTACCAAAGGGAAGAGGACTGTTAGACCATATTATAGGCTGATAACAGGAATTCACCCTAAATATTTTAATAACAACCAATTTTTAATAAATCATTAAACGGCCATCTGCTGCCACTGAACAAGACGGTACGGGTAGCGAACAACGTTGCCGCTAACCGTATGATTGCTATTAAATTATTAATTATCCATTAGATTTCCATTATTCAAATTATGAAAACATAATTAGATTACAAATAGAGTGATTTTTATAGCAGCATAAGTTATTTAAATTTCTGGATTATTACTATTGTAAACATCTGCTTCACATCCTGTCTTCCGGATGTATTTACAAACATATACATTGACCTAGTCAAGACAAAATAGAATAGATTCAATATTATCTCGTAATTGCTCAACTAAGAAATACAAACGGGATAATCCGGGATCCTTCAAACGTGTAGTGCTCTTACTAATGGCGGTCATGGCTTACTCGTCTGCCATTAAAGACATCTGATGATGGTTAAATAATAATTAGGTCGCACACGTGTGACTAACCACGGGTTATATGACGACTATGAAATGTAATCATTACGGTATGATGCTGGTCCAAGATTTGTGTGGGATTTTGTTATAGGATATTTTATAATATATTGTGGTAGTCACACTCACTGCTTCCTTCATAACCAATCTCTAAGTTACGTAACTGGCTGTAGAGAGATCGATAAAAGAGATTGACACGCATTGCATCACACCTCTATACCCCGAAGGGATAGGCAGTGGTGTATCACACATCCACGGTTTGTCAGCTATGTTTAAATCCCACGTAATAAGGGGGTGAGCCTATTGCCGTCTACCGGGCACTTTCCAAACTCCGAGCTGCTACTGAGAATTTTTGATGTGAAACATCTAATGCGAAGGGAGGGTAAAATCGGCTGTTAGCGTGGTGACGCTTTTATTTTACTTGTCCCGTTCAAATTTTGCAAGTTAAATTGACACACTTCCCGGTTTCTGATTGAGCTGAAATTTTACACGCATGTGTATATCGCATGACAATGCAATATTATGATGACATGGAGCTGATCTGATGATGGAGCTGGAAGGTGGACATGGAAACTCTACAATGAAACAGCGCAACCCCATCAAGTTTGCGCTCGTATGATTCGTCTTGCCGAGTACTTTGTCTTTAGATGGTATCCAAAGTCTGACGATGGAGCTGGAAGGTGGCCACAGTAACTCTGCAACAAAACGACGTAACTATATCGGGTGTATACTCGTTTGATTCGTCGTGAGGACTTTGTCAAGTTATAATAATTTTATTTGTACAAAATAATTCCGATGTTTTTACATCTTCTAGACGTCCCGTGACGTCTAGTTTTTTTTCTTTTTACAAAAAACACACTAGGTGAGGACAAGTGTAAGATCAAGAAATGGTTGTTTTGAGTCGGCCGTAACTTGTAATTTTTGTCCATAATAAATTTTATCTTTACTAGTAACTATAGTAGTGACATCTTGATTATAAATAGCCTTTGACATTTTTCATAACTGCATAAATAATGTAGTGATTTGTAACATAATCAATCAAATCAGTGTTTTGGGTTCAAATTTAATTTAACGAACTAGTATAATCCTTACCCTTACCTTATATCGTAAATATGAATTTGCTTTTTTGTAAGTCCTGAATAGCGTAACTACATAAGTTATCATCGTGTAATATGGAATATATAATTTTTATCATTTCGAGTCTAGAAAAAAAGATTTTGATATAATAGCGAGATACGATTTATATCAGTTTCTAGTCTAATTAAGAGCTATCAAAGTTTCATCAATATCCGTTTATTAGTATTTGCGTGAAGCTCTTACAAACAAAAAAACAGGCATAAATTAAAAAAAAATGTTTTGTGTTCACAGACGCCTAAAGCTGTAACAGAGCTATGTATATGTACATTTAAAATTTTGAGAAAAAAATAATGCATTAGGATATTTAGGTGTCACTGCACTCAAAACATTTTTTTAGGATCTATGGCTGTCTGTCTGTTTGTTTATTCGTTTTTCTACTGAACGGAATGTGATGCAACTTATTTTGTTTCATAACTTTGATTAGATTTAATAACTGGTAGGGTAGTTAGTTTATAAAATTAGTAAGGATAAAATAGTACAACTTTTTTGACGTGATAACGTCTAATAAATCAATGAACGCTGGCTGCAAGCACGAAAAAGTGTTATGTTCCAAAAAATGTATGGCGATCGATGCATTGTTTGTGAAACTCTCAGAAAACATATATGACATTATCACATAAAAATATCGTCTTATTATATTTATTTTTTTTCTTTGTCAAAAGGAGTAAGGTAGTTTTTTTGTTGTATTTAGAGAAAATGCCGTGTGGGGCCGGCTTTAGAATTGTCCCACCCCTCTCTACCCACGGGAGTCGTAAGAGCCGACTGAGGGATACCGAGGGAGTGGGCAGCAGCACTCCCTCGAGTATTAACAACATCCACTGCGATCGCCAACCCGCCTGCCAAGCGTGGCGATTACGGCATTATCCCCCATGACGGGACCGCTCGTTGTGGCGTCCTCTTGGGGAGGCCTAAGTCCAGCAGTGGACGGTGAAAGGCTGATGGATGGATAGAGAAAATATTCCTAGAAATGTAAATCGTTTCTTGTTTTAGTACACAAAAAGATGGTAGAAATTTCACAATCAAATTCCGTCTGTCCTGAGTACGTAGTAAGTCTTTATTTAATGCAGGAATTAAATCTTGAACCTCACTCGTAAATCTCGACGCTTAATCTATTAGATTACAGAGAAAAGCAGGAATGTGTTATTCAACGTTTACACTAAGATTTTGGGGCCGTAAAAAGCGTCGAAATACTTTAAAAATTATTATTGAAGTTGTATACTTCTTAGCACGCATTTGAAAAAGATGTGTATTTTTCAGCGTGTGACGCAGTTGCGTGCGCTAATATAACACATATATTCTTTTTAATAATAACTTAACTTTGAATATAAATCAAAATGTTTAAAAAATCACGCCGTCAGATAGTATGAATTTTAATTGCAAAATTAAACTTATTATATTGGATTAATGCATGTAAATGCGTTCCGATAGAGGGCGTTGGTCGTTAGGACAAATGTGATAAGGAGATTGGGTATGTCTAAAAGATAGTACTGTAGCTCAGTGGATTAGAGCACTTCCCCGGATAGGAAGGGACGCAGGTTCGATTCCCGCCTGTACTAAAATACTCTTTTTCCTTATTCACAAATTATAATTTGTACTTTAAGAGTAGCTGAGCATGTCAAGTGCTAAAATATAGATCAAAATGTTTGAATATAAGGTTCTAAAAGCTTATATTCAAAGAGAAAGACATTAAAACACAACAGTTTATAAGGGATTTTAAATTTAGAATTCTGGATTATTAGTATTACCTAATATAACTAATTATTTCATAATATTATAATTATATTATTATTATGTCCTTATTTATTTTATATCATATATTTATCCTAACTATTATAAAGCTGTAACAGAGCTGTGTCTGTAGCTTTAAGATATTTAAGAAATCATGGCTATATAGGCGTGTCTGAGCACAAAACAATTTTATTTTTTTTGGTTTTTTGTCTATTTGTTTGTTTATTTAGATATTTTTATATATATTTTTAGCATTTGACATGCTTAGCACTATACATTAAACACAAAGTGAAAAATATGAAATCGAAAATAACAGTCAGGACTTTACCAATTCAGCAATCCTGACAATTCATCAGGCATCTGGACGGTATCCAGAAGATGCAGGTTCAAATCCTGCTCCTGACTGCTATTTTCGATTTCACATTTTTCACTTTGTGTTTAATATTTGTTTGTTTGTTAGTTCATGCAACACGCAAAGACTACTGAACGGATTTTGATGCAACTTTTTTTATTTGACAGCTTCTGATTAAAACTGGTAAATACATTTTATCCCGCTACTATATCGGGAACCTGAGATATAAGCAAAAAATATGACTGCGGCGGAGCCGCGGACAAAGGTTAGTTATGATTATTATTGTTTTGTTTATTTGTGATTTTCATTTCTTTGGTCTTCTTACATTTAAAGGCACAACATCCGGTATTATGTTTGTGATATTCATGGCAAAATAGGGTTTATTATCCTTATTAAAAAAACCTTTAAAATATAATTGGAACCACTATTTAATTCATATAGTTCTCATGCTGATTGGCATAACCATTAACGTGACCGGTCTATAACGAATGAAGTTTGACGCGACATGAAAATTTTATACCGATAATTTTATACGACTTGCTCAAAGTTAGGATTAATTTACATTTTGATATAAAAACCTGTTTTATAGCTGAATAACTGGTTTGACATTAGTTTTGCTTGCTTCGATTTTAACTATTGACACGATAAATAATTATCTGTTATAGTTATAACAGCACGAACAGATCGGTAGGTACTTATTACAAGTTTAAGAAACAATTTTGATCTGTATTTTTAGCACTTGACATGCTCAGCTACTTTAAAGTGAAAAATTATTATTTGTGAATGATGAAAAAGAGAACTTTAGTGCGAGCGGGAAACGAACCTGCATGTCTTCCAATCCGGGGAAGTGCTCCAATCCACTGAGCTACCGCACCACCTTTCGGTCATACCCAATTTCCTCATCACATTTGTCATAACGACCAAACAGAATTGGCAAAGTATCTGGACGGTATCCAGTAGATGTAGGTTCAAATCCTACTCGTGACTGTTATTTTCGATTTCACGTTTTCCACTTTGTGTTTAATGTATATGTCTAAGCATGTCAAATGCTACAAATATATAAAAAATATCCAAATATTCACAATTCTTTTCATACAAGCTTGCCGGTTTCGGAGACATTTATTCTAGTGAATTAAATAAAAATGTATTATCCTATTATTATAATAATTAATGTTTCTAATGTATAAATTTGATAAAAACTAAAAATTGAATAGTGTAATTCAAAATATAATATACTAATTAGTTGACCCGGCGAACTTCTTACCACCTCATTTTATTTTCTTGAATATTTTGTAATTAATTAATAAAAAAATCCATCCATCCACCAGCCTTTCGACGTCCACTGCTGGACATAGGCCTCCCCAAATTGGGGGTATAGTGCCACATGGCAAAAAAAAATGTGACAAAAACTATTCTACCTTAGGCACGCCAGCAAAACACACATTAAAAAAAACGTGAAAATCTGTTAGATAGATTCGGAGTTCATCTGACACGAGAATTAGGTATATATAATGGATTTTATACCTACTTGTTAGAAAACCTTCCTACACACGAGAAATCTAAATTAGAAAATAAATAAAAAAATAGGCATTTTAAACTCATATTATAATTTTAACTTCACATAGAAGAGTTGGTACATGTGACGCACGCCAATGTTGCGAGACAAAAAGTTCGTGGAAAAAAGTGTGCCGCTGACAGTAACGTAAAACTCGCCCTGATGGTCAGCGTGTCACGTAAAAAAGATTTCGCAGATCTGGCAATAGGTAAAATGTAAAATCTGGTGGCACAACTTTGCTGAATCCAGCATGACTGCATGAATGGCGGTGTGGCTTAGATACCTACTGTCGTCTCATGAGGAATATTGTGCGTTCAATTCTCACGCAGGATAATTCTTCGTGAGACCCACAAATTGACTTTAAGCCTGGGTATGCTTCACGTACGTTAAATTGTATGTTTGTAAAGTCCCCCGTGATTATTATCTAGTGCTTATCTTCAAGAAATGGACTGGGTTGTACGGGGAACTATCACATGACAGAAATAAAGCAACAGTAGGTATTTTTGGTAAGTGAAAGTGCCGGAAGCCCAAGCCACTCTTCATCCTCTCTCTATAATGCCTGCTTCAGGTATAGTAAGATAAACAGATCATTTAAAATAATAAAAAACTAACCAAACAATTCAAACTAATCCATCTTTTTCTACATATTCGTCAGCTACTTAAGAAAATAAAAATATTCATCACAGAAAATTTAACTATTGAAGTATTTTTTTTTGTAAATGAATTAATTCAAGACATGCTAATAGGCATAAAACTATCCAATAAGTCTTGTTTATTTTTAACTGGTCTTTGTCCACAAAACGTTGAGCTTATGCATGGTTGTAAAATTTAACGGTTCACAATAAAGAACTGAAACTAAGTCCGTGCACATACTGTTCAGTAATAACTGGACGTGTATGTCCTTATAATAAGGATATGACTGGCTATAGGAATTTAGTGGTCCGTTTTATTGTTTTAAGGTATCTTTTTAATATTGGTTGTTTAAACATTGATTTTACAATTTAAATATTAATTTTCTTATTTAAAGCGAGGTTATAACTGCGGCAAAAATTTGTCGATGTGTGATATTTTCAGTACCAATTATGTTTGGTTCAAAAGGTGATTTTACACTAAAATTTTTTATAGCCAGGCTGTAATTGCCGCTAACCTCTTGCGGTTTCAAGCCTTACATTTTTGTAGGCCAACATCCTAACTATAAAGCTATAACACAGCTGTGTCTGTACATTTAAGATATTTGAAAATAAAATGTATTAGGCTATTAGACGTGTCTAAACACAAAACAATTTATTTTTT
Organism: Leucoma salicis; assembly: GCA_948253155.1. Lineage (NCBI taxonomy): Eukaryota > Metazoa > Arthropoda > Insecta > Lepidoptera > Erebidae > Leucoma > Leucoma salicis. The sequence goes on from OX411821.1 coordinate 19,698,601, forward strand.
ATTTTTTGTGTGATTGTTCGTTCGCGCATCACGCAAAAACTACTAAACGGATTTAGATGCAATATTATAATGAAAAGCACACGTTTTTTGGAGCTGAGTTTGCTTCAAGATGTAGGGCTTTTACGGTAACCGCTGGCAAGAAAACACTGTAGTTTGTTTCGAAAATATCAGTTCTATGCAAAAAGAACATACGATTATCATAGCTACATATATTTTGCTTAAACTTATGCCTAATTTTAAAATGGATATTCCAACTTTATCTGACGAAATATTCACTAAAGAATGCTCTTATATATCGATATGAAGCGATTCGCTTTGCCGACGAGCCAGTTTGATTAACTTTTTGCTAGACGTAATAATTTTTTGAACAGTTAAATTGTTGGAGCTTTCACATATTATATTGTGTCACCACTACATTAATTGCCGCTTTACAGTAGGACTACCATTGTTTCATGTTGATTTTCTGTGAAAGAGCGATATTTCACTGGTAGAATCGTCTTCATGTGTGTGGCCAGCAAGGCGACTTCCACAATACACTTAAAAAAATTCAAAGTTCATAAATAACACAGTACTGGTGAAATCTTTTGGCAAATTCGCTATGATTGCCACATCCAAAGAGGTAGGTATCACCGTCTCATCACCGAAATT